>CAWUFW010001233.1:0-600000 GCA_963921515.1 Calotriton arnoldi
ATTGTGTATTGCTACTTTTGGCGCATCGACCAGACTGCGTGAATCGGAACCGATGCACCAACTCTTCTACGCTGATGCTTGCTCCATCCAAGGTACTTTTTCAGCGGGCCCTGCGTGGGTCCTGTAGCTGGCCTGCCCTCCATTGCGGTCGGCCTGGAACTTTGGATTTACCCTGGTCTAGCGTGACCTCAAGTAACCTTTTAGTGCTACTGACTTCTAAGCACTGCTTTGGGATTTTAATCAATCAATCAATCAGGGTTTGTACAGCATGGCTACTCACCAGTTAGGGTCTCAAGGTGCTGAGGGGAGGGGGGCAAGGGGTGGTGCTGATCCGTCTGGCCACTGGGGTTCAGTCGAAGAGCCAGGTCTTGATATCCTTCCTGAATTGGGTCAGCGACAGGGCTTGCCTGAGGTGGAGAGGCAGGGTGTTCCAGGTCTTGGCGGCAAGGTAGGAGAAGGACCTTCCTCTGGTCCTGGTCTTGTGGATCCGTGAGATGGTGGCCAGGGCCAGTTGGGTGGAGCGAAGGTGTCTGGTGGGTACGTGGAATGAGAGGCGGTAGTTCAGATATGCTGGTCCTGCATCGTGGAGGGCCTTGTAGGCGTGTGTGAGGAGCTTGAAAGTGACTCTTTTGTTGACTGAGAGCCAGTGGATTTCTCGCAGGTGTTCGGTGATGTGGCTGCAGCGGGGGATGTTGAGTACCAGTCTGGCTGTGGTGTTTTGAATGTTCTGTAGTTTCATGAGGAGTTCCTGGGTGACGCCGGCGTAGAGTGCGTTGCCATAGTCCAGTCTGCTGCTGATGAGCACATGGGTGGATTTAATCTTTAAAAATTCATATCTCAAGTTTTACTTATTGGAGTTTTGTTGTTTTGGTCTTGTTTGACTCAGATAAATATTCTCAATTTTTCTAAACTGGTATGGACTCTTTTTGTGGTGTTTTCACAGTGTTACTGTAATTTAAGTGTTGCACAAATAGTTTGCACAGTGCCTCTTAAGTTAAGACTGACTGCCCTGTGCCAAGCTACCAGAGGATGAGCATAGGTTAATTTAGGTTTTGTATCTGACTTACCCTGACTAGCATTGTGGTCCCTACTTGGACAGGGTGCAAACCTCTGCCAACTAGAGACCAAATTTCTAACAATTGTAAATACGGAATCTCACATTTTAACACTCTTTAGGTGTAACATTCAGAACTAGTCTCCAGTCTTCGTCACCTACATATCATGTCACATCTCTAAACCAAACCCTACAAAGACCCTCCAAGTCACATTTAGGGGTCGATTCCGATTCGGGCCGGAAAAAGCACCGACCGACTCGGAGCCGGAAATTATACCGACCGACACGTACCTGTGGCGCCCGACACGCCAAGTACGATGCAAGGCGTGCAAAATCCGACCGACACGTACCGAACCCAAGCCGAACGACCGAGCCGCACGGAAAACAGCAATCCGGTCGGAAAACACGCGAATCTAACCGACCGACACGCACCCGGAACAAATCCGACCGAAACGTACACGCGAACTCCAAACCGCAAAGTACGATGCAAGGCGCGAAAACCACGACCGAGTCGGACGGAGGACAAGCCGTACGACCGACACGCATACAAAACCGAGCCGAAGCAACACAAAACACCGCGACCGACGCGTACGCAGCATAGAAAACTGCACAAACACAGCGTGAACGAAACGGAGAACACCGTACGAGACAAATGCAGGGTCCGACTCGGTCACAAGAACGTTTCCAACATGCACAGACAGTACAAAGGAAAAATCACACAAAAAAAGGCCAAACAAGCAATTACAAAGCCAATAAATACTGGGGGGTGGGGACAGAGAACAAAGACACACCCACAACTCCACCCATATAAAGGACACAAATCACAACCATGATCCTTTGCAAATGCCATTCCACTGCCAGCACCCAAGAGACAGCAACCACACACCCACAGCTCATCCCTCACACAAGCCACACACCATCAGCACACCAACAAATACCTACCTCACATACACCCAGCAAAACACACACTAACACACCCTCACCTGCACACCAACACACACATCACTCACCATCACCACCCATCACCATGCCCCCCAAGAAGAATCACAAGTTCCTAGATTGTGAATTGGAAGTCATGGTAGACGAGATCCTCAGGGTAGAGCCACAGCTGTTTGGCACACTGGTCCAACAGACCCCCATCTCCCAGAAAACCAAGATGTGGGAGAGGATCATCAACAGGGTGAACGCACAATCACCATGTCTGCGCACAAAGAGCGACATCCAGAACAGGTGGTATGACGTGCGCAGGAGGGTACAGGACCTGCTCAAGAAAGAGTACATCATCAGCCAATACACCGGCAGTGGCCCTCCTGCCAAGCCAATATACCTCAGGCCCTGGGAGGAGAAGGTGCGGGCCATCCTTCCGCCAGTGAGCGTATATGGACTAGAGAACATCCCAGAGCCTGGTGAGTACACAACAAATGTACACAATATTCTGCCACAAAACACACACACATCACTGTCAAGGGGAGAGTCAAACCATGCACTCATAGCAATTACACAGCAACCAGAACAGAATCATCCCAAAATGTGTATGTCAGTCAGATAAACACAACACATGCCATCAAAAAAGTTACATCCAACTGTGCCATCACATGTACAAACACAACTACAACTACAGCTAGGCAGTGGCACAAATAGAACTAACAAACACATCCAGACATGTAGCCACCACAACAACACCAACACACAGTGAAGACCACTCAAAGGAAGGAATTCTGTGTATGCTGGCCAAGTCAGTGTAGCCAATAGCATCATGGGAGTCGCAGTCACACATATTGCCCCCCACAACTGTCCCATCAACACCACCATGAACCATGCGCACATCACAGGGAGTGGAGAAGGACTCACAAGATGGCTGACACTGGCAACTGCTGTGGGGAGCACAAGGCCCTGCTGGCAACTGTGCACCAACAAACAGCAGGACACCACTGACTGACATCCTGAGAGACAACTTCCACTCCCTGCAATGCAAGCACGTTCCATGGTGGGATATCTGGCTGGCTGGGTGGGAAGGAGGACTTGCAGCACTGACCATAGTCACAAGCACCTCCCCTCACACCCCCTCAACACAAACTCCACAGAACCCACCTGGTAGAATGCAATGCCTCCCATCCTAACTCAAGATCCCACAAAGAACCACCACCCTGGGTTATGTTGTGTGAAGCACAGGGACACTCTTGGGACTTTTAGCCAAACAACTGCCAGGACAACACTCCCAGCCATCCTGTCAGCACAGCCAGCCCACCCCACAGGGAAGCAGAGTCAAAAGGAAGGAAGCATGGGCATGCTGGGAAGGGGGTGGAGGCAATAGCATGATGGGAGTCGTAGTCACAGCTCTACATCCCCCACCACATGGCCCAGCAAGCTCACACTCACGCATGCACATCCCACAGAGAGTGGAAAGGCCCATCAAAGATGTCTGACACTGTTGCTGTGTCGTGGGGAGCACAAGGGCATGCTGGGAACTGCACACCAACCAACAGCAGGACACCACTGTCAGCCATCTTGCCATTGCTCACACACCCACACATACTGAACTCCCCACAAAAGCAAGTAAGTTTGGGAATGCTGGCAAGTGGGGTGGAGGCAATAGCATGAAGGGAGTGGCAGTCACAGATATTGGTCACCCTCACAACTGGCCCATCAACACCACCCTGAACCATGCTCACATCACAGGGAGTGGAGAAGGACTCACAAGATGGCTGACACTGGCTACTGCTGTGGGGAGCACAAGGCCCTGCTGGCAACTGTGCACCAACAAACAGCAGGACACCACTGACTGACATCCTGAGAGACAACTTCCACTCCCTGCAATGCAAGCACGTTCCATGGTGGGATATCTGGCTGGCTGGGTGGGAAGGAGGACTTGCAGCACTGACCATAGTCACAAGCACCTCCCCTCACACCCCCTCAACACAAACTCCACAGAACCCACCTGGTAGAATGCAATGCCTCCCATCCTAACTCAAGATCCCACAAAGAACCACCACCCTGGGTTATGTTGTGTGAAGCACAGGGACACTCTTGGGACTTTTAGCCAAACAACTGCCAGGACAACACTCCCAGCCATCCTGTCAGCACAGCCAGCCCACCCCACAGGGAAGCAGAGTCAAAAGGAAGGAAGCATGGGCATGCTGGGAAGGGGGTGGAGGCAATATCATTATGGGAGTGGTAGTCACAGACATTGCTCAGCCTCACAACTGGCCCATCAACACCACCCTGAACCATGCTCACATCACAGGGAGTGGATAAGGACACACAAGATGGCTGACACTGGCTACTGCTGTGAGGAGCACAAGGCCCTGCTGGCAACTGTGCACCAACAAACAGCAGGACACCACTGACTGACATCCTGAGAGACAACTTCCACTCCCTGCAATGCAAGCACGTTCAATGGTGGGATATCTGGCTTGCTGGGTGGGAAGGAGGACTGACAGCACTGACCATAGTCACAAGCACCTCCCCTCACACCCCCCCTCAACACAAACTCCACAGAACCCACCTGGTAGAATGCAATGCCTCCCATCCTAACTCAAGATCCCACAAAGATCCACCACCCTGGGTTATGCTGTGTGAAGCACAGGGACACTCTTGGGACTTTTAGCCAAACAACTGCCAGGACAACACTCCCAGCCATCCTGTCAGCACAGCCAGCCCACCCCACAGGGAAGCAGAGTCAAAAGGAAGGAAGCATGGGCATGCTGGGAAGGGGGTGGAGGCAATAGCATGATGGGAGTGGTAGTCACAGCTCTACATCCCCCACCACATGGCCCAGCAAGCATCACACTCAACGCATGCACATCCCACAGAGAGTGGAAAGGCCCATCAAAGATGTCTGACACTGTTGCTGTGTCGTGGGGAGCACAAGGGCATGCTGGGAACTGCACACCAACCAACAGCAGGACACCACTGTCAGCCATCTTGCCATTGCTCACACACCCACACATACTGAACTCCCCACAAAAGCAAGTAAGTTTGGGAATGCTGGCAAGTGGGGTGGAGGCAATAGCATGATGGGAGTGGCAGTCACTGATATTGGTCACCCCCACAACTGTCCCATCAACACCACCCTGAACCATGCTCACATCACAGGGAGTGGAGAAGGACTCACAAGATGGCTGACACTGGCTACTGCTGTGGGGAGCACAAGGCCCTGCTGGCAACTGTGCACCAACAAACAGCAGGACACCACTGACTGACATCCTGAGAGACAACTTCCACTCCCTGCAATGCAAGCACGTTCCATGGTGGGATATCTGGCTGGCTGGGTGGGAAGGAGGACTTGCAGCACTGACCATAGTCACAAGCACCTCCCCTCACACCCCCTCAACACAAACTCCACAGAACCCACCTGGTAGAATGCAATGCCTCCCATCCTAACTCAAGATCCCACAAAGAACCACCACCCTGGGTTATGTTGTGTGAAGCACAGGGACACTCTTGGGACTTTTAGCCAAACAACTGCCAGGACAACACTCCCAGCCATCCTGTCAGCACAGCCAGCCCACCCCACAGGGAAGCAGAGTCAAAAGGAAGGAAGCATGGGCATGCTGGGAAGGGGGTGGAGGCAATAGCATGATGGGAGTCGTAGTCACAGACATTGCTCAGCCTCACAACTGGCCCATCAACACCACCCTGAACCATGCTCACATCACAGGGAGTGGATAAGGACACACAAGATGGCTGACACTGGCTACTGCTGTGGGGAGCACAAGGCCCTGCTGGCAACTGTGCACCAACAAACAGCAGGACACCACGTGACTGACATCCTGAGAGACAACTTCCACTCCCTGCAATGCAAGCACGTTCCATGGTGGGATATCTGGCTGGCTGGGTGGGAAGGAGGACTGGCAGCACTGACCATAGTCACAAGCACCTCCCCTCACACCCCCTCAACACAAACTCCACAGAACCCACCTGGTAGAATGCAATGCCTCCCATCCTAACTCAAGATCCCACAAAGAACCACCACCCTGGGTTATGTTGTGTGAAGCACAGGGACACTCTTGGGACTTTTAGCCAAACAACTGCCAGGACAACACTCCCAGCCATCCTGTCAGCACAGCCAGCCCACCCCACAGGGAAGCAGAGTCAAAAGGAAGGAAGCATGGGCATGCTGGGAAGGGGGTGGAGGCAATAGCATGATGGGAGTGGTAGTCACAGACATTGCTCAGCCTCACAACTGGCCCATCAACACCACCCTGAACCATGCTCACATCACAGGGAGTGGATAAGGACACACAAGATGGCTGACACTGGCTACTGCTGTGGGGAGCACAAGGCCCTGCTGGCAACTGTGCACCAACAAACAGCAGGACACCACTGACTGACATCCTGAGAGACAACTTCCACTCCCTGCAATGCAAGCACGTTCCATGGTGGGATATCTGGCTGGCTGGGTGGGAAGGAGGACTTGCAGCACTGACCATAGTCACAAGCACCTCCCCTCACACCCCCCTCAACACAAACTCCACAGAACCCACCTGGTAGAATGCAATGCCTCCCATCCTAACTCAAGATCCCACAAAGAACCACCACCCTGGGTTATGTTGTGTGAAGCACAGGGACACTCTTGGGACTTTTAGCCAAACAACTGCCAGGACAACACTCCCAGCCATCCTGTCAGCACAGCCAGCCCACCCCACAGGGAAGCAGAGTCAAAAGGAAGGAAGCATGGGCATGCTGGGAAGGGGGTGGAGGCAATAGCATGATGGGAGTGGTAGTCACAGACATTGCTCAGCCTCACAACTGGCCCATCAACACCACCCTGAACCATGCTCACATCACAGGGAGTGGAGAAGGACACACAAGATGGCTGACACTGGCTACTGCTGTGGGGAGCACAAGGGCCTGCTGGCAACTGCACACCAACCAACAGCAGGACACCACTGACTGACATCCTGAGAGACACACTTCCACTCCCTGCAATGCAAGCCCGTTCCATGGTGGGATATCTGGCTGGCTGGGTGGGAAGGAGGACTTGCAGCACTGACCATAGTCACAAGCACCTCCCTCACACCCCCTCAACACAAACTCCACAGAACCCACCTGGTAGAATGCAATGCCTCCCATCCTAACTCAAGATCCCACAAAGAACCACCACCCTGGGTTATGTTGTGTGAAGCACAGGGACACTCTTGGGACTTTTAGCCAAACAACTACCAGGACAACACTCCCAGCCATCCTGTCAGCACAGCCAGCCCACCCCACAGGGAAGCAGAGTCAAAAGGAAGGAAGCATGGGCATGCTGGGAAGGGGGTGGAGGCAATAGCATGATGGGAGTGGTAGTCACAGCTACTAGTCATCCCCCACAACATGTCCCATCAACACCACCCTGAACGCATGCTCACATCCCACAGGGAGTGGAGAAGGACCCATCAAAGATGTCTGACACTGTTGCTGTGTCTGTGGGGAGCACAAGGCCATGCTGGGAACTGCACACCAACCAACAGCAGGACACCACTGTCAGCCATCTTGCCATTGCTCACACACCCACACATACTGAACTCCCCACAAAAGCAAGTAAGTATGGGAATGCTGGCAAGTGGGGTGGAGGCAATAGCATGATGGGAGTGGCAGTCACTGATATTGGTCACCCCCACAACTGTCCCATCAACACCACCCTGAACCATGCTCACATCACAGGGAGTGGAGAAGGACTCACAAGATGGCTGACACTGGCTACTGCTGTGGGGAGCACAAGGCCCTGCTGGCAACTGTGCACCAACAAACAGCAGGACACCACTGACTGACATCCTGAGAGACAACTTCCACTCCCTGCAATGCAAGCACAGTCCATGGTGGGATAACTGACTGGCTGGGTGGGTGGGAAGGAGGGCCGGCTGTCAACCAAACACAACCAATGCAGACCATGTTCACACCCCAACAAATACATAGAAATGCCCAAATAATGCAGGACAATGTGCCACACCAATATCAACCCCTGACTGTGACGACTTAGGACAATGCAATGTACAGGCCCGCACCCAGAGGCACAGTCACAACTGTCATGTGTGTCAACCATTGATGCCTGCAGAAACATAACATACATTGTGTGTGTCTCCCAAAAACAGGTGATGATGGGGACACAGCAGCAGACGCTGAGGAGTCCCAGTCCCAGGCTCAAGAGGATGCGGAGCTCACTGGTGTCGTACAGCCTCTGCCCTCCTCGGACGAAGAAGACCAACCTGGCACATCCGGTGCAAGTCTACATGCAGCACCAGCAGGACCACCAGCTGCAGCACCAGCAGGACCACCAGCTGCACCCCCTGCACCCACCCCTCCAACGACTGTCAACACAAATACCATCCCTGCCGACATGGACAGAACAAGGAGCAACACCAGCACAGGGACCCTGGACCAACCTGGGGCCATGGACACCACCACCACCACCAACCTCCAAGGTGGACCAGGATCATCTGTGCGTGCCACTGCACGCACTGCACATGTCAGCAGGGGTGGTGGGAGGGGTGGGAGACAGAGGTCGCTGCTTGCAGAGGTTGCTGGTGTGCATGATGACCCACAACTGGTACGCATAGCTGATGCGTACCAGTCCAGCACCGGAGACCTCAGCCAGGTAGTGGGGCTCCTCAGAGACATGAAACAGCAGCAGGCTGCCCATCATGCCCGCTTGGACTCTCACATGTCCCACGTGGAGTCACACATGTCCCGCGTGGACTCACACATGTCCCGCGTGGAGTCCAAGTGGGATGCACTGCATGAGATGACGGCGGTGCACAGGGACATTTTACAATGCCTCCGCCAGATGAACAGCAACGAGTCCACACCTCCCTGTGTGCCAACAACATCTGGTGCTGCCCAAACTGCAACTGCCACAGGGAGGGAGGATGACTCTGGCGGAGAGTCCCCTGCACCGCAGCAGCCTGTACTTGAGGGGCCCCCCCAAGAAGAGGGGTCGTCCGAAGAGGGGCAAGTGAGAGGCCGATGGCCAAGCGCAACTCCCAGGAAGCCTGAACCTGTTCTGGATGTTCACCTTTGTGCACAGACTGTTCACCCTGTTGACGGCAACACTACTCCCACACATTGCATGGGGAGTACAAGTTGGACCAATGTGTCAGACAACTGTGGCCCCGATACTGGGGATTCTGTCTACCAGGACTTTCAATTCACCTAGGAACTTCTGATTGCAAGATTTATGTACAGCACTACCCATCCTATGCACTATTCACACAAATGTATCACAATAAACACACTAATACACCATACTTGCCTCTGTTGTGATTCCAACGTGGGTGCTGTTATGGGGATGATGAACTGCAAAATTACACTGTGTATGCGAACTGCAACAGCAAGTACAACACAGGCATGTGAGTAAAGGCAACGTGACACATATGAGGGAGACACACCACCAGGGCTACACAACACATACACACCTAGGCCATCTGACTCATTGCCTACACTGATGTTGCCAGGGAAGACGGTGCAATGCACAGACACCACACCCATTCCCAGTTGTAGTCAAGTAGCCCACAGGTGCAGTAAGCAAATGGCAGTCAAATGTGTGACCACAGACAACGCACATCACAAAGTGAAGCACAGGTTTATTACACAGTTGCAACATGTCGTAACCACTACAGATGCAAGGTAATCCCACCTGGCAGCGGGCACACAGTCAACAACTGTAGACGGAAGGAAGTCCATGGGTGTGGCGCACATCACCTGTAGGGACACAACAGCTACCAGCCTGGAAGTGCAATCACGTCGTCGGTGGACACAGTTGACCAAACGAATCTGAAAGTACCCTGTGAAGGACAGAAATGACACACAGTCAAAAGCAATGGAGTACAGGACAGAACAGCAAAACTCATGCACAATACATGTTACAAGATACCCACCCAGAACCAAGTTAGCATGTCAACACTGTTGGGGAGTACAGCCCACCTGTAAGCACACATCGCAACACACATCCAGTCAAGTAGCCCATGGACACACTCCAACAGCACCAGAGCACCACCTACACATATCATGCCAACTCACATCATTGACATGACACGACCATCACACACGTGTGTGCCCCCACCCGCAAGTCCCCCCGGAGTCGTAAGAGCAAGACCCCGCCGCCGCCCTGCAGCTCAGGCACCAGGTCTCCTTCCTCCATCCCTCAGGCCCCCACTCCACAGGTGCCCCCACCACACCCTGCCCCAGGTTCCCCCACCCACAGATATACCATCCCCAAGAGGATCCGGCCTTCTCCCCTGGCACTTGCTCTCCCGGCACCACACCCCCGCTGCGCTTGTCTGTGCCACTGATGTGGTGAGGGTGTCCTCCCCTCTGTCCAGCCCACCTTGCCTGTTCCCCATTCTCCTCCCCTGGTGGTAGGCACTGCAGTGGAGTCCACTACCACCCTGTCTGACTTGGGCACTGCAGTGGCGGACCTGTCCACTCCATCTGCAGGGTCCACTGCAGTCGTGCCGGCACCCACAACATCTGAGTCATGCCCCCAGTTGTGCCGGCACACACCATGTCAGACACCTCCACTGCAGTTGTCAGTGGCTCTCCAGCACCCACCACCCCTTCCCTGCTTCCTCCTGGTGAGCCCTGATCCTGTCCCTGCGGTGCCTGGCCTGCCCCTCGGTTGCCCCTCCTAGTGGATTGTCCCTGGTTTTGTGCAGGCATGCGTAGGGTGACATCTGCCACTGTCACCCTGTTTGGACTTTTACAATGGACTGGCCATTGGCCTTTGTGTTTTTTCTGGACTTTGTTTTCATTCCACACATATGCTGAATAAAGCAACTTTCTGTTCTCTAGTGCTTATGCTTCTGATGTACATGTTGTTGATGATGCTAACCATGCCCTTGCTGCAGTGATGGTGATATTTGGTCTCATGATAATGAAGTGTTACTGTGCAGGAACCCATGTGGTCCAGGGGGAATGTGTCCTATCCTGTGGTGTATCCATGTCATCCATAGCAGCATCTGAGGGTGTCATGTGTTCAGTATTTGGCAATGGGATTCCCTACTTAGATTAGCTATTTCACATCTGTGGCTTCCACCCCTGCACATCTGTTGTGCCTGCCATTGTTCAATTCGTCTACTTCCCTGACCGTGTGGCCATCTCCACTGGACATGCAGGTTTGGGCATCAATGGGGAAGGACTCATCTGTGTTGTCAGTGCAACATTGCTATACAAGTGTGTTGGATCTGTGCTGATGATTCCGTTGGCACTTCCATGACCAGGCTGATGTGACGGGAGCCCTCATTTGGTGCTAATTGTTGATTGTGTGACCAAGTGCTCAGCTGACATGATGGGGCCCTACTGAGGCAACATATGGCACAGCTTTCCTCACACAGGAGTGGAGTCCCCTCATGGCAGTGTGTACTCCTGTGACATTGCCTGCGCCCAAGGTGTGTGTTGTATGTGCATGTCTGTGTGTTCACTTCCGTTTAGCTGTGCATGCTGTGATCCCTAGTGTTGTACCTGTTTGTGATGCTAGCTGAGTTGACCTATGTTCCCCCAAAGTCTTCTCCCTGGGTTCTCTGTGATGTGGGTGCATGGCACATTACTGGTCATCAGGGTGTCACCCATAGGTGTGTTTGCTGTCAGGGCTGAGTTTGTGTGCAGACGCAGATGGGTCACAGTCAGGTTTCCCCTTGGCACTTGTTGTTTGCCCCTGTCATGTGATTTCCAGTTTGTGTTATCTTTCAGTGATTGTGACACGTTGTGTGTGTGACTGCTGGCACTCCTCAGGGTCCGGGCTGCAATGTTGGTTGTTGTCTATGTGTGTTCTTTGTGGGTGACCTTGGCTTCTTCATTGGTGTGTGACTGTGGCTGGGATCCCATTGGTTGGTGTGGTATTGCCGTCATGTCCATGTACAGCGTAGTGTGCAGTGTGTCAGACATTCAGGAGTCTTGTTGAGTGGCCATGTGTCATGTGTTTCTGCACCTTGGTTCCCACCCACCACCCTGGAATAGTCATGGGTGCATGTGCAATGTCACCAGTGCATGTGTACTTCACTGCTGCACATTGTTGGAGGTCGAGGGTGTGGTGTTGAGTGTGTGCAGATGAGAGTTGTTGCCCGGCTAGGCCCCTGCCTCCATGTTGGCCTTGGCTTACTGGCCATGCTGATTGATTTGTGCTTGTGTAGGTGTGATGGTAGTTTGTTGCTCAGGACACATGACTGTGGTTCACAGTGTGAACCACATTTAGCTTTGTCATCACAGTGGGATTGTAATGCAGCCCAGGGTCACCACATTGTGGGGGCCCTGGGGGTGGTGCTGTGGTGTGTCTGTGTCTTGCTGTGTCAGTTGCTGTTCCTACGTGCCTGTGTGACATGTGTGATTTGTGCTCCCTCTCATCTGACAATGCCTGCTTGCCCACATAGGGGATTTGGATCCATGAGTTACCTTTGTGTGGCACTGTATGCACATCTGTATGATTGGTATTCAGGTCTCCTCATGTGTTGTGTGGTTGCCTGGGGACACTGGCACCCCCCTCACCTGTTGTGTATGATGTGCAGTGTGGGTCTGCCTGTTTGTGTTTGTGCATCTGCACCACTGCATTGGCATATCTTGGGTGTGCCATTGGCTGTATGTAGTTTGGTGGGTTTCCCCTGCTGTCCCTGGGACTCCTAGGTCATCGGTCAGCACAATGATCATGGTTTGTGTGTCCCATTGCTGCCATGGTATGGTATCTGTTCACCTCACATCTGCAGTCTCCACAGGGTATCTGCATTTGTGTGCCCATTAGTGCAAATATGTGGGTCTGCATTCTGATGGTCACTTCTGTCATTGTGTCATTGATGAATGTTGACGGTGTCAGCCCCCATGGGTGTTGTTTGTCTGCACATGGCCAAAGGTATGTCTTATTTGCACTGCAGTATTTGGCTCACCCAATTTATGTTGCAATGGGACACATACACTACTTTGCCACTGATGTGTTTTTTGTTCTGTGACCAGGAATCATCCATGCAGTTTGGCAGTTGCACCTCTTTCTTTGTCAACACTTACCTTTTGGTCACTGTGATGATGGGGGTTTAGACCCCATTGCCACAATGTTCAAAATGTGCTTCAGCTATGGACCCCACACTTACATTTTGCTCACTGTGATGATGGGGGTTTAGACCCCATTGCCACAATGTTCAAAATGTGCTTCAGCTATGGACCCCACACTTACATTTTGGTCACTATGATGATGGGGGTTTAGACCCCATTGCCACAATGTTCAAAATGTGCTTCAGCTATGGACCCCACACTTACATTTTGCTCACTGTGATGATGGGGGTTTAGACCCCATTGCCACAATGTTCAAAATGTGCTTCAGCTATGGACCCCACACTTACATTTTGCTCACTGTGATGATGGGGTTTGGACCCCATTGCCACAATGTTCAAAATGTGCTTCAGCTATGGACCCCACACTTACATTTTGCTCACTGTGATGATGGGGGTTTAGACCCCATTGCCACAATGTTCAAAATGTGCTTCAGCTATGGACCCCACACTTACATTTTGGTCACTGTGATGATGGGGTTTAGACCCCATTGCCACAATGTTCAAAATGTGCTTCAGCTATGGACCCCACACTTACATTTTGCTCACTGTGATGATGGGGGTTTAGACCCCATTGCCACAATGTTCAAAATGTGCTTCAGCTATGGACCCCACACTTACATTTTGCTCACTGTGATGATGGGGTTTGGACCCCATTGCCACAATGTTCAAAATGTGCTTCAGCTATGGACCCCACACTTACATTTTGGTCACTGTGATGATGGGGGTTTGGACCCCATTGCCACAATGGTCATGGCCTGCTTGCATTGTGGGTGCCACACACATATATGTGTGGCGCATGTGCTAGGGGTCACATTGTATGTTCAAAGTCATGTTCGGTGTTGTAGGCATTTGACACAGTCTACACACGCTTGTCATGGTGTTGGGGGATGTCTTTTTCTTGCATTCCCTAGGTTGTGGTGTGCTGGTTGTGTCATGCATTGTCCATCCTATGAGTGGGGGTGGTAGTAGTGGTAGGCATCCAGCCCCCTGGCTAAGGTGGTAGTAGTGGTAGGCATCCAGCCCCCCTGGCTAAGGGTGGTAGTAGTGGTAGGCATCCAGCCCCCTGGCTATGGGTGGTAGTAGTGGTAGGCATCCAGCCCCCTGGCTAAGGGTGGTGAGTGGAGCATCCAGCCCCCCTGGCTAAGGGTGGTAGTAGTGGTAGGCATCCAGCCCCCCTGGCTAAGGGTGGTAGTAGTGGTAGGCATCCAGCCCCCTGGCTAGGGTGGTGGTGGGCATCCAGCCCCCCTGGCTAAGGGTGGTGGTGAGGCATCCAGCCCCCTGGCTAAGGGTGGTAGTAGTGGTAGGCATCCAGCCCCCTGGCTAAGGGTGGTAGTAGTGGTAGGCATCCAGCCCCCTGGCTCAGGGTGGTAGTAGGCATCCAGCCCCCTGGCTAAGGGTGGTAGTAGTGGTAGGCATCCAGCCCCCTGGCTAAGGGTGGTAGTAGTGGTAGGCATCCAGCCCCCTGGCTAAGGGTGGTAGTAGTGGTAGGCATCCAGCCCCCTGGCTAAGGGTGGTGGTGGGCATCCAGCCCCCGTGGCTATGGGTGGTAGTAGTGGTAGGCATCCAGCCCCCTGGCTAAGGGTGGTGGTGGAGCATCCAGCCCCCTGGCTCAGGGTGGTAGTAGTGGTAGGCATCCAGCCCCCACTGGCTCAGGGTGGTAGTAGTGGTAGGCATCCAGCCCCCCTGGCTCAGGGTGGTAGTAGTGGTAGGCATCCAGCCCCCCTGGCTAAGGGTGGTAGTAGTGGTAGGCATCCAGCCCCCTGGCTAAGGGTGGTGGTGGGCATCCAGCCCCCTGGCTAAGGGTGGTGGTGGGCATCCAGCCCCCTGGCTAAGGGTGGTAGTAGTGGTAGGCATCCAGCCCCCTGGCTAAGGGTGGTAGTAGTGGTAGGCATCCAGCCCCCTGGCTCAGGGTGGTAGTAGTGGTAGGCATCCAGCCCCCTGGCTAAGGGTGGTAGTAGTGGTAGGCATCCAGCCCCCTGGCTAAGGGTGGTAGTAGTGGTAGGCATCCAGCCCCCCTGGCTAAGGGTGGTAGTAGTGGTAGGCATCCAGCCCCCTGGCTAAGGGTGGTGGTAGGCATCCAGCCCCCCTGGCTCAGGGTGGTAGTAGGCATCAAGCCCCCCCTGGCTAAGGGTGGTAGTAGTGGTAGGCATCCAGCCCCCCCTGGCTCAGGGTGGTAGTAGTGGTAGGCATCCAGCCCCCCCTGGCTCAGGGTGGTAGTAGTGGTAGGCATCCAGCCCCCTGGCTAAGGGTGGTGGTCGGCATCCAGCCCCCTGGCTCAGGGTGGTAGTAGTGGTAGGCATCCAGCCCCCTGGCTAAGGGTGGTGGTAGGCATCCAGCCCCCTGGCTAAGGGTGGTAGTAGTGGTAGGCATCCTGCCCCCCTGGGTAGGGGTGGTGGTGCGCATTCAGGCCCCTGTGTGCATATGTGGCATTGGTGATGGGCATCCCGCCCCTATGGTGCTGCTGTTGCTGGTGTAAGTATATTCTGCATCCCTCTGTGTGTGTGTGTGATGTGTCGTGTACGTGTTGTATGTGTTTTGTGGTTGGTGTCTGACTTACCTTCTGCGCCGTACGCGTCCGTGCCTGTTCCGGTAGTAAATGTAGAATATTGGTATGATCGGGACGAAGGGATTCATGGTTGGTTCGTGTCGTTCGTCCTTCTCGTTGCTCGCGTCGTCCTCGTCGCTTCGCGTCGTCCTCGTCGCTGGCGTGTTCGTCTCGTAGCCGTGGATCGTGTTGTGGCGCGAATCGGAGCTTATGTGCGCCTCTCCCGGATGCTTTGACGTGCCGTGCGTAGCGACGGGTTCGGCGCGTACGGGAAGCGCATCGTACTTGTTCGGCCGGACGGAGCTGCATTTTCCCTTCCGTGCGACTCGATTCAGCGTTTCCGGATTCACCTCGGTCGGGGAACAGGACCTGGTTTGGGTGAGTACGGCTCGGCCGGATTCTGTGCTGTTGTGCGCATCGTACTTACTCGTTCGGTGTGCTGTACGGATCGGTCGGGAAACAGGCTTTCGCATGGCTTTTTTCCCGACCGAATGGTATTGGGTGCGCCTCCGACCGAGATCGGAATCGGCCCCTTAGTCTCCCCTAATCCGTCTTGTGATGTGTTTCCCCATTCCCCATAGATATTATTGTTCATAATACTATATTTTGGTATGGTTCTGCTAATTCTGCACTCCAGAGGTCTTGCACAGCCGTTGACGACTTCTTATACATTAAGAATTGCCTATCTGAAATACTCTAGGAGATGGCAGGTCCAAGATTGGTATATATATGGACCGTCTGTGTATAGATCGCCTATAGTCTCAAGTTCTGCACCTTCCACATCTGCAGGTCACATTTCCCTACAAATGTCTGGTTCCCCTGGATATCTTAAATCAGAAGATTCAGGACTTATATCTTCCTATCATTTATTTTCTTGAGGCAACTGTTCCAGCATGACTTTAGGGTTACTAACAGCTACTTCAATTTCTTAGCATAACATACTCTATCAAAAAGCTAGGCAATAAGTCCCCTTCACAAGACTCCCCCCAGCGCATATTCAGTTTCAGCAGAGCAGGCCATTTAGCAGCCCACTGCAGTTGTGCTGCAAAGTAATAATCTTCTAAATCGGGAAGCCCTATTTTGCTTTCATTTGAAGATAGACTGAGTTTGCATAACACCACTCTGTTTCTGTCAGTCTTATATTAGTGAGATGATTGTATTGTCTAACTTGTAAAACCATTTACCTGGTAGCCGCATTGTGAGTTTTAGAGAAGCAGTACCAACATTTTGACTAAGGAAATTCTTCTTATCAACGATAATGGAAGTGACTCCATTGTCCTTTTGGCAAAAGTGCCCTCTATCACATCAAGGGCTGTACAATATATTTGTGTTCCTAAGTATCAGAAATAATGCTAATACCAATGAATTAAGTCAAATAATTGGGGGGAGGGAGGTGTGATCGGTCAGCCTGCTCTGACTGGATTGGATATACACAAAATTTTACTCAGTTAACACCAATCCCAGATAAATTACTAAATCATTTTAGTGCTTCTTATAGCATCTACAATGCCTTCTCAACATTTTGCACGTGAAGTAGGAAATCATGAGCACTTAACGATCTTGCATCCGTTTTTCCTGATATATTGATACTGGTGTCCTTACCATCTTATGTATCACATTCACTAAAGGTTCCATAATTAACGCAAAAACGTGTCTGAGGATAAGGGACAACTTGGAAGGTATTTTAGACCATGTAAATAGTACGTGCCCTAGTCATTGACTCACCATATAAAAGAGACAACTAAATATAGCTTCCCCAACATGCAGTTTTCTCAATACTTCAAACATATCTTTCCAGTTCACCATTGTTTGAAATGGGGGTCTCTAGTTGGCAGAGGTAGGTACCTTTGTCCAAGTAGGGGACCTTCTTCATAGTCAGGTTAAGGGGGATACACTTCTAAAATAACCCCTGCTCACCCCCTTGGTAGCTTGGCACAAGCAGACAGGCTATCTCAGAGGCAGTGTGAAAAGCATTTGTGAACACATACAGTAATACAGTTAAAACACTACAAATGGACACCACACCAGTTTAGATAAATAAGTAATCTTTATCTAAACCAAAACAAGACCAAATGACAAAAATCCACAATAGTTATCAAGATATCCTTAAAAATAGGTTATTCACTCAAATAAAGTTTGTAGCAACAAATAACTCCACCTGGAGTTATTATGACGTTGTGACAGATGAAAATCCCAAAGTACGGTGCCGACCGCGAAGTGCGCGGCATCAGGCGCGGAGTCACGCAGACCCCCCCAAAGAACAGTACCTTGGAAACGATGAAAGCAAAGGCGGTGCTCGGTGTCGGGGAGGTGGTGCTTCGTTGGCGCCGGGCGGCGACGGTTCCTTACGACCCCAGGGGAGGTGAAGCCTCGGTTCCTTACTGCGATGCAGGGGAGGTGAGACGTCGGTTCCTTACTGTGTCGGGGAGGTGATGTCACGGTGGCGGCGAGGCGTTGGTTCCTTACGACGGTGTCACCCACGTCGAGCATCGGCTCCGTGTTGATGAAGCACCAACGTCGGTGAAGTCAGGGCTGCAGTGCGAGTTGGGACGGTGCATCGTGCTCTTCACGAACGTTGTCCTCGGCTCTGGTGCAGGCAGCGGCCTCGGTGAAGGCTTCGGAGTCGATGCGGCACGGCGTCAGCAGGCGTCGGGCCTACGGTGCTAGTCGGGCGGTGCCTCGTGCTCTTCACGAGCGGTGCCCACGGCTTCGGTGCAGGTTACAGTTAGGCCTGGGCGGTGAACTTCGCTCCGTTCGCGGAGTTTGCGGAGTTTTCTGCGCTCCGCAGAGCTCGCGGAGTGCAGAAAACTCCGCTTCGCGATGTGCAGCAGAGTTTTTTCCCCACTCGCGATCGCGAACGGTAAGTTCGCGAGCACAAGCTGCCGCTCGGGTAGAATTTCTACCAGAGCTGCAGGAATACCAGCACAAACTGCAGTTCGCACTGCACTCCGCCACTCGCGGAACTTCGCAGAGTTTTTTTGTAACTTTGCGGAGTTCCGCGTAGCAAAACTCTGCGAACTACGCCCAGGCCTGGTTACGGTGTCGCTCGCCGGCGTCGGTGTTGCAATTTCCTTCTGTGGCAGCTGAAACAGCAGTTCCAGATGCAGAAAGACAGAAGAAATGAAGTCTTTGTGTCCCTGAGACTTCAGAACAGGAGGCAAGCTCTATTTCAAGCCCTTGGAGATCTTCCTCAAGCAGGGGACACAGCAAATAGCAAAGTCCTTCTCCTTTCCTTGGCAGCAAGTAGCCACTGCAGGCCAACCCCAGACAGCAAAACAGCACTGGGGCAGTATTCCTCCTCAGCTTCTCCGGCTCTTCTCCTTGGCAAAGGTTCCTCTTGATTCCCAGAAGTGATCTAAAGTTCTGGGGTCTGGCCCCAATATTTATGCTACAAAATCCTTTGTTCTCTGGTGGCAGAGAAGCCCCGTGCTCAGTCAAAACCATTTCTGTCCTCTCTGGTGCACCTTCCTGGCAGGAGGTGGAGACAGCATTGTGGAAGGCAGACCAGGCCCATTCAGGTGAAAGGAAATCTCGTCCCCCTACTCTAAATGCAGCCCAGGTCTATTCAGCCCAGCCCTGACTCATCAGACTCTCTGGACCCACTGCACCTCCCCAGCCCCTGACACTGCAAACCCAGACAGTCAATCCACATCACAGCAGAGGCACACTGGATGGCTAAGCATGAAAATACCTACTTCCTAAAAGTGGTATTTTCAAACACAAAATGTAAAAATCACCCTTACTAAAAGATGCATTTTAACATTCTGAGTTCAGGCATATTAAACTTTATTTTCCTACCTTGTTCCCAGGGGTAGTTAGGCTTATAAGTTGTTATAAGCAAACTCCCCATTCAATCCTATGGGAACAGGTAGCCTTGCAATAGTGAAAACGAAATTGGCAGTATTTTCACTATCAGGACATGCCACACACACCAGGGCATGTCCTACTTTTCACATACACTGCACCCTGCCCATAGGGGTATCTTGGGACTACCTTAGGGGTGACTAACATGTAAGAAAAGGGAAGGTTAGGGCCTGGCAAGTGGGTGCACTTGCCAAGTCGACATGGCAGTACTAGACTGCCCACAGATACTGCAGTGGCAGATCTGAGTCACATATACAGGCTGCTTATGTGGGTGGCACAATCAGTGCTGCAGGCCCTCTAGCAGCATTTGATTTACAGGCCCTGGGCACACACAGTGCACTGTACTAGGGACTGACTAGTAAATCAAATATGCCAATCAGGGAAACACCAATCCATAATAATAGTTTACAAAGGGAGCACTTGCACTTTGGCACTGAACAGAAGTGGCAAAGTGCCCAAAGCGTCTAGACCAGCAAAACGGAGTCCAACACACAGCAAAAACACAGGAGGTCAAGGCAAAAAATACAGGGGAAACCCACGCCAATGATGCCAGGTCTAACAACCATGTTGAAAATCTTTTCTAAGTCAGTCAACAGCATTGCTAGCCACACCACCTGATATTGGAGGTGGAATTATATCCTGGTACAAATCCACTCTAATTTGTATGTAGAACAGTAGGAGTAAGAGAAGCAAGTAGATAGCCATGTCCTTGCTGGGAATCTTATAACCAACATTAGGCATTGAGGGGTTCTGTAGTCCTTCACCTCCTGGGCATCCCTGTATGGTTTAGGAGTGACCCTATCAATGCTTATTTAGTAGAAGACAGCTACAAACCTGTTGTGTTTGTCACTATGTGTATTTTAAGAAATCTTGAAACCAATATGTCTAAATATTTTGTGTATAAGTCTTCCAGCCGCCCATCTGCATAAAGTGTGTTTTCTCTAGCTAATTAAATGATTGCTCTTTTAATCTCTTTTTTCGTCAGTGGAACTTCTAGTGAATCAAACTCCTCTGGAATCAAGAGAGTCATCTTTTCTCTTACCAAAACCTCAGTTACGTCAGATTCAGAAACATCACTGTTAACCCAGTACAGTGTGGAATAATATGTGTAAAACGCCTGAAGAATATTGTGCTGCATATGAACCTCCACTCCCTTTCTGTTGAGAACAAAAGTGATTGGGGCATCCCTCTTCACAGACCGTATCAATTAGGCTAAAAGTCTACTATGGATATAACTCTCATCATGCTTCTTGGGCATATTGATCAAAAAGTTCAGGCATCGTGTGTGCTATAATAGTGTGGCTTGTTTCTTTGTTTTTCTCTCGGGTTATCAACAGGGGTGCGGCTAGTTCTAGACTTTTCATTTCTCTTTCTAGTGATGTTAATTCACTTTCCAACTTTTTCTTAATGCATATGAGATCTTAATACAATTACAGTGATCACCATGTTACATGCCTTCCATTCTAAACTGGCATTCAAGGTAGAAGGTTCGTTCTCACTGAAACAGTGGCGAACAAGCTTTTCTTTTACTACACTCAAAAAGGCGGAGTCTTCTAGAGACGTTAGCAGCCATCACTACAAAGGGATAACCATCCTTTTGAGGGCCCCATCTAATCCACAAAATCAATGGGTTATAATCGGATATAATTTAACTGCTTTATAGATATTCTGCTTGAGTCACTGAATAGTGGATTACTTTTGTATAATAAATCTTGACCGACCTGATGTTCAAATTAAGGTGTGGAAGGGGACTGGATTGCTTACCTGACTTTGCTGCCGTGTGGGCAGTGCAGCAGAACACAGCAGTCATGTCATGACCTCACAGGGATAGTAAAAATATGTTAGCGAAAACAGGAAATGGTGTAAAACTGAAGCAGAGCAAAGAGGAGAGAGTAAGAAAAGATGAGGGACAAGAAGACAGGGAGAAGAAGACCAAGGAGAGAAAAAAGAGAAAATAACTTTGCTGCTGGTCCCTGCAGGAGAGGAGCACAGAGAAAGAAGGAGGAAATGAGCTGAAAAAAGTAGCCATGAGAGGACAACGCCAGTTCGAGGAAGACATTGAAGGAGAAGGAGGACGTGGATAATGGTCAGAGAACGTAACTGGCCATAGGTGGGGTCCAAGTGCAAGGCAGAGATGCCTGGACCTAGTCTGGGAGGCAGACTATCCCCACAACAGGTCAGCAGACTTATGGCTACTCGGCTGAGTGATTTGAGGAGGGGAAAGGCTGGCATAATGAGGAGGTGGGAATGAAACGCAGGACCACTTACTTTAAAAGAAACAACTAAGGAAATTAACACATGTAAACCGCAGCACAAAGAAAGGTGTTTGATTATGGTAAAAGTCAGGATTAGGTCGAAAAGTCTATTAACATTCGTTTTTATATGAGGAAAGACAAGTTGGGAACCATCAAGAACCCTATGCCATCTGACCATATTAATAGGGCACTATCCTCTCTTCTTTTTGTACATCGAAATGTTCAAGTTTGGCTAAGAGAAAAGACAACTACAAAGGCAGAAGTAGTAGGATTAAGAATAACATTAGTGTAACATATGACAATCAGGAAATTAGAAGACGTAAAGAAGTCACTAAAATTAAAAGAAAACAAAGAGCATAGAAATAGAGTGGGAACAGACCGGCGAAAAGGCTCACTTTCCTGATATTTTGTCTTCTCTCGCGAGGGCTGTGGACCACCAGGTCGGTGCCAGGATTGAAGCATGGGAGAACGGGAATACCTGCGGAAGAAAGGATAAATGAAGAATCACTGTGAACAGTGCAATTCACAAAGGATGTTGTGGCATCCAGAGTCAGATTACACTACTTCCTCATAAGAACACTTATCTTTTATTTTTAAGAAGATATAAAAGTGTACACACATCAACTTGTCTTGAGAGATTGTATTTTAAAAAGGCGATCTGGCAACACAAAGACATGGGAATAATGTTGGGGATTTGGGTTGAACAGTCACAAAGAGTCGACTAACTCCCAGTTATAGGCCCACACCTCCAGGACATGTGGTGTGCACATCCTTGGAAAGGCAAGTGGGTGGCATTTGACCTATGCTTATTTACATAATTATCACAGTAGTAGTCTCCTCCCACACTTATGGTAAATGAGTATAAAGCGCCACAAACATAAATAGGGACTCAAGGAAGTGAGACTGATCAATACTAGGGGTGTTTCTACTGCCCAACAATAAATCTACCCCATCTAATTTTCAAACAACAGCCACATATCGCTCTCCGGAATCAGTAGGAGTGTGTTAAATTAAAATGGTATTCCAGATGTCACCCAAACTAAAGAACTTTTTGCGTATACAGAATATCCCATACTAAATATCGGTTGTGTTCCCTCCTTCAGTGCCTCAATCTGGTACTTCCAGCCCCAGTGTTGTGTGTTTCCTATAAGAAAGCAATGTGAGCACTTCTTCATTTAATGTATGTGAACTCCTTATGCCTTTGGGTTGCACTGCTTAAGCCATGAACATTCCATGTTATAAAGACATACTTCTGCATGTTAGCTATTATCGTCCTTCTTCCTTTCTGACCCTTCTCTGCTTCTCCACCCAGTTATATTCCATCTCATCCAAATCATACTGATATTATAGTGTTTCCATGCATTTCTGTTGCGACTACAATTGATTTGATTTGCTGTTAGAGTTCAGGTAACCTTGGAGGTTTTTCTGAAGACGCCAGTCTGCTTTTTAGTGTCCTTTATCTCGAAATGTCCATGACATACAAGTAGGTTTGTGTGTCTTCATTGGGATATAGTTGATTATTAGTTACTAAATGGTCACTCGTAATGAAGGTGCGGTCATGAGTTGTTTTTTGTAATGAAAGCTCAGTACTGGAAACAAAGTTTTCAGTGACTTTGAAACTAAAGACTGCGGGGTTCCAGGTGGCTCCCTGTCATCGAGGTCATTATGTTCCAGTCCTAGCCTTACCTTTTCCAAATCATTTTTTTCAGGTGTGTTAGCCTAATCGATTTACATGGCACTAACCAGGAATACAAGTCACAGAATACAATGGGTTATTGAGGGCAGGCCCCTGGCAGTGACATTGTGACCATTGAACCATCTGCTTGCTGCGCACACTAGACTAGGCCTCTCCTTCTCAATAAAATTACTTTTTCAAGGAAGATGTCCTTGTGACTGCACCATGATGCATGCCCAAACTGTCAGAAAGCTTCTTAGAAGTGCGCAAAGAGAAACCAAACAGACTTGACAAAAGGAAGATGATTTGACCACGTGCTCTTTTTGAACTATTTAACTCAGTTGGTAACCAAAATGATGGGGCCTCCCAGCATAATGTGGTAAGGGGCCTTGGACTGAAAGGGGTCTGCTACTCCCTCCAGAGCCATGGGGTCTGCGTTACACCCCTGATTTCACCCATTTTGTTTTACATTTTGCAACAGAGCTGAAGTTGCCTTAGAGAGCTAGCCCTTCTGCAGTAGGCCTCAAGCCTGCGGAGAGGCCTCGCCTGGGGATATTATGACCCTCCTTATCTCATCGCGCTCTTTCTCCAAGTTTTTATTGCTGCCCTAATTACCACTTCTGTTAATTGGGAAAGACTAGATAAACAATCCCATAAATTACTTTCCCCCTCCCTTTTGTTGTGCAGTGAAGTAGCCTCATTAAAAATGATCTACGGCGCCTTCTCTGCACAGGGATGGACTCCATGCACAAGCCGCGGATGGGGCCGGGCACTTAATCTTACGCCAGGGGGCCCGGCAGATGAATCAGCCAGGCCGTCTTTCGAGGGCCGGGGCTGCTTGGGAACTCAATATGAACCACTTTAATTAGCTGGGGAATCCGACAAGCCCGGGATAAATCTTCGCTGTTACTGATAGGCGCGGGCAGATCACACTTTACCTCTCAAGGTGAAAAGAAGAGCGAAAACACTGGAGCCGCTGGAAACAATCTATCACGAGGCACGCTTCGCCTTGTGAGGTGACCCATGCTCCCGCCTTAAAGCGTCACGGTTTGAATAGAAACCAATGAAGAGGAATAAACCCGCTATTCAGTCGGGCCTGTCTTTAAGATCCGGTGTCTTCAAAAGGTGAAGTGTCGAACGTGCGTCATATTTTATGGCTTTAACCACTGTGGGGCAGATTTACAAGGACTGGCGCATCCCTGTATATTAGCAGGGATGCGCCAGTACTGATGCGACACGCAATTCTACCCTTGCGCCACAACGGATGCGTCGCATTTACAATGCGCCGCACCGTGGCGCAGGGATAGACAGATGCGTGTCGCATCTGATGGCGTAAGGGCGGCGCATTGCTGGAGTCGTGTCGCAAGCGCGACGCAACTCCAGCAATGTTCAGGGACCACCCATACCTAACATGCTGCGCCACTCCTTACGCCTGCTTCAAGCAGGCGTAAGGTTTTGTCGCAGCGGCCTCTGAAAAGTGACTCAGTGAAATCTTGTAGATTTCACTGCGTCACTTTTACGAGGCTTTTTCCGACGGAACGCCCATCCTGCATACATTAAACCTGATGCAGGCTTAATGTGGCACAGGGCTTTACAACGTGACGCATCTCCCTAGATGCGTCACGCTGTAAATATGTCGCAACGTGGCGCATGGTTTACGCCGCCGCTGCGTCACAGAAGTGACGCAACAGCGGCGCAAATGTGTCACAAGGGACTTGTAAATCTGCCCCTGTGTATTCTTAACCATCCGCCAATCACCTTTTTTTTGTACGTGCTCGTCCGCTGACGTCAAGACTTTCCATATCTTGATATGCACATTTTAAGTGAAATTGTACAAATCAGGAAATCCGAAGTCCAGAGCTTTCAAGGTGTCTTGCGAAAGATCTATTCCCCAAAAGAGACAAGTAGCTCTAAGAGTCCAGTTATTTTGTTCATATTCTAGTCCTTATAGTGGGAGTGGCATAAGCTCCTATCATAAAAAAAAGAGGGCAGCATAAAACGAAAACAAACCAGTATACCTACTCACCATATATGTTATTAGGCAGCCAGCAAAGATCATTCCACCAGTGGTATGTACCAGTAAAAGAAGTGGACGATGCTTGCAACGATCTGTATCTGTCCTCAGTATATACCATATCTTTATCCACGTATGGCTCATTTTATAAACAATAACACTTTACACGAGATGACTTGTAGGTCTAACGTTTTCCATTATAAGTGTTGCTTTTTAATTCCCAGCATACAAAGTTTCACTAGCTGAAAAGTCATAACTGGATAAAGGTAGCTCTGATTCCATGTAGCCTGTTGGCTACTGATTTATTTCATATCGGTCACCGTTGCACTAACTTTCATAGAGAAAGATTCTTTAATAGCACTCTGAAGGCAGATCCAGCTAATCCGGCGTGTAGGTCTCCACTAACTCACATGTACGTGTATGCTAGATGCATACTTTATTTTTGATACATGGTGCTGTCTACCGAGTTATGTCCTTTTTAACTGTTGCCTGTCCTATGGTTCAGTTTTATCCTGTACATATGAATGTTTTTATATGTTTAGTGTGTAACTTTTCCAAGTAGATAACTGTGAAATATGAGTGTTTTTATATGTTTAGTGGGTAACCTTTCTAAGTGGATAACTGTGGCATTTGTCTGAGTCCTGTGCCGTTTTTGTAATATACTTAATTTTATGATTTTTGTTTGTGTTTGATTTTTGTTTTTTTGTATGTCAATTTCAGCGCTGATGAAGTTCTCCTTGCGAGAACGAAACGCGTTGGCTGAGCTGTATGTGCTATTAAATTAAAGAAAAGACAAATTTGAAATAAAGGTTTTTTGATACTGCAACAAGTGTTTTGGACTTCATTGCCTGGCGCACCCCCGCTTGCAGCAACTTTTCGGGATCTGGGACACAGAGGCACCACGCAACAGCTGGTGCTGGGGAGTAATTGCACAGGACCTAAATATTGATGAAATTAGCGTGAGGTGCAGAGCTCTAAGTCCGCCGTTGGAATCTTGGATATAGCTGCATCACATCATTTGTGCTCAAGTAGCAGGTTCATCCTAAGCACCTGTTTTGGGGGATGAGCACTGGCCAGTCATTCTCTGACCTGCCCCTTTCTGTGAACAGTAAGGGTCCACTATCAAAGGGTCATGGGCGAAAGACCCACTTCTTTACGCAACCCTAAAACCCAAGCCCACGTCTGGGAAAATGATCAATCCTCAATAAACATAAATCATAATGTTCAATCAAGAAGGGATAACCCAACCAGTCCAACACCCCATTTGACCAAAAGCAGAAGGAGACAAAGAGCAACATACTAAAATGCCATTGTTAGCTTGAGTAAGTAGTCACCTTGTCAACTAATTCAACGCAGTGTATGGATCAGAAACAACGTTTTTGTGAGCACCACTTCTGTGTTGTATTCACTCTTTGGCTAAGGAAAAGAGGACAAGAAATGCCTGTGACTTCTGGCCCATGGCATCCTTGGAACCTGTACTTCTATAGTCAGCAGAGGCCAGAAGTGATCAACAAACCTGAATCGGTCCAATGTTTGGAGAAAGAAAAAGTTTCCGTAGACTGAAGACCTGTTCAGACATCATATGCCTCTCAGCCAAAAGAATTTTAAGACAGGTCTCATAAATGGATATATTGCATCATAATTATTGTAAGTGAAATTGAAAATTACTTACAGAAATGTAAAAAATAAACATTTCCTGAATCTTTGCCCAAACTGCCCATCTTGGGAATGTTGCATAAAAAGGCAGTATTGTCTACACTATCATCACCCATCTCAAAGCACAGTCTTTTTGGTGTGATTCAATCTATTGTCAGATCAAGGAATTGCTTAATTTGTAAAATAATAAGTGGCAAAGCCCATAGTTTTACTTAGAGGCCAACAGTTGGTGCTACAGAATGGCGGGGGTGCCAGATACCCACGCTGCCTACTCTCTATTCTACCTTGTGCCTCTTCCGTCCACCACCAAACACTGTTGGCCCCTTATCTCACTCTTGCAGTTTCTTTTTCATCCCTGAGCTCTCCCTTTGTCACTATTTTTTAGTCTTTCTCTTCCTCCTACTTTCCCCCTTTTGTGTTTTTCTCCCTCTTGTTCTGGGTCAAATTTGAATGAAATAAAATAAGTACCAGTCCCCAAAAAGGAGTGCCGGTGGTCCCACCTGCAATCATCGGCTCAAATTAAGCACTGAATCAAGGTGATGTCTGAAGACCGCCACATATAGGTAGTGAATGATCATCAGCTTATTCCGAAAAGTGTGCTTTCTACCTTGGAAACTCCATGAATAGTCGATGGTGGGCGAATCTGACACAGGCAGCAGGAGATTTATCAGATGATTACCATTTAGCTCTGCTTTCTGGCAATGGATCGCAGAAAGTGGTGGAGGACTGTATATTCCTTACGCCTACTTGTTGTGTTCTTAGCCCTGTTCCTTCTGACGCTGGCAGCGCCGGGACGCCTCTTTGCTGGGGCAGCTGTGCGCTATATAAACTCAGGTAACATAACATAACATAACATAACTACCCCTGGAATTGCATCGGCATTGAAAAGAGCTTGACGGGGAAGTGGATGTGGTGACATTCTGGAGCTTTAAAAACCAGAGCGCCACCCATCACTGGCCAGCCCCATGCTAGGAAATTTAATTTACAGCAGCATTATTGTCCATTATGCAGGTTTTTCAATCTTCTCTCCCTGAGAGTACTTAGTCTTTCCATGGGGCCCCTCTCACCCTTATTTCCCATAGCTTTTCTGAGCCAGAACCCACATCTTGTCTTCTTCAGAGGCAAATTTCAGTCATCAGGTAGGGGATTTCCCTTTGTAGTCACTGGACATAGGAACAGCTTTCAGCATGTCAGAGTGTGTAAGGTGACGAGACTGTGACCAGAGCAGAGCAGGAAGAAGTGTTTCATTTTAGAGACAGGATAAAGGTGGGTGCTGGGAATTTTGAATTGTGTTTGTGGGTATTAGGGACAATTAAATTGATTGTTTATGCCAGATGGTCATTTTATGTGGCTGTCATGCCTTTTATGCTTGGAGTTCTAAAGGCCGCAAAAGGCTATAGAGATGGCAACAGCTGACATGTATGATAGATAAGATGTTCTCTTTGGTTTGCAGGAAATGCTTGTATACATTAGTGCACCAGTCGCAGACCCTGTGGCTCTGTCCCTTTTGCTGTTATAGGGTGAACTGGAGGAGTCATGGGATAGGCCTTGGGGTTTTGGGGTCCCACCAAATGTTCATTTTCCCTGCTATTCAAGAGGTTTTACGTGGATATAGCAGAACGCAGGTGGCTGTAGAAGGGCTATGGCAGTCAACTGAGCCAATTACAACCTCTATGAAACAGGTTTAAATTACCCTGAATTTCCACAATAACCCTGCCATGTTTGCTCATAGGCCAGTGGATAGCCAGATCAGAGGAACTGGAGCAACACCAGTCCTTACCCTGCGGCTTGCTCAAGTGGTCCCACATGCTAAATCCATCTTGACTGTACAATTGCAAATAGTGCAGCCAAGCCTTGTGACATTACCAGATTCCCATATGGCAGACTCTCATGCGCCTCCATCACAGAATGCAACATACCCACAACACGTCATCTCTCTCACTGCTATATCTCAGAGTGGTCCACAGTCCACATCTCTCCTGGCCCTTATATCTCTTACTGGTGCACAGCCTGAATCAGCATTACAGAATGCTGTGGTGAGAACATTAGTGGCCGAGGTTTTCCCATGGATATTTCCCAATGGTTTTCTACTCACACCTACCCTGGCTTCACTGTATCGCAAGCACCTACTGCTCAGGTTGTAATTCCCCCATCTGTTTACATGGTGGCTGGCAAGTACTTCAAACGTCTGTCCAGTTGTGACTGCACAGGCTATAATTCCATCATTTGTCCCTCAGGTTCCCTTAGTTGTGGCTACAGAAGGACCAGCAATAGAAGAATAGGGAAAGGAGGCTAATAAACAAGGTGAGGCATGCTTGAAGTCAGAAAGTGGCAGTGATGAATATAACATTTCCTAAATCTCGTGAAGGAAAGTTCCAATTCTATTAAGGACGCGGAGGCGAGGATTATGCTTCATTCTTCCATTTATTTCCGCTCAGCAGCCTTAACAAACACTTTATTATAAAAGACTACATATCCCATGAGTCTTTGGAATGAGAAACAGTAACCATAGAGTCAGTTCCATATAAACAAAATCAAGGAACAGCACTTCCTCTTTCTTCGGGTGAAACGCATTATCCCACTTTCCTGCCAATAATCTTGCTTCTGATCCGATCCTGTCAAAAACAAAGGTATCCAATATCAATCTTAAGCAACCTTCAATCGGTACACATCCAACAACAACACTGATACCAAGATAAATGTCCCTTTACAATAACAGTGTTAACATGTTGTCGAATTTACATTTCCAACCTTCTGGAACCAATTATACTTATCCAACATGAAGGCTTCAGTGCATCCTGGGAGGGTAAGAGAATTTATGACCAGCATCGGGAGGGATAATCCTCACCTCCGCGACCTTAATAGAATTGAAACTTTTCTTCACGAGAGCTAGGACATTTTATATTCTATGTCAGGACCGAAGGCTCAGATTATGCGGGTTCAAAGCTGACCGACAACCAAACAAACCACGCCCATGATAAGCTTAAAATAAAACACCTTAAAAGTGGAGTCTGAAGACCAGTCCACCGTACTGAGGATGTCCTCAAGACGACCCCCGAGGGAGAAGGCCTTTGAGGCCATGGCCTCCCTGGTGAAATGAGCTTCAAAGGCAGCAGTATCAATACCTGCTTCTTGCAGCACTCATCGCACCCAGTGGGCAATCGTGGTAGCCGATACTAGTTTAAAAGGCTTCTTAAGAGAGAGGAAAAGATGTGAGTCTATATTCCTCCGTCATAGCCTCATACACTCACAGGCAATGCACCCCGCACAATTTAGGATGACCTGGAAAGGCCGAATAGTGCACTACCCTGGTGTTGGACTTGGTGCATTGAGCAATCATAAATGATACCCCAGCTGGGGAAACATACGTGAAGTAACCTCCAGTGCTTGCACATCCAAATCCCGTTTTCACGATATGAGGCATAATAGAATTGCTAGCTTACCTATTAATTCCTTGTGAGAAAGTTAAGTATTGTCCCGCAATGACTGTAATAGTCTCAGTACCACATTGACGTCCCACAGGGAAGAATTCTTGGGCTGGGGCCGGAAGAACAGGCGGATGCCTCTCAACAGTCTGCAGACCAATGGATGTTCCCCCACCGGAACTTCATGTATGGGAAATTGCAGATCTACTCGCGTTAATCGTGCGATAAGCCAAACCTTTTTCAACCAATTCTGACAAGTAGTTGATGACCTGCACTATATCTGACCCCACGGGATCAAAACTCCATCACAAACACCAGCGTGTCAACCTCTCCATGCAGATCTATATCGTTTGACCCCACGGGATCAAAACTCCATCGCAAACACCAGCGTGTCAACCTCTCCATGCAGATCTATATCGTTTGACCATGGAATCGGCCCAAGCCTTCCTGATAAGGGAGGAAGCCCTTGCCAAAAGGCCCGGGATCTCCCAACGTGCCCTGTAATCTTCCAACACATGAGTCGAAGGGTTCCTTCCTGAACCAGAGGGTGCAAGTTGCTGTGCAAATTCGTCAGGAGATGGGGAGTCAGGGGAAGTTGGATTGGAAAATCTATAGAAAGTTCCAGAAGAACTGGATACCAAACTTGCGATTTCCAAAGCGGTGTCACCAAGATCACCTCCGCCTTCTGCCTCCGGACCAACGCTGTGAGTCTGGCTATCATGGAGAATGGGGGAAATGCATACCCCCAAAATTGACTCCAGTCTTGCAGAAAGGTATCCGTCGCATCCGCAAGGGGATCCGGGTGTCAGCTGAAAAAACAGAGAATCTGGAAATTGAGTCGTGATGCAAAGAGATCCACTTGACATGGGCCCCAACAAGTCATCAGGTCCTGAAATAGGGAGGGATCCAGCTTCCAGGCACTGAAATCCTGGAGATATCAGGAGTGCCAGTCCGCTGTGTCGTTGAATTTCCACGGCAGGTATTCCGCTGTGACTGGCAGCTTGTGAACCAGGCAATAGTTTCAGAAATCCTTGGCCAGGTCCGCCAGCAACCTGGACCTCGTTCCCCCCAACCAGCTGATATAACTCACTGTGGAGATATTGTCCATCTTCAATAAGATGGCACAAGATACACTGTTGATCGTAGGCTCCGAATCGTTTAGGATCAGGCAAGGAGTTCCAGACAGTTGATGTGTAGAGATTCCTCGTGTTCTGACCACTGACCGCCTGTGATAATATCTCCACAACGGGTGCCCCAACCTCGACGACTGGCGTCTGATTTGATAGCTAGGTCTGGGGCTGACCCAAAGATGGCCTTCCATTCCAGGCCTGCATGTGCTTGAGCCACCAATGAAGCTCTGTGCGTGCTTTCAGTAAAAGAGAGACCTCCTGTGTGTACGCCAGGCCCCAATGTAAATGCTGCTTCATCAGGCGCTGTAAAGCCCGGTAGTACAGCAGGCTCGGAAAATTTGCCTGAATTGATGACGACAAAAGGCCTACGATCCGGGCTAGGTTATATAAGGAGAATTTCTCCCTTGCCAAAGTTCTTCGCAGCTCCCTGAGAATCAAACATATCTTGTGTTGGAGTAACCTGAGGCATTGCTGAAGCATGTTGACCTTGAACCCGGGAAAATCATTTGTTGCGCTGGCACGCATTCTGACTTGTGATCGTTCAGGATGAAACCTAGATCGCGCAGCAGGGTTTGGGCCATCTGGAGATGAAAAGTGAAATCGACTTTACCTGGTGCATCAAGAGAATGTCGTCCAGGTACACTATGAGGCATACGCCCCACTCCCTGAGCCATTCCATGACCGGCCTCAACACCTTGGTAAAGCACCAAGGCGCCAAAGATAGACCGAATGGAAGGCAGGTGAACTCGAATACCTGCCCGTCCCACTGAAACTGTAGAAACCGTCTGTGGGGAGGGAACATAGTGACTGTCAGGTAGGCGTCCTTCAGGTCAAGACGTACCATCCAGTCGTTGAGTAGCAACACGTCTCTTGAAGATGGATCCCTTCCATCTTGAAATGGTGGTATACCACCCACCGATTGAAATCTCGCAGATTGATTACTGGTCTGAACCCCTTGTCCTTCTTTTCGACCAGAAAGATATTGCTCAAGAAGCCCCTGGGGTGAAGGTTCGAACGAACTATGGCCCCTTTCTGTAGGAAGTCACGCACTTCCCTGTTGACAACCTGTATCCCTTCTTGGGAGAAAACAAGAGGGCGGGGTCTGGTCCATTGGTGTGGTGTCCTGTGAAATTCTATGTGAAACCCAGTCACAGATTGGAGTACCCATGTGTAATTTGTAATGATTGCCCCCTTTGGTTGAACCATTGCAGCCTTCCCCCCACCTCTGGTAGGAATAAAGGGATAGTTCTTACCGGTGGGTCCACCTAGTACACTGGTGGCTCCGCGAAGTTCTCTTTTCTGTCACGCCCTCTGCCACAACCTCTCGAGGGGTAGAAGCCTCCGAATTTCTTTTGATCCTGCCACTGCATTGAACGCCTTGTTTGGAGCTTGTGGGGGTTGCAAATATATGAACGGCCGGAGGAGCGCCCCCTACCTCTTCCAGCCCCCCAAAACATTTGCTGGCTAACAACCTTCTTAATAGATTGCTGGGCCTTGTCCAGCGAGGAAAAAGTTTTAACAAATTTGGACAGTTCCTTTATGAATGGTTCCCCAAAGAGTCCCCCGTTTGCCACAGATCCGGCCTCAGTGGTAGCCAGCTCACCAAGTCTGGGTTCAATCTTTATTAGCAGTGAGCACCTAAGCTCAGTAGATAATGCGCAATTTGCATTCCCAAGAAAACAAAGGGCTCTTTGCGCCCAGTCCCATAAGATCACGGGATTAATCATGTGGCCTGTTTCTCTGGCGTCTTCCGCTGTGTCCAAAATTTCGTTCAGCGGCCCCAGTACGTCCAAGACCTTGTCTTGGCAGGACCGCGAGGAGTGGTCCAGACCCTTCTTAGGGTCTTTGATGGACTTCATAATAAAGGTCGCCATCTTGGCGTCAATCTCTGGGGTACTAGCCAATTTATTCGCCGGAGATGGTCGGGGGCACTCCACTTTCAGGCGACCATGGACCTCTTGATCCACTGGCTTTCTGATACGGATAGCCACATAACATGCCACGGAGGGCACTGGTATCCAATTCGCGGAGCGGATGTGATATATGTCCTCCGGGTTCAGCATACCCGAAATATCAGTGGAGTCCTGGTCTTGGGGACCGTCCAGACTGGGCTTTTTGGCACCACCTTCCAGTCGCCAGAGTCTGCTCGGACCTGGTTCCTCGTCATAGTCCCCATCAGGGTCAGTGTCATCCCCGGTATTATCATCTGCCCTTTGATAAAGGCTGGAATGGTCATCGGGGCATCGCCTGGCTGGGAATCCTCCTGTGCCTCTTGGTGATCAAAGCGCTGTTTGAGAAAAGCTTGGCGCAGCCTTTCAAAGTCATCTGAAGCAGTGGAGGCCGCAGAGGTGGTGGCATGTAGTTTTGCCTTACCTTTGCCCTTAGAGGCCCCTTTTTTTGCCAGAAGGGGTTGCCCTCCACTCTTCCCCTGACTGGGATCCCACACTGCACCTGACCGTAAGCTCTATTATGCGCCAGCTCAACGGCTCCAGAGCTGAGGAAACTTCTCTCTCCAGTGACACGTCAATGGTGTCCATCAACTCCACGTGGATGGGGAGCAGAGTATGCTCTTCCTCCACTGACTCCCAATGAGCCTCAAATCCACCTGCCATAGTGGTTAGGAAAAATAGGGGTAAAGACTAGAATGCACCAGTTCATGAAAAGTAGACAGAAGGCTTAGAATGCCCCAAACTGGCTTGTGCTGTACAAAGGCACCAGTTACAGCCTTAGAAACAATGTGTGGGGACCAATGCTTGTTGCCTTAAATTTGCCATGAATTAGACTGGGCAGGTCTGGAAAAAGTACTCCGCGGAAGATCCGCTGTGCTGGAGCAAGACAATATCACAGAGAATGAGGGGAAAGAACCTCGGACCCTCCGGCGCGCACTGTACCTGACAGACCGCTTTAAACGTAGGGAAACTGTCAAGCATGTCCGACGCAAGCTGAGGAATGCCTGGAATGCAGGGAGGGACGCCCCCTCCTTCTTTCCGAGACACACGTACGTGCCACGTCCCCTATCGGGATCAGCAGCGCGCTGCACGCTTCACCAGGGACTGCGCTGAGGAGAGCAGGCGGCGAGTTCTGAGAACCACCTAGGCAGCCTAGCGCGACCTCGGCAGCGCAGTGAGCATGTGTAATGTGTCCGTAGTGCGGCACCTTCCAGGAATTCTTAAGGCCATACCGCCCGCCGGACGGCCATCACCACATGTCGAGTAGCCACCCAGAGGCAAACACATGACTGGGACAGGCGTATACGCCGAAGGCAAGTAACGCGCGGCAGCGCGGAATCATTAAACTGTAAAGTTATGGCCCAATCGCTAGTATAAACAACAATAGCATGAAACAGTAAGGCCAAACAGAGATAGTATAAACAACATTAAGGAAAAGCACTTATCTGTTCTTGATGTTGTTTATATGGAACTGACTCTATGGTTATTGTTTCTCATTCCAAAGACTCATGGGATATGTTGTCTTTTATAATAAAGTGTTTGTTAAGACTGCTGAGTGGAAATAAATGGAAGAGTGAAGCATAATCTGAGCCTCTGGTCCTGACATAGAATTGCTGTTACTCTTTCAGAAGAGATTTGAAGACATGTCGCTAAAGAGGTCAAGGAGAAGATTCAGAGGGGCAAATTTGTGGAGATTTGTGACTTATGGAGAGATCCAAGTGATCCATGAAATCAGAAAAGGTGTCAAGCAGGAGTTGCATCCCTACCGCCATCCTAGACATAAGGACTGTGTCATCCACATAAAGGAGAACTGGGATCGCCCGCTGGCCTACCCAGGGGACATCACATTTCAGCTCAGTTAACACCTGCTCAAGGCAATTAATATGGATGGTAAACAGAAAAGGCGCAAGGATACACCCTTTCCTGACACCACGAGCTATTGGAAAGGATCTCAAGCAGGTGCCATCACTGTCGAACCTAACAGAAGCAGACATGTCCTTGTGTAAGTCCCTTAACAAAGACACCAGGCTCCGATCAACCTCTAGTGTCAACATCAAACCCCATAATTTAGCGTGATTTGCACGATTGAATGCAGAGGTTAGATCCATAAACTTAGGTAAAAAGTACCCTTAGTGGCCACAGTGTATTTCTGAGTTAGAAGGTATAGATTCCAGGATTGATCGATGGTGCTAAGGCCAGGGCTGATTCATAATGCAACTCAGAAATAATCCTGTTCTCTTTGTCCCAGGAGGAAAGTCTTTCCAAAATCACATGGCCCAGAATCTTGACCGTAGTATCAATCAGGGAAACGGGCCTGTAACATTTGGGGCACCATGATCCCCTTTTTTGAACACAGGAACTATAATATATTGAGCCCATGACCTAGGTGGGCCATGTAACACATCAGCATTTAGGACCTTGTTTAGCTAAGGTGCCCAAATAAGAACATCGGTCCTTAAGAGATTGGCGGGAACCCCATCAGGACCTGAGGCCTTATTACCAGCAAATCTCAAAATGGCCATGGTAACCTCAGCAATTCGGCTTTCTTCACAAAGGCAGAGACGTGGACTCTAAACCAGGTGCCAATGAATAAATGTGTGAGAAATGATCGAACCATTTGTTCTTTCCAATCACAGAGATCAAAGTGGGACCACCCTCAGCCTCTAAAAATGAGCTATTCATAACCCGCCAGAAAGTGGTGCTCTCCTAAGAATCACAGGCACACACCAAATTATAATTATCCAAAGCATTGACCTTAAGGGACTTTTTCCTTTTTTTTTATAGCCATCTTATACTGTCTCTGTAGTAAGCTCACCTCTATTTCCCTCGGAATGCAGCTGAGGCCTTCTGTAACTCCTGATGGGCTTTAGAACAAGCCGCCATCAAACCAGCGTTCACCCCTTTTATCTCTCGGTGCTCTACTTGAGACCGTGAGAGAGACCCTAATGACTGCACAGAGAGTGTGAATGCTCTCAAAACATCTTTGGTCTCAGAAACCAGGCTTAGACAATATTCCAGCTCATGGTTGCCCAAATGACACAAATTACCAAGGAAATCAACCACAATTATTTTGGACCATTTCAACCGCCTACCTTGATCCCTCAAATCAAGATGAGAGGAAGCGGGGGCCAGCAATGGCTGTTTCAAGGATGACTATCCAAAAGATAAAACCACAGGGTTATGGTCACTCCACCCAGACTCAAGTACCTTATACTCGACAAATAAATAAAACAGAGAGGGAAAAATTATAATATAGTCCACAATTGTCTCATACCCCCTACCCACATAAGTAGAGTGCTTGATATAGGCATCTTCAGAGAATGTTCTAAGAAAGTAGCCTATTCACCTTGAGGTGAGTGCTTAAAATGGACGACGGGAAAGTTGTCCCCCATAAAATCCTCCTGGGATAACGGACAGGGCTGTTTGCATGGATGAAGGCTAAAATCACCCATAATAACTATCGGTGTAAGCCCAATAGAGCTTGAGCCGGACACCGCGGACGGCGACGTCCAGATGTCAATTACAATCCCCAAAGAGGTGATGATGTTTGTACTTGGCAACTGCCCATTTGTGTTATAAATGTTAAATACCAAAAGGCTCTTTTTGCCGGGAAAGATGAGCAGAACTGCTCCTAAATTAGGGGAGTGTTGGGCAACTCAACCATAGAGCAGTTGAAGGATGAGCATATTATTATACACACCCCTCCCCTAGCACGGCCTGTTGATGAAGAAATTGCTGGGCAGAAGAAATGCACAAAACAATCTAGAAAGGGTGTGGTCCTACCTGGCCAAGTTTCATAAAAGGGCAAAATACCATATTGTTTGGTGAAATCTAGCCAAGTTTTGTCAATTATCTTCTCTAGTCCCGCTATATTCCAAGACAAAAATCTTAGCTGCTCTTGAGTGCCAACCCCTTAATGGAGAGAAGATCCCCCCCTCCCCCATCAACCCTAAGTCAGAGCTTTTAGGAGAACCAGAGTTGAGTAGTCAATCTACTTCTTCCAAAGTAACATGTGGGTCAAATCGATTCGATAAGGGGAGAGAAAATTCTGTCTTGGGGGCTGATCCTCTGGGAGCCCTCTGATGACTCAACTCACGCAAGGGTTAGAGGGATATAAAGAACATGAAGTAAGAACGGAGCCTGATTGATAAAAAAAAAACAAGTGGGAAGATGCCAATATACTCATTTGCAAAACCCTTGTTTTGGCAGGAGACAATAACTGCCAGCAACCTGAATGCTGCCAAAATTAACCACAATATAGTCGCCTTGAAGGGCTTTTGGGCCCGACACACCCACCCGATTCTATGAGCCATGATGATTTGATCATGAATATTTACTTCAAATTCCCCCTTAGAAAACAACCAATGTGTCACTTTGTTTATCAGTTGATCAAAATTTTCTTTCCCAACACTCTTCAACGGGGGAACATTTACCAAAATTACTACATAAGGAGTACAATCAAGAGGAAGATCCAAACAAGTGTCATCAAACCGGGGTACATTACAGGGCTCTCTAGCCACACAAACCAGATGACTGTTATCAAACCCATTCGTGGCGGGGCTAAAGGAAGGTCCCACATTGTTCATCCCAGTGGCACTTGCCGCAGAGCCAAACTTCATTGCCCTTACTGTTCCCTGACCTGCAGTACTGTAGTCATTATTCGTACCAAGGTAGGGCAGAGCAGGAATAGTGGCCGCGAGTTTAGGCCTAGTATGACAGAAACATTGAGAATTATTAGTCTGAGACAAAGGCTGATATGTCTGAGGAGACAAATGATTGCCAGACTGACGCAACAACATTTTTTCAAATACCGCATTATTTAAATCTAGCAAATTAAACACCTTTAAATTTAAGACTAAAACGTCATCCTTAACGATGTTGAGTTCAGTTCTCAGACTACCCACAATTTCTTTAATGATATAAAAACATGAGGAGCCAAAAGTCAATTTATCCTAGGGGGGCTGGACCTTTTCAGTGTGCGAGGCTATCTGGTGAATAGTAACAGTTTCAACAGGCAGGGTTTTAGGCAAAACAGCCACACTAGCTTCCAACTGTGACACCAAACCAGTGGGGGGGGGGGGGTCAGGACAAGAAATAATAGGGGTCAGAGCCTTTCACACCTCTGTGTGCTGTAACTGCGCCTAAGAAGTTGAGGCACCAGGACCATCGACGGTTGATTTGCCTAGGGTGCATTGAGTAATAATGGATATAGGGGCCTTAGAGCGTTGCAATTCTGTCAGTTGGCTCCCTCTGCAAAGAATATCTTCCACCTACACAATCAAGTTATCGATATCCTGCAGGCTGCAGTTCTCCACTGCATGTCTGCGGGCAGTTTTGGACTCTTTCCTTGAAAGGTGAGGGTGCTCTCACTGCCTTCCCTTTGCTCATGACAAAAAGAGAGACAAAAATTAGGGCACCAAAAAATATGGATGGAGCAAAAAGTTACCAGGCGCAACAAATGGCCAGACCTAGAGAAATAAAAGTAAAAAAGGCTCACCTGGATACAGAGACAAGAAGGGTGGCCTTGCCCTGTCTCTTCCTAGTGCTGACGGATGCAGGACGGGCTTGCCCTTGGCCTGGGCTTTGCCAGGGCACGTCCTGTGCTGTGGGAGATGTGGCAGCGCTTTCACGCACCTCCCCCGGATACTTAGCCAGTGCATCTCCTGGCGTATGGAATATGGGGCTTAGAGTCCCAGGAAGCAGCATTTCTGCTGTCTCTAACTTAATTTATAGTTCTCCAGAAGCCAAAGGTAGGAACGAGTCAAACAACTGAGCCTAAGGCAAAAAAGGGCTCAAGTTTGAAGACGCTTTTATGATTCGGCAGTTGGATTTTTTGATATGCATGTCAATTAGTCTAGAGAAATTTCTGGAACTAGGTCATCAATTGGCCTACTAACTGTGTGGACTACTGTACTAGGTATCATGATAGGCCCAAATCAAAATTGATATGTGTTGCTTGACCTTCAATCCAGCTTTGAGGGCTAATTGAACTCCTTCCACTGCAGTTCTTTTGAACCTTTCAACCAGGTCATTCATATTTGGGCAATACAGCACAGCACAGTGCATTTAGATTTCACATCTAGATATCTAAATTAAATTTTAACCTGTGTGATGTTCACTGTACCCCATTATCAGATGCAAAGGATGAAGGATTAATTCCAAGGGTCAACAGGAAAATAATGAGCTACAAAACTTTATCCGAATTGGCACATGGTTGACATATCTTCACAAAATTAGAAATTTGCTTGACCAGTTAGGGCCGGCAATAAAAATCTCTGACCCTCTTTTTAGTACCTGTTTCACCAATAAGAGATTCAATTAGCCAATTATATGATTTGAGGCCGAATCGACCTCGGAGGGACAAAACATGACCTTTCGTGACTTAGGGGCCGATTCCGATTCGTGACGGTAATTTCTCCGACCGAGCCGTCCTCGGAGAGATTTCCGACCGAATCGGACCCGTGCAGTCCGACCGAACGAGTCCGATGCATTCGTATGCCACCGGACACGAGTCGGTCGGACTCCCATTGTACTCAATGGGAGCCGGTCGTACAACGCGTACGCAGGCTCCCATTGCCTCAATGGGTGCGAGGCGGACAAGGGCGCCTCCTACAGCGAGTACGCCGCGAAGCACTTCGCGGCGTACACGCCACAGGTAGGGGGACCCTTGGGTCCCCCTGTGTGCGCCTCGCACGGGTGCGCGTACAGGGGGGTCCGACACGGACCCCCAAAGTACGGCTCCGACAGCGAGTTCGAGTCGGACGGCGCGAGTCGGTCGGAGCGGTCGAGGTGCGCATCGTACTTACCCGGCCGGAAAACGTCTCCATTGCGCGGTGCGAATCGGGTCCGAGCGAGTCGGTCGGAGCGGTACGATCCGGGTACGAGTCGGTCGGAGCGGTCGGGTCGCCCGGACGAGTCGGTCGGCGAATACGCATCGTACTCGCTCGCCCGGACGCGCGTACGACTCGGTCGGAAAATAGGGCTCCGGATCGGATCCGGTAAAACCGAATCCGATTCGGAGCACTACCGGCCGAGATCGGAATCGGCCCCTAAATCTCCTTCTAAACATGTTTAACTTCTGTTCCAACAACAGTTCCTTTGCCAATTCAGAAATAACAAACTCATGACCCTTCTTCAAAATGCCACCCTCCAGTGTAGCCTTACTCCAGATTTCTTCAGAAATGGCTTATTTGACATCTGCAACAGTATCACCAACAGCAGTACAACACATTCTTCCTCCCCTCCTTCCAAAACACTGTTTTGATCTTCTTTCAATTATAATCCAGAGAAACAATCAGCTCTGGTATTGAAGGTACTTGGAATAAAAACTACAGTGAAATTGTACTCATGTAATTTAGACACAATTTTGACCAAGCAAGAAGACATCTTACCAGTGCCATTACAGTTTAATAATGAGATAAGAGGCTTTGAATACGTCCTAATAGTAAAAGACCTTCCCCAAATGTAGAATTTAAAGTGCTCTACACTCCAGGCAGAGATGAGAGTCTCTTTTTCTATAGTAGAGTAATTTATTTCTACATGAGACAAAGATCTAGAAGCAATGGCTATTTTAACCTCCTTATCACCTTTTAATTGTGTAAGAACTGCCCCATAACCTCATGAACAGGCATCAACAGTAATAATACTTGTGGGTGAATCAGGAAAAGAACTCAACAGCTGCGCCTTTATGATGTCATCCTTAATTTTCTGAAAAACAAGATCGTATTCATGTAATCAAACAAGTTTCACATCTGTTTTAAGGAAGTCCCTCAAAGGAGAATCAACCTAAGAGAAATTTTCAACAAAACAAGAATAGAATTCACAGATCGCTAAAAAAGATTCAAGTTTGTCTTTGTCAGTCATTTTGGCTACTTCCTGTGCATGCGCGTCCTCTACAGGTAAGAGCGGTGGGGCGGGGGTGGGCTGAGTCGACATACGACGGGAATAGGGAAAATAAAATAACTAAAATCACGAACCTTGCACTCGCTGCAACACCAACTCGGCAATGCAGCAAGCGCAAGGTAAGTGGTTCTATTTATTTATTTATCTTATTTTCCCTATCCCGTCATATGTGGACTTCCCCCCTGCCCACCCGACCCCACCGCTCTTACCTGTACCGGCCGCGCCTGTTCTTGTGTGACATCATGAAAGTCAACCACCCCAAAAAACCTGCATCAATTTGTAGCACACTTAGGTAGCAGGAGCCAAACCAATCACCATTCTGGTATATCGGTACACCCATAACAAAGCAACGGCCTACATTCCCACCCAGGTACAGCCAGGATAGGAGGACTGAGTGCTAAGTGAGAACACATAGACTATGCTGGTGTGGACCTAGCCTCACCTTGAATGAGCTCATCCAGCCTGAGTACCAGGGTGGGCTGCTTAGCTGCTAAGGGCGAGAGAGGGGGCCCACAGGTGGATTCTAAGCCCCCGATGCCTTCTTCCCCATCTCTACTTACATTGAGATATAGAGATGCGCCTTTGACCTCTACCCACCCACTTTTACCTCCCTTTACCTACCTCTTCCCATCCCTGAACCTTAAAATCATCCTGATCTCTCTTTACCTCTACTCACCCCTGAACCTTAAAATCACCCGTACCTCCCTTTACCTCTACCCAGCTTGAAACCTAAAATCTCTGTTATCTCTCTTTACCTCTACCCACCACTGAACCCTAAAATCACCCTTATCTTCCTTTACCTCCACCTACCATTGAGTCCTAAAACTACTACCTTCCTTTACCTCTACCTACCCCAGAACCATAAAATCATTCTTACTTCTCATCACCTCTATCCACCCCTGAACCCTGATATCACCCTTACCCCCTTTACCTCTACCCACCCCTGAACCCTAAAATCGCCCTTACCCCCTTTACCACTACCCACCCTGAAACCAAAAATCACCCATACCTCTCTTTCCCACTAACTCCTGAACACTAAATTCACTCTTACCTCCCTTTACCTCTGCCCACCTCTGAACCCTAGAATGATCCTTACCTTCCTTTACTTCTCCCCTTCACTGAATTCTAAAATCACCCTTACCTCCCTTTACTTCTACTATTTATGTATTTGGGAGTTTCAGACATCACAGCTATTCCAATATCCTTCCCTCTTTTTACAATTTCTGACTGCTTTAAGTAGACAACAACACCCATTTCTGTATGGCAGTTACCATTTATTTTTATTATTATTGCTTAGTTTGTGTTGTACCCAACACCCTCAGCTTTTGGCTTAAATTGCGTGCACCAATTAAAAAAGGATTGATGCATAAATGTGTATTTTTCTTTTCTTTTTTTGGGATTAAGTTTTCAGCCAAGGTATTATTGTCATTTGCTCTTTAAAATGTTATTTTGCGAGAAGGCACAGAATAATCCCCTACTAGGAAAACAGATCACTGTCCCTCGTGGTCAGCAGTAGCCGCGCCATAGTGTTTTTTTCTAACTTTCAGCCATGCTGCACAGTAGCTGCGCTGCTGTACAACATGGCTAAAACTAATTGACTAAGCCAATGCCTCTCGCATAGGTGAGACCTATTTGCTTTCTCAATGCTTGTTAAGAGAAATATCAGCAAGAGTGATCGCTGTAGTTGGCAGGGATCACTGACAGAATATCAACAACAAAAATGTCGAGGTACAAAAATATCACACAAAAAATATCGTTGTTAAAAATATCGTTGTTAAAAATATCGTTTTTTCTAAATGTTTAAAAAATAATGTAAAATAAAGTAAATAATACATATAATTTAAAAAACATAGTTAGAATTATTAGAAAATGTTTAAAATTATAAATAATAAATATAATGTTAAAAATAATTAAACATACATATATAAAATATAATATATAAATTTACTTAATAATATTAATAAATAATTATTATAATAGATTATAAAATGTTATGAACATATTAAAAATTAAAAATTCATATATATATATACATATACCAGTAAAATAAAAATAAAAATAAAATATATATATAATAATTTAAAATATTAAAATATTTTTTAATCTTTTACAATTACATTTGACACTACAGATAGATAGCGGAGTGGATAAAAATACTATTCCCACTCCAGCGAGTGCAACAGTAGGGAAAGTGTTGGATAGCAGAGGGGAATAATTTACTATTCCCACTCCAGCAAGTACAACAGTAGGGAAAGTGTAGGATAGCGGAGGGGAATAATTTACTATTCCCACTCCAGGGAGTGCAACAGTAGAGAAAGTGTTGGATAGCGGAAGGGTAACAATTACTATTCCCACTCCTGCGAGTGCAACAGTAGGGAAAGTTTTGGATAGCGAAGGGGAATAATTTACTATTCCCACTCCAGCGAGTGCAACAGTAGTGAAAAATGTGTTGGATAGCGGAGAGGAATAATTTACTATTCCCACTCCAGCGAGTGCAACAGTAGGGAAAGTGTTGGATTGCATAGGGAATAATTTTCTATTCCCACTCAAGCAAAATAATTAAAATTAATTAACAAACAATTAATTAATTAAAAATGTTTTACCTCCCACCATATTCCCCTATAAATGACACCACCAATATTGTAAAACATAACACTATTAACATAATTAATTAATAATTAATTAATTAATCAATTAAAATTAACAAGCAATTTAAAAACAATCAATAATAAATTAATTCACACTATTAACACTATAAAACAACTTAAAATAAATATAATAAAAAATTAAAAAAAATATATTAAAATTAAATTACTTCCCAGCCTACTCCCCTACCAACCCACAACCCACTCTTAAAAAAATGACACAAATAACATAATGAATAGTTAATTAATAATTATGAATAACCAATTAATAAATAATTAACAATAAATTATTTATCACAGTTAACAGTATAACATTTAAAATATATAAATATCAAATAATTAAAAATATAAATTAATTAATTATATTTAAATTACTTCCCACCCTATTCCCCTATAAACACACAACCCACTCCTAAAAAAATAACACAATTAAGATATTTACCTATTAATTATTAATAATTAACAACCAAATAATAACTAATTAATAATACATTAATTACCACAATTACCAATATAAAATATTAAATACTAAGAGGCCCATTACGATACCCGGCGTAAAAAAATCCGCCAGGCATGAAAGCGGCAAAAATCCGCCCGCACACACCGTCTGAACACCGACCACGCCATTACGATGACACAAACCGAAAACCGCCATCGGCGGAAAAACCACACAAGATACCGCCCGCCATCGTCCGAGTCGGAGTCAAACCGCCCGCCACGGACGGAAACACGCACGACAACACAAAACCGCCCGCCCTCACGGCCGACACACCGCACGTGAGATTACGATCGCACCGCCATGAGCGCGGGAAAACTACAAATATACCGCCCGCCAGCGCAAACAACGCCGATGAGAATCGACACGGCAGAAGCCATGGCGCCCACGTCCCTGCACAGAAACCATCCGCTGACAAAAACAATCGCACACAACATGGCCAACAAGTCCACACAGCAAGGCACGCACAAATACACAAGCACAGTACACATCCCGAAAACAAAACAAAACATCCCCTGGACAAACAAAAACTACAAAGGCCAGAACCCCAGACACAACACACCTGAAAACAACAGACCATGAGGACACACCCACATAGGTAAGTACAAAAGCAGCACTCCCACAGACCACAACCCCTTGCAACATTGCAAACTAGAGAGGAGAGAAGAGGACACAGTGACACAGCAAGGACAGCAGCACACCACAGAAACGCACACATCACAACCACCACCACCACCACCACCACCAAACACCGGCACCACAAACCCCCTGCACATTACACAACACACACCGCACCAGCACCACAAACACCATGGCACCACAAAGAATGCCCAAGTTCACGCCCATGGAGCTGACGGTCATGGTCGACGAGATTATCAAGGTGCACCCACAAATCTATGGGAACCTGGTCCAGCACACACCACTAGCCACCAGAAAGAGAATGTGGAACCGGATCGTAGACCAGGTCAATGCAGTCGGGACCCTGCCCAGGAACAGAGTTGAAATCAACAAACGGTGGAATGACGTCAAGAGCCTGGTCAAGAAGAAGGAGAGCAAGAACAGAGAGCTGGCTGCCATCACTGGCGGAGGGAATCCCGCGCTCTTCAAGACCTTCAAAGCGTGGGAGGAGAAGGTGCGAGTCATTATACATCCGGAGATCCTCGCCGGATTACCAGGGGGAGTGGAGGCTGGTAAGTACAAACTAATGTATACCAGCACACCGCTATGTACTCACATGCACTACCACCATGCCACAGCTCCCAGGGACAAACACCCCCATGTCCAGCACACAATACACAACACATCACACACACATGCAACAGACACCACCACACACAGCCCAAACCGAACAACTGTAAGATACGTGGGGACATGTGTACACTCAGCCAGCCACGTAACCACCAACAGGTCCCCAAGTATGCCAGAAGCGCCACAACGAGCACCCACCACACCCATGTGTCCGCCATAGCTGCACTAACCGACAAGTAACAGGTAAGTGGCAGGAACACAAAGTGCAGTGGGTGGGAGGGTGGACAGCCCAAGTACAACACACACCAGGCCCCTAGTCCCACAGCACAGCAAGGAGGAGCATCCCCCACACCCCACAGCCACGTGTCAGCCACCGCAGTGCACACCGACAGCCGAAAGGTAGACATCACGGTCCACAACAATCGGTGTCAGTGGGTGTCCAGCCACCACCACAACCCACAACACCCCCCCACCCCCACAGACCTGCAACATGGAGCACCCCCGCTTAGAACCATGTGGCATCCAGTACAGTGCACGCCCGAACAACCTGCAGGTGGGAAACTGGACAGGGCTGGATTACTGGAGGCATGAGGACCGTAACACGACCAACACATGGGACATGTCACGTAGCAGACGAACACGCAGCACCGCCCACCGTCACGAACAAGTGCAACCCATCACACACAACCGAAACACCATTGAAGTCCTGTCCATGTAGCCCCTACTGCCTGTCAACCACACACCCCACAACTACGCCTATGTAAGACAAACAACACTAGACGCAACAGAGCGGAACAACATAAATGCACACGAACACCACTGAACCCATCAAACACACAGACACACCATGCACATACAACATACCATCCATCCCATCCGTCAGCCCCAGTCTCATGAAAGGCATGTCATCCGCACAGCTGCCACACATACAGCAGTCACGCTAAGATACATGCCCATGACCAACCATGTGCCAGAAGTCAATGAAGCGCACGCCACACTGTGAGCAACAACACACAACATGGGCCACACCCCCCGAGCACTGCAGTGATGCACATGGCACAGGGCAGCACGCACACCAAGGAGATGGGACAACTGCAATACGTTGGCTGGCACACAACCATCACTCACTCATAACGATGCGTCCAATGCCATGTCCAGTAATCACAACAGACAGCAAATATGCAGGCCATGTCAGGCATGCACACACCTCAGACCATGCACTGTCATGCTGCCACAACACATGTCACGTTCGGCACCCATGGCTCACAGCATGTACCCCAAAAGCATATTCCATCCCAAATGCGAATCTGGGGCATGGCCCCCATGTTGCCATATGCGTTCCTAAGCGTCCCATTTGAACACCAAAAGCAAAGTACAAACCAGACCCAGGATGGGCCAGGAGCCCGCATACACCAGAGTCACAATAAGTAGGGGCACAGCAACACACCCATCAGCATGGCCAATCCGTCCCATGCCACATGTGCACAGCACACAGTCCCATTGCCAAGCACACACAACTACAAATGGTACAGCCACACACACGCCTCCGGGAAACCCATGTACGAGATTGCACGAACTGTTAATGTCAGACGACAAATACATACTTCGCCAGGTGCAACACAATAACAAATCTCATTCTCTCCACAGGTGACGAACTGCTGGATGCTGGGGATGGAGACAGCAGCCAGCACAGCCAGCCTACAAGCCCCCAACGAGGACACACGGATGTGGAGGATCTGTCCTCCTCTTCGGACACGGACCACCAAGCAGGCCCATCTGGTGTGGCAGGGCCCAGCCGCTCCCCAGGACCCCTCCTACCCACCAACCCATCATCCAGGGCTGCTGAACATTCCCAGCCCCCTGCTGCCACTGTCGTTGCGGCCACACCCACGGTCATTGCGGCCACACCCACGGTCATTGCGGCCACACCCACGGTCATTGCGGCCACTACCACTGCCGCAACCGCCACCATCGCCGCACCGACCACCACCGCCGCCACCACCACCACGTCTTCGCTGGCACCAGCCCCAGCGCAGGTGGTGGCCCGGCCGACTGGATCCACCCTGGGAGCCAGGGCGAGGACCGTGGTGGGCAATGTGGCTAGTGGGCAGGCCGGTGGCAGCAGTACTGGTAGGAGGAGCAGGGTCAGGGAAACGCCAGTCTCCCCTGGGAGCCATGCCCTGCCTCAAATGGCCAGAGTCCTTGGGGCCTATGAAGAGGCCCAAGGACAATGGGCCAGGTCTGCTTCAGACACGCGGGAGGTGCTGGGGGTGCTGAGGTCCATGGACGCCCGTATGGGCCAACTCGTGGACCTCATGGGCCAGCTGGTGGTGAGGTCACAGCCAGGGACAGCAGCTCCACCACCGCCACCACCTGCCGGGGCGCAGGGTCGAGCAGCAGTGTCCAGTTCCCCTGCGTCCACAGCCAGTGAGCACACCTCAACCACCAGCAGGTCGCAAGCAGGCACCCCCCCTCGCAAACGTGGAAGGGGCCGTCCGAAGTGGAAACAGATCTCCCGGGAGGACTTCGCACGCTCCAGACGCAAGTGAGGCAGCCAGCCAGCCAGCCTTCCTTGACCACCCACTGCATTGACTTGGACTACGATCCCACTCCACACAGCCATCTGGATGGCATGTGTCTGTTGGACCATGGACATGGAACAAGTGGGTACACCCTGAGCATCACGCAGCCGTGACCGACAGCTCATTGTCACTGCACGCACCACTTTTGTCATCACCTCGCACACAATCACATGTCACAGTTTGAAATAAATGCACCTCTTACACAAACTGCTGTTTGTGCCCTGTGTTTTATTTGTACGGAATACAACGGCCACCTTGGGCGGAAAGGCACCTGATGCGTGGCATGGCAATGGAACCGGAGGGCCTGTAGGGACCTAGGGGTGGGAGACAGAACAGGAGCACATTCAATGAGTGTGTCACACACCCATCACACAGTACATGTCAACAACTACAAGCAATGTACACACATCGCACAGAGCAATAGGGCACAATGCCACAGCCACCAACAGTGGCATACTACCCTGGCCATGGAGCGTTGACACACAGCACGCAGTGAACAAACGGCCACCCTGACACAGCACACACACACCTGCACAGATACAGCCACATCAGCCGTCGTACATGGACACTCACCGTCAAGTGAAGTAGCGGGCGATGAGCTGCTGCCGCACATTACCAGCTTCCTCCTCTCCGCTGTCCTCCTCACTCGAGCTGTCCTGGTCTGCGGGCTGGGGCCCTGGTTGATCTCCGTCATCCACGATGAGGGGGATCTGCTTCCGAATGGCCAGATTGTGCAGCATGCAGCACGCCACCACTATCTGGCACACCTTCTGTGGGGAGTACGCCAGCGCACCCCCGGTGCGGTCCAGGCACCTGAACCTGGACTTGAGGAGGCCAAAGGTACGCTCGACCACACGTCTGGTCCTCCCATGTGCCTCATTGTAGCGATCGTCAGCTGGGGTGCGAGGATTCCTCAATGGACTGAGCAGCCATGCCCCATTCGGGTACGCAGAGTCACCTGGGTGTGAGGGACACAGAGAACCGTTGCTAATCCAACTGGACAGGGGACAGCATCGCACAGCCAGCACGCTACACCACTCCACATACTCACCGACAATACAGCCACGATCCTGTTGCAGATTGGACATCAGTCGTGGCAAGATGCTGTTGCGCATGACGTGTGCGTCATGGGCCGAGCCTGGGAACTTTGCACACACGTGGGTTATCACCATGTCCGCAAGGCACACCACTTGCACATTCAGGGAGTGCGTGTGCTTCCTGTTGCGGTACAGGTGCTCAGTGGCCTGTGGTGGAACAAGGCCAACATGTGTGCAGTCAATGGCTCCAACGACGTGTGGGATCCTGCCAAGGGCATAGAATGCACCCTTCACTGCCGCCAATTCACGAGCCCTGGGGAAGCGGATGTACCTGTTTCGGTACAGCATCATGGCTGCCAGTACATCCCTCAGCACCTTGCTGAACATGGGCTGGGACATCCCTCCTCCACTGCCCACTGTGTGCTGGAATGACCCAGTGGCGAAGAAATGCATGGCGGCCATCACCTTAGCCGTGGGGGTGACTGCTGTCGGATACACCCTGCGGGGACGGAGATGGGGTTCCAACATGGCACACAGTCGATGCAGGGTTGGCCTGTCCAGCCGAAACTTCCTAATGACCTCAGTATCGTCCATGTCCGCCAGCAATTGGTATGGGCGGTCAATGTTCGGTCTCCGCCTAGGGAAAATGGCAGTGGACACATGTCAAAGCAACACGACACATAGCAATTCCGCATACACATCACTGACATGACTGAGCAAGCACATGAGTCACAGCCCAGCTGTCAAGCAGGGACGGCACGGCCACAATACACTTACACAGGTCTCCCACCAATGGCAATGGCTAGTGATACAAACCACTGCCATGTGCATGCACATGGGGATCTAGGCCCCAATGACTTGCGGGGCGTGCTGATGGGGACTGACTGCATATTCGTCAAGCGGCAACGCCACGGCAACATGAATGTCTGCTGAGCATGGCACTGCTTCCGAGGCTGGATGAGTATGGCACACGACGACGACGATGTGGGCACAGGCTGAGCGGCCAAAACAAGTGGGACCTGTGGCACGAGGGGATATGAGACAGTAGTAGGTGTCAGCACTGCACCCTATGTACAGCACTGTACGGATCACACCTCCCGAAACATTGACAGGTGTCCACATTGACAGCCCCATGCCAAGACGGCTGTGTGCTTGCAGTCACACGTCACAGGTGAGAGGTTACATTGCACGTGCCAGGTGGCAGACGTACATAGTGGGAACTGGCATGTGTGTGCATGTGTCTCCTGTTCAGGATCCACCAGATGGGCGCTGACTCTGTACTGACCATTGGACACAGCATGTTCCGTGGAAGGCTTGTGTGTGTGGGATGGTGGCACTGGATGTGCCTCCGTTGGGTGGGGGGCCATGCACAGGGCGGGTACGTCGATGATTGCGCATTGTTGGTCACGGTGGGTGCACCAACTAAGATGTGTTGCCCTGTGTTCAATTCCTATGTCCGCATGATGATGGACTGTAGATGTGGGCAGACTACACATTGGTCGATGTGCTGTCTATATGCATGTGCCTTCACACCAGGCACAGCTGCCCCTGCACATGTGACCCCTGCTGGACTCGCTGCTGGGTCTGTGGAGCTGATGCACCTTCTGTGCGTGGGGCGGACAGCTCTCCTCACTTCCCTCATTGCGCATGTCATGACTTTGCCGCAGGTGACATGGATCATGGAGGGCCCACATGTACGCGTGGGTAGGCTACACATGATTGTTCACTGGTCGCCACCCCCAGTCAGTGTTTCGAATGGGAAGGTTGTCGTGCTGGTGGCATATTCGATGTGGCGGATGGGCGGGCCTAGGTGCGGGCTTACATTCCGGACATGGGGGGTAGTTGGATTGGCGACTAGTTGCAGTACACACGGGACACGTCTCTTCCTTTCCACATCTGGGTCATCCCTTGTACTAACTGACAGTGATACAGTCATCTTCGCCCCAGCCCTCATGTCCTCCCCTCGCTCCCCCAATATGCATGTGCACCTGCGAGGCTAGCGCTTGCACAGGCAGCCCCAAGCTCGCACCAGAGAGGGCAAGGAGTGTATGTGTGGGTCCAGTTGCACGAGTGGGCTGTCTCAGGGTATGATGTGTGGCGGGACGCCGTCCACCTGCGTGGTGCCCCAAATGGAGACCCGGCCTGCATGGACTATGCATCACAGTCTTCGCCTTCCGGATCCGCCACCTGCGACACCCAGTGGCTGTGGCTGCCCTTGCGGCCATGCCGCGTCCGTCTGTGGCTGATGGCCCACACATTCACTCTTTGGCCTCTCTGGGGAGGGCTCGGGGGTGGTGGCGCACGCGCTTGCACTTAGTCGCAATGGCATGTGGCGTGGTTGGTATGATGGGCAATGGATGGGATGGTGCGAGCCACCTCCCGTGACGTCAGTGCTGCTCGTGCTGTGGTGCGTCCCCCTACACTTCCATTTGACTTGTGCCATGCTACACGTTGAGGTTCTATTGCCTGCGTGATATGACCAGGAGGAGCGCGAGGAGACCTCTCACACACCATGCTCCACTGCCATCCCGTGCCCTGTATCGCCTGTGCGGATTGACTATGTTGGGGTTACACCTGGTCGACTGGGGCTGTGTGTGCCTTGTCAAGGGGCATGGCGTGCGCACAACAGGATCCAGCTTGTCCACGGAGGGTGGGCTGACGTGTGCGCCTGGTACCGCATTGTTCGTGTGCCCGGCTGCTGTGCACACACGTGTTCACTCCCCCCGACAGGTGTCCTCTCACAATGCCCAGGGAAGCGGTGGTGTACTGTTCATGACCCCTCCCAACACGGCGTGCTCCAACTTGGCATGTGCGCATCTACCCGTCACACCCACCCACCTGAGCACTGCGTCCATACGACTTCACACGACACATGTGTGTCTTCCACAGTTGTGCTACTCATTTGCGTTGACATCCAATACCAGTGGACTACATGGTCATGTCACGACTGCCGTGTACTTCACATACTCTCATCCTCTCTCATTCGTACTTGTGAAATGAGTCAGCGGAGACAGTTTTGGTTTCAAACATTATATTGAGTCTTCTGTCCTCTGTGATGCAGTATAGTGGACACTACTGGCAGCGGAATACATGTTGAGGATATACTGAGCATGATTACAAATGGGATAGGGTGTGGGGTTACATGTGATTGGCTGTTGCATGTGGGATGTGGGCTTCAGAGTTACATCTGCTTGGCCAAGGCTGTGCTAATGTACATTTACGTATAGCTGCGGAGCTGCGGACTTTGACACAGACGGTATACATGTAGCCTACCAGACCGCTTGGCATCATGGGCACAGTCCATCTCAGTTCCATGTGACAGGTTTGCTGCGGTTGTTCCTCATGCACGCGTGCATGTGAGATGACATCAGGGCATGTGCTTGCGTGCATGCAGCGGCGTGCCACTTGTTGTTGCAATGTGGTGGTTACTGGACATGTCACAGTCACTGGGGTCGTGTTGTTGTTGTATGCACTTGTCGTCCATGCAAAGGTCCTGGTATGGGATTCCCGGGGCGGGGGTGGGAGGGGTGCAGCACCCACAGACTCCAGGCGACCTATTCATGTCCACTGAGCGGTGTGTGTGTCCATGGGCGCTGGATCCATGTCGTGTCCTGGTTGTTCGTGCAGTTCCGTCCATGTGGGTGCGATACACAGACCCCATGCCACTGCCTCCCACGATGCATGCGGTGTTCCTGGATGTGATGGGGAACAGTGTGCATGTCCCGGTCATATCCGATGTCATGGCGATGTCGTTGATGGTGTGGTAACAGTTGCCGGTCGTTTGGTATGGCTGTTGTGGTGGTGACTGGCCAGTCCGTGCGGAAGCTAAGCATGGGTGCGGGGTTGGACATCATAGGTCAATCGGGGAACCTGCGTTGTGGTCCGACGAATTTACAGGTTGTCAGGTATGCGATGCCGTCCAGCAGGGCTTCCATGTCATTGGTGGTGTACATGTTTGCCAGCCAATGTAGCGGATGGTGGCTGTCAAGGTGTTGTTCGTAAGTTGTCCCTTGGAGGACCATGATGGGGCATGCTGGGTGACATTCGATGTAGCTGTTCTCGATGATCCGTCGTGTGGAGGCACAGTGGTCCCATTTCAGTGCGGGTGCGATGTTGGCCACATACGCCATGCCCCCATAGGCAGAGCAGGCCCTGTCGTGTGCGTCCAGAGGGAGGAGTAGTGGTAGCAGGTCCGCCTTTAGACATGCCGGGTTGGAGAGGCACATCTCCACGGGATGCTGGTAGGGACACCTCCGACAGTAGAAGACGGGCATGACGCAGCTGAACAATGTGATGCGGTAAGTCAGTCGGTAACTGACGTTCAGCAGGGACAGGAGTTCGCATCCCAATATATGTATCAGGTTGGTTTTGTACAGCTTGACCTGTCCGGCGTAGTTGGGTAGGTGTGTTGCGGTTGCCATTTTGCAGCGGTGCGTTGTGGTGGCGTGCTCCGGCTGTGTGTGCAGTCTGCAATGTGCACGCTCCGAGGTTGCTGTGAGCTCTGTGTAGTCGTAGGGAGACAGGACTTGTGTTCTGTTGGCTTGTGCGGAGGACACGGGCCCTCATCCCACATGCTTCTCAGACAGTTCAAGGTCAGTGATGTGTGACTCCTTCCAATTAACTTGCATGTGGCCGACATGGGGGAGTGTTTTCTTTTTCTTTCCCGTCCGTTGTGTTCTTCTGTGATATGCGCTATCTGCCCTGTGGTCGGTCTCCTCGGCATGCCTGTGTTGGTCTTTTCTTGGACAATGGCTGTATTCACCGGCTTCTTTCGTAGGGCTGTGGTTTCGGAGTTGGAATGGAAGGTCATTCAGTGCTGTCTGCTCTCCCTTGTGTGGGCGGCAGGCTGCCTTTCCGCTCTGCGTTGGGCCTTGTGTGTGAATGTTATTCTTGGGCCACCTGTTGTCGGTCCCCGGGCTCTTTGGTGTTCCGTTTTATATGTCTTGTTCATATGTGCAGGGTGGTATGGGTGTTTCAGTGTGGTACTGGCGTTCCTCTTCCCGAAGGGGCCCTGCTTCTCCTAGTTGGTGTTGCCGCCGCTGTGTGCTACGCCATGTTTGTTACACTGGGGTGTGTCCTGCTGTTGCGTGACTTCACTGACATGTGTGCGTCGGTTGTGTGGCGTTGGGTGTTGTCCGTGAATTGGGCGTTGGGGACATGTCTGTGGCAGGCCTGTCACGTGTCATGTGCGTTCGGGGTGGGGCTGATGTGTGTGCTGCTTGGTTGTGTCCCTGTGTCTGTGTGCGACGCATGCATGGCGCTGCGGTTGGCCTCTGCGTTGTGCGCATGTGTGGCGGCGTCATCGCCGCTTTGGGGCCGTGACGGGGTCGTTGGTTCCTAGTCCCAGGTGGTGTGTACACATGTGTTACGAGATGTTACGATTTGGCCTGTGTGTCATATGTGGATGCAATGGTGGATGTGTAGTGTACACGCGGGGGTGGGGGTTGTCCGCTTTTTCCGCCCTTGCACTGTGTGCGCTGTTTGCGTGCACTTGTTGTGTGTGTGCCTACCTGCGTCTCCGCGGTACGTTGCGTCCTTGGTGGTGCATCAGCAAGAGCATGGGGAGGGCCTGCAGTGCTGGATTCATGCTCGGGGAGCCGCTTCTTCGGTGTCCGTGCTCGGCGTACGTGTTACCGCTTCGGTTTGTCGTACGGTGTCTCTTAGCCGTGGGAGCCGTTTGTTTGCGGCATCGTAATTTGTACGCCGGGCGGGACGTGATTTCGTCGGACGGTGTGTGTCAATTGTGCTGCGCCGCTACGTGTACGGACGCACTTTGATGGCGGACGGTGTCGCTGGCTTGCCGGCGGTGTTTGGCCGACTTTTCGCATCGTAATAGGGCGGGCGTGTGGACTGCTGCGTGCCGGCGGTAACTGGTGGTTTTTGCATCCGCCAGCACGGCGGTTGTGCTTCCGCCCGCCATCGTAATGACCCCCATAGATATTAATTTATTAAAAATATGAATTAATTATAATTAAATTACTTCCCACCCTATTCCCCTATAAACCCACAACCCACTCCTAAAAATATAACACAATTAAGATATTTACCAAATAATTATTAATAATTAACAACCAATTAATAACTAATTAATAATTAATTAATTACCACAAATAACAATATAAAATATTAAATACATAAATATTAATTAATTAAAAATATTAATTAATTAATTATAATTAACTTACTTCCCACCCTATTCCCCTATAAACCCACAACCCGCTACGGAACAAAAACGCAAAATTTAATTAAAATAAATTAATAACTTCTAAAAATTATTATTACATTTATTATAATTAAATTACTTCCCACCCTATTCCCCTATAAACCCACAACCCGCTACAGAACTAAAACGCAAAATTTACTTTAAAAAAAATTAATAACTTCTAAAAATTTAACACATATATTAAAAAACAAATACAATACTTACACAAAAAAATTGAACACATACATGTAAAATACACACTAAAATACATAACACTAAATCAAACAACGATATTTTTAACAACGATATTTTTGCTAACGATATTAATTACTTCGATATTTTGAAAAACGATATTACCTTCAACTCGATATTCTTGACAACGATATTCTGACTGTCGATATTTTTGTAGACCGAGATTTTGGACTCGATATTACTGCTACTCGATATTTCCAACTCGATATTATGTCTGTTCACCGTTGGCAGGGAGGATCCCAGTGGGTCAAACTATTTGAGCGAGCACCATATCCGAGCTTCCTCTGTTCGAGCTCTCCGCAGCTTTGTTTCCTCTGTTCCTTACATCCAGAATTCTCTCACCCAAACAAAGCTAGGAGCCTACTCTGTAGCACACATGATGATGCCTGGGGTTGGGGGCGGGGTCAAAGCTATGTACCAGAGTTTTGGTGGGTGACTAGAATTGTTAAAAGGAAGCACAAACTTAAATACTTTTGAAAATACTAAATGCCACTAAGCTTTTCATTGATTTGCATATTTATCAGCAAATATTCCTGGCGTTGCTGAACGCTGTAGAGATATTATCAGATCACAATACTAGAAATGCCCAAATCTAAGAACCAGTCCAAGTATATTAGCAGTGCTTAATTTGTAAAAAATAAGTGCTGGGGCTTAAAGTTTTACACAGAAGCCCGCGGATGTTGCTATTGAAGGTCGGGATGCTAGTCTTGATTGTACCTGATGTCTCCATAATCCACCACCAGATTCCTCTTTACCTCACTCTTGCAGGTTCTTTTTCATTGCTGATTTCTCCTTTTGTCACTGTATTTTCACCTTTCTCTTCCCCTTAATTTACCCCTTTTATATTTTCTTTTGCTCTGGATCAAAATCCATTGAGGAAAAATAGGTGCCGGTCCCCAAAAATGAGTGTTGGTTGGCCCCACCTGCAACCATTGGATCAAATTAAGCACTGTATAGTAGGTATTTTCTTTACTGAAAATTGCCTTCTGAAGGAATGAAGAAAAACAAATATTGGATCTCTCTGCGGCTTTCGTTTGACATCTTAAGGACTTTCTCTGCTAATCTGTTATGAGCTACTATTCAAATATCCGATCTTGTGTAAATTGACATAAATGGAAACTGATATTCCTCATAACCTGCTCTAGCAACACCGTCAACAACCTTCGGCAGACGAGGGAGGACCGAGCACACTCAAGGCCCTGCTGGGGGCTACCAAAGCACACGAGGCACACACTGTCAGTCAGGGACAGAGAGGGATCATAACAAAGGCTCCTTTAGAGGTGGTCCTCACCTTTCACCTCACAGCATTGATAGAAGTTATTTGCCCTGCCTGCATGGAGGTAGTTTGCTCGACTAGGCAGTGTCCTCCTGCACAATTCTACTACACCTCTTAACAGCAAGTTGGCCTCTTCCCTCAGGGCAGGAGCAGCACTTAGGAGTGGGTCTAAGCCATATCCACAGACCCCTAGTCACCAGGCACCTGAACTGACGATTAGATAATGCAGGCCCTCCTCTGGGGAATACAGACTAGAAATCCCCTTCACCCAGCAGACAGTTCATTCTTCTACAGGCACGCTACAACTTTCTAATTTTGAGAGCTGAAGAAAATGCTCCCCTGGCTAGAGCTGGTCCTCAGGAACCAAAGGAAAAAAGATCAGCTAAACCAGCCTTAGAGGGCTAGAGAAATGGGCTTGAAAGGTTTATCCTCCTAGGGGACCTTCATATTGTTTACGGGGAGAAGGCATATATGGGGGCTCTCTCCCGAGCCACTCTTGCACTGGTTACACATCACCTGGGTCCGAACACAAAGAAATTGTACCAGAGAACCCCATTTCCCATGGATGCAAGGAACTGGAGTGCTGTAGAGCTTTGTCCTCACCTCAGTTCTCCATTGTGTCAGTCATCCAGACACAGGAGTCGAAAAATGGATTCTTCATACTGTACTGTCTTCATCTGGCATGCACCATGGCTCCTCCACCCGAGTGCTGCTGCTGTCTACAGTGTACCGAAAATCATGTCTATGTGAAGCATGTCAGATAAGGAACGTCCCATATACATTGAGGAATCTGAAATCAGGCAGGAGTGCATTCCTGCAGACAAGCTATACTAGCCTGCCTAAACTCAGGAGACCCGCAAGTAATTTCCCAAAGTGTGAAGTATTTCCAGGGGATTGACAGGGTTTAAGGCAGGCACCCAACCAGCTGGAATAAATTCGCCTATCCTGAACATCTATCCCAATTAAGGGAGGGGGTGACAGACCCTCCCACAATGACCCAGAGACATAATTTAAACAGTGCCCTTTGGCATTTTGGGGGAGTTTGGAATTAATCTCCACATACAAAACCTGCCCTAATAATAATAACACAAAATGGAACGTACCCCGCCTTGGGACCAAACCAGACACACCAGTTATAGCACTGCTGTAAGGCAGTCACCTTTAACTGCCACATTAAAATTGTCCTTGCACAAGTTCTCTTCTGGCACAAGCCCTTTTCTCCTGGACTAGCTAATGGCCCCCAGCAGGGATATGACATTGTTGAAATTGCCTCTGTTTGGGTTAGACTGAGAAATGCAAACACCTCCCAGACAAATTCAATTGTACTCATTGCATTGATAATGACAATTTATTTTATACTTAGTTCCCTACCCCCAGCAGGGTCATGCTTGAAAGTCATGATTATGTTGATATTGTCTCTGCTTGGGTTAGCTGAGAAATGCAAATGAAATGAAAATGAATTTTATAAAGCGCTCGAATGCCCTAGGGCGTCTTGGCGCTGGTAGCACAGCAGGCGATGTTAATGGCCATAAAAGCAGAGGCTATAGATTAAAAAAACAGGACTTAAGGTTCCTCCTAAAGATTAACAGGGAAGAGCTGGTCTTTAAGTTGATGGGTAGAGCATTCCATCGTTTGGTTGTACCGTATATGAAGCTTCTGCGCCCCCCCCCGTGCGATCTTTTGACCTTAGGCACTGTAGGGTTACCTGCTGAGGATGATCGAAGTGTTCTAGCAGTAGTATATCTAGTTAGTTTATCTTTAAAATAAACGGGGCCATCTCCATGAAGGGCCTTATTGGAGATGCTCAGCGCCTAGAAGTCTATCCTCTTATTGACTGGCAGCCAGTCAAGTTCCACTAGAGCCTTGGCACTGAGCTGTGTCTAGGTATCCCTAGTAATAGACGAGCTGCCGAATTCTGTAAGATTTGTAATTTGTTGAGTCGTTTCTGTATATTAATGTACAAACCATTACAGAATTCTATTTTGGATAGAGTGAGGGCAGTTACCACAAGTTTTTTCAACTCCAAACGAATAAAAGGTAGAACCTTTCTTAAAAAAATTTACGTAAAAAAAGCGCTAGAGGTAATCGTATTCACCTGTTTGTCAAACAACAGGTGGTTGTCAAAATTCACCGCCAGATTTTTTACCTTAGTCACCGGGATTGGGATAGAGCCTAGCTCCTTCAGCCACCAGTCCGGTGACCAAAAAAAAGTGTTATTTCCCAGCAACAACACCTCAGTTTTATATGAGTTCAGCTTCAGACAATTGCATGACATCCAGTTATTAACTTATTGCATACAATTTCTGAAGGTGTCCACTGACTCTTTGTGGTTGCCAGCAACAGAGACAATAATTTATGTGTCATCAGCATAGCAAACAACTGAAAAACCCAAATTTCTTATCAATGTGGCCAAAGGAGCCATATAAAGATTAAACAGGGTCGGGCTCAATGATGATCCCTGCGGAACCCCGCACAGGAGAGGATAGGATTCTGAACAGTAGCCCCCCAACGATGCTGCCTGTGCTCTGTCTGTGAGAAAGGAGGCTAAAGGTAATGAGCTGGGCCACAAATACCCAAAGATTCAACACGGTCAATCAAAATCTCCTGATTTACCGAGTCGAACGCCGCTGACAGGTCAAGAAGGATGAGCACTGCCGAATACCCCCATCCAACGAGACCCTGAATTCCTCTGTGGCAGTGATTAGTGCCAGTTCCGTACTGTGTTGGGAACGAAACCCATACTGTGAGTGATCCAAGAGATCATTTGATTCCAAGAACACGGTAGGTTCTTTATCCATTCCCTTTTCTGCAATTTTGGCTATAAAGGTGAAGCCTAGAGATAGGGCGATAATTACTAGCATCTAAAGGGTCCAACTGGGGTTTCTTCAACAGTGGGAGTACTGAGGCAACTTTCAAATTTGGCAGAAAAAAGCCCTGCCTAACAAAATGCCTTCTAGATAAATCTAATTGCATGCTTGCACTGACAATGAAAACTTATTTTATACTTTTTACCAAGACACTTACTGCAATTTGCACAGAAAACCTTTTGATACTCTACTCCCTGGTCATATCCAAACGGAGAGCAGACTGGTACACCAGACCGGTACACTGGGTGTTCCTACTCTTCTCCCACACATGCTGTTTGCCAGCAAGTGGCATTCGCTGCCAGCTGGAAAGTCTTTCATCCATGATCTTAAAAGTCTTTTTTATTGCATATCCTTTTTTACTGTATACAACTATATACAGGCCTGCAACGGTCCTACCCACTGCATGGGCGCTACCCTTGACCTCATCATAGCTAGAGAGCACATTATTCAGCTAGATGACATAGTACCATGTGATTGGTCGGATCATCTCCAAATCTCCTTTCGCATTCAGGAGAAGGTATTGCTTAGACAAGGGCAACCACTCAAAAACAAGCAATTGTCTCGTAATCTGAGAGATATCAACATCTCTAACCTTTCCATCTTGAGCAAGAATCTGCTTGAACCTCCAACTACCATGAATAATTTGGAAGAGTTGACGGATCATTACTTCAACACAATGTCTAATATTCTCGACTCTGCAGACCCGAAGCTACTTAAAAGGATTCCCTGCAAACAATCCAAACCTTGGTTCAGTGGTACCCTTAATGACGAACGTCGCAATCTGAGGCTCTCTGAGAGACGTTGGAGAAATGCCCCCTCCACTTCTAGCCTCGAACAGTTAAGAAAGATGAGAAACTCTTACAACAAACTCATTCGCATCGCTAAATCAGAACATTTCAGAGATCAGCTTGACAGCGCTAAAAACCGTCCCAGGAAACTGTTTGATATCATCAAACAACAGGCTAATCCTATTCCAGCAATCAAAATCGCTGGACCCAGTGAGGAGGACTTCTCAGCGCACGTCGCTGAAAAGTCTAGAAGTATTGAGCGGGAACTGCAACGGGCCGCTGAGAATTTGTTGTCTATGAGTTCCGAGGGTTTGCTTGTTCACACGGCAGTATGTGCTCCGCTTTACCTCACAGATTACACACCCAAAAACAATGCCTGCTGGAATACCTTCCGACCTCCAGACTTGGAGGAGCTGTCACTTTCCCTGGCTTCTCTGAAACCTTCCAACCATTTCAAGGACCCACTCCCCGCCAAGCTGCTCAAAGACCTCAACTTGGCAGTTCTGCCTCTCTGGTCCAGGATCATCCAACAATCTCTCTTACAGGGGAGGATTCCCGACTGCCTTAAAATGGGGCAAGTCACACCCATCCCCAAGAAGCCCAATGCAGACCTAACAGATCCCAGTAACTTCCGGCCGATCACCAACATCATGTCTTTAGCGAAATTGCTCGAGAAATGTGTTCACACACAGCTCTGCGACCACATTGAGAAATTTCAGCTCCTAGACCAACATCAATCAGGCTTTAGATCAGGTCATAGCACAGAAACAGCGCTAACTCACATTGTTGATGACGCATTGAGAGCTCTGGACCAAGATACACCCTGTCTTCTAATCCTTCTGGACTTGTCCTCTGCTTTTGACACTATCAAACATGATAACCTTCTTAACCTTCTTCAATACAGGATGGGGCTATCGGGCCCTGTCCTAAATTGGTTCTCCTCTTTCCTGCATAACCGAACACAAAGAGTCAAAGTCAACCAATCTTTGGCGGCCAGCACTTCAGTCTCTATTGGGGTGCCTCAAGGTTCTGCACTTTCGCCCACGCTCTTCAACCTCTGCATGGAACCTCTAACTGCCATTCTAAATGACTCAAACATTCAGTACCACATGTACACGGATGACACTCAACTGTATTTGAAGATATCCTCTCCAGATGACATTAAAACTCTTAATGGAGCGCTTCAAAAAACTCAACAATGGCTAACACATAACCACCTATTACTTAACTCTCTCAAAACTGAATTTCTCCTGATTTCCCCACACAACCACGAGGCTCCCACGCAAAACTGGATCAAAAAATCTCAGCACTCAACTGCACCCCGCATTTGGTGGACTCCTCCTGCTCTTTAGGGGTCACCCTAGACAAATTTCTAAACATGCAAGGTCACATCAGTTGCAACCATTAAGAGTGCCAACCATCAGCTCAACACTCTTAGGAAAATCAAACCGTTCCTACCTCCCGAAGACATGCAATCAGCAGTCCAATCCTTAGTTATCTCACGAGTAGAATATGGATTGGTGACCCTAGCTGGTCTTCCTAAATCTAGGTTAGCGCCACTAAGAGCTACTCTGAACTCCTCTGCCAGACTAATCACAGGTTCAAGAAAGCATGATCATATCACACCTGACTTAATCCAGCTTAACTGGCTCCCCATTGAAGCTAGGATCCGCTTCAAGATAGCCTGCCTGACACATAAAGCTATACATTTCAATAGCCCCGTTTACCTGGCAAAAAAACTTGAGCTCTCTGGATCCAGAAGAAACTTAAGAAGCTCCAATACCCTACTACTGAAACCACCGAAATTCAATAAAAAAGAACTTACAATCGCACCTTCTCAGGGCTGGCTCCAAGAATTTGGAATGCCCTACCAACAGAGATCAGAGCCAACCCTTCGAATGCCTCATTCAAAAAACAGGTCAAATGGCTACTATTGGAAGAACTGCATCAGCAATAGCCTCCATGTCATTTGCTAGTCAATTACCATGCATTCTCGACAAGCATTTTTACTTTGTTGTGTTGAAATGTATGCTTGACAATTTACTTTCACTTTATGTTTGTAACTCGTGCTTGACAATCATTTTTACTTGGGGTTTAAAACGTATCTCATCTGTCTTTGAAGTAAGGCGATGATGAAACTGTTCAGCCTCATCTGGGTGGGCTGTTTACTGTTTGTTCATTTTCTACCTACTCTTCCCCTAGCGCCCTCATTTATTTTATGCCTCAGGTTCCTCTCATGTTGCCTTATTGGGTGTGCTTGGGTGTTTTATTGTATGCTTAACAATTTACTTTCACTTTATGGTTGAAACTTGTGCTTGACAATCATTTCTACTGGGGGTTTAAAACTTATCTCGTTTGTCTTTGAAGTAAGTCGATGATGAAACTGCTCGGCCTCATCTAGGTGGGCTGTTACCTGTTTGTTCACTTGCTACCTACTCTTCCCCTAGCACCCTCATTTACTTTTTGCCTCCGGTTCCTCTCATGTTTCCTTTTTTTGTAAGTGTATTTATATTGTCTCTGTACGTATACGTCAGCTTTCCTCTTTGTACAGCGCTCTGATACCCGGTTGGGTCTTGTTCGCGCTTTATAAAACTTTTCAAATAAATATACCTTTTGTATGAATTTTATTGTAATGATTTTAATTAATCAAACAATAAAGACTTACTTTCTTACTATCAATAAGGAATACATTGCCAAAGTTATCTGTGGCCCTTTATTGTTTCTGACACCATCGGCTTCTAATAGTTCAACAAACCAACCAACATTGGATGAACTTTCGCAACTAGAAAAGTGAAAAAAAAAAACATGGCCACATTGAACTACATGCTTGCATGCTCACTAGAAAACCTTAGGATAGACATAATCCCTTCGGGTCTGCAAGTGTGAAACATACCTGCTGTTTTCATTCATGATAAAAAATATAGAAATGGATTCAGTCACATTGCAACTACCTACTCCAGGCCTTTGATGGTCCTAGGGATTGAAACTGCAATGGAGCACAGTAAACGAGAACTAGAAGAAATCTTTGTGTTGGAAAAAGCTATTCTAGAGTCAGATACTTTATCAGATGCCAAAAGCGCTCTTGAAAAACTTGATACAATGATCGTGGACTTTAACTAATGTGAACATCAGAAAAGGGCGACCAAAGTTACCCATGTAATAAAGAACTATAATAAAAAAATACATATCTATTCCTACTAGACAAATTCTACACCACCCCATCCCAACCACCATGTGGGGGCAATACACAATCATGGGGGAGACACAAAAACCAACATATGGTCACCTTCTGGGAATCTTCAGCATACTCGAGCAACTCAGATGTGAGGTAAGGGCCCAGCACTTCAACACAGGCCCAACAACAGTCTTATTTTTTAGCCCAGGGCCAACAAGGAAACGGGGGAGAGGCAGGGGAGGGGCAAGAACATTTTTCCTCAAGGAGAACGCTAAACCAGGTGGAAGTTCTACCAGTGGGCCCCCAATGCTAACAAACCAGTGTTCTGAAATATCCACTTTTAATTTATCACAACACAACTTTTCCTCGACAGAAATCTCTTTGCTTTGCAAGGGTCTTTCATTTGTGATTACAAAAAAACCAGACTGGTTCTCAAGCTCTACAGAACTGTTGCAGTGTTTCAAAAAAATAAAACTCTGCTTTTTCTTTGATAACTAAGATAAATACCACTCATGATATTACAGCTTTACCCCCTAAGTCTACTTTTAATCCTACATCTAATCAAATGCCACCAAAGGTAGTCTCATTCGAAAAACTGGTATGTAAGGGCTTCTATTCCTTGAGTAAAGATTCCACATTTGTTCCATATAACATCAACCTCCCAGAATGAAAGGCCCTTCTTGAACTACAAAATAATTATGGTATTGTAATTAAACCTTGTGATAACGGAGGTGGGATAGTTATTCAAGACAAGGCATGTACGATAATGAGATTTTACAGACAGATCTACAATCTTGAACACTATAAACCATTGGATCATAATCCATTACCAGAGATTCAAGCTACCATTAAAGAAGTCACCAGAAAAACTGAACTAGATGGCTTTTTAAGTCAAAATGAGTACCTCTTTTTCAATAGTAAGAAACCCCGTAGTCTTGTATTGTACATGCTTTCAAAGATCTACAAACGTCTGGAATCACAACTGGGCAGACCAATTCTTTATGGTTGTGGATCTGCTCTGTTGACATCATCCAAGCTTCGTATTCATACATATTGCTCTATAAATAACTACCGCATTACAGGCCTGACACTAAGTACAAAATAGCTCAGGAGAATATCAGCTATCATTACTAGCATCGCAAATACAACTCTCTCTTTTTTTTTTTTAGAGTTTTATTTAGCGCGAACTAGACCCGAGACATCGGGTATCAGAGCGCTTTACATGAGCACCAGTTTCGTTACAGATGGACACATTCATTTTTGTTGGTCACGGGGAGATTAAGTGAATTGCCCAGAATCACAGGGTGTTGAGCGTCGTTGCCGAGACTCGAACCCGGTTCCCCAGCTTCGAGGTCGACTGCTGTAGCCGTAAGGCTACATCCTATCCCCTCTTATGTGTAGAAAGGATGCATTATATGCAACATTGACCCTATACCATACACTTTACAGCTAGCATAGTTCACATTAACAATCAACCACAGATATATAGGAAACCCTCATTGAGTAGGGTGCTCAATCTGTATACAACTGTTCACAGAAATCCAAGTTCCTAAAAATAGTGAATGTCAGTTCCAAAACAAATGACATACTACGAACAGCTTTTATCTGGATCAAACCCCTGAAACTCACCAAACCTACATTGAGTAATGAAGTTGATGTCAGTAGAGAACTGAGTACTGTAAACAGTGTTTTCTCTTTGGGGAGAGTTTACTCTTTACCACACTCTCATGAGAAATACACCACAGAGTATTAAAAAGTATCTGCTAAGGACAGGGTACACTCTATGCAACAGTTGTCATAAAACACACTATTTGCTAAACAATAACCACGATCTAAAGGTGCTAAACATCATTCTACCTTCATCCTGTGGTGAACACTTTACAGATAGCTCATCATCTCAAGCAAAACAAGCACATGTATATAGGTTAGTGCCTGGTGCACACAGTCTTCTATGTTATGTAGAAATTGTCATGCTGACATGATTCTGTCTAATTACTCAAGGCAGCTTGTAAAAGTTAGTATCTACTATGTAAATTCTTACTCCTGTTGAAAACTTTTTCTGCAGAACCAAAAACCTTGTCTGGAACATAATGAACACAAGTCAACTGTCACATGCACACAGAGTTGCTTTTGAACACAAAGATGGTTAAAGTGTTCAATACCTCTACACAGCTATGGCCCATTAGGAGTACATGAGTTTTGTAAACACTTACACCCATTAGCTGGACCCAAGCTGTACAAAATTAGGTTGAAAAGTATATGGTTCTTACCTGCCACTATGTAAACTATAAAACAAACTTGCACGCTCACTGGATGATGATGTCATCAATGATGTAATTTGAGATGTCATCAGTGATGTCATAAATTATGTCATAGAACATATCATGAGTGATGTCATATATGAGGTCATGAGCAGTGCATGGCGGAGGCGCAAGTTACAGTTAGCGCTGCTAACTATTAATTGGTGAATTTCTGTGTTTTTTTTAGTTCAAAACGTTAATGTTGTCGCTGACAAATTCACCTAACTATAACGTTACTTTAACCTTTGTATTTTTCAGTGAATATATATATATATATATATATATATATATATATATATATATATATATATATATATATATATATATATATATAAATTACCTGCTGGCGGTTGCTAGTAGGTGGCTATGGTTAGGACCATGTTATCATAGGAAAAGCGTTTTTTTGACTTGCCTATAACTTTAAAAACATTTTCAAAAAAAGTGCGCCGGTGATTCTAGTTCTCCATGGAACGTTTTGGGGCGATCTGTCAAGCAGGGGCCGAGAAAAAGGGGTGGGGTCTAAAAAAAGTGTGTTTCCCATGTTAATTCCAATAGGGACTTTGAACACAACTACAGCCCGAACCGCTGGACGGAATTACACCAAATTTGGCAGAAAGCTAGCTCTTGGCCCAGAAACAGTTCTTTTTGTTATTTGGTGTAAATCCGTTCAGCAGTTTTAGAGTTATTAAAAGAAAAGCAAATTTGTATATCTAGGGACACAGATCCTTGAGGAACCGACAGTCTCCATCTGATTGGCTGCCAACACTTCAATCAGAAAGTGTTGGCAGTCATCTTGGGACCCGGCTTCAGCCGAGTCCCAGGAAAAACGTTAAATAAAAAGAAAAGAGGGCAGGGTAGGAATACCCTGACCCCTTAGCTCTGGTCCTGGGGTCCCAGAGGGACCTCGCCAGGGCAAAAAAGCATTAAAAAAATAATTCAACGAAAATCATGATGGCTGCGTGATTCCAGTGAACAATAAAAAAAAAGACAAACGCAGGCTCCCACGCATGTTATGAAAAGAGGCTCCGGGTGGGTCAGGTCGTGGGGCATTTTTTTTAAAAAGGAGGGGGCGCATGGGGCCCCCCTTCTAAGGCTCTGGGGACCACCACCTCCTTGGGGCTTTATTTCTAAAAATGGAGGGGGGCTGCACGGACTCTCCTTGGGCTTCGGAGAAGCCTCGGGGACCGCCACCTCCCCGGGCAGTAAAATAAACAATTGTCGGGGGCCACACGGATCCCTCAAACCCTGGGGACCACCACCTCACCGGGGCCTATTACATAAATACAAGTGGAAGGCGGTCGCGCAGCCACCCTCCTGGGTCATATATATATGGCCACAAGGACCACGACCTCCCCGGGGCTGGCCCATGAAAAGTAAAGGAGGGGGGCTGCGAGACCCCCCTCCTGAAGCCATTAATGACCCTAGGGACTACCACCCCCCAGGGCCAGCTCCCTATGTCCTGGGGTGCCCAACCCCAGGACATAGCTGTTTGCTCTGACTTAGTGGGAGCTTTGATAGCTTCCGCCAAGTCAGAGCAAACACTAACTCCACTCCCAGCAAGCAGGAGCTGCCAAACTGCTCCCACTTGCGGGGAGTGGAGTTTTCATCTGTTTCCCTGCCCGATGCCACTGTCGAGGTCAACAGAGCTGCTGACTGGGTGACTTGGGTGGGCTCCAGGGCACCCAGCATTCCAAGGCTGGGCCCCGGGGGATTGGGGTCCTTGGGACCGAAATCAGCCTGGGTAGGGGGGCGCACGGCTGCCCTCCTCTTCTAATAATTGGGCTGGCCTCCCCGTCCACCATAGTGGTATGCAAAGGTCCTGCTGGCTTTTGCCAGGATGATAGACAGCTTACCTAAAGGCCTCCAGTGCATTTCCTGCCAATTTTGGTGGCGTGTTCTTCATGCCGAGGAACATCACTCATGACATGGGCAGTGACATCACTGATGACATTTCAAATGACATCAATGATAACATCATCCTCAGATCCACTCACACATCCAAGTCCCCATGCAGTCTCTCATACACTCACTCACACACCCACAGAACCATTCACATACCTATTCACATATCCATACAACTTGTCACACACCTACTCACTCATCCAGGCAATCACTTACATACCCACTCACTCACCCATACAGCCACTCACACAACCAATCAATCACTCATGCAGCTACTCATACAATCACTTACACACCCATAAAACAACTCACACAGCCCTAGAATCACCCATACAACTCCTCACACACCCAGTTAATCAATCATACAATCACTCAGACAGCCAGTCACTCACTCAAACAGCATCTCAACAGACCTATAGACACATCCATACAACTACGCTCACAACCACTTGCATACCCATTCATTCATCCCTACAAGCACTCAGACGACCACTCACTCACCCTAACAGCCATGCACACAGACACTCACTCACCTATATAGCCACTTACACATCCACTCACTCACCCATACAGCTACTCACACAGCCACTCATTCACCCATACAGCCACTCACACACCCACTCATCCACCCATACAGCCACTCATACAGCCACTCACTCACCCATACAGCCACTCACTCACACACCCAGTCACTCCCCAATATCGCCACTCACATAGCCACTTAATCATCCATACAGCTACTCACACACCCATTAGTGAATGACAAAATAACAGACTAATTGATGAAGAAAGCTCATTGTTGGGCGAAACACGTGTCAACTGAATCATCTGAATTTTATATGACAGCTTGAAAAAATGAAAGAAACTACATCCACCACTTCTTTTGTGTTCCGGATCACTAGTTTGAGGAGGAGAAAATAAGGACTATTGTATGCTGACTGCTGGCAAAAAGGTTTTATTGTCCATAACACTAAACATTTCAATACATGCATAAGTGCTCCAATATGATTATGTTTAATTAATGAAGATGGCTGGCCAAATGCCCATATATGTATATTGTACATATAATTTTAGCAAATTCAAAATGTCTTGGCTAATGCCAGACCTAATAATGCCTTTTGATGCTCCTCCCTGGTTTCAATGGAAGACATGGTTGTACCACCAACTGCACAGGTTAAATCTGCAATGAAAATAGACATCGGTATCTACGCAGTCATAAACAGTGGGCACTTTGTTACTCACTATTTATTGTGAATTTTGATCAAAATAAATATTCTCCTAGAATTTGCCTTGATCTTGCTGCTCTCTAATACTAGACGTACAGGTAGCAATACCTTTTTAAAGTGTTGGCTGTGGCAAACTAATGGCCTGGGATCAAACCTATTCAGTAGAATGTCTATAGTTCCCCACCTTAGTGGCTCCTTACAATTTTCCCCCTGCCAGATCCACTTCTGATTAGAAACACACTCTAAAGCCCAAAAGCTACTGTGACTCCAGCAAACAACCAGCGTAAAGTTCTATCAAAGCATCACATACATGACATGCATTTACAGAAACACCTACCGTACGTACGTAAAAAAAACCAGTGTGGGCCATAGCAAATCATGATGCGCCACTTGCCTATGTCAAATTTCCTGCTTACATGACTACTTGAACCACTGCTTACAGAAGGGTTTCTTAATGTGTTATATTGCCAGTGTGTAGTATTTCACAATCTTTGTGGCAGAGAGCCGTAGAGGGAACTCAGCAAAGAGTGGCTGTAGATTCAGGAGAGAACTGAAAAGGAGCAAACTATGACATCGATTCCACACACGAAGAATGAGGTTTCGTCTCAGACATATGGGCTTTGCTGGAGGTAAAGGTGTGCCATTAGTTTGAGTAAAGAAAGGGTAAGATTTCAGCCAGGGATGCAGTAATCATCTGTATCTGTTTCTCTTGTGCTGATTCCTTGAATTTTTTGTGGTTTCTGAAATCTTGTTTACACAGTTCATTCTTGACTGCAAGCTATTGATGAGCGCCCCTTGCAACCTACCTTGGTTAGGCATTGTCATGAGTTGTGGGAGTTTCTCAATTGGGTGTGGGTGAAGTCCACATGCTCATCATTCCTGTCAGTTTCACTGTCACAAAACAGTGCCTTTTGACACACGCTCCTTGTGCTGACATGTCAGGCGGCGTCCCTGGAATCCAGGTCCTAACCTTTGAGCGAAGCCAGGATTAGTGTAAAGTCACTTGGTGTCTCCAGCAACACTGCACCCACCACTGAGTCTAAGAATACCTGAAAGGCAGCGCCGCTAGCTGTGCTGCAATGACGAAATGAAGAGGCGTGGGCTTCAGGGACATCCATGCACCGTCACTGTTTGCTGCAGTCCTTGAGGGTGACAGTGTAAGTTACCGATCAGCAGAGCCCTCATGCCACCATGATGCCTTCGTTCTTTAGAATGGCTATTTGGTGGTGCTTATCTCTAGAAGGAAAACCAGGTTGTTTTGGATAACAGCAGCCATCGAAGATATAATCGTGTATTTATATTTTGCAGTTAGGTTAGGGGCGTACCAGGCCCTATTCAACTTTAAAGTGCGTCTGGGTTTGCAGTGTTGCACTTTTCCTAAACCCATAATTCTCCTTCCATAGCTATATGGAGAAACTCAAAGAGGTCATGCATGACCTAGAATACAGTTGGTACTGTATACTTTGTTACTTATACTGCACTTCTCAATAAATACAATATCAACAGAACATAGAAGTTAGGAGGTGGACTATATTAATATGAAGTCAAGCCATTCCCGATGGCTCTAAACAAGAGGGTCAATAAATAACAAGAAAAATGTAGTAAAATGGTAGTGTTGGGCAATGAAATTTAAACAGAGCCCCTGACTCCCATGAGCGATACAGATTTAAGAATAATCGAGGGGAACTATTTTGTGCTGCTAATTCATCCCAATGACAGAAGAGTAAATAGACGTACAGTTTTTGCAGGCTTTAAATTTGCTCTAGCATGTCCAGACTGGGGTTTGGAGTGGCGACTTTCTCCATCTGTTAGAATATTCACTTTATGTACAGAGATGCAGCTCGATTAACTTTCACTATCATTCAATAGAGTGGCTTGTCTTACCCATCCCCTGCATCTTGGTCAGAGTTCACGTGGAAATTTCCAAAGTCCTCTGCACAGGAAGTAGCCTTTATTCAAAGTTGTATGAGAGTAGGACGACAATGACATAGCTGGCTTACAGGTATCATTAATACTAGCATGAGGTAAAAGTGAACGGTGGTAGGGTTTTACCAGAACACACAATTAGTCTGTGGGGCATTTTCAGAGCTATATTTATATTTTTCTGCTCTGGGCCTATTTATATAGCAAGTAAACTAGCTAGTTGTAGAACTTCTTTTCGATTTAATATGTTTATTCCTGTGTTTTCTAATCCATAGAATACTTGAGCACGAAGAGGTACTTTGTATTTTGGTGTCACAGCATAATAATACCAGTAAAAAGTTAAATCTCATAGAGTTTTACCTCTCGCAGATGGCACATGTTTGAACATGTATTCACATGAAAACATGCATACCCATGGACTTGCTTATTTTTTCCTGTATTTATGTTTTACATGGATGACTTTCAAGGAACAGAACATCATGGCAAAATAAAATGTTGACTCAGTCCCCTGATCTTGCATATGTTCAGTAATGCAGCATTTTGAAAGAAAATCAAAAACTGACCTAAAAAAAACAACCTCAAAGAAAATCCATCATGAGAAGCTTGATTAAATGCCAAACTATGGTATTTAGCCCGAGAAGCTAAGAAAATGGCAACAGATTGGCTACTGAACCCAGGAGCTGGTATGAAAAGAGCAAATGATTTTAAACCCACAAAACACATTTCGCAAATTGCAAAATAAGAAAACAAAGGCAAAATGTCTTTGTTAATTTATAAAAAATTAGACCAATGCAATTTCATTTATAAAGAAAGCTGATCAAGCTGTGTTGAAGCAGTCTGTGCTTTCTGTTGGTCATAGTACTCTTTGAAACTGGACATGAATATGGATGTTATATGTCAGACTATCCCAAGCAAAAACACAGTCAGAATATTGACTACCAAAATACCTTGAAGTTAATTGTCTATAGGCGGCTATACTCCCACCACACCTTTCCTCCCTAATAAGATTTCCTGTTCCTTTGGTTGTTGTCCAGCTCCTCCCCCACCCTGGGATCAGTGACACACCAATCCACTCCTTCTTGCATTCCCATCCGAACCATTCGCGACTCCTCTCTTTTTTGTCCTTCAATCCCAGAACCAATTTACCTCTGCTTCAACTTCTGTGGTTTCTCTTCCTGGTATTTGGCATCTGGATGCAACTACATACTCAACACTCACGTCCATTCTTCTTTCTTCCAATCTGTACCCCCTATTTCTCCATCCCTATGTCACTCCAAAACACAGTTGTGGCCATTTTCTGAAACCAGAATACTCCTCTAACCACAGCCATCTCACCACTATCATCCATCACTTCTTATTCCAGACAGCTCAAACTCACACAAACTCATTAAAATAGCTCAACCAGGCAATCTCGCACCACCTTCCTCAGCCACCTCAATACACCAGCCACCCAACAGCAGCATATTCTAGGCAACATACCAATGCCATACACAGAATCAACAAGAAGGAAGATAAGCAATTATCGGTAAGGACTCAATATCCGCAAACACAATCTAAAATAGAAAAACTGCAGAATGTGAAATGCTGCTAATAAGATGCAGCCCAACATCAATCTTCTATCACTGTAGAAGCCACCACCAAAACATAAAACATTCACAGATTCTCTTGTTGAAACTATATGAGGCACAGGAATTAGATACCCTAAGTGGTGTATCTTTGGCTGCCTAAAAATATAGTTGATGCCAAAAAAACACAGCCAAATAGTACTGAGCAAGACAGTAAGATCACAACCTCCATCAATTGAGCCTAAAATGAATCCATACTGAAGTTCAAACACTAGATTTTTTTTTCTGCAACCCAAACTCTGTCAATATTAAAAGCTTCAACCCTATCCACAGAAGTGAATACCCTAATCTCTTTCACTTACAATATCCCATCAAAACCTAACCTAACTCAACCTCACTCACAACAACTTACAGACAATGGAACTAGCTTTACACCGAATAGCTCAAGGCTCATCTTGCAGCAAGTCTAGACTTTGAATATGTAATCTTGTCAGAAAATTTGTATGAATGGATGAACAAAGCCTTTGACAGAATAATCCACTGGGAAACTTCTACACTGTCAAAAAAGAAATTAAAATCACTTTAGATGAAATATTAAATAAAGCAGATACAAAGATATTTGTGCAAACTTCAGCACCATTAGTGGAAATGAAAAAAACCCAGGACAAAACTTGACTCCAAAGACACAACAGGATTTGTACATCCTGCATCAAAACACTCAACAAAAGAACTACACAAAATATTGTGTGAAGTTTGCAATCCAGAATATACCTCCAACCCAACACCTCAAACATTTGCAACCTAATAGCAGATCATTTTGTCAGAAAAGGAAACCTCCTGAACTGTACTTCTCAAACAAAAAATCTAGATCCCAACTCGACTACCAAGACAAAGAAGGCACCCATCCTATCTTCCCTTCATACTACTAACCCTCCCAGAATTCAACAATCTGGTGAAATCCAGCAGGCCAGCCGGATTACCAGTAGACCAATACCAACCACAAACATTAAACATTTAAGAAAATACTATCAACTTCATCTGCTGTCCCAGTAATTGATATAATCAATGATCTTTTAAACATAGGCACTTCCCCAACAGAACCAAAGATATCACTTATATGCAGGCTCATGAAAAACATCTTAAGCTTATCAGACCCTAACAACTACAGGCTAATCACAAGTGGTCAATTTCTCTGAGAAAGAATAGAAAGATGAACTTTGTCTTAGAATTCAAATTTCCATGAAGAGAAAAAATTACTATCAGATCAACAAACATGTTTTCAACCAGAGAGAGCGTTCTCTCCATCTGGGATGATTTCAAAACAGCAGTCACCAGAATCAGAGTAGAAGCTACTATGTATCCATCTATCAACTGCATTCAACACTATTCATCCTGGAACAATCCTCTACAGATTAAAAGAAATTGGCACTGAAAGCACAGTCATTGACTGGACTTCCTTCTACCTTCCAAAGAGTTCAAGCATTTACTGGATACCCACATTCAGATCCGCACCATATAGCACTAAAGCATGAGTTCTTCAAGTCTCAATCATCTTGCCATACCTCTTCAACAAATACATCAGAACCCTCCCAAACCTATTAAATCCTTTTAAGTTACATGCTACAATTACGCTTAAGATACTCAGATAATGCTTCAACTGGATAAATGACATGGGAGATTCAAGTCTAGGTGAGTGCCTAAAAGGCATTGACCATTGCCTGATACCAAACCGTCCAAATGCTCCAAAAACTGAGATCCTAAGCTGTGGGGATTTAAAAAAACTACACCACAGTGAAATCTTGGCCCGAAGAGCAATATCAAAATAAGTAAGGAGCTCAGGAATATTGATGGACTCTGAGCTATATATGAAACCTCAGGTCAACCGAATAACAAAGTCAGCCTATAAGTACCCCTACCACTCATTTTTTCACACCTAGGATCCCCAAAGAAGATCCAAGCATTGCCCTTTTTTATCATATCATGACTTGACTATCCAAATAGTTTATATCAAGGAGTAGCAACTTCAATCATGAACCACCTACAAAGAGTACAGACCACAGCTGCAAGACAGCTAGTAGGTATAAACGTATGAGATCACATCTCTCCTGCTTTAAAGTCCGGGCGCCAGCTGCCAGCTGTTAGAAGATTCACCTTCAAAATCCTCTGCACTACTAACAAGGCTATAAACTCAAAATGACCAATTTTTCTAAAAACCAGCATCAAAGGATATTTGCAGAAAAGAATACTGCATTCCAGATTAGTACCACAACTGATCATACCTACATACAAGACATAAACATCGGGGGTATTTCCTTCTTTGTCAGAGCATCCAAAATAGGAACCTAACTTTAGGCATGAATACATACCATTGAGAATCACCTGGAATTTAGGAGAGCAATGAAGACATGACTTTACCTACTTGAATATACCAAAGGCTATCCGCTACCCATTCTAAAATTGAAATTATGTTTAGGATCAAGTTGCCCAGCTCTCATCTTTCTGCATACAGTGAGAAAATATGGAACCCACTTTGGGAAAGCGTATGAGCCATCCAGAAATTTAAGAGGTCAGTAAAGACAAGTTTTTTTCTATTTTGAATCTACCAAAATCTATAGATCACCAACAACTAGTAAATTAATCTCCAAATTAAATCTTTAGCAAATTTCGTATGCATGACCCTATGAACAGCAAATTGAATTATAAAAAATGTCAGAGATACCTGACAATCAGCATCAGTTTATATTAGAACCAACCAAACGTTGCCAGCAGTCATTTTACCCAGCAAACTACTTAAATTAATTCATAAACTAATAACCACCCACCTACTCATTTTACTTTACACTTCATTAACTTCAAATGCATAGAATCTGCTCAACTTCTGAAATCTGCACATGAAAAATATATCAATTTAATGGGGTCAATCTAACCATCACTCTATATACTCCCATAATTATACTAAATGACTAATACTGGCACTGTGCAAAGTGCTGTGCTAAAGCCTGATATTAAAACCTGAACTTTTAGAAGTATAGCAATATGGAGGAAAACAGTTGAATGAAACAAAACACAGTGGACATGAATATTGAGGTGTTATGCAATAAAGAGATGATCGAAGGGAATGGGAATGGATCAAAGCTTTAAAGGGATGGATTACATAAGAGAGAGGATAGTGGGGATAAAAAGATAACACGTGAGGGACAGGAATGTCTCCTGCATGATAAATGGGTGTGCACCTTCTGCTCTAAGTGTCTGACTGCACATAAAACTGGTATCCTGACTTTTTGCTTGATCTTGTCATCACACTAATCTCGCATGTGCTCAGAGACCTGTTCTTGTCCCTGGTAATGCAAGATTGAAAACTCTTTTGTGACCTAGAGGGAAGCACCAAGCATGCCCTCATAGCGGGCATAGGACTACTGTCACATTAAGCGGTGATGGCAGAGCATCAAGTTTTTGTTAAAAACTAGTGTGGCCATACCTTTTTCTCTGTGTCAGGAGGCAGCACGGCTTATGAACCTCTCTCTTGTAAAGTTCTACGTTAATGTGAAGCCCAGACCTTCTGCTGACATCCCGTATGTGTATGTATGTGTTGAGTGAGTATATGTCCAGTGAGTGTGTAGCACATGTATGGTAGTAGGGCTCTGCGTGTGGTAAGAGTCTGATTACAGGGACCTGTGGAATCCATTTTGGCTGGCCCCTGGTTTAGCATGGCACAAAGACTGTTGGTGGATAGAGCTTCCCCAGACTGTGGAAGGTTATTGACTGCATTCCTGTGGCAGGAGGGTGGGGACCCACACGCTGAAGCGACGGAGGGTTACCCTTAGAAATTCAATGAGGTCCATTTTTGCAAAGGCTGCTGATTAGTTGCCCCTGAGCACTGCTATTTGGTAAATGGAAGGGTGAGGGATTGGGACTGCAGTTTCTGTTGTTCAGAGTGATGAAGTTTATGTTATGTTATGTTATGTTATAGGCATTTATACAGCGCGAACGGTTACCCAAAGGTGTCCTGGCGCTAGCTGCTCTCAAACTGGGCACTGAGGTGGAAGACAATTTTTACAAAGTAAAAAGCCATGTTTTCAATTCCTTCCTGAAGGTTATGATATTATGTGTGTTTCTCAAATGAAAAGGGAGATCATTCCAGGCCTTAGCAGCACCGGCAATAAAACTTCTCCCTCCCCATGCGACTTTTTTTATGGGTGGTACTGATACCAACTTAGCACCAAGGGAGCGAAGAGTTCTTATGGGTTGATACCTTTTCAGACGCTGTTTAAGGTAGTCTGGGCCTGTACCTTGCAGTGCTTTATGCACGGTGCACAGGGCCTTAAAACGTACCCTTTTCCTGACAGGCAGCCAGTGAAGTTTTTGATTTCCTTGGCAATAGGAGTAAATTTCGGGGTACCAGTAAGCAGTCTTGCCGCCGCATTTTGCAACAATTGGAGCTTGTTCATGAACCGTTCTTGAATGTTTAAGTAAAGACCATTGCAGTAATCCAGCCTAGACATGATAAGTGCCGTGACTACTGTCCGCCGACTGTCTACTGGTAAGAAATGTAGTATTTTTTTAATCATTTTGAGGGTATAAAAGTGGCTGAGGTTACTGCATTTATCTGATCACCAAAATTAAGCTTGTCATCAATTATCACTCCTAAATTCTTTACTTTCTTGGTGGGTGTAGGGAGAGTACCCAATGTATCCGGCCACCAATTGGGGGTCCAAAATTGGCATCATTTCCAAATAAGATGACCTCAGTCTTACCTGAATTAAGTTTCAGGCAGTTTTGCGACATCCACCTCCCGACTGCCGCCATACAGTCGTGGAACTGAATGTCAATTCCTACTCCCTGTCCTGGTCGCAGAGCCACCACAATTTGTGTGTCGTCTGCATAAGAAGTGAGGTCAAAACCAAAAGAGCCAATTAAAGAAGCCAGGGAGGAGACATATACGTTAAAAAGAGTCGGACTAAGGGAGGATCCCTGAGGTACTCCGCAAGGCAGGGAAAACGGTTTGGAATAAAATTCATCTAGTGCCACAATTTGAGATCTGCCTGTTAGGAAGGACTTCAGCAGCTTCCATGCCTTACCCTGAATCCCGCATGCTGATAATTGGTTCAGCAGTAGGTCATGATGGACCGTATCAAAGGCCGCCGATAAGTCCAACATAATCAAGGCGGCCTTGCCTCCCCTATCCAATACTTCTCTAATTTCTTCAGTGGACTTAATGAGGGCAGACTCAGTGCTATGTCCCTCTCTGCTTTCTCCTGAGGCTTGAGCCGGGAGACAATACTCGCTAGCTCTGCTAAACTTGCACATTGCACTGTACTGTTTTTAGGCACCATATTTCCTGCTTTTAAACAACAAATCGGTTTTTTAAACAAATCGAACGTTTTTAACTTTCTAAACTTTTACCTGCTGTAATTTGTAGTTTGTCACAGAATTCGCTACTCGCTTCTGTTGGAGAGTGCTGGCAGGGTCTGGGGCAACGAAAACTTTCGTAATTGCTGAGCGCGACCGCCATCTTGAGGGTATTGCGAGTCAGTGGGCTAGTTCTTTTCCCCTGACAGCATAAATGGGAGCGATGATGTGTCCGCGCAGCGCTGCTTTCTCCTGAGGCTTGAGCCGGGAGACAATACTCGCTAGCTCTGCTAAACTTGCACATTGCACTGTACTGTTTTTAGGCACCATATTTCCTGCTTTTAAACAACAAATCGTTTTTTAAACAAATCGAACGTTTTTAACTTTCTAAACTTTTTACCTGCTGTAATTTGTAGTTTGTCACAGAATTCACACTCGCTTCTGTTGGAGAGTGCTGGCAGGGTCTGGGGCAACGAAAACTTTCGTAATTGCTGAGCGCGACCGCCATCTTGAGGGTATTGCGAGTCAGTGGGCTAGTTCTTTTCCCCTGACAGCATAAATGGGAGCGATGATGTGTCCGCGCAGCGCTGCTTTCTCCTGAGGCTTGAGCCGGGAGACAATACTCGCTAGCTCTGCTAAACTTGCACATTGCACTGTACAGTTTTTAGGCACCATATTTCCTGCTTTTAAACAACAAATCGTTTTTTAAACAAATCGAACGTTTTTAACTTTCTAAACTAATTACCTGCTGTAATTTGTAGTTTGTCACAGAATTCGCACTCGCTTCTGTTGGAGAGTGCTGGCAGGGTCTGGGGCAACGAAAACTTTCGTAATTGCTGAGCGCAACCGCCATCTTGAGGGTATTGCGAGTCAGTGGGCTAGTTCTTTTCCCCTGACAGCATAAATGGGAGCGCTGATGCGACCGCGCAGACAGAGTCTGCCCTTTAGCCATTCCCTGTCACTGCTTCATGAAGGCAGAGTTCTCACACTTCATTGTGCCCTTGTTTTGGATACTCCTGCTAGACACGAGCATCATTGTTACCTGCTGCAAGAGCAATCACCTTGCACACAGGCAGTGTCTGAAGAGCAACCACAAAATGACATTTGAAAGAAAACCAAACCAAGCCAGTTCTGAAGACTTAAAAAATGGGTCCAGATCCCCTGTCGGTATCTAAGCTCTATGCTACTATGCAACTCACCACACCCATCTATACTCCAACTGCTAAATCAAAATGGCTCACAGACACAGCCTCATCCTCAACTGATGCCTAGTGGAAATTCTGCTGTGCCCAAATAGACCATCTCTCGGCAACCTATAAACTTACACTCATTCATGAAAAATTCTTGGCATGCTTAGAGACATTAACAAATGTTCCAGATGTGGCACCCAGATTGCTGACTTCCTTCACTTGTCATGGCTGTGTTTGGAGCTATAGCTTTTTGAACTGAAGTTTTTCATACAATACCTGAAATGCCTGGCTTTGATGTCACTTCAGTGCACCTTGTGGCACTCCTGGGATATGTGAGGGAGGTCCCCAGTGAGACTCGGAAGCTCACCGCCATGGCACTCTTAATGGCAAGGCAGAAAGTAGCTATTCAAGACTGTCAACATGACCAAATTTATTGCCAAGAATAGATCAATGCTTATTGGGATCTGATGACTAGGCAGTTAAAATCTACGAACTTCTAGGGCCCTCTCCAAGCACATATACTGTAACACTCGACTGTTTCATCCCCCTCGACGATCTCAGAACATTCCCACTGGTCATACATCTCTATTTCCTATAGGCATCTAGCAAGACTGAGGTGACGGTGCGAGAAGTCAATAGATAAATGGAGTTTACTGCTCGTAATTAAGACCTTAATGGACTCTGGGTGGGTATAGGGATCACAAATGTGGGTATATGTATGCTTCAGTGTTTCCGCTTTAAAATCAATGTTGAGAGGATGTGGCTTAATGGCTAGGGCGGTCGACCTCAAATCTGGGGAACCAAGTTCGAGTCTCAGCAACGCCGCTCAACATCCTGTGATTCTGGCCAAATCACTTAATCTCCCCATGCCTAACAAAAAAAATAAACGAACATGTCCTTGTGTAACGCAACTGGTGCTCATGTAAAGGGCTCTGATACCTGATACCTTCGGGTCAAGTTTGCGCTATATAAAACTCAGGGGAAAAATGGTAACCAGACTTTGTTGCAATGATGTTCATCTACTCTGTACTGGGTGTTATTGCTTGTTATGTTGTTTTTTCAGTTAAATTAATAAAAACTAATTTTAAAAAAATCATCAGCCACTGCTACAGGAGTGGGAACACTGAACGCACCTGCCACACCATCTGGACTGCACCTACCATGAGCAAGTGACAACAAGGCTTCCCTGTTTGTTGAATGAGAGACTGAAAATGCAGAAGAACTCAGCGTGAGAAGTAAAGACTTTTGCCATTTGAGTTCGAATTGGTGAAAACAGATTTACCTTTATAAGCACAAGGGTATTTTGAGTGAACTGTAACTGTGCTTAGTCCATGGCTAGATATGAGGAAGCTCCAATAGCGAGGGAGGGTACACCCTAACTGGAGATCGCAAATAAGATTACAATCCTGTAATTGAGAATCCTGATGCATTGTGCAGTTACTTTTTGATGTGAGATTAAAGTACTTTCTTTTAATTAAAACATAATCACTGGGATGGACAATATGATATTGTGTCTAGTAGTTGACTGTTGAGCTCTGTCCACAACACTACCTCCCCAAGAAACCTGTGACTGCTCTCCTTGAATACCCTGAGAGTCAAGTGTGGAAAGGGTGTACTTGCCCAAGTTTGCACAGCCATAGTAGGACAGATGCCATGATAGCAGAGGCAAAAATATCTGAATCACCACAGTGGGGGCAAAGTAGCCCTTGTCTGCCCTGTGCCCGTCTGTGATTACCAGTAGATGGTTTTGAGAAAAGGGATAAGGCACATTCAATCCACTATAATTTAACATAAAGAAAGAATGTGAGATGCCCACAGCCTTCACATGTTCTCCCAGACAAAACTAATTCACAACACAGTGCGTGCAATGGCCTAAATCTAGTCAGTCCTTGATTGAAGGACTAATACATATCCTACTGTGATATCTTAGATATTAGAGGAGACAACTCACTCGTCAAATGGCACCATATTTCATCATAGGTGCTTCACACCATTCGGGTGGGTAAATTCCACCAACCAAAGACGGGAACACACAATAAGATATTTTCCTCGACATGTGCAGGGTTCCAGTTTTATAAAGATGACTATGTGTAAACACAGATTTCTCTTTTTATTAATCGGGGACCCATGTCGCAGTTAAAAACCAAGTCTGGATGTGTGCTGAGACACAATGGTTCTTACATCCAAAAAATATGCTGCCTACAAGTTTCAGCCAAAGACATATTGCCTAAACAGGTCACTCGGCTTTCATAAGGGCTAAGAACCTCCCTGCCAACCTACTCCTAACGCTAAAGGAGTGTATCAAAAACAGGAGACATAAGGCTCTCCTACCTGTCAAAGTTTTGTAAGAAACTCTACTTGGGGTGTCATCCAACTGTGAATGTGTTTTTTCTGATGTGTAATTTTGGGTGACAAATTATTTGTGTGAATTAATAATTTTAATGATGCATATTACCATAACTGATGAAATAATGATATCATTTTGCACTTAAAACTAGATGATTATTTCATTCAGAAGTATGATTAATAAAGTAGTATATTTCTGCCACATTTTTGTGCAAGACAACATTATTTTCAGAATGGATGCAGCCTTTGGTGTTCTGCCTATCCTGCTCCTCACCCTGCCAATCAGCTACCCGCTGCAAAGTCTTCTCTCCTTACAGTTTCCCGGACCACAAACAGCAATGACGTAAATGTACTGTGGTGGTAGAAAGCATATACTGTGAATGAAACTTTCAATCATGTACCTGATGTATAATTTTGAAGGATTTCTGCTGTTAGTTCTGATGTAGACGTGCAGAAGAACATGATTCTATGAGCCATTGTTAAGAAAATGTTTCATATTGTGTTGTACATCTCTGGAGTGCGGTTGCTGAGGAAGCAAGCACAAGATTGCTTTTACCTTAAGAAATGGGTTAGTGTTAAGAGCCTTTTGAATTCGCGAAAATGTTTTTGATTTGCCAATGTGATCTAGCCATAATCATGCCATGGTGAGTTTATAGTTTTATTAATTAATATTTTTCAATTGTGTATAAAAACCCTTGTTTTTGAAGGATCAGGTTGACTTTCCATTTTAATCCTGAAACTCTGTTCGATTATTTTGAGATCTTTCCTTACTTAGGATGCTACTGGCACTCCTTACGAGGTTGACATTTAGAACTTAAAGAGATATTTTTATTGGGTAACTAGGGTTTCTGTTATGACTTATAATTCTGTATGCTATATCTGGGACTTCATGGCAAAATATGCAAATTTATGTGTAATGCTCCTTATGACAATTCTGTATTAAACATTTTAAACTTAATTTTGATCTAGAACTCAGTCCTTCAGTGGTTCCAATTTGTAACTATGATTTTACTCTGCTAAGCTGGTGCTATTGAAGGGGTGGGTAGTCTCTTGCCGCTAGATCAATGGGAAGGTTCGTGGAGCTGAATGGCCTAAGGTAAAATCTGGGTCTAGTTTGATATTGGGTTTCAGGAGAATATTTGAGTTTGGTTTCTACACAACCTAATTGGCTATGAAGGAATGGGCACTTCCCTGTAGTCACACTTGAGCCAAGGGGACAATGCCTCCTTTTAACCCCTGCAGCAACTCTCATCTGCTGCATCGGATCCGACACAGCTGTGAAAATTGTACCCTTCACGCAAGAGTGACTTCAGGGAAGTGCCAACTTCCTCTTAGCCATGTCTGGGAAAATATCTTATTGAGAGCTCCCATCTTTGGTTGAGCCCATTTGAGTGGTATTCACCTACCCGAATGAGGGGGGAGCCCCTATGATGTAGCATGCCGCCGTTTTATGGGTGAGGTGGCTCCTCTAATATCCAAGATATTCCTATAGGAATTTATTAGTCCTTAAGTCAAAGACTGACTGGATTTCGACCATCGCACTGATTGTGTTGTCAACATTCAATCTACTCCCCAGTGCAAGACTCCAAACAAGAATAAAACATAAAAAGTGCACTGCATTTACCATGAAACATCCATCATGATAGATGTGTCACTTTTCTTTCTCAGACATGTATCGTTGAAGAGTTACAGCCTCTTCAGGAATTTCGCTGTCATGAATACCTGAGAGCTGAGGGACTGATATATTTACATTACCTGGGTTAATTTGATTTAATTAGAAGCTAGGTGCCTTTCATCCATACTAACTGCTGCTATCTACGTAGACTTGTAGAAAGACGTCATGCTGAGCGTGTTCTCTTTTAAATGGGTTTTTTTGCTTCTAGATGGACGCTTTGCTGAGCTTTAAATATGCTTTTTGCAGCAACTCCATGCCGATAGATTTTTCTTTTTGAAACGTGGCGCACAATATCAGCGCGGGCATTCTCTCTCCCCTTCTTTCCTTTCAAGTCTGTCGGTAATTAGGCCTAAATGACAAATGAGTGAAATGGTGTTTTCGCTTCATTGACCCCTCTGGAGAGAAGATCTAAAAGGCAGCATCCAACTCATCACATCAACAGCAAAGAAACACCGCGTCCAGCCCCCCAAATAAACAGGCTGTCACCGCGCACCCGCCCCTAACAGCAGGCCCTGGGCAGCCCGGTCTCTTGAACTCTGATGAGAATGGACACCTCCTCCCCACCTTCTAAATGTTATCTCTTATTGACTGCGCCACTTTCGTCTTCATGTCATCGTTATCCCGCCCACTGAAACCTACAGTGTAAATTAGCCCGAAGAATGTGCCTCAATTCACCCTATATCTTAACTCCTATAAGCACACGTCAAGGTGTTCTAGGAGTCACTGGAACCCTAATGAATGTGGGCTACCTGATGGTAACATACCAATGAGCATGTAAGTAATTCCATATTGCCAGAGACTTATAGCTTTGCAAGGTCCACGTTCTCATAAACGTTTGCTCATTTGACTCAAAAAGATGACTCGATCAAAAAATGTTTTGGCCGATAATTAGCATATTTTCAATTTACCCCAGAATTGGTTATTTTATAGAAGGGGTATACATGCATATAAAATGTAAATGCAATTACAATACAAAACAAAAAAAAAGAAAATACATAAAATGCCCATTAATTGGTTGCTTGAGTCATTCATACTGTTAGTGTAGGGCTCCCTCTTTGCTCTATAATACCCTTCACCTTGTTCAACATCCTGGACGCTGGCCTCCATGTGAATTTTAACACAGCTGCCCTACACCCTGACAGGCCTGATAAAAAGAGATCTGATCTGCCTTGTTCTGGAGTGGCCAGAAAAAGCCCCAGGGACCCATTCCCCTAGGCTGCATACCAAAAAAGGGGAAGGGCCACAGGCCCCCCACCCGGCCCCGAGAGCGCTATTCTATGGGCCGATGTTATGATATCATATCAGGCATGCGGCTTCCCTGCCAGAGCCTGAAAAGGCCCTAGGGACCCAAACCACTGGGGCCGCAACTTTGAAATTTGGATGGGGGACATGCAGCCCCCTCCCAGAGCCATTCAATGGCCCCATGAACCACATCCACAGGGGGTGGCTCATAGACAGTGTCCAGGGGTCCCCAACCCCCGGGGACAATGTCTTTTCCCTGCACAAGAGTGACGGCAGGGAAAGTGTAATGTCCGTCCACCCAGTGGAAGCACAAATCTGTTCCCACCAGGTGGGAAAACAAAACCTTTTCTCTGCCTGTTCTCTCAGGCGGGGAAAAAAACAGGATTGCTGCTGCCTGGCGGGAGCAAACGAGAGTTTCTTCCACAGGGTGGGAGCAATGCCGGCTCCCACTGTACCCGGGATGCATGCAACAAGGGGAGCCAGCAGGGCTGCGGGGGCCTGGGGCTCTACCACGGCTCTAATGAAAAACAAATCTGTGGGTGTCTCGAGTAAGACCGGGACACCCACATAAAAAATGTAATGGTAAAAGTGAATAATAAATGAGCTGTCACTACTCCTACCAATGGGTCCCCATAATAGCTTAGGGCATTTTCAAATAATATATTTTACAACTAGTGGCACCCCTAGAAGAGGAAGGGGCACCACCAAACATTTTTTTTATGTTGTGGGGAGCTGACGGGAGAACTGCAAACCCCAGCAACATTAAAAATAAAACAATTTTTAAAGCACTCTTAGTTGGAGTTCTTTTCTCTTCGGCTTGAGTACAGAGCCACCTTGTGGTGGATTTTATGGCTGCATTTGTAATAAAACTATTACATTTTTTTAATGACAAGTCTTTTTTAAAAACATTGCAGCGTGTGGATGAATAAAAAATCAATTTTGTTATAATTATTGGTTCTTTCTTCACAAAGACAATACATGTGCTTTATATATGTTGATATCCTGACTTATTCAAAAAGCCAAAAGAGCCATTTTTTATATTTTGGTGGTCTAGCCCTTTGACAAAGTTAATAGGTCTGCTTTACTTAAAATGACACCCAGGCCTTGCGCCCAACCCCCTGCTATACATAGCTTGAAGGCCCTGTGGCCAACCTCACTCTGCACACAGCTGAAGGTATGTTTAATATATTATTTGACATTTGTTTATTTTTTGTTCCACTCTGAATTTTTAAATTGTTATCTATAAGTTTATAAAACATGTTGTGAAAGAACTAAAAAAAACTATCAAGTATTCTTTTTTAAATTTTTACTATGGTGCAAGCAAGAAGTATATAGGTGTATATATAAATGGTTTAGCATATAATAACAATTACTTATGCTCATACTATGGGTTATTTAGTTTAAAGTAAGTAAATAACGTGAAAAGTAGGCTATCATTTTTAAAATGATATCTATAAATAAAAATTAATCTGATTTATATATTTGAATGAACTGAACTAGCTTTACAAATTGATAATTTTTCAATTTAAAAGTATTTTTTCTGAATTATTATTGTAAAATTAAAAAATGCTTTTAAACTACACATGAAAGTCATGGCAGTATATTTCTACAGGTAAAAATATAGTATTTCATTTTTGTAAAATATCTATTTAACTTTTGCTTCAAGTTTAAATTCTAATATTCACTAATAAATATCTTTAAAAAAGATTATCTTCTACTTTATAGAGTATTAGGGTGATTTAAAGTCTGGCAGGCGGTAATAAGTCTGTTGCTATAGCAGAGTATTTTACTCCTGATTTATCTAGGGCCTGCTGCCAAATTTAAAGTTGGCCGCCAGTCCTGTGGACAACTGTAAACTTTGTCATGTACCACAATCACTGCAATTCCTGTCAATCTGTTAAAAGTTTGAGGGACGGTACCATCAAAACAAAGGTACCATCCATCAAACTTTAAACATTTTTCTGTTTTTCCATTAACAAATTCCGAAAGTGGGATTTTGTTTTCGCCCGTCGTGGGGGTGGTCATTAAATGTTTTTGCTTCCCCTTACCACCACGTTTTTAACAGCGGCAAACAAGAGTAAAAACTGCCCATTCGAATGCCCACTCGAAATCAGGGGGGCAGTCAAATAGCCAAATCTCTAACATGCCCTTGCTTTGTAAGGCTGTCGGAGGACTATGTCAGCAACAGAGCTGGAGCAGTCTTTATCATTGACATATTTAAAGTCCACCTGTAATTAAACAAGGCGGGCATACCTTCAGTTTGGGGAAGTGGGTATTCCATCACCGTTACGACGTGGTACCCACTCAGCCAAAATCGAAATCTCCCTCTATATTTTTCTAGGTGATGGTTTTGCACTCACATTGTATGCTTGTAATATTGATAATTTTGATGTCTATATTTTGAAACACAAAACTTTGGCAGTCAATATTCTTACATACGACCTTCTGCTCAGACAATTGATTCATTTTTTATTCACAACTCTTGCAGCACACACAGCCAATAAGCTCAATGCCTCCTTGTCTGTGCTGTAGTTTCTGGCCCTCCTAAACACTCCATTATCATCCCCTTGGCCAGCATGTGGGAAGAACTCCTCTTCATAGATATGGACAATAAAGTGGCCCTTATTCTCCTTGACCCTTCTACTACCTCCATGTTCGTCAACCATACAACGCTGCTGAAAAGGCATGAAAACTGGCCAGGCACATCCAGACCTGCTCTGCAATTAATCCAATAATTTCTCACTAACTGCTTTCAAAATGCCAGGATAAGATCATTCAAATTGTCTAACTCCCAGTGTCTTGCAGTGTTCTTTAAGGATCAACCCTCTTACATCTTCTTTTTCAATATCTGTACATGCTTCGAGTGCAGCTCATTAAGCAGTACATGGTGAATTCCTAATTATATGCTGATGACACAAACCAGCTTCGATTTAAAAAACAGCCTAGAGAATCAAACTAACATTACTTCATGCTAGTACCATATATTCCACGGAATGGAGAGTTTCCTGTGCATGATTGGGGCCTTTGTTGGTATTATTAGCAATTTAGGCCTCAGAGTTCATACTATGAGTGTGCTAAGTGTTAGAAAAGATCGGAGGCATGTTCAGCACTAGTCTAATATTAACGTGTGTAATTTTCAATGATGATCGACCTTTAAAAATATTCTGAATACATTTGCATGGCTAAAAATCAGCGAACCTCTGCAACAAGTATTGGTAAAGCCAATAGGTCTCGCCTTTTCGACCTACTTACTTTGTGAATGTAATGTAATGTAATGTAATACTTTATTTGATTTAATTAATTAAAATTGTTACAAAATACCACAACCCATAAAATTAAAGTAAAATAGCCTTTGTCAACCCAATGTTCCTAAAAAGGATACAGGTATTATCCTGTGTGACATAAAATACAACCATAGCGTGGGCACAATAAAATACCTTTCATATATACATTGTAAAAACTTGTTGACAAAGACTACTTGTACTAGTGCATAAAGACACATGATGGGCACCCCTTAGGTTAGTTGTGTTCTTTAAGGGGCCACGTCTGAACAAGTGCAATGTGCGGAGAGGTATGTTACTGTGCAAACCAGATCAAGTCTATCGAGTGGGTGCTGTGCTTCTGAGACTTTCGGATAACCAGCAGGGTTCACATTGTTTGCTGATGCACTACCGCATCATCCAAAAGACACACATGTGTGATGGTGTATTCATGCATGCTTCACCACACATGTGCCCACCTACGAAATAAGGGTGCACCATTTGGATCAGTAAATTTTAATTTAAGTCCCACGAGTGCTGGGGGGCAACGGGTGAGTGGGTGAAAGAGGAAGCAACAGTTAGAGGGTGGGCGGTGGGGGAGCAACTGAGGCACTTGAGGCTGAACCGCGAGGGGTGGGGACAAAAAAACAAAAATATATTAAATGGAAAAGCCAGGGAAGGGGTGGGGAAAACAATGAATGAGCTTGGGAGGAACGAGGGAACAGCACTGAGTACATGTGGGGTGAAGGTGTTTGGGAGGAAGAAGTAGTATACATGAGGGAGAGTGCTAGAAATCAAGTGTACTTTCATGGAGTGCAGAAAGGAAAAGAAAAAAGTTGCACCCTGAATGTAAGCAGAGGAAGAATACAAGTCATCCAATCAAGAGGATGGTAAAGAGTAAAGAGAGAATGCTTCATGGGAGGGACAAACACAAGAAGAGGAAGGTAATCATTGAATAAGAAGCAAGCAAATGAGAGTGACAATTAAGCCAACCAATGATAATTAATTGGAGAACTCTAAAGCCATTGTACGTTTTTGGCCTGCTCCACAAGAGTCTGTCGTCTACGAACACCTACCTGTCTGGTAGGCGAGAAATAATAAAATAAGCATTTGTAATGCAATCGGTCTCACATTTGTGAAAGTTAGAGCTATTGGCATTGTAAATGTTATTGTTTTTTACTTATGTTTAATGTTGGTAGTGGAGTGGATGTATGTTATTTGTAGTGGAATTATGTGGTTTGATTTGGATTTGTTAGTCGTGGAACTGTGCGGGGTGGAATTGTGTGGTGTGTAGTGTATTTGTATTTTTGAATTATGCGGAATGGTGAATAGATAAGGGCATAAGTTGTATAGAATAGATAGAAAGTAAGATTGAGAGGGATAGGTAGTTTGTGTATGAAGTGGTGAATGAACCCTAGATAGAGTAGTAGAAAGAGTGTGTGAGAAAGAGAGAATGAAGGGGACAGAAGGTTATTGATGCATAAAGAGGCTGCGCTTGTGTACGCAGAAGACTGCGAAAGAAGAGGAGGAGAGTGTGTGTTTGCGGTTTGATGTTTTGAACAGTTATGGTAAAGAAACTGTGCTGAAAGACCTGAAATGAACCAATATGAGAAATGCTGGATCACTACGTGCGTGTGAAATTGAATTATGTGGATAGTAATTATGTGGTATTAAGTGTAGGGGGCTTATGTGTAATGGTACTGTGTGTCATGGAGAAGCATGTATTGAGTGCAATTATGTGGCGTGGTGTTGAATTATGTGGCATGATATGTAATTTTGTGGTGTGGATTGGATGTATGTGGTGTGTAATGGAATTATGTGTTGTGGAGTTGAATTTTGTGTCATGGAATGGAATTGTGTGGAGTTGAATTGTGTTGAATTGTGTGGGGATCCAGACAATAATACAGTTGGGTATGCAGGGCAATGCTACATGTCTTTACCATCAGGGCCGGACTGGCCGTAGCGGGCACCGGGCGTTTCCCCGGTGGGCTGCCAGGGTGGGGGCCGGTTTTTTGCCCCTGGGGGGCCGTTTTTTGTTACCGGGGGCCGGCAATATCACCCCCGGTAACAAAATTGGCCGATACCGGCCCTTGCAAACAGCTCGGCCGCACCCCCTCTGCCCCCCCAGGGGGACCGGCCGAGCAGTTTGCCAGGGCCAGTTTCAGTTCCCAGTCCGGCCCTGTTTACCATGCAGAAGACTTTTTGGTCACAACAGTTGTTTTTGTTGCTAATTTCTTTGCAGCTGTTTTTTTTAATAAATACATGAGTTGACTGTCAGAGTCAGCTTTTTGAGTTCCACCTCATGTAACTCCACATCCTTTCCTCTGCCACACCTTGACCCCCCATTTATGGGCTCCCGGAATACATTGCTTCCAATTCCATCACTAATTACAAGTTTAAAAAAATGCAAGGTGTTAAAAAGCTAGCATCAAGTGATGGGATGTGTCACAGAATGAGGCTGTCAGATCACTGCAAGTGTGATTAACACCGCCTCCAATTCTAGCAAAAATTCCCTACGCTTGACAAGGAGACAATCCATAATCTTATAAAGGCAACCAAATCCGGATCTCCATTAGATCCTGCTCCCCCACATACCTTATCCAAAGTGGCAGAGGTCAAATTACTTATGGAGCTCCTTAATCTCTCACTAGAGGCGGGCTTGGTCCCTAAGCAATGGAAGCATACAGTAATTAGGTGTTAGAAACGGGTAGCGTGGTGCAGAGCGGGCGGGCCAAACTCCGGAGGAAATGTGTAAAGCATCTGCGCAGCACACTCACAGGCGACACACCAGGCACACTACAAAAAGAGACTCCACACCAGAGTAGGTAAAAAAACTGCATATGTATTATGCAGAACACATTAGGATGCAATCACAGGTGTACACATTGTGCCAACTGGCACCAGGTAGCAATTTACACGGGGATTATATACAGGGCAGGGCCAATCGGGCCGCTGCTAGAACCATCACAACAGTACCCAAAGATAAATGGAAGTCAATAGGAATATAGGTGCAACAGCCAGTGCCTACTGGCTACCTCATGCACTTGGCACCGTCAGGGCATTAGGCCTAAACATAACCCATTATAGCATGACATTAGGCAAACTTGCATGAGGCATCTCAACATGCATAAAAACACATTGTGGGCAACAATTAGGCAGGGAAACATAGGAGACACTCTCATCAGGGGTAGGCCACCTTAGGCGGGCATAAACCTCAGCAATGTACACCCTAGGAAAAAGCATTAGGCACATTAGCATAAACCTAGGTATGAATACATCTGTATAAATCACTTTAGGCAGTAGGCCTGGAATGAAACCGTTAGGCATTGAACCTGTGGGCATAAAATGCAACATCACTAGGTATGAGCATAACCTTGTGCGTAACCTTAGGCATAAAAGCACATTCTGCACAAAACCATCAGTGTAAGCATTAGGCATAAACGCATAAATCACATTAGGTATAAATCATAGTAGGCCCAAGCTCATCAGCATAAAACACATTACGCAATAATCATGGGGCCTGAATCGGAGGAGGCATGTCATTAGGCAGGACAAATCTTAGGCATGAAAGCAGCAGTGCCCCATAGTAGCACTGGTAAGGGCCTTGCGCCCCAACAACACCCCAAAAATGACCCCAGGCCAACTGGCCTTACACCAGGGCTCAAATGCCCTATGTCCCGCCAAGTCAGGGCTGGCTGCAAGGGCAGCGAAAACAAAGATGCGCAAAGTGCTAGGGTAGGAGGGTCACTCACTCTCTCTCTTTCCCTTCTGGGTAATCCAATGCCCCCAATGCGTGGCAGCTGCCCCTGTCCTGCGGGGTAGCTGGGTAAACCCAACAAGCACTGGCGCCAACAATGCAGCGATGGGAGCCCCACTCCGGGCTCTAACAGGAATCTGCCCACAAGAACACTGGCACGGTGGAGCCCCTCTTCTGTGACTCTAGAATTTCCCAAAATGCCTCTGTCGTGCAGCTGAGGGAGGAAACAAGTACTGGGCACATTGGAGCCCCCTCCTATGGGACTCTAAACACAACCAATGCCCTCCAAAGAATACTGGCACCGGGCGGGCACCGACAATGTGCCCCGACATACCCCCCAACCACAGGATGACTGAGCCCCACTCACCGGCAGTCTGAGGCCCCTCTGGATGTCTCTGCAGTCTCCGGACACCGGCAATGTGCCCCGACAGGTCCCGCTTCTGGGACCTCTCCTGGCTTCACCCTCAGTGGAGCCTTCTCCTCGTCAGCAGCGCGGAGGGACAGGCACCGACAATGTGCCTCGGGCCCCCTCCGCCGCAGGACTCCTCCTTGGCAATTTACATATAGCGCTCACGAGGCGCTAGGCGGCAGGAAAGTTCTTGGGCTGAAATTAAGTTGTAGCGCCCACAAAGCGCTAGGTCCCACACCATAAAGTGGTAGCGCTCCCCTTCACTGGCAATGAAATATAGCCCTCCCGAGGCGCTAGGGAGCAGGCAGGAAGGCACAGTCACTGGAAATATAGCGCTCTCGCAGCACAGCGCTGCAGATGTCAGCTCCTCACCTCCTGGGCAATAAGATAAAGCGCTCTTCTTCTCCAGGCGCTAGCCAGCAGGCAGGGATAGTCAGTCACTTCAAATGTAGCGCTCCTCTTCTGCTGGGCACAGTTATAGCGCTCTCGCAGCAAGCAGAGCACAGTCAATGCAAATATGGCACTCCGGCAGCCCAGCGCTGCAGCACCCACGCACCTTCTTCTCCTGGGCAGGGCTGGAGGCAGCGCTCTCCTGGTGCAGGAATAAGGTTGTAGCGCTAAGTCCCACAAAATAAAGTTGCAGCGCTCCTCTTCCCCGGTGGCACAGTTATAGCGCTTTAGCAGCACAGCGCTACAGGCATCAGCTCCTCTCTTCTCCTGGGCAGACCACGTGCTCACAGGGTGCTAGGCAGCAGGCAGCTGGCAGTAAGATATAGTGCTCACCAGGTGCTGGGCTTAGGACGGCAGGAGAGCAGGCAGGCAATACTGGACAACATCAGCAGGCAGTGGGTACTCATCAGGACAGCAGCTCCTAGAAGCAGTCATCTCCCATAAAGTGGCACTCCTCCTGACACAGCAGTCTTCAATCCAGTAAAGGGCTCTCACTGGCCCTGTGGACAGCGGAGGGGTGCAGATGGGCACAGGGGCCAGCACACAGGCCCAATGTGGCGGTACCTCCTGGCAGAGTGTCCCCTCTCAATCAGGTCCACGCTCAGTCTGAGCACATGGAGGCACAGCCCCCCTCACCCCACCTACCAGAAAGGGCTGGAAGCTTCTGGAAAGTTCCCTGGGAAACCGGTCCTAACTGGTTTAGGGGGAGGTGTAGAGCCCCCTGGGTGCCAGGCTTCCCTCCAGAAGCTGGGGCTGGGTGACAGACAACTAGACCGGCAACCCACCTCAGACAGGCGGCACATGTGCAGACAGGAATGGCGTCCATTTTAAAAGTAACATTTCTTTACAACCTACAAATAAATCTGCGCACGCCATTGCGCAGCAGGTATTATTTCACACATGGTAAAAAGGCTAGGGGGAAAAGCGAAAAATTTTAGGACAATAAGGGCCAAGTCCAACATTAGGCCACTATTGAAAAACCTCAATTAGATCCAGAAATCCTTGCCAACTTACGACCCATCTCATTACTCCCTTTTCTAGAAAAAGTACTAGAGAAACATGTCAATCGGACATTAGCAAACTTTCTGGAAAATAACAACATTCTTCATCCAACCCAGATGGGCTTCCGTACCCACTTCTGGTGGTCACAGAGGAGCTCAAAGCTATACTGGATAACGGAGGCTCAGCCGGGATCCTACTACTGGATTTAAGTGCGGCATTCGACACAGTGGATCACAAGACCCTGAGAGATAGACTTTGCGAGGTGGGAATTCAGGGCAAAGCATTAGATTGGCTCACCTCATATCTGGAAAACAGATCCTACCAAGTCATGGACAAAGACTGCCTCTCTGACAGCTTTCCAACAATTTGTGGTGTCCCTCAGGGATCGTCTCTCAGCCCCACGTTGTTCAATATATATGTGCGCCAGCTTGCCACCTTAGTGCAGGACTTTAATCTGTCAGCGGTCTCCTATGCGGATGACACCCAGCTGGTTGTTTCTCTTACAGAAGGCCCTAATCCAGACAATAAACATTTGGCACCCTGTGTGGATAAACTGCGCCGCTGGATGTCAAGCTGCTGCCAAAAGCTGAATGGTGATAAGACGGAATTAATGATCCTTGGAAACCAGGCCATACACAGACCTCTGATCAGCTAGCCTGTGACATGCCCCCCTCCTGTTCTCAAACGTGCAATAAAAAGTTTGGGAATCTGGTTGGACAATTTGCTAGCAATGGACCACCAAGCAAATAAATTGTCTCGCATCTGTTTCTCTTTACTCCGAATGCTCAAGAAGATACTGGTATTGATCCCAGAGCATCTAAGGAAAACGACAATCCCTCATAGTTTCCCGTCTAGATTATGGCAACTCACTTTATGTGGGCGCACCCAAATACGTAATAAAGAGACTTCAGACTGTGCAAAATGCAGCAGCAAGGCTCCTTCTAAAGGTTCCTAGCTATGTCCCCGCAAGAGAACCCCTCAAACAGCTGCATTTGCTCCCAATTGAGGCAAGGATTAAGTTTTAATCCCTCTGTATTGCTCATAGGGCCATAAATAACAAGGGCCCAGTAAAGCTCAGAGAGTTGGTAACAATTTATGTTCCAACTAGACGCCTGACATCCTCGCATCTTCATTTCCTCAGTGCAACCAAGGTAAAAAGGATGAGATGGGGAGGAAGATCGTTTGCACACGTAGTACCGAAGTTGTGGAACGATCTTCCACCCAGTCTCAGAGCACTGAACATTGAACTTTCCTTCAGGAAGAAACTTAAAACATGGCTGTTTACCCGTTAATGTACCAGAGGCCCTACTCTCAGCACAGTACTCACCAGCGCGGGGAAACCTTCGGGTAGCCATGCGCTTTTCAAAACATAAACATAATGTGGACAGCTTTAATGGCTTTCCAATTACAAATCACCGGTATCAGTTGTGGAAGTTCAATTTAACACAACTTCAGTAATATTCAAGATTTGTTAAAAGGCAGCCAGGAAAATGGAAACTTGGTGCGTGGAGAGATTAAGCAACCCATAGACCAAGCGGGTCATGCAGAAAGCGAAACCACAAGTCTCAGAATGTAACAAGTTCTTGGCCACTGTAGTAAAGAGCGAACGCAGTTGCAACAAGAAGTATTCGACGATAACGTGTCTCTTTTTATCACTGCGTATTGCTTGTATTACCTCAGTGACATTTTCTCCCAGGCCTCTTATTAATCATTTCATGGGAAGCAGTGCACCACTTGCACGTGTACTGACAGACAGTAACTCACCCAGGAGTCCTTGTTCTTCTGGCGTCAATTGCCCAAGTTCCTTTCTTTAATGATGGCTAGCCGAAACCAGCTCACTGCTGCCTTTTTCTTCCCTACGTTCAGCCCGCAACGCCTTGGATCACAGTAAACGCACAGACAGAGGAGGACCAGGAGAACCGGAAGTATCTCTATGCATGCCTTCTGCAAGGGCCGTCACCCAGCATGCATCGCGAGGCTTCATTCATGGCGCATGAGTCAGAGCCATCTTGAAATGATGTGCAGCCGGGTAAACACAAGAGTAAAATGGGAAGAGCTCGCTGTTGTTTCTTTTTTGTGTGTGAATTTGGTACTAATAAAAAGGAAGCTCAGATGTAATCTTTTCAATAGCTCCAGTTAGACAACTAAAGCTAGCATGAGTCTGTAAAAACGTCAACAACATATAGGGGCTTCTGACGATGGCTTTCCGACCACCATCGTCGGTTTCAATTCCGATCGGCTGATTATGAATTGGCCGGTCGGAATTGAAACCAGCCGGTCATTCCGGCTGGCTTCCGAAGGGCTCAAGGAGCCCATCAGACAGTCGGAGGCTGGCCCGTAATCCCAAAGGGCGGTCTCCCTGACCTTCTGGCCTGGGAACCACTCTCCCTCCACGCAGCTCCGCCTGGCCGTCACCGCCGCCGCTGACACAGCTGAGCAGGGTTTGAGACCGCTCCCGACCCGCTCTCTGTGCCTGTCCTGCATCACTGCTTTTCACCGCCTGATTGCCTCGTTTTTTAGTCCTGGTTGCTTTGGTTGCCTGATTACCTGTTTTTTGTCTTAGCCCTTGTTTTAATTATTGTTTTTTCTTTCTGCCTCTCTCCCCCCTACTCTGGTTCTGAGGCTGCTCGTTAGGCCCCGCCCACCTCCCGATCATCGCTTCCCGCCTCCCAGCCGCGCTTTCCCTCCCCCTCCCCTACTTATGGAGGATGCTGCGCGGCCGCGCAGCAGATGCGCCAAAGGCAAACCCGTCTGCGCCCGGCCGCGACCCGACCGCGGCCAGGGACCCTGCATCCTGCACCACCCACCGCTACAACCCAGCCGCCCTCCATGCACTCAACCCCGGAAGAATCAGAAACTGCCAACAGGCCACGCCAAACACGACCCACGGACAATTCTCCTGCCTCCACTACCGCCAGACCTTCACCACCAACCCGGCCTCCAGCACCACCATAACCAACACCGGTGATGCCCTGAGATGCATCCTCCTCAACGTGCGCTCCTTGTACAAACACGCCGTGGAGATCTGGAACCTACTTGACTCTCTCTCGCCAGATATCGCCTTCTTCACTGAGACATGGACCAATGCCTCCTCTGGCCCCGACATCATCACCACCATCCCGGAAGGATACAAGATCCAGAGGAAAGACCGCCGCAACCACCCGGGCGGGGGCCTCGCCATCGTTCACAAAAACACCCTCCGCCTCATCACCTCCAGTGAAACTTTCCCCTCCGCCGAACACCTGCACTTCCTGATCCAGACCAGCCTCAATTTCACGCTCCGCGGAACCCTCGTCTACAGACCCCCGGCCCCCGTGCACCCTTCGCCGCCACCATCACCGACCTCATCGCACCCCACGCCATAGCCTCAATGAACTACACACTCATCGGAGACCTGAACTTCCACCTCGACAACCCCAGAGACCCCAACTCCACCACCCTCCGGGACAACCTCGCCAACCTCGGACTCAACCAACTCGTCACCACACCGACCCACAGGGCAGGACACACCCTCGACCCCATCTTCGCAGCAGGATACATTGTCCATTTCAGCCACACAACGCAACCCCCATGGACCGACCACCACTGCGTACACTTCACCGTCGACAAACCCAAAGCACCCAAACCAGCCCCACAACCACCACGAAGAAACTGGAGCAAGGTCACCGACGAACAACTCAACTCCACCCTCAGCCGAGACAAGCACACACCGGCATCCGACGCCGCAGCCAGAGAACTCCACACCTGGATCTCCAACTGCGCAGACAAACTCGCCCCGCTACACAACACCGACAAACAGCGCCCCAGAAAAGCCGCCTGGTTCACCACCGAACTCCAAAAAACCAGAAGCACCTGCAGGCGCCTGGAGAAGAACTGGAGAAACGCCAAGACACTCGAAAACTACACCACCTGCAAGGACGCCATGACCGACCACCACAACCGAATCAGAACCACCAAGAGGACCTTCAACCACACCAAAATCATCGCCAACTCCACCAACTCCAAGGAACTCTTCACTGTCATCCAGGAATTCACCAACCCTCACAGCAAAGCCACAGACATCACCCCGTCCCAAGACCTCTGCGACAAGCTTGGAACATACTTCCACCTCAAGATCAAAAACCTCTACGACAACTTCATCGACCCCCCACCCGACACCACTGCCGGCCCGCCCCCCACATGCACCGGCCAGCCCACCATCTCCACCTGGACGCCGATCACAGTCGAAGACACCACCGCAACCATGAAAGGCATCCACTCGGGGGCCCCCACCAACCCCTGCCCCCCACACATCTACCACAGAGCCGCCACCACCATCGCACCCGAACTACAACGCACCATCAACACCACCCTGGAAACAGGCACCTTCCCAGATGACTGGAAACGCGCAGAAGTCAGGCCCCTGCTCAAGAAGCTGACCGCTGACCCCACCGACCTCAAAAACTACCGGCCCATCTCGCTCCTCCCCTACGCGGCCAAAGTGGCAAAGAAAACAGTCAACAAAGAGCTGACACGATTCATAGAAGACAATGTCATCCTCGACCCATCCCAATCCGGCTTCCGAAGCAATCACAGCACAGAGACCCCCCTACTCGCAGCCACAGATGACATCTGCACCCGCCTGAACAAGGCCACACCGCAGCCCTCATCCTTCTGGACCTATCAGCAGCCTTCAACACAGTCTCCCACCGCACACTCGGTGCCAGACTACACGACGCCGGCATACAAGCAACAGCCCTAGACTGGATCCGATCTTTCCTCACCGGAAGAAGCCAAAGAATCAGACTGCCCCCCTTCCTCTCAGATCCCTCGGAAATCACCTGCGGAATCCCACAGGGATCATCGCTGAGCCCGACCTTCTTCAACATATACATGGCCCCCCTCGCCGCCATCGTCCGACAACACGGCCTCAACATCGTCTCCTACGCTGACGACACCCAGCTCATCCTCTCCCTCACCAAAGACCCCGCCACCGCCAGACTCAACTTCCAGAAAGGAATGCAGAAGGTCGCCGCATGGATGACCAACAGCTGCCTCAAGCTCAACGCCGAGAAGACAGAAGTCCTCGTACTCGGTACCACCCCTTCAGCATGGGACAACACCTGGTGGCCAACAGCCCTCGGAAGCCCACCGACCCCCTCGGACCACGCCAAAAACCTCGGCATCGTACTCGACTCATCGCTCACCATGAACCGACAGGTCAACGCTGTCACCTCCAGCTGCTTCAACACCCTCCGTATCCTCCGCAAGACCTTCAAATGGATCCCCCCGGAGTCAAGGAAGACAGTCACCCACGCACTCATCACCAGCAGACTCGACTATGGAAACGCTCTATACGCCGGCATGAACAGGTCCCTACTCCGAAAACTCCAGGTGATACAGAACACCTCCGCCGACTCGTCCTTGGCATCCCCCGACATGAACACATCAGCCAACACCTCCGAACACTCCACTGGCTCCCCGTGGAGAAAAGAGTCACCTACAAAATCCTCACCCATGCCTACAAATGCCTGCACAACTCCGGACCCGAATACCTCAACGACAAAATCAACTTCCACGTACCCAAAAGAAACCTCCGATCTGCCAACCTTGCACTGGCCGAAACCCCACGTATCCTCCGAGCCAGAGCAGGTGGAAAGATCCTTCTCTCGCACTGCAGCCAAAACCTGGAATGAGCTCCCGGCAGACATCAGACTCGCCCCCTCCCTGAACACCTTCAGGAAGTCCCTTAAGACCTGGCTCTTCAGCTAAATGGAGTTGCGAACCCCCCCCTCAGCGCCTTGAGACCCTCACGGGTGAGTAGCGCGCTCAACAAACCCCTGATTGATTGATTGATTCCGCCCTTGGGATTACGATGCATGGTTTCCGGCAGGGTTGCCATTCCGGCCTTTCCAAAATGAAAACCCAGTCGTAAAGTGTGTTCGGGGGCCCTTAGCAGGGCCCCCTTGTGTGCACGGCCTCCAGTTGGGGACCGAGGGGGCACCTATGGTGCCCCCTGTTAATCTCTGTACCCCGTAGCAGGCACATTGAGGTACCTGCCATGGTGTGCAGGGATTAACACCGCCTCCCATTTCCCTATGGGAGCATGTACTACAGCCGGTTTGCGGTCGTAACACATGCTCCCATAAGGAAATGTCGGAATGCAACTGAACAGTGTTCGGTCGCATCCAAATCTGGTGGTCGGACCGCCGATCGGAGATCGGTCAGTCCCATTTACGAGATGATGTTGGGCAGAAGCAATTTCACCCGACATCGTAATCAGCCCCTTAATGTCAGTTAATGTAGTAGAGGAACCCAAATTGCCTCATTAATGTTTGGTTCATCAAAATGTGCACTGTTCAACTGCACGGACGGCTCATTAGAGCCTCATTGAAAACAAGCCCTGGAACCTAGAATAAATCCAGCGCCATGCATCTCCAAAATGTTTAAAAATTAAAAGGAACATTGCACGAAGAGTGTAAAAGTTAAAATAAAGAACAATAACAGCGGGAAGCATGTGCAGAACTTGCGGCGGTCGCGAAACAGCATAGCACATGCAGGAGGGCCGCGCTGTGCAAAACTAAAGAAAGGCAAGTGGTTGCTTAAAGAGAAAGCAACTAATGTAAAAGTCTTACCAAACATAAAGCGCCGCAGCGGCTGTGAAGCAGGGAGGGGAGGGAGCATCTTTAAAATATAAAACAGCGTCCCCGATTGTGCGCCGCGGTGTAAGGAAAACAGGGTGGGTTGGGGAGAGCCTGTCATGCCTGCAACATCAGCTAGAAGAAAGACAATTAAGAAAACAGCGCTCAAAAACCATAAATAAAACATAATGAGTAATAAGACATGTAACAGGGGCAGTACGTATGGGAAGTTACAACAGGAGAAAAGGAGGTACTAAGGAGGGACTACTAAACAAATTAACCAATGAAAAGAAACCATTTTTAAAAGACAGTCAAAGGAGCCAATAAAATACATGAGTGGCCAATGGGCGGAGTTAAAGCTTAGATCCTGAACACAGCATTTCTAGAAGAGACAGCGCAAGCGTTGCCTAGGTGAGACTTAAAAAGGTATACATAATGGTCGAGGCAACAGATTTAGACACTTGATGTTTGATAATGATGTAAACCCAGGTCAGGGGTGTGCTCAGCCCTTTGTGTGGGGAACTCTATTAATTAATCAGGGGCTTACCTACCAATAGTGTAGCAGGTGCAATAGCACCAGGGCCCACAAGTCTGAGTGGCCCACATCACCCCAATTGTTGTTGGTTTTTTGCTACCAAAACAGAGGATGGGGCCAAATTCCCCTGCTGTGCACCAGGGCCAATATCACCCTTGCTATGCCAGAATATTAACTGTATCATGGTGGGATATTCATCAATGAGATTGTAAGCCTTACAGCACTTCGGGAAGTCAAGCCAGATATTAAAATCACAGAGCAAAAGCAAGTTAACAGCTGATAAAAGCAAAGGTGAGCAGAATTCTAACAAACTCAGAATGAACTTTCCATCAGACTCCAAAGTACTATAAAGGAGAATGCCTATGTAAGTTATTGAAGGGGAAATGTCTGGTTTAAAAATAAGAAGTTGAGCAAAAGGGAAAACATCTAATGATGCTAGGTAACCCAACCTAAGTAAATCCTTAAAAACAACTGTTAGCTTCCCATATAATCTTGTGCTGAACCTCACACTACAGTGATCGGTAGAATACTTGAATTAATCTCAGCATAACTCGGGCTGCATGCCAGTCCATCATATTTTTGCACATCATGTCACCTCAGTTTGGACCCAGTCATATGTATAACACTCTTGGCCTTGCTCCAATAGGGACAGTCCAGCCCAAACTACCATGCCAGGTCCTCCCTGAACCTGAACAGAAGCAACCCAAGACCAGTTTCTACTTCATTGGGGCTCTTAAGTCAAGTGTAGCTTGGTGCTAAGTAGCATAGTGAGCAGGGAACCCACATCTCAGCAAACCCTTCACACTTAGGGCGTTGCACTGAAGTATACAAAAAATGGATGCCGCTCTTTCAACAGTCGCTCATCAGTCCTGCTTCAGTATAGTATCTTCTGTACATGCTCAGTCAGGTGTTTAAGCACCAGTCCATCAAATGGTGTGCAGAAAATGAACCTCAAAATCGATATGCCACTAATTAAAAACCTGGCAGAACATGGTGTTGTGTAGTTCCTATAAATCTATATAGGTTTTGCGCGTTTAGACAACATCAACTAAGGGATTGGTGTCCAGACTGATTCCAGGCACCCCCAAAGGATATGTTATTCTGTAGACCAGCTAGCCCACAGTGCCACTATGAGTCCCTCTTACCAAGGAGTGAATAGTTTCTAGCAGCTATCGAACAGTACTTTTCGCCCAGTCACTCATGCTCACTTTGTCTTAGAGAGATACACAGAATAAACGGTGGGGACGTTTTCAATAAGTATTTATTGAACCAGCGCCATTCGAGTATAAAATATGTGTGCTACAACAATCATGAGGCATAAACAGATATATACGATTATGAGCACCAATAGAGTAAAGAAAATGTAGAATTCTACCATAGTGCTAAAACAATGAATATATTCAGGCATATAAATGCATAACAGTAAAAATGCGTACTCCTACGATGTGAACCCTAACTAGATGTACCTAAGTGTACCTAGCACGTATGTAGGTGTATAGCCAAGAATCCCCTTAGGATAGAGCCAACCCCATTACCTGGTGTGGGAGAGCGAAGGACCCCGTCTGCAGGGACTCACCGGTACCCCTCACTCAACACTGTGTTTGCTCTATCCTCCATCAGTAACTAAGGACCGACCATCATGTCGCCGCCTGTATCAGTCTAATCCGATTTCCCTGTGCTTTCATATTCACAGGTCGATCCCGTATTCCGAGTGAGGGGTACCGGTGAGTCCCTGCACTGTTTTCTTGGCACTTATTTCTCCTGATTGATGGACACTCGACCCTTCAGCTAGTATCGGGTCTTCTTGGATCTTTGCCAGACGAGCATCTCCCTGGTTTCAGCGTCCTGCTGCTGCTTACTGAACATCGGCTTGCAGAAATTCTCCCACCACTTCACTGTTGTGGTATCCACGCCCTGAGGAAGGTGTTTGGCCATATGCGGCTTGCACACCGAAACACGCATCAGCGCTTGTGATACTTCTACGCTTATTTGAGTGTTGTGTCATTGTACCTATGATATGTATTGAACATACTGGTACCTTTCAAAATATTCTGACTTATATCTCCAAGGAAATCTAGGGTTCATATTTTTGTGTATATTGCTTTGTTGTATTGCCTTAGTCACTGTATGAATGTTGGTTGTCTGCACGAAAGAAGTATGATAGTATGTTTGCATATGTGAATGTGTTTGAATGAGTGGTGGGATTGTGTATATATTTATATATATTTAATTATTGTTTTTGTATCATATTTGAGTATTTTGTATCTTTATTGGAACAATAAATTTATTTTGTGACACCTCTGCTTTCTATTTCTCCAGCACTGTATAGACTATTACATTATATGACGTAAAGCATATTGTTAAATAAATAGGTAGGGGCCTTGTTTGTTTGATTGTCCCAATTGCCAACTTTGCACATGCCTTAAAACATCTCTATCTCACTGTCATAACTCAGACCCCCCCCCCCCCGGCTTATACCTCCACTCCAGTCCTGTCCCTGCTGCCACCTCTGCTCCCCAGCATTCCGAGGGGCGCATAGAGCTCAATACAAATATTCAATGTAACACGTTATAACCTTACTTATAGTTTCAAATAAAGTATAAAGACCTATATTGATTACCAGCTAGAGAGTAATTGCGCTGACACTGAGACAAATTCATGTCTGGTTTCATCCATCGGCTTCTGGATAGGTCATTAGCAAAGCCACAGGTTAGTTCTAGTTTTACTCAGTCAGGAAGAGTTTTCAAGTTATGCTAGAGCTGCGCCCGCCAATCACAAACTTATCAGAGGCATTGCCGCCTGAGACCGCTCTCAAGAAGCAACCCTGGCACAATGGCACGGAACAGACAGTGCCAGAGGCCTCGGGAGAAAATGCCTTTTAAAAATAGCAACTGAGCCGTTATCAGCAAAGCGAAAGAAATACTAGAGATTAGCAAGTGTGGAACTCGAAGCTCTCAAGTAATACACGGCCCGAGGAGTGTCTGCTGATCCGCGCGCTCTCAGCCGCTCCCGCGCGCTCTTGTAGAGGTGACGGCAGGTGAAGATATTTCAGTGGCCTCTCAAACCCTGAAGGTTTTAAATCCCTATAAAAGGACGCGCAGCGCGCAACGCCGATGTCCGGTAGGCTTGGACTAGTAGTGTTTTCTGAATCTTCTAGTCAATGTTTCCAAACTACCCACTTGTTATATGTGTCTGGTGTGAGGCAGAGGCCGGAGTCGTGTGTCTGTGTGTGCCTGTGCGGGGTGCGAGGTGTGTCTCTGTGTGTGTGCGCGCGCCCAAGGCTCCACAGACACACAAACCCAAACGCACTCAATTGACCGTCTGTCAGTTTTGATAAGAAATAACAACAGATGGTCTGTAAACAAATCCACTAAGGTGTAGGCAAACAAATGACTCGTAGAAAATAGACCGGCCAGATAACAAAGCAGGCAGCCAACCCAAACCAGAGGTGTTAGGTGTCCATATAAACAGAGCGATAACCACCTGTCACTGGACAGTTGAGTTCCAATAATTTTCCCTTCCAGCTATTTCCTCTGAGGATCTGAGCTCTCCTTTCTTCTGCACTGCAGGGCTTTGTCACTGGGGTGGTCGCCTATTGTCTTATTTCCATTCTCCGTTTGATGCACTGGGCCAAATAAGGGCCAAGGGCCTTAGCAGCATAGAATGCTATATATTCAGTAATCCATTTTTTTGCAACTGAAATTCTATTTCCACGACCGGAGGAATGCACCGTCTCGGCCTACTCTGAAACTCTCGGGTCGGCGGTCATCATCTTGATCGATAGTTATTGGTTTTGTTCAATGAAAAGTGCAGATTTAAAGTTGGTTCTTTTTCATCACATTTAAAACAAATTCACTTTTCTAGCCGCAATTTGTTCAAAGAATTAAGAAATATGTGTAATTTCACAAACTTTACAGATTAAGTTAATTACCACAGCGGGTTAAAAAATAAACGAATGCTCAAATTCCCCAATAGCTCTACTTTTTCCTTAAGTGCAACAAAGGAGGAAGCGGGCGGGAGTGGGCACCTTTGCTGAGCATGGATGCTGATTCATCAAAATGCCACGGGTAGCAGAAGGGACATCATATGCCATGTGTCCCCAGCCTGATGTCACAAGAAGTGACATCACAAGAACTTTGACCCACCCTGATGATGTCACAGGACGTGACATCACAAGGCATTTGACCGGAGTACATCACAGGAAGTGACATCAGATGACCTCAGTCTGAGAATGTTTCATATTGTATTTAAGATCTCTGGACTGCTTTGGCTGTGAAAGTTAATGGAAGATTCTTGACTACCGTAGAAATGGGTTAGTGTTCTAAAACTTAATGACGATCTCACTTCTGATTTGTCCACTATCTGCTATTGCTCCTCATGCCATGATGAATCTGCAGTTTTGCTCATTGTTTATATGTAAAATGTGTATAAAAAACCCTGGTTATGGGGGTGAGCCAAATATGATTTCTCTTTTCTACCTAAAATTCTATCCTGTTTACTTTTTATAGAGACTTTGCCTTTTCGACTGGAGATGCTGTAAGTGTTCCTTGTAAATATAACATTTAGGGCCACATGTATGAAAGTTTTTTGCATTCACACACGTTGCGATTCGGTAAAATCTGTCATTTGCGGATGCAAAATACCTTTTCATGATGTATGAAAGGCTTTGTAGTCGCAATTTTAGGCAATCACAAAAACGTGATTACCTAAAATTGCTACTACAAATAGGTAATCACAAATTGCGATTCCCTTAGCACATGTATGAAGCATTTTCCAAATGCAAATTGTGCATTTAGGAAAATGCAATTACCATTGACTTCAAGTCAATGGTTACCATGTGCAAACTTTTGAAAAATGCACAAAACTGCATTTTTCAAAGTGCCATGTAGCGAACACATGCTCCTGGGGCATGTGTGCGCTTTACATGTGCACATTCATTTTTTTGTGGGAGCTTCAGGGGGGCCTTAGGCCCTTGGTTGCATTACCTAATTTGCGATTTCTAATTAGGCAATCACAAATTAGGTAATGCAAAATCATTCGCACCTTTGGGCCTTTCGGCCCATAGGAACGAATTGAGTAATGTTACCTAATAGCGATTCGCTATTTACCGAATCGCTATTAGGTAATATTAGGGAATCACAAAATATTTGGCAATTCCTTACATACATAGCATTTTGTGATTACCAAATAGCGATTCAGTAAAAATCACTATTTGGTAATTGCAAAATGCTTATTTGATACATGTGGCCCTTAGATTTTAGAGACATTTATGCGTATAAGGATTTAGATTTATTTCTGATTTCTGGCTATGTACTCTGTATCTGAGCCTTCATGACATTTACTGCATTTGTCTGTGTTGCAATTTTGAGATTTTTGTAATAAAACCCTTTAATTTTTTATCAATGTAGAACTCAGTTATTAATTGGTCCCAGTCGCTATTTGGTTTATTCTGTTAATTTTGTAGCGCCTGATGTTGTGGAGGGTGGTTACTCTAATTACTAGATCAAGGGTGCTGGAGCCGAGCTGCCAGAGATAAATTTAGGGGCAGTCAAAATATTGGGGTTAAGTAAATTATTGGGGTTCAAGCTCCCAAAATTTCAAAATGCATGGGCTGTCCTCAGCGTAACCAAAAAATCGTACCTGCCTTGTAGGCTGCTCATTAGTGAAAGGCAGACTGGCTGTTTGAAGCTGAAAGTCTGCCTCTGATTGTGCAGGCCATATTGCGCCTTACATTACACAATGGTGACTGAGATGCCCCTGCAGGCAGGTGCTGTGAGTGACTGCACCCACCACCAGGGGATATATATGCAGGGTTCATAGGACCCCCTTTCCTTCCTATTTAACAGCAACCTCAGGGAACACTGACTGTGCACCAATTCTAAACTGTGAGTAGTCAGTGTACCTCCTGTGGGCCTCTTTGCCTCTGTGTCCAAGGGGAGGTACACATTGACCCAGACAGGTCACAGAACAGGGTGAAGGGGAAAGGGTTCTAATAACCCTTCTGAAGATAGGAGGGAAGGTTCTGGTGGGTGGAGGCCCAAGGCGTCCCTTTTCCAACCCTGGTGCTTTGATTGCTCCCCGCTGAGGCACAATTAAGGGGGCCCGATCTTTACCAAGTGACCATCCACTAGTGGGAGCTCCACAGTGTTAGGAGAGCTGGGAGGAGTGGCCATCTAGGGTACCCCGAAAGTTCAGTTTTCTGGGGGCACCACTCCAAAGCAGAGGGTATGGAGGCCCAGATAGAGGGGCAGGGTGAGGAAGCACTCACTCCTGTCCCCTGTTCAGCCTCAGGGTAGAGACACTGGGCTGAAAAGCCACCCCAGGGCTGGTGGGAGGTAGAGTGGAAGAAGGGAGCCTAACAGCCGGGGCAGTTGCCCCCCACTATGAGACAGATCGGAGAACCCTCAGGAGCCCATATGGAACCCTTTGCCAGCCCCAAGGCTGGAAGAAAGGCCTACCCAATATCCCCGCTTGGAGCTTCCATCTGGCAGTGGATGGTCCAGGGCCCGGCACTTGACACTGACAGCCGTCATTGGCCTCTATTGGTTGCAGTCCTTATGGGCAGGGGTTTTCTTGGTTTGGGGACAGAAGTCTGACCCAGGGGGTGGAATGGGCCACATCACTTTGTTGGCCATGGAGGTACTGTCTGCCTACTGGGATGCATCTGTGACAAGTTAAGGCTAGGTGCTGCACAGATGAGGGCCACAGGTGAGGAAAAGGGTTCCCTATGCCTCAGTCCAGTGGCTCAGGAGAGTGTAAACAGAGGGATCCAACTGATTCCAAAGAGGTGCAGAACTGACCAGTGCCCCTGCATAACAGGGTCTTCGTCCATGTTCTATAGCTTAAGCAGGGAAGTCCATCAAGGTATTGATTAGTCTACTCTGGCTTATAGCTGGAGTGGGGTTGTATTGGACATGTCCTTTTGTAGGGTCATCCCCAAATGTTTTTGCCTTCATCCTCCTGTTTTGTGAACACGTTTATGTTGGGTTTTAGGACTCTGCACACTAAAGCGCTTGTGCTTTCTCCTTTAAACATGGTGAAATCGGCTTATACCCAATTGGCAAATTTAACTTACCTGCAAGTCCCTAGTAAAGTGGCACCCAGGGCTTGTAAATTACTAGTGGGCCTGCAACAGTCATTGTGCCACCCACTTAAGTAGCCATTTAAACATATCTCAGGTAGGCATGGGCAGGGCGGAGACCAGTCAACATGTGTCTCCCCTGAGCTCCGTTATAGAACCCTGTAAAATCCCCCTAAAAGTTCTCTGTACCGGCACCTATGGCATGGAATGACCCTTGCAGTGCCTCCTGAGTAAGTGGCAGTACTTTGGCAGCAGTGTCCCCCCCACAGCCTTACACAGAGCCACTGCCAGCATGGCCGTGACAAAATGGCAGCCTCCGACCTCGCGGGGTCTCGCCGGGACTCTCGCCCCCGCATTCTGTGGAGATTGAAGCAGTAAGACACCTGCAGGACACACTTGGAGCCCTCTCTGCCTGCGGGTCTGCCCGCGGGTCTGCCAATCAATGGTTCACCTGCTCTCCAGGCTCCATGGGTGAAGACAATGAGATCGCCCTACGGTCCAGAAGGAGCGGTACCCCGGGCTGCTACAGATGATGACTCACGTGGCAGCCATGGAGGTAAGTTGCTTTGGTGAGGTGCGACCCCCTATACCCCCTTTCAGAACATCATCCCGCTTTAGCAGAGGGCCCTGGGGGGATCCACTCCTACCAGAGTCGCACATGCATCGATGGGGACCCCACTTCATGGCAGCACCATCTGTCGCCCTTTGGAATTGTGGCTGCTTGATCGCTCCCCCCGGGTTGGGAACCCGCGCAGTTTTCTCAAACAGTACCCGTATGGCGAGGAAGAGGAGGAGGGCAGCCCGGGGACGCCGCGGTAAACAGGTAAGTGGTTTTTAGTTTTTTTAAATGACTGGTAACTTCTATCTTAATAGGGGGGTGGAGGCGGGCGGCGGGCCAACTCCGCTCCGCTGCGGAGTGTGTGGGGATTTGCCTACTCCGCGTTCTCCGCGGAACGCGGAGTAGGCAAATCTCAGCACACTCCGCAGGCGGAGCGGAGTTCTCCGCCCACGGTTAGTCGGTGGCCCCAGAATCCAACAATGCCTGTGTTTCTTGCCATTCATCTTGTATTTCAATCTTGGCGGTAATATAAAAGAAACGTCTTTTATCTGCAGTTTCTACGTTATCCAGAGAGGGGATAAAACAACTGCTCAAGGGTTTCGCTCTTTTTTTTCTCGAGCCTGCTAGTTTTCCGAATCTCTCCCAGCGTTTAATGTCTCACTTCACTTGTACCCCAATTTGTTGTTTTGAGGTTTAAGCAAACAATCTCTCACAAAATGCACCTTTTTGCCACCGTACGAAAATGCACAAAATAATCGGCCACGTCAAGGGGAGCGGAAGTGTCTTTATCTGATGTTACGCTGTCCCGCATACGTCTACGTGGTGCCGTTAGGACCCATGGGACTTGTAGTTCTTTTAGTCCCGGTGGTCCCGTTCCGAAGCTAAAACCTTCATGACACATGGCAGTGTTCAAGGAAAGGAGGGAAAACATTAAGGCTCTGACACACAGACCTGGAAGCGCACGTTCAAGCTCTCACTTCCCATATACTTCTTCAGTCCGGGGACCCCTCTCACTCATGCTGGATCATACACATAGGGTTTACTCCATCTACCAACAGCAAAATAATCTTCCTCTGGATGTACTCACACATGTCCAGGAAAGGAAAGTATCATGAAGCAGGCTCGTCAGCAAGAATGAATAATGTTCCAGGGGAATTTCATCCTCCTCTTTCAGGAGGTCTCAGCTAAAACACTAGCATGTCAGAAAAACTTCAGAGTTATCACCTAGCACCTAAAAAAAGAAAAGATCCCCTATTGTTGGGGATATCCTTTCCGACTCCTCTACACATTTAAAGAGAAACGTTTTGCAATGAAGGACTACCTGGAAGCCTGTGAGATACTCAGCCTCCCGTCAGCCTCCCCACAGAAACGCACCCAAGAGCCGACTTGCACCAACCTGACAGATCAAGGGGGCAGCTGGCGATTCTAACCAACACATTCATCCCACAGAAGAGCATGCAAGCTCCACTGTCAAGAGGAAAAGGATGCCAAACTACCATCCTCAGAAGGTGACACATAAGGGAATAGCAATCCATTGGAGTTACGAAACTCAGCATACATGATCTACTCCACGCTTTGCAGCACCACTTATCAAAGTAACCGGTACCAGCCATTATAAACTTTGCATACCCTGGGGGATGAGGAGCTCTCTTACCAGTTCCCGGAGCCATCCCCTGATTTCTCAAGTCACACCATTTAAAGACCATGTACTATCCCACTACGATGACATGGGTGTCGTTACACCTCACTCCCTGCTGGGGACTTCCCTTCATTATTCTACCCCACAGTCGGTTATTCCGGTGACCGCTCACACCCAAAAGCCATCTCAACTTTCTCTACGCATTGTGACACATGCTCTTTGCATCCAATATAGATTATCACCAGTTAGGTTTCGGGCTGCCCATGCATGTCTCCAAAAACGCATGCCCCCCCATTGCTTGCAAAAATACCACTCAAGATAGTGTCACCTTAACTCCCTGCAAGGGCTTAGGTGGAAGGAGGCAGATATAGCACTGTTGCAAGAGACGCACTTACTTAAAACAGGCACACACACGAAAAACACACAGTGTGGCTATCCTCATACGAAGAGATTTGTCCCTCCAAATTGATCCCATAAAGGAGAGCCGCCAGGTAGGACTTCGGGGCAAATTCGGTACACAGTTGCTCATTTTTGTATCCCTATGTGGTCCAAACAAAGGCAAAGAAGCATTCTACTCTACTCTCTTTCCTATGATCTCACAATTTGCCGTAGGTGGCATAGTTTTGTGAGGGACCTCAACATTCCATTGAACCCAGCCATTGATCACTCCCCTGCCTATCAAGGGGAGCCACTCCCTCCTCCGACACTCATTCAAGGAATGTGCGACATCAACCACATAGACCTCTGGTGCCACCACCACCACCCAGGGGAGAGAGACTACACTTTTTGTCCAAACGTCCATAAAACTGTTTCTCAGATTGACTATTTCCTCCCCTCAAGAGGCCTGCTACCTAAGCTTCTTGACTCCCATAAAGATGTACAAACCTTGTCTGACCATGCTCCCCTCCCAGTAACAATGACCCCCGCAACCTCCCAAAAACCATTTCCCAAACCTTTGGTTCTCATTAAATTGGCACTTATAGACCCAGCTGTATGGGAATGTGTTAGGGAAAACATAGTACACTACTTAAATCACAATGAGGAGGTCACCTCCTCGACACTGTGGGATGCAGCCAAAGCATTCATCAGGGGGGGAGTTCAACTCCCACACAGCTACATTTGAGTGCCTTGCAAAACAACAGAAAACAGACTTATAGCAACAACTATCCCAGGAAAAGGACCAACATAAACAAAGTGTCTCAGCAAGAACCCTGAGAGACTTGCGTAAGTTAAGAGGGAAGTTAGAACAAATCCAGATAAAGGAGGCAGCCTAAAAATTACTTTACATTAATCAAACCTACTCTGAGAAGAGGTACAAGGCAGAAAGGCTGTTGGCATTCATGCTATACCTACAAGCAACCCTTAATCACACTCACACCGTAGAGAATGATGAGATTGCACAGCTCCATGAATAAGGAAACCTTACTGTATTTCAACAATATTACTCAGTCCTTTCCCACACCAAAGATAGCTGTTACAGGATAACTATCTCTAAAATTATGATCCGCCCAACTTGGAGACAGACCCAGGCCTTCTAGAGGAAGATATATCAATAGACGAGGTACGTGAGGTGATTACACGCCTCCCACCCTGAAAATCTCCTTGCCCTAATGGCTTCGCGGATATGTTTTATAAGGCCTACGCCTCTATACTTGCCCAACCCCTTACAAAAGTCTCTAACTACTTTCTGACATCCAAAGTGGTCACAGACACTATGTGGAGTTCATATCTTAACCTTTTACTGAAACAGGATAAGAACCCGCTGCTATGTCTGTTTTATTGGCGATAGCCCTTCTCAATTGCATTGTGAAGCTATTCACCTCCATCCTGGCCATGAGGCTACATGGCATATGGCCGCACCTCATTGCAAAACAAAAATCAGGATTCATCAAAAATAGGCAGGTCAACGACAACGCCAGACTAGTGGTAAAGCTAATGGAAGTAGCCGAGCGACTGTGCCAGACACTCGTCTTTCTCTCTCCTTAATGTGGAGAAGGTCTTTATTAGAGTGGACTGGCCATTCCTAAATTAATTATTAATCAAGATTTGCATCGGCCCCAAGATGAAAACTTTCATCCAAGCTAATCATCAAAACCTGAGCACTAAAATAAAAATTAATGGGTAATTTATCCACGATTTTCCCATCACCAGAGGAACGAGGCAGGGCTGCCCCCTATTCCCGTTAATATTTGCTTTGTCTATGGGACCTCTAGTGGCAAATATTCAGCCTAACCCTAACATGCATGGGTTGACTGTAGGAGGCAAAGAACACAAACTCGCTTTGTTCACTGATGACATCTTATGCTTCATAACAACCCGAATGTATCAATACCAGTGGTGCATTTTGAAATACATTGGTTTGCAGGCTTCAAAATCAACTACCACAAATCGCAAGGAATTGGGATAGCAGACCCCCATAATAGCATAAATGAACTGGTTCTACAGGGTGGTTTCACGTGAACAGCAACTCCAGTTTGATACCTGGGCATCAACCTGACCTTTCAAGCACAGGCCATCTATGAGAGTAATATACCACCTTTGATCACAACGCTATTTAAAGTCCTCTACCAATGGGGCAAACTTGAAATATCTTGGCTGGGCAAGTTGAACAGCCTTAAAATTAATTTCATGCCTCATCTCTTATATGTACTGCAAACGCTGCCTCTTTCCCTACCCAAGACAACCCTGGCTTCAATCCACCAGCAACTGCTCAGTTTCGTGTGGCAGGAAAAATCCTCGCGGGTGGTGTCCGCAAATCTCCCATGGCCCATGGATGATGGGGTATTAGGCTTGTTGATATACACACTAGAAGCCCAGCTACTCCCCTCCCTCAATTGGAATTACGTCCCTGAGGGTAAACCATGGGTAGAGGTTGGGAAAACCTTCATCGGGGGGGAAGGGAGAGGGAGTTGGAATAGTAACAAATTATCTTTAGGGGGATGATGATACATATATCAGCACCTTTATGCATGATATGTGATGTACACATTAGAAGCAACTGTATATTAAACCCCAATAAAACCTGGTTTAAAAAAAAAGTTGAACAAACCTTCTCCTTTATTAGTCTAAATGACTTGCTATGGTTACCGCATTCAGTGTGGCAGTGACTCCCTTCCCTTCTCCCCACAACGGTGAAACTCTTAGAATATTGGGATATAATACTTCACAAATGGGCTTTCCCACCTCACCCTTTCCAATTGACCCCTATAGTGAGCAATCCAGACTTTCCCCCTGGTGAGGCAGACCCAAAATTCCACAGCTGGAACCAGAACCACCCGCCCCCATCTGAAAGATTTCTTTGAGGGTCGTGAACTCCAAGAGAACGAAGCACTAATCCACAACTTAAACCTAGACAGCCGGTAGTCTTTTCGACTAACGCAGGTCCTACATTGAGAGGGAAGGAGACAAATACAATCTGCAATGTCTCATGAAATAGCATGCATAGAATCACTATATCTCAACAGTCAACATTGGAAAGGCATTACTTGGTTATACCAACATATCCTGGCCCTCACTCCTCACAGAAAACACCACTATGTGAGTCATTGGAAGCACGACATAGGAACCGAAATCTCAGAAGAAACCTAGAAAGGCATCTGGGGAAGGGCCACGAAGTACTTCGTATGTCTGCGCCATAAAGAGAGCTCCTATAAGATAATGACTCACTGGTATCTCACCCCAGCATGTTTTCACAAGATGCTCGGTAGCCCTGACCTATTTTGGAAAGGCTGTGGAGCCCACAGCACCCTACTGTACACTTGGTGGTCATGCTCCATACCAATCCTTTTGGTGGGAGGTAATCTCTGCTCTCCACCCTGTAACCAAAATAAACCTACCTCAAGACCCTCTCCTTATATTGCTAGGTGCTCCTGGGACACATAGAACATAACCCACAGCCACAACTACTCCACTAAGCAAATTGTTTTCTCACTTGCTGCTGGCTGTCCGACTGAGCATCACCCAGATGTGGAAACAAGCCTGTCCCTCCACATGTGGTGGGGAAATATATGGATTATATACGCAATGGAGAAATTGACAGCGTTACTACAAGATTGAGCTCATAGATTCGAAACCACATGGTGCCCCTTTGTAACCTACATAAAATAAGAACAATAAATAGGAGGAATTGCATTGACAATGCCCAGAACTTTGAGATGCTTAGGCATGTGCAATTTGACCTCCTCTGAAGATGATCCTAAGACTCCAGAGGGCCCCCAATAGAGGGCATCAATCAGTATAAAGACTTCTGAAATTCAACTCTGCTGGAACGATATATATCGTGACCAAAACTTTAACCAGCCATTTGATTTGTAGTCGGACTCTTCTCTATCCCATTCCTTTTGCTGCTTGTGTGGTGTATATGAGGAATCCGTGTATCACTTTTCCCATCTATGCCCCCTCCACCCCATTTTCGTTGTTTTTTGCCTCTCCCCTTTTACCCCAAAAAATTATATTAATTAAGTTGTTAAAAAAAGCATATCTCAGGCCTGCAATTGCAGACTGTGGGGCCGATTCCGATGTCGGCTGGAAGCGCACCTAACAGTATTCGTCCGGAAAAAATACGAGCCGAACGCGTGTTTTCCGACCGACTCGAACACTCTACCGAACGAACAAGTACAAGGCGCATAACAGCCCAGATTCCGAGCGAGCCGTACTTACCCATTCCAGCTCCTGTTCCCCGCCCGAGCCTGATCCGTAAACGCCGAATCGAGTCGCACGGAACCAAATACACAGCACCTTCCGGCCGGACTAGTACGATGCGTCTCCCGTACGCACCGAACTCGTCGCTACGTACGGCACGTTTGAGCATCCGGGAGAGCTGCACATAAGCTCCGATTCGCGCCACAAGATGATCCACGGCGACGAGACGAACAAGCCAGCGACGAGTACGAGTCGAAGACACGAGAAAGCTGAACGAGACGAACCAACCATGAATCCCATCGCGCAGGTCCTACCAATACTCTACATCTATTACCGGGACCGGCACGGACACGTACGGCGCAGACGGTAAGTCAAATACCCACAACACAAACAAACGACACGTACCCGAAATATGTCACACACACATAGGGATGCACAAATGACTTACACAAGCAACAGCAGAACCAAAGGGGTGGGATGGCCAACACCAATGCCATACACACCCATAGGGGGATGGATGCCTACCACCAACACCACCCTACAACTACCCCTACTCATGGGTGGCTAGATGCCTGCCACCACCCCCCCCACTCATGGGGGGCTGGATGCCTACCACTACTGCCATCCCCACCCATAGGGGGCTGGATGCCTACCACTACTACCATCCCCACTCATGGGGGCTGGATGGCTGCCACTACTACCATCCCCACCCATAGGGGGCTGGATGCCTACCACTACTACCATCCCCACTCATGGGTGGCTAGATGCCTGCCACCACCCCCCCCACTCATGGGGGGCTGGATGCCTGTCACTACTGCCATCCCCACTCATGGGGGGATGGATGGCTGCCACTAACACCACCCCCACTCAGGGTGGGCTGGATGCCTACCACTACTACCATCCCCACCCATAGGGGGATGGATGCCTACCACTAACACCACCCCCACTCAGGGTGGGCTGGATGCCTACCACTACTACCATCCCAACTCATGGGGGCTGGATGGCTGCCACTACTACCATCCCCACTCATGGGGGCTGGATGCCTACCACTACTACCATCCCCACTCATGGTGGGCTGGATGCCTACCACTACTACCATCCCCACCCATAGGGGGATGGATGCCTACCACTAACACCACCCCCACTCAGGGTGGGCTGGATGCCTACCACTACTACCATCCCCACCCATAGGGGGATGGATGCCTACCACTAACACCACCCCCACTCAGGGTGTCCTGGATGCCTACCACTACTACCATCCCCACCCATAGGGGGATGGATGCCTACCACTAACACCACCCCCACTCAGGGTGGGCTGGATGCCTCACCACTACTACCATCCCCACTCATGGGGGGCTGGATGGCTGCCACTACTACCATCCCCACCCATAGGGGGCTGGATGCCTACCACTACTACCATCCCCACTCATGGGTGGCAAGATGCCTGCCACCAGTCCCCCCCCACTCATGGGGGGCTGGATGCCTGTCACTACTGCCATCCCCACTCATGGGGGGATGGATGGCTGCCACTAACACCACCCCCACTCAGGGTGGGCTGGATGCTTACCACTACTACCATCCCCACTCACGGGGGGCTGGATGGCTGCCACTACTACCATCCCCACTCATGGGGGGCTGGATGCCTGCCACTACTACCATCCCCACCCATAGGGGGATGGATGCCTACCACTAACATCACCCCCACTCAGGGTGGGCTGGATGCCTACCACTACTACCATCCCCACTCATGGGGGCTGGATGGCTGCCACTACTACCATCCCCACTCATGGGGGGCTGGATGCCTACCACTACTACCATCCCCACCCATAGGGGGATGGATGCCTACCACTAACACCACCCCCACTCAGGGTGGGCTGGATGCCTACCACTACTACCATCCCCACTCATGGGGGGCTGGATGGCTGCCACTACTACCATCCCCACCCATAGGGGGCTGGATGCCTACCACTACTACCATGCCCACTCATGGGTGGCTAGATGCCTGCCACCCCCCCCCACTCATGGGGGGCTGGATGCCTGTCACTACTGACATCCCCACTCATGGGGGGCTGGATGGCTGCCACTACTACCATCCCCACTCATGGGGGGCTAGGTGCCTACCACTACTACCATCCCCACCCATAGGGGGATGGATGCCTACCACTACTACCATCCCCACCCATAGGGGGATGGATGCCTACCACTAACACCACCCCCACTCAGATTGGGCTGGATGCCTATCACTACTACCATCCCCACCCATAGGGGGATGGATGCCTACCACTAACACCACCCCCACTCAGGGTGGGCTGGATGCCTACCACTACTACCATCCCCACTCATGGGGGGTGGATGCCTACCACTACTACCATCCCCACTCATGGGGGGCAGGATGCCTGTCACTACAACCACCCCTACTCATAGGACGGGTAATGCATGACACAACTAGCATACTCCCACATAAGGACTGTCTGTAAATTACATCCCACCCCCAACACCATGACAAGCGTGTGTGGTCTGTGTCAAATGCATACAACACTGAACATGACATTGAACATACAATGTGACCCCCTAACACATGTGTCACACATAATTGTGTGTGTGGCCTACACAATGCAAGCAGACCATGACCACTGTGGCAATGTGGCCCAAAGCCCCATCATAACAGTGCCCAAAAGGTAAGTGTGTGCACCATAGCTGAAGCACATTTTGAACAGTGTGGCAATGGGGCCCAAAGCCCCATCACCACAGTGCCCAAAAGGCAAGTGTGTGCTCCATAGCTGAAGCACATTTTGAACAGTGTGGCAATGGGACCCTAAGCCCCATCACCACAGTGGCCAAAGGTAAGTGTGTGCTCCATAGCTGAAGCACATTTTGAACAGTCTGGCAATGGGGCCCTAAGCCCCATCACCACAGTGGCCAAAGGTAAGTGTGTGCTCCATAGCTGAAGCACATTTTGAACAGTGTGGCAATGGGGCCCTAAGCCCCATCACCACAGTGGCCAAAGGTAAGTGTGTGCTCCATAGCTGAAGCACATTTTGAACAGTGTGGCAATGGGGCCCAAAGCCCCATCACCACAGTGCCCAAAAGGTAAGTGTAGTCCTGGTAAAAGCTGCTAAACCAAAAATGCAGGGATTATTCCTGGCCACACAACACCAAACACTACAGTGGCATTGTAGTGCTTGTGTCCCATAGCAACATAGATTGTGTGAGGCAAGCAGTGCAGTGCCAATGACACATCGTTCTAGCCATGTGCACACAAACATCAGCCATGGGGGCCCACATTGTCTACATTCACAAATAACACAATGACAGAAGTGAGCATCATAATGCAGACCCACATATCTGCAGCAATGGACACACAAATGTAGATATCCTGTGGAGACTGTAGATGTCATGTGAACAAATACCATACCATGGCAGCAATGGGACATACTAACCATGATCAATGTGCTGACTGATGACCTAGCAGTCCCAGGGCCAGCAGGGGAAAGCCAACAAACAACATACAGCCAATGGCAAACTAAAGATATGCCAATGCAGTGGTGCAAATGCACAAACACAAACAGGCAGACTCACACTGCATATCATACACAACAGGTGAGGGGGTTGTGTGCCAGTGTCCCCAGGCAAACACACAACACATGAGGAGGCCAGATTCACTAATACACAGATGTCAACACAGTCACATACAAAACTAACTCAGGGATTGTATTCCCTATGTGGGCAAACAGGCGTTGTGAGATGAGAGGGAGCCCAAATTACACATGTCACACAAGCTTGTAGGAACAGCAACAAACACAGCAAGAGACAGAACCACCACAGCACTCCCCCAGGGACCCCACATTGTGGTGACACTAGCCTGCATGACAATCACACTGTGATGGCAAAGGTAGATGTCATCCACACTGTGAACCACAGCCATGTGTCCTGAGCAACAAACTACCATCACACCTATACAAGCACAAAGCACTCAGCATGGCCTGCCAGCCAAGGACAACATGGAGGTAGTGCCCCAGCCGTGCAACAACTCACATTTGCACACGCTCAACGACACACACCTTGAACTCCACCAATGTGCAGCAGTGAAGCTCACATGGACTGCTGACATTGCACATGCACCCATGAAAATCCCAGTGGTGGTGGGGGAAATAAGGTGCAGAAACCCATCACACATGGCCAGTCAACAATACTTGTGAATGTCTGACACACTGCACAGTATGCCGTACATGGGCATGACGTCAAATCCACCCCAAACAATGGGATCCTGGCCATAGTCACACACCAATGAAGAAGCCAAGCTGACCCACAAAGTACACACATAGACAACTTCCAACATTGCAGCTCTGACCCTGAGGAGTGGCAGCAGTCACACACACAACGTGTCACAATCACTGAAAGCATACACAAACAGAAAACACATTACTCGTGTAACCAACAAGTGCCAAGAGGAATCTTGACTGTGTCCCATCTGCGTTTGCCCACATCCCCAGCCCTGACAACAAAGACAACTAGGGTTGACAACCTCATTAACATTAGTTTGCCATGCACCCACATCCCGGAGAAACCAGGTCCAAGATGCTGGATGAACACAGAACAACTCAGCAAGCATCACAAACAGGAACATCCGTAGGGACACAGCCTGTGTAGGAAAAGGAGAAGGGTACACGCACAGACATGCCTACACAACACACAACACGGGCACAGCCTATATCACGGAATCACGCACTGCCATGAGGGCACTCTACTCCTGTGGAAGGTCAGCTGTGCCAAACCTTGTCTGTGCACGACTCAAACCTGTCAGCAGAACACTCGGTCAGTGAGTCAACAACTACAACACACTGAAGGCTCTGCTCATATCAGCCTGGGCACGGGAGTGTCACGTCAGTAATCTGCATAAACCCAAGACACGTGTCAAGCAACTTGCACTGTGTACACAGATGAGTCCTCCAAATTTGATGTGCCAAACTGCATGTCCATTGGAGACGGGCACACAGTCAGGGTACTAGGAACATTGGACAGTGGTAAGCCCACCAGATGTGCATCAGTGTAGGACAAAGATGGTAATCTACAAATGCTAAACGTACATCCCTGTGTCAAATGCTGAACATTACACCCTCAGACTGCAGCAAAGGATGCTATAGATCCAGACTAGATTAGGACACATATCCCATGGACCACATGGAGCCCATCACAGCAAAACTTCATTTACCTGATCTGAACACTATTACAACAGCAAATGTATGATTCCACACATCTACATCATGTACCTCCAAAGATTAACCACAAGTAATCAAAAAGAGGCTTTATTCAGCAAGTGTGCAACTCAAATCAAAAGTCCAAAATAAACTAAGGCCAATGGCCAGTCCAAATATACAGTCCCAACAGGGTGATGTGTGACAACTTGTCAACAATTGCTTGCCTGCACAGGTACGGACAGGGGACATCCCCCTTGGAGGGGCATACGAGGGGCAGGCCAGGCACCGCAGGGACAGGATCAGGGGATGCCAGAAGGAGGCAGTGAAGGGGAGGTGGGTGCAGGAGTGTCACCGGCAACTTCAGTGGAGGTGTCTGACTCAGGGGGCTGGCACCACCGCAGGGCTCAAGTCAGATGGTGTTGGTGCTGCAACCACTGCAGTGGGCTGGTCAGATGGAGTGGACTGGGTCCCCAATGCAGTGCCCGAGTCAGACGGGATGGTTGTGGACTCCACCGCAGTGCATGACTCCAAGGTAGTGGAAGGGGGGCAGAAGAGCTGGGCAGGACAGAGGGGGGACACGGTCTCCACACCAGTGGCACAAACAGGCAGAGCGTCTGGTTTGGGGGTGGAAGAGCAAGTGGCAGGGGGAGGGCCTAAGCAGTTTGGGGATGCGGTATCGGTGTGTGGGGGAACCTGGGGCAGGGTGTGGCGGTGGAACCTGTGGAGTGGTGGCCTGGGGGATGGAGGTGAGAGACTGGGTGGTTGACTTGCAGGGCGGTGGCGGGGTCTTGCTCTTCCGGGACCGGGGGGACTTGCGGGTGGGGGGCTCACTCTGCCTGCGCCTGGGGGAGGGTGTCCGGGGGCAAGGGGCACTCCCTCTGTGTGGGTGGACTTCCTCTTCCCCGGTATGCTGGATCAGCGGGATTGGAGGGGAAGAGGCCGAGGTCACTGAGGAAGAGCTGCTGATCAGGTGGGGTTGCAGGTGAGGCAAGGGAAGGGGTCTTGGAGGGAGAGGATCTTGAGGATTGCGGAGTGACTGTGGTTGCCTGTGTGTGTGTGTGTACCCCATCCCCTGTGTCTGTGGTATCAGTCCCCTGAGGATGCTTGTGTGCACGTCTTGCCTCTCTCTTGGGTGTGTCTGTGCTGCTCGTGTCTGTGTGTTTGGGTGACTGTGCAGGTGTGCATGTGCTTTGGACAGGTAGGGGGGCAGGAAGTGTGGATGGGGCAGAGGTGGGAGGGGTGAGGGACTGTTGGAGGAGGGACACTGCTGCCATCAGGGAGGAGTCCATGGACTTATTGCTCCTCTGTAGGGCAGACATACCGTCGAGATGCCCTCCATGAATGACACCAGCTGTGTCAACAGAGTGGTGTGTGCATGGAGGACACTCAGCATTGCTGTCTGCCCTACATGGAGCTGCCGAAGGAGGTACACAGACTCCTCACTCAGGGCAGCAGGGGACACAGGGGCAGGGGGTGCGGTGCCTGGCACGAAGGAGACACGCTCCCGAGTACGGGAGCCTCCACGGACATCAGGAATAGGAGCCAATGGGAGGGCGGTGGTGGTGGTGGTGGCGGGGCCAGACAGACTAGCTGGCCTTTGGTGGCTACTGACACCCGCCTCCACAAGGGAGTCATCCTCCGAGCTGCTGTGGTCCTCAGATGAGGTGGATGGTGCTGAGGACTCCTCGGTGTGGCTCCCCTCGCCCTCCGTGCCACTGGGTCCCTCTGACCACTCGTCCGATGCTGACCCAGTCTGGCTCCGCTGCTCCTCCTGGTCCGTGGAGCTGTCCACTCCTGTGGCCGAGGATGTATCTGCAAACAATTAGGGAAACAGACAAACATCAGTCACCTGCACTGACCGCACACACCACAGTAAGTACAGCACATTACAGAGCAAGCCCTGGCATCCTTAGTTGAACATTGCCTAAAGTCCCCACACAGATTCGGGGAAGCCAATTGTCAGTCTGATGGTCAACCATGGGACTCACACCCCTCCTGCCCTTGCACCCATCTGTCTGGTGCCTGTCTGATGGTAAGACCCCAGTGCGGACACATGCACCACCTACACAGTTGTTGGACATTGCAGGGAACACGGTGAAGTATGTGAACATGCACACATCACATCTCTTGCCACTGAGTCAGTGCAGGTGTCTGGATAAAGGGATGGCCAGAGTCTAAATAGAAATGCATGTGATGCATACCAGCACCAGACACCTTGATGCACCCATGTCCGGATAGTCAATGCCACAATGGGGTGCATGTTGCACATGTCACTCCCCTGCAGGATCAGTCTCAGGAAGTTTAATGCCATGACACAGGAATGCGTGCAAAGTCATACATTACTGTCTCAAGTCACATGGCCATGGCAGCCTGCCAACAACAGTCTGCACTGTGTCACAATCCGAGGGCATGGGGAATGCAAGTTATGTGACTGACAAGTGCACATGTCCATCCCCCAAATACCACATCATCTGTACTACTATTTGTCCACGTCATACCAACTGGACATATGGGGGACATGAAACACAACTCTCTGAACATGAGCACCTCACAGTGTGCTGTGAATCACAACACAGCTGCCTGAAAGTCACAGTCGCAAACACCTGTGTGCACAGTCAAGTGATCAGACACCTATAAGTCACAGAAGTATCGTCTATCATGGTCACATCTCCGATGGCATGCTGAGCCCTAACCCATAAACATACCAGTAGTCCTGACAACAAAGACACAGCACAATGAGACAGAGGCAGACACCTGAGGGTACATTTCACTGATCACAACATGCCAGATGATACACGGGAGTGGGAGTACAGAGTGTATTGCATGCCCTGGAGTAGGCATGACTGTCCAGCTCCACCTGTAAGAGGGATGAGTCCTGGACAGTAGGCAGGTGGCTAAGCATGTGTGACACACTGGATACACATACTCCTGAGGCCCAAACATTGTTCCCACCAGCAGCATGTGTGTGTGGCAAATTCCCCAGGGACATGTGGTGAGTCAGAGCAGCAAGCGGAACACATATCAAAGTTACACCCAGATCACATGTCAGAACTTAGGCATTGTGTAAGCAATTGAGCCACCCATTAATCGCACAACATAGTCACGGGAACAAATGCTGTCCCCCACCTTGAGCAAAGCAAAATGCAATGACACAGTCCCCAAATGACACAATTTCCCGACTATAAGGGCCACACATATGCGTATCAGAGGAGAAGTGGGCATGTCACAAATGAGGGACATGGGTCGTGGACCACATGACTGATGTACTGTGGAAGTTTAACCAGGCCAGAGGAGGGCACATAGCATATCAGACAAAGTGCACAGTGCAGTCATGGACTCACCCCCTCCTTGCTGCTGTCTGTCCTTCAGCTGCCCATCCAGGTCAGGGAAGACCACCGCCAGGATCCGGAGCATGTGGGGGGTCAGGGTCCGGTGTCCGCCCCTCCTGCGAGGAGGCGACAGCTTCAGCTGGACCGTGATCCTCCGGGTCCAGCCACGAAGGTCCTGCCACCTCTTCTGGCAGTTGCGGATCCTGCGCCTGTAGACCCCCACGGATCTTACTTTCCGGGCGATGGTCAGCCAAATTTCCTGCTTCTGGTGGGCATCAACCTGTGAGGATGACAAAGTGAAAAGGCCATTACTACACATGCAACATATACGTGCATCACACAGTTGGATATACATGTCTCAATCACAGGGGCATATGATGTACACAGGCAGTGCAACAATGGCTATGAACAGTTTGCCAGCAGTCACTACATGGTATCATTGCATGGGAAGTAAACCTAGTTGGAATGCACTGTTACTGCACTGTACCAGTTCAGTGCATGTAACTACACACTTTGGGGTGTGACAACTACTCAGTGGGCGTGCTAGCCAGTGGTGTGCACACTGAAAGCCCTGCTAGTCAGACAACATGCACAATTAGTGAGGCAGTGGACAGCACACTCACCTGCTCCCCTGGTTTCCCATACAGCTTGCTGTACTGTGGAAGGAGGCTGTCCAGCAGGGCCTGGTTCTCCTCAAGGCTGAAGGCTGGGGCTCTCTCCACAGTACGTGCCATTGCAGGAGCCAGAGTTTGCATAAACAGCAGCAGTGTTGGTGGCAGATGTCGTCCTGGAGCATGTAGTGCAGGCAAGTGAGCTCTCAGGGGAACAGCCAGCATTATATGTGTGCTGCAGAGGCAGATACTGTCCCATGTGTGCAAAGTGATAGGTCCAAGTCGTTTGCATCTTCTGAATTTGACCAATCCATGGAATAGCAGCACTAATACACGCCCACAGCATCCTTCAAATCTTCAACTTCATGACACCCATGATTTTGCAACATTGTTGTGGCTGGCCAACTGAATTCACTGCATCAGACTCGTTGGAGCTTCGAAAACGCGTCCGTTGCCATGCCAGGCCCCAGCCAATGTGTGCGCACCGTTCTGTCCATTGCTGTACAACGCGTACCAGGAATACAACGCGTACCCGCTCACATACAATGCAATGGGCCGGCCGGGCACACCGATCGGTCCATTGCTGTACAACGCGTACCAGGAATACAACGCGTACCCGCTCACATACAATGCAATGGGCCGACCGGGCACACCGATCGGTCCATTGCTGTACAACGCGTACCAGGCATACAACGCGTACCCGCTCACATACAATGCAATGGGCCGACCGGGCACACCGATCGGTCCATTGCTCTACAACGCGTACCCGCTCACATACAATGCAATGGGCCGACCGGGCACACCGATCGGTCCATTGCTCTACAACGCGTACCCGCTCACATACAATGCAATGGGCCGACCGGGCACACCGATCGGTCCATTGCTCTACAACGCATACCCGCTCACATACAATGCAATGGGCCGGCCGGGCACACCGATCGGTCCATTGCTGTACAACGCGTACCAGGCATACAATGTGTACCCGCTCACATACAATGCAATGGGCCGGCCGGGCACACCGATCGGTCCATTGCTCTACAACACGTCCCTGGACAGGTCACACGCATATGTCACCATGCTGGTCACTGGTGAACCTATGCCAGCCACATTTACTTTCCAGGGACTCAGGGGCACACCTACAACACCACACCCAGTCCACACTGTATATAAGGCATGTGTGGCAGCATAACCTTATCTGTGTGTGGGGTGAACATGTGGATTTTGGGGTGGCACTTGGGGGCAGACACACCCAGGCTGTGCACGTGTTCATGGGGACAGGGTCCTTTGTGTGTTGTGCACCTGACTACTGTGGTGTGCAACTTTTCATTTCTGAGCATGTGTCATGGTCACATTTCCAGGTTGTGTATGTGTATGACATGTCACATACCCCCAGGCTCACATGTGGGAAGGCATGTACGTCACAGGGTGGCCCATTCCAACAATAGTGATGTCCCTCCACAGTCTGTGTGCATGTTGTGTATCACATGTCTCTGACTCCATGTGCACAATGGGAGACAGTCTCCACATCCACGTGGTTTGTGCATGAACTTTGATGGTGTGTGTGTGTGTGTCACAGATGTCCATGTCTGTCCTGCAGAGGCTACAGGGGCCACTACCTGTGGGTGTCATGTTTGTTTTTCTGATGTGTACATGATACGCCATGTCATGCCAGTGTCCATGTGGCAAGACAGGGTCCCTGGGAATCTACCTGTCAATGAGCTGTGATGCCTGTGGAGCATCTGTCCAGACATGTCACTGTGGTATGTGTGTGGAACGTGAGAGCAGTTAATGGGTACTGTGACACAGCCTAATGGTGTCCCATAGCACACCCTGGAACCTGTTGTCAACACTTGTTGAACAGAGATGTTAGATGATGTCCATGTAGGTGCCATATATGTCCAAACGGAACAACACACACATCAAGTACTTGTGTTTGTTAATGATGTATCATGTGAAATTGAGTATGGTGAACGGCACATAGGTGGGGTGACTGACAATCTTGCTTTCTTCACCTATGCACTGCAGGGCTCCTGCTGTCCATCGACCATTCCCAGACCTGGCAACGATGGTGGAACGTGACAGCATCTGATGGTACCGCTTCACCAGGCAGCTGATTGAGGATTTGGCAGTGCGGTTGGTCCCACATTTGCAGCCTGGCCGGCCGTATCCTACAGCGCTGACCCCCAAGGTGAAGGTGATGGCAGCCCTACACTTCTTTGCCACCGGTACCTTTCAACACACTGTGGCAACTACTGGTGGGATGTCACAGACTATGTTCAGCCGTGTGCTACGCGATGTTTTGGGGGCAATGTTGAGCTACCTCAACCAGTACATCTATTTCCCAATCCGTCAATGACTCACTGACGTCAAGAGTGACTTCTATGCTCTGGGGAGGATGCCACATGTAATTGGCTCCATTGATGGGACACATGTGGCTTTGATACCACCATAGGCACATGAGCAGGCATACCGGAACCGTAAACATTACCATTCGATCAATGCTCTGGTGGTATGTCTTGCAGATATGACCATCTCACATGTGTGTGCCCGTTTCCCCGGTTCGGCACACGATGCCTACGTGATGAGGAGTAGTCGCATCCCGAGGATGATGTCACAGATGCCGAACCAGCGTGCCTGGCTTGTTGGTGTGTACTGACTTTGTACCATTGTGTGTGTTCTGCTATGTTGTTTTCCGCACACATTTTCAAAGCGGCTAATGTGCAATTGTCTGTCTGTAGGTGACTCGGGATACCCCAACATGCCGTGGTTGCTGACACCCCTCAGGAACCCTGTGACACCAGCCCAGATGCGCTACAATGAGGCACATGGTCGGACGAGGAGGGTGATTGAGCGGACCTTTGGTCTCCTGAAGAGCCGCTTCCGCTGCCTGGACAAGACAGGAGGGGCCCTCCCATATGCCCCAGCAAAGGTGTGCAAGATTGTCATCGTCTGCTGCATGCTACACAACCTGGCAGTGCGGAAGGAGTTGCCTCTCATCCTGGATGACGATGACCAACGTCCGCCACCTGTGGAAGATCCTGGCCTGGGTCACGATGCCAGTGAAGATGATGATGATGATGATGATGATGATGATGGTAATGTCCGCACACAGCTCATCACCAACTTCTTCAGCTGAATGTGAGTCTCCAGAGGGTTGTAATGTCAATGATTTGAGTTTGCATGATATGTGTGTGTGGTGCTCTGGTGCTGTTTGAGGGTGGCCATGTGCTACTTGACTGGATGCGTGCAGCGATGTGTCCTTGCAGGTGGTCTGTACTGCCCAACAGTGTTGACATGCTAACTTGGTTTTGTGTAGTTATCTCGTGACATGTATTAGACATGAGTATTGCCGTTCTGTGCTGTTCTTCAGTGGTTTTGACTGTGTGTCATGTCTGTCCTTCACAGGGTGCTGCCGGAGTTGTCTGATCAACTTGGATCCCCCGAATCCATGATTCAACTTCCAAGGTGGAAGCAGTCGTTTCCCTACAGGTGATGTGCCACACACCCCTGGACTTTCTATCTTCTGCACTTTTTGACTTTGTGGCCACAGCCAGGTTGGATTAGCTTGCATTTGTAGTGGAAACAACATGTTGCAAATGTGTAATAAACCTGTGCTTCACTTTGGGATGTGCGTTGTCTGTAGTCACACATCTGACTGACATTTGCTTACTGCACCTGTAGTCTAGTTGACAGTGACTGTGAATAGGTGGCGTGTCTGTGCATTCCACTGTATTTCGTTGCAACATCAGTATAGGTGATGAGTCTGATGGCCCTGGTGTGTATGTGTTGTGTGGCCCTAGTGGTGTGTCTCCCTCATATGTGTCACGTCGCCATGACAGACATGTCGGTGTTGGACTTGCTGTAGCAGTTAGCATGCACAGTGTCATTTAGCAGATCACCATCTACATGACAAAAACCACGTTGGAATCACAACAGAGGCAGATATGGTGTATTGGTGAGTTTATTTACATACAGGTGTGAGGATGGTGCACAGGATGGTGGGTGCTGTACATAGAAATTGGAATCCAAAGTTCCCATGTGTATTGGAAGTCTTGGTAGCTGAAATGTCCAGAGTAAAGTCCACAGTCATCTGATAAATTTGGCCAACTAGAGCTCCCTATGTCATGTGGGAGAGTTGGGTTGGCTTCGACAGGGCGTGCAGTTTGCACACAGAGGAAAAGTTCCAGAACAGGTGTTGGCTTCCTGGGGGATGTAGATGGCCATCGGCCTCTCAGTTTGGCCTCCTCGGACGGCCCCTCTTCTTGGGGGGGGGGGCCCTCAGGTGCAGGCTGCGGCGGTGCAGGGGACTCTCTGCCAGAGTCCTCCTCCCTCCCTGTGGCATTTGCAGTTGTTTCAGCAGCAGTTGTTGTGGGCACACAGGGAGGTGAGGCCATGTTGGTGCTGATCTGGCGGAGACATGTCAGTATGTCCCTATGCACCGCTGTCAGTTGTTCCAATGTGTCCCACTTGGACTCCATGCCAGACATGTGTGTCTCGACACGTGACATGTGTGTCTCGACATGTGACATGTGTGTGTCAACACGGGACATGTGGGAGTCCAAGCGGGCATGATGGGCAGCCTGCTGCTGTTGTATATCCTTGAGGATCCCCACTACCTGGCTGACCTCTCCGGTGCTAGTCTGGTACGCATCCGCGATGCGTGCCAGTTGTGGGTCATCATGCAGTCTAGACCCCTCTGCAAAGAGCGACCTATGTCTACCACCCCTCCCACCACCCCTGGCGACACGTGCAGGACCTGCGGTGGCACGCACAGGTGACCGTAGGCCCACTTGGGTGTTGTTTCTGGGCTCGTTGTCACCAGCTCCAGTTTGGGCCTGGGTCCCTGCGCTGTAGTCATCTGTGGTCCTTGGTCTGTCCGTGTTGGCAGGGGTGGCCTGTGTGTTGGCAGTTGTTGGAGGGGTGGGTGCAGGGGGTGCAGATGTTGGTCCTGCTGGTGCTGCATGATGACTCACACCGGAGGGTCCAGCTGGTTCTTCGCCATCCGAGGAGTGCAGTGGCTGATCCACACCAGTGAGCTCAGTGTTCCCCGGAGCCTGTGACAGGGACTCCTCCTCGTCTGCTGCTGTGTCCCCATCATCACCTGTTTTGGGGAGAGACACAGATTGTATGTTATGTTTCTACTGGCATCAATTGTTCAAACACCTGACAGTTGTGACTGTACCTCTGGATGTGGGCCAGGACATTGCATTCTCCTAAATTGTGACAGTCAGAGAGTGATACTGGTGTAGCACATTGTCCTGCCAACCTGTGGCATGTCAATGTGTATGTTGAGGTGTGTGCATGACCAGCATTGGTGGTATTTGGTTGCCATCCAGGCCTCCTTCTCCCCCCAGCCCAGTTATCCCACCATGAAGCGTGCTTCCATTGCAGGGAGTGCAAGTTGTCTTTCAGGATGTCAGTCAGTGGTGTCCTGCTGTTGGTTGTTGCACAGTTCCCAGCAGGGCCTTGTGCTCCCCCCAGCAGTACCCAGTGTCAGCCATCTTGTGAGTCCTTTTCCACTCCCTGTGATATGAGCATGGTTGAGAGTGGTGTTGATGGGCCAATTGTGAGGGTGAGCAATATCTGTGCCTACAACTCCCATCATGCTATTGCCTCCACCCCCTTCCCAGCATGCCCATCCTTCCTTCCTTTTGACTCTGCTTCCCTGTGGGGTGGGGTGCCTGTGCTGACAGGATGGCTGGGAGTGTTGTCCTGGCAGTTGTTTGGCTACAAGTCCCAAGAGTGTCCCTGTGCTTCACACAGCATAACCCAGGGTGGTGGTTCTTTGTGGGATCTTCAGTTGGGATGTGAGGCATTGCATTCTCCCAGGTGGGTTATGTGGAGTTAGTGTTGAGGGGGTGTGTGAGGGGAGGTGCTTGTAACTATGGTCAGTGCTGTGAGTCCTCCTTCCCACCCAGCCAGATATCCCACCATGGAACGTGCTTCCATTGCAGGGAGTGCAAGTTGTCTTTCAGGATGTCAGTCAGTGGTGTCCTGCTGTTGGTTGTTGCACAGTTCCCAGCAGAGCCTTGTGCTCCCCCAGCAGTACCCAGTGTCAGCCATCTTGTGAGTCCTTTTCCACTCCCTGTGATGTGAGCATGGTTGAGAGTGGTGTTGATGGGCCAATTGTGAGGGTGAGCAATATCTGTGCCTACAACTCCCATCATGCTATTGCCTCCACCCCCTTCCCAGCATGCCCATCCTTCCTTCCTTTTGACTCTGCTTCCCTGTGGGGTGGGGTGCCTGTGCTGACAGGATGGCTGGGAGTGTTGTCCTGGCAGTTGTTTGGCTACAAGTCCCAAGAGTGTCCCTGTGCTTCACACAGCATAACCCAGGGTGGTGGTTCTTTGTGGGATCTTCAGTTAGGATGTGAGGCATTGCATTCTCCCAGGTGGGTTATGTGGAGTTAGTGTTGAGGGGGTGTATGAGGGGAGGTGCTTGTAACTATGGTCAGTGCTGTGAGTCCTCCTTCCCACCCAGCCAGATATCCCACCATGGAAGGTGCTTCCATTGCAGGGAGTGCAAGTTGTCTTTCAGGATGTCAGTCAGTGGTGTCCTGCTGTTGGTTGTTTCACAGTTCCCAGCAGGGCCTTGTGCTCCCCCCAGCAGTACCCAGTGTCAGCCATCTTGTGAGTCCTTTTCCACTCCCTGTGATGTGAGCATGGTTGAGAGTGGTGTTGATGGGCCAATTGTGAGGGTGAGCAATATCTGTGCCTACAACTCCCATCATGCTATTGCCTCCACCCCCTTCCCAGCATGCCCATCCTTCCTTCCTTTTGACTCTGCTTCCCTGTGGGGTGGGGTGCCTGTGCTGACAGGATGGCTGGGAGTGTTGGCCTGGCAGTTGTTTGGCTACAAGTCCCAAGAGTGTCCCTGTGCTTCACACAGCATAACCCAGGGTGGTGGTTCTTTGTGGGATCTTCAGTTAGGATGTGAGGCATTGCATTCTCCCAGGTGGGTTATGTGGAGTTAGTATTGAGGGGGTGTGTGAGGGGAGGTGCTTGTAACTATGGTCAGTGCTGTGAGTCCTCCTTCCCACCCAGCCAGATATCCCACCATGGAACGTGCTTCCATTGCAGGGAGTGCAAGTTGTCTTTCAGGATGTCAGTCAGTGGTGTCCTGCTGTTGGTTGTTGCACAGTTCCCAGCAGGGCCTTGTGCTCCCCACAGCAGTACCCAGTGTCAGCCATCTTGTCAGTTGTTTTCCACTCCCTGTGATGTGAGCATGGTTCAGAGTGGTGTTGATGGGCCAATTGTGGGTGTGACCAATATCTGTGCCTACAACTCCCATCATGCTATTGCCTCCACCCCCCTTCCCAGCATGCCCATCCTTCCTTCCTTTTGACTCTGCTTCCCTGTGGGGTGGGGTGCCTGTGCTGACAGGATGGCTGGGAGTGTTGTCCTGGCAGTTGTTTGGCTACAAGTCCCAAGAGTGTCCCTGTGCTTCACACAGCATAACCCAGGGTGGTGGTTCTTTGTGGGATCTTCAGTTAGGATGTGAGGCATTGCATTCTCCCAGGTGGGTTATGTGGAGTTAGTGTTGAGGGGGTGTATGAGGGGAGGTGCTTGTAACTATGGTCAGTGCTGTGAGTCCTCCTTCCCACCCAGCCAGATATCCCACCATGGAACGTGCTTCCATTGCAGGGAGTGCAAGTTGTCTTTCAGGATGTCAGTCAGTGGTGTCCTGCTGTTGGTTGTTTCACAGTTCCCAGCAGGGCCTTGTGCTCCCCCAGCAGTACCCAGTGTCAGCCATCTTGTGAGTCCTTTTCCACTCCCTGTGATGTGAGCATGGTTGAGAGTGGTGTTGATGGGCCAATTGTGAGGGTGAGCAATATCTGTGCCTACAACTCCCATCATGCTATTGCCTCCACCCCCTTCCCAGCATGCCCATCCTTCCTTCCTTTTGACTCTGCTTCCCTGTGGGGTGGGGTGCCTGTGCTGACAGGATGGCTGGGAGTGTTGGCCTGGCAGTTGTTTGGCTACAAGTCCCAAGAGTGTCCCTGTGCTTCACACAGCATAACCCAGGGTGGTGGTTCTTTGTGGGATCTTCAGTTAGGATGTGAGGCATTGCATTCTCCCAGGTGGGTTATGTGGAGTTAGTATTGAGGGGTGTGTGAGGGGAGGTGCTTGTAACTATGGTCAGTGCTGTGAGTCCTCCTTCCCACCCAGCCAGATATCCCACCATGGAACGTGCTTCCATTGCAGGGAGTGCAAGTTGTCTTTCAGGATGTCAGTCAGTGGTGTCCTGCTGTTGGTTGTTGCACAGTTCCCAGCAGGGCCTTGTGCTCCCCACAGCAGTACCCAGTGTCAGCCATCTTGTCAGTTGTTTTCCACTCCCTGTGATGTGAGCATGGTTCAGAGTGGTGTTGATGGGCCAATTGTGGGTGTGACCAATATCTGTGCCTACAACTCCCATCCTGCTATTGCCTACACCCCCTTCCCAGCATGCCCATCCTTCCTTCCTTTTGAGTGGACTTCAGTGTGTTTGAGTGTGACAGCAATGGCAAGATGGCTGACAGTGTGGTCCTGTTGTTTGTTGGTGCCCAGTTCCCAGCAGGGCCTTGTGCTTCCCACAGCTGTGGCCAGTGTCAGACATCTTTGAAGTGGCTTTTGACTCCCTGTGAGGTGTGCATGCTTCAGTGCTAACTTGCTGGGCCATGTGGGTGTGAGATGTTGATCTGTGACTACCACTCCCATCATGCTATTGCCTACACCCCCCTTCCCAGCATGCCCATCCTTCCTTCCTTTTGAGTGGACTTCAGTGTGTGTGAGTGTAACAGCAATGGCAAGATGGCTGACAGTGTGGTCCTGTTGTTTGTTGGTGCCCAGTTCCCAGCAGGGCCTTGTGCTCCCCACAGCAGTAGCCAGTATCAGCCATCTTGTCAGTTGTTTTCCACTCCCTGTGATGTGAGCATGGTTCAGAGTGGTGTTGATGGGCCAATTGTGGGTGTGACCAATATCTGTGACTACCACTCCCATCATGCTATTGGCTACACTGACTTGACCAGCATACACAGAATTCCTTCCTTTCAGTGAGCTTCCCTGTGAGGTGGTGTTCTAGTGGTGGGTAAATATCTGGGAGTATTTGTTGGTTCTATTTGTGCCACTGCCTTGCTGTATTTGTTGTTAGGTTTGTAGATGTCATGACACAGTTACATATCACTATGAGATGGCAGGTATTGTGTTTGTCTGACTAGCATTCACATCTTGGGATGGATATCTTTTGGTTGCTGTGTATTTGCTAAGTGTGCCTGGTTTGCCTATCCCCTTGACTGTGATGTGTGTGTGTTGTCACACCATATTGTGTATATTAGTTGTGTACTCACCAGGCTCTGGGATGTCTGTTAGTCCGTATACGCTCACTGGTGGTAGGATGGCCCGCACCTTCTCCTCCCAGGGCCTGAGGTATACTGGTTTTGCAGGAGGGCCACTGCCGGTGTGCTGGCTGAGGAGGTAGTCCTTTTTGAGTAGGTCCCTGACCCTCCTGCGCACATCATACCACCTGTTCTGGATGTCTTCCTTTGTGCACAAACATGGTGATTGTGCGTTGACCCTGTCGACAATCCTCGCCCACATCTTGGTTTTCTGCGACATGGGGGTCTGTTGTACCAATGTACCAAACAACTGTGGCTCTACCCTGAGGATCTCGTCTACCAGGACTTCCAATTCACAATCTAGGAACTTATGGTTCTTCTTTGGGGGCATGGTGATGGGTGGTGGTGGTGATTGATGTGTGTGTGTGTGTGTGCAAGTGGGGGTGTGAGTGTAGGTTTAGCTGGGTGTGTGTGAGGGTGCTATTTGTAGGTGTGGTAATGGTGTGTGGCTTGTGTGATGTATGAGCTGTGAGTGTGTCTGTGGTTGCTGTGTGATGGTGTTCTGTCTGGCAGGTCAGTGGAATTTGCAAGGGATCATGGTAGGGATTTGTGGCCTTTATGTAGGTGGAGTTGGAGGTGTGTCCTTGTTCCATTTTTTTTTCCTCCCTGTATTTATTGGCTTAGTGGTTGCTTGTTTGGCCCTTTTTAAAAAAAAAATTCCTTGGTGTTTTTGGTGCATGTAGGAGTCGTTCTTGTGTCTGAGTAGGATGCTGCAGTTGTCTGGTGCGATCTTGTCCGACTCGTTCCCTGCTGTGTGTCAGCTAGGTTTCATATGCGGCGTACGAGTCGGTCGCGTAGTATTGGGTTGCTTCGGCTGGGTTTTGTATGCGTGTCGGTCGTACGGCTTGTGCTCCGGGCGAGTCGGTCGTGTTTTGCACGCACAGCATCGTACTACGCGGGTCGGAGTTCGTGGGTACGTTTCGTTCGGGTTCAATCCGAGTGCGTGTCGGTCGGTTCGTTTCGCGTGATTTCCCGGCCGGATGGCTTGTTTCCGTCCGGCTCGGTCGGTCGTTTTGTATTCCGTCCGAGTCTGTCGGATTTCACATGCATTTCATCGTACTACCCGGGTCATGCGGCGCCGGTCCGAGTCGGTCGGACTAAATTCCCGTACCGAGTCGGTCGGTATGTTTTCTGGCCCAAATCGGAATCGACCCCTGTGTGTGCAGTTTAAATTGCCATTTCGACCTGGCAAAGTCAACCTTTTCCCAGGCCTGAACCACCTTCCTTTCAGTTTGAATGCATATAAGTCACCCCTAGGGTAGGCCCTACACAGCTCAGAGGGCAGGGTGCAGTGTGTTTAAAAAGTTGAGCATGTACTTTTAAGTTTTACATGTCCTGGCAGTGAAAAACTCTTAAATGCATTTTTTACTACTGCAAGGCCTCCCTCTCCCATAGAATAATATTGGATTTTCTTATTTCATCTAATAAGTAATAACTTTCATTTGGGAGCAAGTATGAATGTCGAGTTTGATGTATAAAGGATTGTAATTTAAAACCCTCTTTATTGGTAAAGTTGAATTTTAAGTCACAATTTTGAAAATGGCACTTTTCTTGTCCCAACCATGTGGAAGGACTACTGTACTGCTTTGCTGCCAGAAGGACTGCTACCCTGCTGCCCTGCTACTCTGCTGCCCTGCTTGCTGAGGAAGAAGTCTGGACCTGCACCCTTCATTTCCAGACTGAAGTGACTTGAGGGTCAGCTGACTAACTTCCTGTTCTGAGCTACAGGGACATAACAAGCTCCAGAGGCTCCCTGCATCTCCCCAGTTGACCTCCTGCCTAGACCTGCAACTGGACCTGACTGAGCTCTGCTGACCTCTGCTGGAGTGAGTTCCTGATCTCCAAGAGGCGTCCCTCAGGTCCTGGACCCTTGGTGAGCTTCAGTGGCACTCCTCCTCAAAGAAAAAGAGAATTCCTGAAGTTTTGGGCTTTTGTGAAGCAGTTTCATGATTTTTTTTTTTAGTTTTAAAATATTTGAAGGGGTAGTTATATTATTAGGGTGTTGTGACTGTGAACCTCCAAATCTATGCTCCTTACCCAATGATATGCATGTTCCTCAGTGTGTGCTAGACTGGAGTTAAAATATTAAATATGATCCCTCCACACCACAATGTATACACTTTCTACAATGTTTGTTAGACTGGGGTTAGAATAGTAAATCTGATCCCTCCCAATGTATGCACTTTCCTCAATGTTTTCAAGACTGGAGTTAAAGGTTAAAATAGTAAATCCAATCTTCCCCCAATGTTTGCTCTTTCCCCAATGTTTGTTACACTGGAGTTAGAATAATAAGACTTACCATGTTCCTTTCTCGGCCAAACCATGCAGCCCCAGTGTTTGCACTTTTCCCAGTGTTTGTAAGACTGGAGTTAGAATAGTAAATCTGCTCCACTCAGTTTTTATGTTTTCCAGTGTTTGTTAGACTGTAATTAGAATAGTAAATATGACCAGCCCCACCCCAAAGGTTGTCCTTTCATCAATGTTTTAGAGTGGAGTTAGAATAGCAAATCTGCCTCCTCCCAATTTATTCAGTTTCTCCAATATTTTTTAAACAGGAGTTAGAGAAGTACTACACGTACTTTCTACCAAGGGGAATCTCTGATCATTCCCCACTCTATATTCAATTTATGACCATGGCAGCCCTACACAGGCCCAAATGGAGACTGGACCCATGGTACATAAAAGACTGAAACACTAGAGAATATTTACTCCTGTCAACGGATGGATATTTCCTGGGAAATGTAGGTGCGGTCCACTCTGAGGTAACCTTATGTAACATATAAAATGGTCATTTGAGAATAGCTCATTCCCAGGGTATTTGGGATACACAGAGACAACATTAGAACTGCTAGAGACCTGGAACAACTCATGACCAAGATTACTTGTTAGACCCAGTCCCTGCCCTGGCCCACTGACTCATTTTGGCAAAGCAAGAATACATAATCACATGTTGCAAAAGTGACTAGAGGGGCCTAGGAAAAAGACCTGCATGCACTGTGTGGGTAAATATTCTGCTGTTGAGAACCTGAGTATGGGGCTCATATGTGCTAAGAGAAAAATACAGACAGATTCCTGAGGATGAGGGGAAACAACTACTTTGAGCCTCCCAACATAGGCTCTATGAGATGGGTAACAAGGTGGGCAAACTGCTAGCATGGTTGGCAAGTAGGGAGGAAGGCCAGAGGTGGGTGCAGATGGTCAAAACTACTGGCAGGCAGGCAGGCAGTGGACACGACACTTGAGATTGCACAGACTTTTGCAAAGTATCTCAAGCAACTCTGCAGCTCAAGACATAGTGGTACTGCGGAGGCAATTACACGCTTTGTGCACCATATCCCTACTTTATGCCTGACACAGGAGGACAGGGCATCTCTGGATTGCAAACTAGATACAACTGAGGTTTCAGCAGCTCTAAAACAACTGAGAAGTAGCAGGGTCTGAAGGCCCTAATGGCATGCCTCCTGAACTGTTCAACTGTCTCGTGGAGGAAAGTGAGTGAATCCTTTACTCGTATGTATAGCGAAGCCCGAGAGGTATGCTGCCTGCCACGAGATATTAGAATGGCCAGCATTGTCTTAATCCGCAAAGCATGGACGGCTCTGAAAGAATGTTCCTTTTATAGGTCTATCTCCTTGTTTCAATATATAAGCCACAATTCTGGCAAAGATGCTGGCTAACCACCTATGACCAGCGATTGAAAAACTTATACATATGGACCAATCTGGGTTCCTACTGCACAGATCCATCGCCACAATCTTTTACTCCTGTATGGTGTCTTGGCCAGAAGTGAGACCCTCAAAGAACGGGCAATGATATTGATGGGCACCGAAAAAGCGTTTGATTCACTCGAATGGCCGTATTTGATGGAGGTGCTATAAAAGACAGGTTTTGGTCCAGAAAAAATAGAAAACAAATTTAGAAAAAATACATAACATTTTAAACTTGCTAATTATAATACTGTTGGGAATTGTATTAATCAGTTAGTCGTGTGATTAACAATATTTGGGGTGTCTTTATCCCTCACCCTTATATCATTTTTGGTTGTTGAAATGTTTATTGTTATGGCGATATTTCTTTTTCACCTGATTTATATGAGAACAGCTCATAATACATTTTAATACATTATAGAATACTAATATGCATGTGTGTACTAAATATGTGGTTTCCGGGTGGGGCTCTGCCATTTCACCTGCAGATGTAAGAGATCCTCTGAAAAGTTTGTCTGACAAGACTGACAAGAGTACGAGGGGTGAGAGACACCTCACAATACTCATTCTCTCTAACAAGGTATTTTTTTCCTTTTGGAGCTCAGGAAATCTACTGAGTGTATCGTCGAAATTATCTGAGTAACAGGACACTAGGGGCCAAATGTATGACTATAGATAGCATTTTGCGACTCTCAAATTGCGACAAATTGCGAGTCGCAATTTGCGAGTCGCAAAATGCTATGTACAACTGTCTGAGACACTGTTTGCGATTCCCAATGGGGTCGGAAATTGCATGCCTCATGAATATTAATGAGGCAGTCGCAATTTGCAACCCCATTGGGAATGGCTAGCACTCCCAGGGATGGTAGCCTGCTGGGGTCAGCAGACCACCATGTCTGAGACTGCTTTTAAATAAAGCAGTTTTTTTTTATTAAATGCAGCCCGTTTTCCTTAACGGAAAACAGGATTCATTTAAAAAAGAAAAATTTAACTTTTCAGTTTCATTTCTTAAGAGCAGGCAGTGGTCCCTGGGACCACTGCCTGCCCTTAAAAAATAATTGCGCATGCATTCCCAAAAGGGAAGGGGTCCCCTGGGGACCCCTTCTCATTTGCGAGAAACTGCGAGTGTTTTGCGACCGCAATTGCGGTCGCAAAACATTCATACATAGGTTTGGGAGTCGCTATTAGGAAGGGACGCCCTTGGAACGCCCTTCCTAATAGCGAGTCGCTAACTCTATTTTGCGAGTCGCTAATTGATTAACGACTCGCAAAATAGGGTTGGTACATGGGCCACACGTTTTTTGCGGTCGCAAATGGGCCTAAAACCCCTTTGCGACCGCAAAAAACCGTCGTACATCTGGCCCTAGATTCCTTGCCCACTGTATGAAATAACACGTAACTCCCAACGTTTTAGCCTCATTCTGAATTGTACTTGAGGGGCAACTTCATTCTGTAATAAAAGAGACCAAGGAGCCCGCACTTGACAATATACCTTCGTACTCAGAGGGAGTCGTCAGACCTCACAAAACACAATTTGAATGCCGAAGCAGTATTTTGTTTGTTTCTTTGCCACTTGAGATGTAACTTTGAGGGACAAGAGGTTTATTAATGTCATTCTGTAGTGTAGCTTGGATGTGTCATTACAGAAGGGCACCAACCTCCTGCCTCTCAGTCGAGTCGACCCTCCCCGATTAGGAACGGATCTAGATACCTTTCTGCCTGATTAGGTTTCTGATCTAAAGACTGACACATATTTTTATTACTTGTAAGACACCCTAGTACAATGCTATGAAGTGCATGCCTTCGTTAGGGTGTGTTTCTTTCCGGGATATGCCGTGATATCACTATAATGCATAGGTAAAGTCTCTCAGCCACAGCCTGACTTGAGTGGACATTTGAGTGAAAATAAATGCAGTCTCATTGCGGTCGAATAACACGAATACAGAGAACGTTTAAGTAAAAAAGGTATCATGTTTTTTTGAAGTTTCATAATTATTAGCACGCATACAATGTTTATTTCTGATGCAGACACACGACTTACAGAAGAACAGCACCCACCAGGGCATGTGGGAACCATGTGTCAGTGAACACCAAAATCTCCCATGACCTCAGATGGGATCTTCAAAGGCCTGACTTGGTAAGGGCTGCTCACAGCACGGCCCGCAAGTTTTTGGAGGTAACCAGGATGTTCCAGACACTTACATAAGGAATTCCCTCAGCTAATCTTGGGCAAACAGCTCTTGTCTTGAAATCTTCATTTTTCTTCTGTTTAACTTTTTCTTTTGCTGACCTACAAAGCTATCACCTTTCCTACTCCCTTTCAGCGAACCTTACTGGGAAACTGATGGGTATCTCTTGTGTTGACTTATCAGGGAACAGAAATCGGCTGGATCGTGTGAAATACGCCACACCCTAATGAGCTTTTTGTCTCAACGCGATGAAGGGAACTCTCCATCAAAAGTAAACATGCGCATTGTCTTCGGTCTTGAAGTTTCACTGGCGAATGTGTCCATTATAGAGCCATAAGATGGCTCAGGTGTGGGTGAGAAATCTGCGACTCACTCAATACCAATAGCGGAGCTAATTCCCTAGGATTGTATTTGCACCTGGTTTTTGAAAGCATATAACATGTTGCACATGAACAGAGGCTTGGTTCTCTTGTAATGACACACGAAGGATTCGATTTGGCTATGAGTGCGATGTGCATTTTATATTATGTTATCTCACAATATCCCCAGAGCCCTTTTTAGGTCTGGTGTTACCCCAGACCTTTTGATTTTTCTAAACGTGTATGTATGTATGTATGTATGTATGTATATATATATATCAACAGCTCGCTATATCACCAGGGCCCATGAGGGGTGGAGCATGAATGTTTACTCCTAAACATGACATGTTTTGGCCACAGCAGTGGCCTTGATCACAAGTCAAGAATGTCAAACCACAATGAAAATGAACAGCAGACTGTGCATTCATAAACATAGCAAACACAAGGAGATGGTGGACGGAGCGCTGTAACTTTTCAGACACTCACCGCCAGTCACAGATCTGGGTTGAATCCATCATCGTTCTTTAGCTCACTTCGCCACCCCAGTTCAGACTAGACTGTTCCCATCAGGTACAGGGTCATGACTGATTTGCATATAGCTGGGTCTGTACTGGGGTGGCGAAGTGAGCTAAAGAACGATGATGGATTCAACCCAAATCATTGACTGGGGGTGAGTGTCTGAAAAGTTTCAGCGCTCCGTCCATCATCTTCTTGTGTTTGCTTTGTTTGCCCTAAGTTTGCAGGGTATGCCCAGACGTGGGTCCCTTGCTCACTTTGCCACTGGATTCAAGTTAGCCTGGCTGATGAGGGGTGTTACCCCAAAACCGGTCCCAGGATGAACTGCCAAGCCAGGTCTTCTCTGGGCCAGAAACAAGCATCCTGGGACCAGTTTCGGTCACAGGTCTGGGTTGAATCCATCATCGTTCTTTAGCTCACTTTGCCACCCCAGTTCAGAACCAGCTATATGCAAATCAGTCATGACCCTGTGCCTGATGGGAACAGTCCAGCATATGGCCAGGTCTAAACTGGGGTGGCATGGTGAGTAAAAGAGTGATGGATTTAACCCAGATCTCTTGACTGGGGGCCAATGTTTTGATTTGTTCTGCATTCCATCCATCAATTGTGTGTCTTTTGCATTCATAAACATAAACAAGTGCTCGTGTTCTTCACATAGACCCTGCGTGGCATGAAATCGAAAAAGTTATATGAGCAATGAAATGCACCAATAGATTGTACCAAACACATAGTAGAAAATACATTGTCTAAAATATACATTTTGCATGTTTCTCTTCGCCACGCAAAAGAATAAATACAAAGGTCAGCCAAGTAGCCCTGAATACGGTTAGCGGTCTAGCGCGATCTCGGAGACACGCTGACACATAATAAACATGAAAAAAGCGAAGCCAAAAGAAAATCGGTACGTTGCAGACATTGTATAATGCTACAATAACCTCCTAACTTCCTTCAATTATAGTATTATGTGCATGTAATAAGTGGCACGGACATAAGTGCATGCTGGATGATGTAGTCTGTATCCCAGAACACATGGTACCGGTGTTTCTGTGGGAGAAGCGGCAGGAGTTGCATTGACTGAAAACTGCATGTATATGTGTCATCCGGACATATACAGTAAATTATAGAATAGGGGGAAATGATGCTGTGCCTCCAGTCATGGTGTACATCTGTGTGTTAGAAGAAGCCACGGTTTGATGTGATAGAACCCCACAGATTCTCAAGATTACCCTAGTGAATTCCCTGATGTGCAGGCTTCCACTGGCAGGTAGGAAGCAGAGGTGGAGGTGTGGAAATCAATGGGAGGTCAAAAATGGAAAGGGTCCTCTGTGTGTGTGTGCCTAGTGCTGTACTGCTGACTTGCTTGTGCAGTGTTCTATCATTTAGAGTCAATGTCGAGCAGGGGACCCATGTGGTACTACAGTTCCCATGACCACAATCTCAACAGTAATCCAATCAGCTGGCTACCTGTTCGTGCAAACAAATCATAAGAAAAAGAGTGAAAAAAATCAATGTTACAAAACTGAAAAGATGACAAGTCTTATCTGAATGTCCAGTTGCACCATGCAGATAGTTGAAAAGGGTAGGGGTCTTGTGCAAAAAAAGGCTGATTCTGCATATCCTGGAGCACCCCTTCATTTCCTCCTGTAAAAAACACACACAATGTCAGATGTTAGTACAGTAGCTGACACTTGTCGCGATCTAAAACATAACTATATACAGTTTAAATTACTCAGATTTATACAAGTCAAACAATAGAATGTTTCAATAACAATCTCATTCAGTATGGAGAAGGATGCTCATCTCTTCATCCTCGTTGGGGCGTGGCTTTGGCAGCCACGATGGCAGTCGTGTTTGCTTAACGCTCCGGCAGGCAGCCTAAACTACTGTCACTTACGGGTGCCGGTGGTTCCTGTTGGCCGCGGCGGGGCCAGCTAGAGGACGACGGGGGGCCCCCGGCACATGTCCCGGGCAGAATCAACACAGCAGAGCTGCGGAATTCACCCGGAGCTGGAACGGGCGCGGGAACGGACGGAGCCAAGATGGCGGCGCCCGGCTCCTAGTTCTACGTTCCGGAGGCAGTAAGCGTTGGGGGCCGGGTCGGGGTGCCCTCTCCGACGCTGGGGGCTGGAGCGGAGCAGGAGCGTCGGCAATACCATACCGCGACTGCATTCCGACGCACTGGGCACCTGCTGGGCGGCGGAGGAGACCCCGTGATCCCTGCAGCAGACACTCGAGCCTGGTCCAGGTAAGCGCCAAAACTGAGACCAGCAACGCGGGGACAGGCATACAGCTGACGCGCGACCATCAGGAGGGGGGCCCCCAGAGACACGGGACGCAGCTGGGCTCCCACTAGGGGGATCGAGGGCCCGTGTATAATAACGGCCCCCATTTCACAGCCGGCAAAAAGGAGGCGCCGCGAGGAGGCCCCCCCCGGCAGATACCCGCATCAGGCCCAGGAGTACAGCGCACGCACATAAGGAGGAGGGGCCGTGAGGAGGGGACCCCCCTAGCAGACATCTTTAGCAGGCCCAGAAATATAGCGCGAACACAGAGGGACAGGTCATAAGCCCGTAAAGGGCCAAGAGCCACACCACGAACACAGAACTCGCAGGCCTACTGCTGTAGTCGGTCACCCACAGCAAAGGAGAGACAGAAGAGGAGCCCGCCGACGGCGGGGGAGGGAACCGCGACACACAGCTTAACAGAGGCACAACAGAGGCAACAGGAGGGCCCGGTGCAGAGGGGAAGGGGCGGATACGGCGAGCGGTCAGAAGACCCCCCCCGTTAGCGTGAGAAGACCAGAACCCTCAAGCCATCCCCCCCAACAAGTTACATAACCCAAGTCACACTTCAAATAACGGCGCAGCAAGCACCCGACGGTCCGCCGACCGATAGAGTACAACCAAGAAAGGAGTAGTATCCCACTCCCCCTGCTTGCATGGAAGTGAACCCTAAAGGGATTATCGGAAGATTGCAGCAGATCTAACCACTCTCCCACTTATCAATACACGCCGTCCCATTGAAGTAGGCACGCCGATCGGCTCCAGGAATCGAGGCGCGGTAAATGAGAAGAGCGGCGACACTTACCAGACAAAGCATGCAGCGGGGAGCTGGAGGGAGAACCAAAGGGGAGAAAAAGATCAGCGCGCCTCAGTACCGGGGAGACCCGAACAGAAGACCGTTACATTGCCAACAACGCACCGACACGGGAGAACGTATAGCTAGCCAAGATACCGTCTACCACAGCGCCCTTGGTGATCTCAAGAATGGGTCGACAGCGAGTCACCGGGAATCCGCAAACACCAGCTCACACAAGACAATCCTCCCCCTCAACGAAAAATTCCAGAACAGAAGAGGACGCCGCGACACCTGCGTCAATGTCTGATAAACTGGATAGAGTACTAGCGGCAATCGAGCACTCACGTGTCACAATGGAAGACAGATTTGGAGCATTGGCCACAGATTTTAACTTGCTCAGAGACGACCACCGGAACTTGGCGGACAAGGTGACACAAGGAGACATGGAGCCCCAAATCAAAACCCAACAAGAAGCACTGTCCGAACTTCAACGTAGGGTCAAGATCCTGGAGGAAAAAACAGATGATTTAGAAGGCCGCTCCCGCCGATGCAACATTCAGGTGATCAATCTGCCGGAGGGGGTGGAGGATTCCAATCCCATCAAGTATGTGGAGTTGTGGCTCCAATCGTTCACACCGACCTCAGAACAAACCCCGTATTTTTCGGTAGATAGAGCGCACAGAGTGCCAGCACGGAAGCCACCACCAGGAAACCCACCTAGACCTTTACTACTAAAACTCTTGCATTTCCAGGATAGAGATGCAGTGCTGAGAGCGGCCCGACAAAAGGGGCCCATAAAGGTTGAAGACAAGACAGTTATGTTATTTCCGGATTACTCCCGTGCAGGGCAACGACAGCGAGCAACATTCATGGAAGTCAAACGCATACTTCGGAAAAAAGCGATTCAATATTCCCTGCTCTTCCCAGCACGGCTAAAAATAATGCACGAGGGACGCTCCATCTTCTTTACGACCCCCAAGGACGCATATGATTGGGCGGAACAACATCCGCAAACAGGGAAACCCAGAGCTGCCTTACATGACAAGCGAGGCCCCAAAGGCAAACACAAACAATCGAACAGAGCGACCCAGGACCACACAGAGGCACCGGCGAGAGGCCCTCCAAACCTTGAACAAATTATCGCGGAACGTCGGAAAGCCTTGCAAGCAGCAGCAGAAATAGGACCCACAGCGGGGAGCTCGGATGGCGAGAGGGGCCCTCATATCTTCACCTCCGAAGATGAAATAGACGACACCAACACATCCCGAGACGTCTCGGTCACCCCGACGGAGGTGACTCCACAGACTGCGGACACTTTCATTTAACAAGCACGCTGTGAGGTGGTAAGATACACAATACATCATATACACCTCATCGCAGACCAGGCGGGAAGTAAGGACACACGCATACATCCCTCCGCCGCATGGGGTTGACTCAGAGTAGAATATGACACCACGCTGGCGGTGCTCCACCGCGCGCTGGCGATGGGAATTGCCGGCACCACACACACCACACTGAACAAATAAGGCTGCCTAGAAAGGTTCATCATTGATACCTGAAATCACGACCCCCCCTTCTTCTAGGTTAAAACGACATAACGCTAACACAGTATGTCTAGTTTGGACGTACCGCCACGTGCAGTAGGTCCCCAGAGTTGGGAACTGTTCCCCCTGTTGAGTTTACTCCCTTCCCCTCCAAGACTTTTACATAACAGGTTAACAACACCACACAGACGGGCAATATAGAGATTAATATACGTTCACTTCCCTACTGGGGAAACATCGGGCACCTTTGTCCAGCCGGTACAGGCTGCACCAGTCCTCATAGGCAACACGAAATGGCTACCAGAGCACAGACCACAGACGTCAACATCTTAACACTAAATGTTAGGGGCCTCCATACACCGAGCAAACGTTACGCTGTATACTCCTACACCAAGCGCCAGAACGCACAGATCGCTCTCTTACAAGAGACGCACTTAACAACACCGGAAATTGACAAACTGCGGGCCAGATGGCGCAGGACCATATGTGCCACGTCTTACTCCGCCTATGCACGTGGGGCGCTGATTTGGGTCAGACCGGGAACTTCATTTCAAGAACTTCGGAGAGCGGTGGATAAAGAGGGGAGGTATGCTTTCCTAGAAGGACTCCTAGACGGGCAGCCGATACTTTTGGATAGTATATACGCCCCAAATACCAAGCAAGACACGTTCTGGGACCGCCTAACAGGAGTTCTGGCCCAATTCACATCTACACCGTGGATCTTAGGGGGTGACTATAACTGCGCACTGAATCTCGCCCTAGGCTGATCCCACCCTCCACCTACACATTCTCCTGCCCACAGACACACGGAACGGTTTCAAACCTGGGTCACACATTGGGCACTCGTAGATGCATGGAGAACTCACCACCCACAAACCAGACTATATTCGTTCCACTCCATCCCACACAATCTACGGGTAAGACTGGATAGGTTTCTGTGCACGGCGCCGCTAATGCCCAAAATTCAGCACACGGACTACCTAGGCCGGGTACTCTCCGACCATGATGCCCATATATTAGGACTACGCTGGAGACCCCCCCACCCCCCTGTCCCCACCTGGAGACTGCCACGAGATTGCTTGACAGACCAGGTTTTCAAACATAAACATGGGCAGAGTATACAGGAATACTTCTCTAATAACGCGGGAACAGCGACATCCAAATTAGTAGAGTGGGACGCATTCAAAGTAGTAGCCCGGGGTGAGTGCATAAAACAAATAGTGGGGGTAAAAAGGACACTGGAAAGGGCACTAACACAAGCCGAAGCGAAGCTAGCTACCCTAACAAAACAGGAAGACGCAAGTACGGCGACTATAGCTCAGGTGGCAGAAGCGAAGACGGCGCATTTAGCCGCTATCTCAGACCTGCGCAGATACAACTTCAAGAAGTACGCAACTAGGGTACACAAGGAGAGGGATAAAACAGGAACCCTACTAGCCTGGCTAGCTAGACAAGACACGGAGATAAAACCTATTACCGAATTGCTCGATCCTTCTAGTAATCTGGTACGTTCCCAAACAGAAATACTACAGACTGAAGTATACCGAAATCCAGCACAGACCAAGCAGGGAGCAGTAGACCAATTCCTTGATCAGCTGACGGTCCCACAAATTGATGAGGCAGAGCAAACCGCACTAGATACAGAGATACAATCCACGGACATTACACACGCAATCCGTGCCCTGGCGCGTAACAAAGCACCGGGGTTGGATGGCTTCCCCCTGGAATATTACACAACCTTTTCCCTCCTATTGGTCCCCCGCCTAGTGGAGATGTTTGCGGCCGCGCTAGAAAAGGGAGAGCTCCCGGGATCCCTTCGGGAATCAGTCATTGTAACCTTCCCTAAACCAAACCGTGACCCGCGACAGCTGGCCTCATACCGGCCCATCAAGCTACTATCAGCTGATTGTAAGAAATTAGGAAAGTATTGGCGGACCGCTACACGCAAATTCTGCGACCATTGGTCCACTCAGACCAATGCGGATTTGTCCCGGGGAGAAACACATCCCAAAACTTACGCCGACTATTCCATATACAGGATATAGCAAGCACCGCATTCCCCAGAGCAGCCTGTCTCATCTTAGACCTTGAGAGGGCCTTTGATACTCTTGCGTGGCCGTATCTGTTCTCGGTCCTACAACGGATGGGGATAGGTCCTAACCTCATAGCATATACACGACTCCTTTACACCAAACTTACCTCACGTATCCGCATGGGTAGGTACATATCATCCTCATTTGAGGTGGAGAGAGGCACGAGACAGGGTTGTCCTCTCTCGCCCCTGCTCTTTGCCCTAGCCGTAGAGCCCCTGGCCATGCGATTACGCCAAGAGGGGGAAAACTGGGGCATCCCCATAGCGGATGTCACACATAGCGTCTCCATGTACGCGGATGACCTTTTAATATACGTACGGGACATCACCGCAGATCTGACGACCATATGGACAACACTTGACGATTTTGCAGAGGCATCCGGGCTCAGAGTGAACTGGGATAAATCCACGGTTTATCCACTGCACCCAAACCTTACCCCCCAGGACATTAGGATCTGCGAGCAGAGCTTAGCTTGCAGCGCAGAAGCCCCCCGATATCTCGGGGTTCGCCTGTACCACTCCCCATCCGACATGTTCGAGGGCAATCACTGCAGAGCGCTAGCCGGGATTCGTTCGGCGGTGGGTTTCTGGAAGAACCTCCCGTTGGCCCCGATAGGACGTGTGGCTTTAGCCAAGATGATCATAGTCCCACGGCTATTGTATCACTTTACAAATCTACCGGTAATCCCACCCCGAGCATTCTTCCGGGACCTAGACTCGCTCCTTAGCTCACTAATCTGGGGAAGGGGCAGACATAGAATAGCACTAGCGAAATTACAATTGCCCACCACCCAGGGAGGGCTGGGTGCACCGTCCTTTGAATCATACTTCCTGGCGGCACAGCTGCAGTGGCTGTCCTACTGGACAGCAGGCAGATACGTGGGGGAGACACACACAGCGACGGGCCCTATTCCAGTTCCAGAAATCCGCCGCCTGCTACTGCCGGGCACTAAGCCATGGCGCACATACCCATACAGGTGTCGGTGGCTCGTAAATGTATGCAGAGGATACACCGTATGTCTGCAGGGGCACCGTTGTATTCTCCACTGCTACCACTGGTGGGCTGGCCCAGATGAGAGGCCTACTATACAACTGGCATGTTTCGCATATGGACAGAACACTCTCTAACCGAGATAGAGTCCCTATTTGAGGACGGACAGTTAAGGCCGTATCGCCAGATAATGGAAGACTTCGAACTTCCCCCTGGCCAATTTTTACTCCACAGGCAACTCATAGAGAGCTATCGTCCATACCATGATTTGTCGGAAGGAGAACTGGCAACCCATACGGTCATCCACACAGTCATGCACATGGGGCCGGGTCGACACCTGGTCACTTGGCTATATAAAGCCATTCGAGAGCTCTTAAACAAACCCCTCGACGCACTGCAAGTAACATGGGAGGAAGACCTGGGGCGCCAACTACACGACAAAGAATGGGAGACAGCACTCGAATACCCCAAGAAGGTGTCCCGAAACGCGCGCTTCAAAAACATACAATTTTATATCTTACATAGAGCGTATCAAACGCCAGCACGTCTCCAGCAGTTTTACCCAGCCACCCAGTTCCTGTGCCCTAGATGTCAATCGCCGGACACAGACTTTTATCATATGTTTTGGAACTGCCCTACAATACAGCCATACTGGCACACTATCCACGAGACACTCAGGGACATCACAGGTCTAACTAACATGGACACATGGGAGGCCTGTGCACTCGGAATCTTCCGAAGGCGGAAACAGCACAAAGTATTAATCCGCTTTGCATCGCTGGCAATACTATTAGCCAAAAGGGGAATAGCAATGCACTGGCGAGCCCCCACAGGACCTCCAATAGCAGCATGGGTAGGAGCAGTGCACAAATGGGCAGCAACGGAGGAGGAAACACTTAGGGAGGAGGAAGTCAAAGGGACACGCAAACACCCCATATCCATGGAGTGGACCTTACTGTTACACCAATTCAAACAACAAACGACGCGTGATGACTCAGACACTTCATCGCAAGTCCCGGCAGATCCGCAATCACAGGTCCAGACCGAAAGCATGCACACTATTTCTCCCACTGCTCCAACTGTGCAACGACGCACAGCAACATAACCACACACGATCTGGGACAGCTAGACAGACGGTAACGGCAGGACAGGCCCCAATTTGCAGAAATTAGCCACACCCACAGGTAGGCAGCACAGTAGCCCCGATACCCCGTCTGACTCACATATCCTGGACCTCACGATCACCACCCCAGTTTCACTCCCCAGTTCTGAGTTCAGCATCGTAACCGGTAGTTAATACACCAATACGCAACAGGAAGGAGATGTGTCTTCCTAGGAAAGGACATTGTATTGTATTGTATTGTAATTGCATTTATATAGCGCTTACTACCCCTGACGAGGCGTCGAAGCGCTTTTTCGGCGAGTAGCACGCTACTCCGGGACCCATAGAGGATTAGTGTTGAATTAGTATAGTGAAACATGCAAGTACATTTTAAGTGATGGATAGGTTAGGCAGTTATTTGGATTTGGAATGATAGCAGAAGGATAGAGGAGGAAAAAAAGGTTTGTATTTATATAGCGCTGGTTACCCCTGATGGGGTGTTGAAGCATGCTACTCTGGAAGCCCATCAAGGATTAGTGGTGAATTAATATGGTGAAAATATGAAAGTAGTTTCAGTGGTGGATATTAGTCAGTTATTTGGAGTGAGAAGGATAGCGGAGGGATAAAAGGGAAGAAAGGTTTGCATTCATATAGCACTTGTTACCCCTGATGAGTGTTGAAGCGCTTTTCTGGCGAGTAGCACGCCACTCCGGAACCCATTAAGGATTAGTGTTGAACATTAGTCTAGTAAAAAATGAAGTAACTTTGATTAGTGGACATGTTATTCAGTTATTTGGGTAGAGAAGGGTAGGTGGCGGGATAGAAGAGGGAAAGAGGTTTGTATTTATATAGCGCTTGCTACACCTGATGGGGTTTTGAAGCGCAAGTAGCACGCTACTCTGGAACCCAGAAGTATTAGTGTTGAATTATTATGGTGAAACATGAAAGTAATTTTAGTGGTGGATATGTTAGTCAGTTATTTGGATTGAGAAGGGTTGGGGAGGGTAGAAAGGGAAAAAGGTTTGCATTTATATAGCGCTTGTAACCCTGATGGGGTGTTGAGACGCTTTATTGGCGAGTAGCACGCTACTCTGGAACCCATAAAGGATTAGTGGTGAATTAGTATAGTTGAAAATTGAATATGTTAGACTGTTAATTCTGATTGAAAAGGATAGTGGAGGGATAAAAGAGTGAAGGATTTTTTTTTATTTTTTTTTTATTTTTTTTATAGGTCTTAGCAGTAGGAGGGGGAGAAGGGGGTTTGAGGGGAGGAGTCAGGGAAGAGTTTAGAAAGGTTTGTTTTAGGGCATCGGTATAGTAAAAGAGGTGTCCGATGATGCAAGGAGGGTAGAGTAGGCGAGAGTCTAGAAAGAGTTATTTTGGTGGTCATAGTAGTGGTATGGGGTTTGGGATAAATGAGTGTGGATGTAGAGGATATATTGATAGATGTATAGGATGAGAGATAGGGTAGTGCATTGGAAAGAGTAGTAGAAAGAAGTTTGAGATGAGTCAGAAGGTTGGGCTAGAAGATATATTGAGATAAGTATAGGCTGAGAACTAGGGTAGTGCCTTGGAAATGCTAAATTAGAAGAAAGTGATAAATATATAGATCCATAAATACATTGAAAGTATATAGATACATAAAGGAGGTAAGTATATGCAGATTAAAGATATGGATAGAGGCACAGGATGAGAAATAGGGTAGTGCATTGGATATGCTTTTTCAGGAGAAAAGTTACAGAGACACACAGTTCCAAGTACATGGAAGGTACATAGATGCACAATGGAAGTTAGTACATGTAGACCAAAGATGATATTTATTTATTATTATTATTATTATTTTTTTTTTCTCTCAACAACATAATTATTGTACATGTTTATACAAAGCAATACACAAAGATAGGTACATGTCTATAGTGAAAACAAATGCTTATATACAGAGGGATATGCTGTAAATTTCTGTTTGCGTATGGTGCTTATGTGGGGAAAATGTGAACCAGGGTGATATTGTTTATAATAGCGATTGTACTATGTAATAGATAGATGACAATTCAGAGAAATGACTGTAATTCCAAATGTTTAACAACGCACAAAATGAAGTCAATCTCAATGTTTTACCATGCAATGCGTTTCTCTTAAGAAAATATTAATAAAAATATTTGACAAAAAAAAAATCTCTTCATCCTCGTTCATTCCATTAGGATGCAACGTATTAAGGTCAATAATCAATTGTGACTCCCTTTTCTTCATCTTGAGACCCTGATCCCCACCTCTGTTAAGTGTCCAAATCTGTTCTATGATGTAATAAGACAACAGGTTCCTATCACCTAAGTGGCTTTTGGAGAAATGTCTGGCTATTGGATATTTTGGGTTCCTGTGCTCAATGGCCCTAAGATGTTCCAGCACTCTCTTTTTGGCGGCAAAAACTGTGCTGCTGATGTATCTTAGGGCAAGTGAGCATACCAAGACATATATTACATGGTTGGTACTAAGTGTAGGAAATTACTGTATTGGGCGTGTGTTGCCATTTTGGGTGGCATAGAATTTAGTAATCTTGCTACTTTTGCAAGCTTTGCATCAACCACAAGGACAGAAACCTTTTAGGTTGTGTTCATTGGTGTTACTTGAGGGGGTAATGTCACTTTTCACTAGAATGTCTCTGAAGGATTGAGCTCTCTAGTAGGTGACACTGGGGTAATTACCCATCCTTTTGCCAATGTCAATGGTACATTTCATTGATCATATAATTTTTCAATTTCAAGCCACACAGGGTCTATGTGAAGAACACAAGCACTTGTTGATGATGAATGCATAGTCTGTTGTTCATTTTCATTGTGGTTTGACATTCTTGTACACGTGATCAAGGCCACTACTGTGGCCGAAATGCGTCATGTTCGGTAGTAAAAATTCAGCATCCACGCAAGTCTGATTGAGCGTTTTCCTTCCTGGTGTTGGATTTCTTGGTGTATATATATATATATATATATATGTTGTTGTTACTGAGAAAATAAAACCGAATTGATTAGTACCCCTTGGAGTGCTGGATGGGTTATTGCAAAAAGCAGTGGTCTTATTGAGATATATATATATATATATGTATATATATATATATATGTATATATATATATATATATATATGTATATATATATATATATATATATATATATATATATATATATATATATATATATATATATATATATATATATTTACTTCTTTATAGGGACTTTTAGCAAGCCCTCTACATTCATTGGTCTACTGTTGTGTCAATCACATTTTTGTCCACCAACTACCGCTTGGGGAAGTAGGTCAGCCCACTTTAGCCATTGGCTATCTTTACTGCAAGTGATGGCATTCTGCTGTTCACAGGGAGCATGCTTGCTCATGAAAAAGTTCACTTCACTACCAGGGGTGTTTAGCAGCCCAATGATGAAGCATGCCACAATTTTGTGGGTGAGGGCAATTTTTCCACCATATTGACTTTGCCAAAAAAACTCTTTAAGCGATTTTCTCACTCCTACTTCCTTTTATGTGATTAGTTAGCTTTAGAGGAGGTCGAAGTAGGAGTTTCCCCTCCTCCCCCTCTTCTGTGTGTGGTAGATTAACCCTCCACAGGATGATGGGAAAAAAACCTATATTTTTTTTTAGATAACCCTCACCCACCAGGGTTGCCCCTTGGTGGCATGCTTCATCATCGGGTTCTTCCTGTGCTGCTGCGGAACAGGACATGCTGCAACCTATGAAGTACGCGGGAGCACTGAATAGTATAATAAGATGATGGAAGTGAATAGGAGTGGGAGGGGTCTTGTGTAGAAATGCATATTTCTCTCTCTCTCTCTCCCGCGAGCTCCGCCTACCCCTAATATTCTACTGTTGTGTGATACCAATAAAATACCAAAATTAGTAAACAAAAGCAATCTCCGAAGCCATATATCCACCATTCTCTCCTACAGTAAGGTAAGTTAAGCATATACCTTATGGTGGCTTCATAGTGGACAGTAAGTTAATAAAAGACTACTACAGAGATATATGATTGTTTTTAATAAACATGACACAAAGTCAATCTATCATTGTTTTCCTTTTTTGTGTTTTCAGACAAAACTAGCATTTCTGTTACACTATTATGTCATTATTTAGAAGATTTACAGTTCAAGATAATCATACGGTAGTAGTCATCATGAAACACAGGGGAAAACCAAATCAATTGGATTGTGAAAAGAACCCATAGATGTTGTGCATGTCGCGCTCTAATTGGCTGGCCACAGCATGAAGGGAAATGTTGCGGCTTCCATTCCAGGACATGGGAACTCAGTTCCTGTGCCCTGAAAATGTAAATAAACTTAGAAGCTTATTTACAAGCCTTTGCGCCACCAGTACGTCACTTTTTCCCACATTAAAATTGATGCACCGGCGGCACAAGAGGCTTGTAAATAAGCCCCTTAATGTGTAAGGGGGCAGGATAGGGGTACCCTGACATCCCTGGACCTTGTGTGGGAGGGTCACAGATGGAACCCATCTGGGGCCAAATTTAAAGAAAATATTGGGCTGGGCCAAGATCCTGCATGACTCTTGCACTAGCCAGCGCAACCTCCTAACTCCCACAAGAGTGCTGCAGTATTAGAGACACATTAAAAAAACGGGAGGTGTGAGTGTCTGTGGTGGGTTGGCTGCGTCCGGGCGGTTGGCTCTGTGTGAGGCATGGGGTCACCTGTGGCCAACCCTACGCTGCTGACAGTCTTTGGCTGTGCATGGGCGGGGGTGGTGACCCCACCCAATGGGGGGTTAGGCGCAGGGGCTGGTGAGGCCCTGTGGCCAACTCTATTCTGCACACGGCCAAAGGCTGTGTGCGGTGGGTGGTTTGTTGTCCGCAGAGTGTGACTGAGAATGGGTTGTGTATAGGGCTGGCTGCAGCCAGGCCTTTCGGCCAACCTCATGCTGCACATGGGTGAAGGACCTGCACGGCAGGTGCTTTGTATAGTTACGCATGGTAATAAAATATTACATTACATTAACAAAAAACTAGAAATTAACTGGAAAAAAACGTTAAAGTGACCTATAGGTTGGTATGGCAATAAAATCTTACTTTTCCAGCGCCTGGATACCCTCACTGGTGATAAGCTGCGCCATAAAAAATTTACATAACATAATAAAGCATAACATAACTTTACATTCAAACAACCTTAGAAATTCACTGAACAAAAACGAACGTTAAAGTGGCATTATAGATTGGCAAAAATGTACCATTTTTATAGTGAAATCCCTCTCACGGGGGCTGAGATCTCTGTATCATTTTTCAGTAAGTAAATAGTACTACTGGAGTACCACTTTACAAAATGCAGTATGTAAATCGGGCCCATTATATTTCCTTGGGAGTAATAACCTGCTCACTTCCTGGCTTTTTGTTATCATGTTGGTTGCAGGAGAGAGTGGAGTTGATTTATCAGTTATTGTGTTGTGCTGCATACAGCCGGTGCGCAGAGTCTGTGCTGGGGCTCTAGTCCACATTATTACATGCTTCTACAGTGTTGCTCTGGTGTTTGGGTGGTGATGCATCACAGCATTGATCGGTTCAAGTGTGTCCCTTATGCCATGTAAGTGAGGCTGTGATACTGGACTTACAAAAGTTTTTGTGCAGTGAACCCATATTGGCCTTATTGGGGATTTTGGAAGAAGATCATAAGCCCAGGAGAGATCATATCGGCCAGTCCCATGGATGCCTGCATCCACAAATTAAGAGATAGTATGCAGCAGGGCTCACCGAGGGAGGCGTCAACAACAAATGGTAGAGCGCAGGGTTGAGCAACCTAAATGGGGGGCACCAGAGAGTGTGCTAGGAAAAATCTAACTACTGCACATTAATTATACGCTACGTTCAATAGCATAGTATCTGCCCATAATTGCATTTTTTTCTTCTTCCGCTTCCAGACTGTGACAGCGGAAGAGATGTTGTTACATGCTTCAACAGGGCTTTTGATGTGAAGGGGTGGGGTGCCTTAAAAGAAGTTCTAAAGTGGGTGTGCATCAATGTCGCCCTTGTTCTGGGATGCCATTATGGGCAACATGTATCACCCTATTTTGCATTCGCAAATGGTGCAAATCGTTAAATTCAACCGTTTGAAAATGCAAAATAGCCTTTCAAGATGTTGAAAGGCTTTGGCAGTGCATTTTAGGTAATCACAACTTTTTGTGATTACCTAAAATTGTGACTACAAATAGGGAATCGCAATTTGCGATTCTCTAAGCACATGTACCAACCTTTTTCTAAAAGCTAAATTTGCATTTAGGAAATGCTATTACCATCTACTCCAAGTCGATGGTAACCATGTGCAATTTTTGGAAATGCAAAACAAATTAATTTTTCAAAGTGCCATGCAGATTTAGGGTTTGTGTGCACTTTACATGTGCACATTTTTTTTGGGGGGGGGTGCTTCAGGGTGGACTTAGGCCCTCGGGTACCTTTGGTTTTGCATTACCTAATTTGCAATTACCAATTAGGTAATTGCAAATTAGCTAATGCAAAATCATTCGCACCTATGTGCTTTTAGGCCCATAGGAACGAATGGAGTAGTATTACCTAATAGCGATTACCTATTTACCAAATCACTATTTGGCAATATTAAGAAATCAATAAATCTTTAGTGATTCCTTAAATACATCGCATTTTGCGATTACCAAATTGCGATTCGGTAAAAATCGCTATTTGGTAATCGCAAAATGCTTTTTTGATATTTGTGGCCTTATATGTTTAAGCAGACCTCTAGCCCTGACTTTTGTAGTCTGAAAACTTCACCTTTTTCACAATATCGTATTGTCCAGATGAAGAGGTCATTCTTCACGTAGATGATCCCGTTTAACGAATCAGAGCTGAAATGGCCAGAAAGGGGTTGCATCATGGTGACAGGGCAGTATGATGCTTGCTATTGATAATTCAAATAGTATATCAAAAACACTCCAAATCTCTTGTGATTACCAGTTAGGTCTTTATCTTTCCTATCAGACTCATTCTAACTGCTCCAAATGTCCCAAAAACAAGAACTGCTGTTCAGTGCCAAAGTGCAAGTGCTCCCTTTGTATAATATTGTTATGGATTGGTGTTTCCATGATTGGTCTATTTGGTTTACTGTTAAGTCCCTAGTACAGTGCACTGTGTGTGCCCAGGGCCTGTAAACCAAATGCTGCTAGTAGGCTCGCAGCACTGATTATGCCTCCTGCACAAGCAGCCTTGAAACAAGGTCTCAGCCCTGCCGTTCCGTTGTCTGTGTGCAGTCTAGTACTGCCATGTCGACCTGGCAAGTGCACCCACTTGCCAGGCCCTAACCTTCCCTTTTCTTACATGTAAGTCACCCCTAAGGTAGGCCCAAGGTACCCCTGTGGGCAGGGTGCAGTGTATGTGAAAGGTAGGACATGCCCTGATGTGTGTGGCATGTCCTGATAGTGAAACACTGCCAATTTCGTTTTCACTATTGTAAGGCTATCTGTCCCATAGGATAGCATGGGGAGTTTGCTCATAACATCTTATGAGTATTACTGCCCATGGGAGGGAACAAGATAGGAAAATACAGTTTAAAATGCCTGAACTCAGAATGTTAAGATGCATCTTTTAGTGAGGGTGATTTTTACATTCTGGGTTTGAAAATACCTCTTTTAGGAAGTAGGTATTTTCTTGCCTAACCATCCAGTGAGGCTCTGCTAGGTTGTGCATTGACTGTCTGGCTTTGGAGTGACAGGGGCTGGGGATGTGCATTCTGTTCAGACAGCCACTTGGGGGGTTGAGGTGTGTCCTGCCTTTCCAGGGTGAGTCAGGGCTGGGCTGAATAGACCTATGCTGCATTCAGAGTAGGGGGAGGAGATTTCTTTCACACCTGAATGGGCCGGGTCTGCCAAGGACAATGCTGTCTCCACATCCTGCCAGGAAGCTGCCCTAGTGAGGACAGAACTGGTTTTGGCTGGGCAAAGAGCTTCTCTGCCACAGAGAACAAAGGATTGTGTACTATAAAAAGGGGGGCTCAGACCTCAGACTTTTAGATCACTTCTGGGAATCAAGAGGAACCTTTGCCAAGGAGAAGAGCTGGAGAAACTGAGGAGGAATACTGCCCCTGTGCTGTTTACTGTCTGGGATTGGCCCACAGTGGCTACTTTCTGCCAAGGTAAGGGAAAAGGACTTTGCTTTTTGCTGTGTCCCCTGCTTGAGGAAGTTGTACAAGGACTTGAAGAAGAGCTTCAAAAATACATAGAGGGACTGACTAGATATACGTGGAGAAGAGGGCAGGGAAAAATACACATAGCAAGCAAAAACAAGAACTTCTCCAATTTTTCATATAACAAAAAAAATATGTTTATAATGTACAAAAGCCATAGATCAGACCAGTGAATTTTTATAATTTGTTCATTTTAAGTACAAAAATGTTTTTAATTCCATTTTTTTAAAAATCAAGAGTCATAGCACATATATTTGTGAAATTGACTAAACATAATTACATATACATGATTAGTGAGCACCACAAAAGGGAGCAGACCATACAATTATTTAATCTAAATACAGCACAAAACACTAAACACATGACCAATTACAATACAAGGAAAACAAAAAACATACATCAAAAAATATACATAACAGTAATCACATAACAAACATCCCAAAAACAGAAGAAATCAAAAAGATAAAAATTGTTGCTCATTATGATAGTAGTTCTAGTGTAGTAAGGCTGGTACTGGTATAACATATATTTAACCATAAGACCAGAAATGCGCCGACGCGCATTTTGGAAGTTTACAAAGGATGTGAACAACCTTCATCAGGGCGCTGTCTGTGCAAATAAACTCTGTGGCTAAAAAAACATTCAATCATGGAGTGTTCAAATGAGCTGTGCACATGGCTGGGGGCTCACAAACTTCACAACAACTGGTCTGAAAGTGAAAGGTATAAATTAAATAAACTAGCTAAAAATAGCGGGCATAGGAGGAGAGAATCACCTATATGCCAATGTGTGACAAGACTCACCATACATAATAGTTTGTGAGGTGTGAGATGGTAACCAAAGGGCTATCACCATAAGAGGAAAGAAACCGTTTGTGAAGGAAAAAAGTAAACCCAGAGTAAAAAAGAAGAATATAACGTGGTGATAACCCAAAGAAAAAAAGCAAGAATAAAGTGTATATATAAAGGACAACCTACTATCAGAGAGGGTTCCTCCTTAATTTGATAAAGAAACGATTAGCCAAGAACTCGTAGGGAGGGAAGCAATAACTTTCCCATCACGGCATCGCAAGAATGAGGAAGTGGGGATAAGCGTGGTCCTACTCCAGTCTCACAGGGAACACATTTCTATATAAAGAAAAGCTTGCCTCCTGTTCTGAAGTCTCAGGGACACAAAGACTTCACCCCAGCTCCCCTGATCTTCGTTGCTGGGAGTTCTGACCTACCAAGAGGTGCCTGTAGCTGTTCTGGGCCTCTGGAGATTGTTCTGGCTGTTGGGAGCTGGAAAAGCAACACAACAACGAGAAGCATGATGCAACCGTACCTGTTTCCGATGCATCGCTGAAGAAACCAACGCAGCTCCGGCCCACGGCTCGAGAAATCGCTGCATCAAGTGCACCAGTCTCCGAAGTCCGAGATCACCGCACCAATTCCGACGCAAGCCCTGCTGTGCGGCTGCAAGAACCCAGGCATCGTCCCGGATCATCGCATCGGGGCGCCAGGTCTGTTACATCGTTGGGAGACGCAGTAAGAAACCGACGCATCACCTCCTCTCCGGTAAGGAACTGACGCATCACCTCCCATGCGCAGCAGTGAGGAACCGACGCATCACCTCCCCTAGATCAAGGAACCGACGCATTACCTTCCCTGAGTGTAAGGAACCAAAGCATCACCTTCCCTGCAACCCTTTTTGTTTGTGTGTGCGACGCATCCAAGGTACTTTGTGTGAAAAGTGTCGCATCTGCAATTTGCTTTGAACTGAACTATTTCTACCATTTGAAAGTCATATTTTTATTACTGTATTGTGTTTTTTTGTCATTTTGGTCTTGTTTGGTTTAGGTAAAGATTACTTATTTTTCTAAACTGGTGTGGTGTCCATTTGTAGTGTTTTCACTGTATACTGTATGTGTTCACAAATGCTTTACACACTGCCTCTGAGATAAGCCTGTCTGCTCGTGCCAAGCTACGAAGGGGGTGAGCAGGGGTTATTTTAGAAGTGTATCCCCCTTACCCTGACTAGGAAGAAGGGTCCCTACTTGGACAAGGTGCAAACCTCTGCCAACTAGAGACCCCCATTTCTAACAGTAGTCCCCCAAATTTGTTTAAAAATGCTAGACTTTGTATTCCAGGCCAGGACATTAATGCCCCAGCCTAGTCCCTCATATGCCAATGTTGTCTCCAAGATGCCATATGGTAATAGTGGATCCTTCAGATGAGGTTTCCTAGATCAGTCACAGGCCTAGAGCTGCAGTTGAGATGAAAGCCCAAGAACATAATACAAGACCAACGAAGGGACCTCCAGACACTGAAGAAGCTCTGTAAGTGATGTGCATGCTGCACTTCCTTTGGGGCCACACCCTTCCCTGGAGCCCCATCATACATTCCGTTCACACTGTGGCCATAATACTGCACATCCACCTCAATCCCTCTCTAAGGTGTAGAGTGGCTGAATTGGAGTTAAGCCTTCTTCAAAAACAAAATATCTAATTGCGAAATCATAGGATAGTTCCTGTGCATGTGTTAATAAAAAAGATTAATTGTGTATGTGGGGTAATACAGATAGCTTAATTGGGGTGGGGTGGGGTGGTCCGATTGGTTTCTTATCTATTACTTGGGCTATTTCTAAGAGAAAAGGACATGCTTTGTCTTACTTATTTGCTAAATTCCACTCGGCTTCCATGATATTATGGCTATGGGAAAAGACTAAGGGGTCGATTCCGATTCGGGCCGGAAAAAGCACCGACCGACTCGGATCCGGAAAAAATACCGACCGACACGTACCAGTGGCGCCCGACACGCCAAGTACGATGCAAGCCGCGATAAATCCGACCGACACGTCAGGAAACCAAGCCGACCGACCGAGCCGCTCGGAAAATAGCAATCCGGCCGGAAAAACACGCGAATCCAACCGACCGACACGCACCCGGAACAAATCCGACCGAATCGTACCCGCCAACTCCAACCCGCAAAGTACGATGCAAGGCGCGAAAAACACGACCGAGTCGGACGGAGGACAAGCCGTACGACCGACACGCATACAAAACCGAGCCGAAGCAACACAATACACCGCGACCGACGCGTACGCAGCATACAAAACTGCACAAACACAGCGTTAACGAAACGGAAAACACCGTACGAGACCAATGCAGGGTCCGACTCGGTCACAAGAACGTTTCCAACATACACAAACAGCACAAAGGAAAAATCAACCAAAAAAAGGCCAAACAAGCAATTACCAAGCCAATAAATACTGGGGGGTGGGGACAGAGAACAAAGACACACCCACAACTCCACCTATATAAAGGACACAAATCACTACCATGAGCCTTTGCAAATGCCATTCCACTACCAGCACCCAAGAGAAAGCAACCACACACCCACAGCTCATCCCTCACACAAGCCACACACCAGCAGCACACCAACAAATACCTACCTCACATACACCCAGCACAACACACACCCACACACCCTCACCTGCACACCAACACACACATCACCCACCATCACCACCCATCACCATGCCCCCCAAGAAGAATCACAAGTTCCTAGATTGTGAATTGGAAGTCCTGGTAGACGAGATCCTCAGGGTAGAGCCACAGCTGTTTGGCACATTGGTCCAACAGACCCCCATGTCGCAGAAAACCAAGATGTGGGAGAGGATCATCAACAGGGTGAACGCACAATCACCATGTCGGCGCACAAAGACCGACATCCAGAACAGGTGGTATGACGTGCGCAGGAGGGTACGGAAACTGCTGAAGCAAGATTACATCAACAGCCAACACACCGGCAGTGGCCCTCCTGCCAAGCCAATATACCTCAGGCCCTGGGAGGAGAAGGTGCGGGCCATCCTACCGCCAGTGAGCATATATGGACTAGAGGACATCCCAGAGCCTGGTGAGTACACAACAAATGTACACAATATACTGCCACAAAACACACACACATCACTGTCAAGGGAGAGTCAAACCATGCACTCATAGCAATTACACAGCAACTAGAACAGAATCATCCCAAAATGTGTATGTCAGTCAGATAAACACAACACATGCCATCAAAAAAGTCACATCCAACTGTGCCAACACATGTACAAACACAACCACAACTACAGCTAGGCAGTGGCACAAATAGAACTAACACACACATCCACACATGTAGCCACCACAACAACACCAACACACAGTGAAGACCACTCAAAGGAAGGAATTCTGTGTATGCTGGCCAAGTCAGTGTAGCCAATAGCATCATGGGAGTCGCAGTCACACATATTGCCCCCCCACAACTGTCCCATCAACACCACCATGAACCATGCGCACATCACAGGGAGTGGAGAAGGACTCACAAGATGGCTGACACTGGCTACTGCTGTGAGGAGCACAAGGCCCTGCTGGCAACTGTGCACCAACAAACAGCAGGACACCACTGACTGACATCCTGAGAGACAACTTACACTCCCTGCAATGCAAGCACGTTCCATGGTGGGATATCTGGCTGGCTGGGTGGGAAGGGGGACTTGCAGCACTGACCATAGTCACCAGCACCTCCCCTCACACCCCCCCCCAACACAAACTCCACAGTACCCACCTGGTAGAATGCAATGCCCTCCATCCTAACACAAGATCCCACAAAGCACCACCACCCTGGGTTATGTTGTGTGAAGCACAGGGACACTCTTGGGACTCTTAGCCAAACAACTGCCAGGACAACACTCCCAGCCAAACTGTCAGCACAGCCAGCCCACCCCACAGGGAAGCAGAGTCAAAAGGAAGGAAGCATGGGCATGCTGGGAAGGGGGTGGAGGCAATAGCATGATGGGAGTCGTAGTCACAGACATTGCTCAGCCTCACAACTGGCCCATCAACACCACCCTGAACCATGCTCACATCACAGGGAGTGGAGAAGGACTCACAAGATGGCTGACACTGGCTACTGCTGTGGGGAGCACAAGGCCCTGCTGCCAACTGTGCACCAACAAACAGCAGGACACCACTGACTGACATCCTGAGAGACAACTTACACTCCCTGCAATGCAAGCACGTTCCATGGTGGGATATCTGGCTGGCTGGGTGGGAAGGGGGACTTGCAGCACTGACTATAGTCACCAGCACCTCCCCTCACCCCCCCCCCAACACAAACTCCACAGTACCCACCTGGTAGAATGCAATGCCCTCCATCCTAACACAAGATCCCACAAAGCACCACCACCCTGGGTTATGTTGTGTGAAGCACAGGGACACTCTTGGGACTCTTAGCCAAACAACTGCCAGGACAACACTCCCAGCCATCCTGTCAGCACAGCCAGCCCACCCCACAGGGAAGCAGAGTCAAAAGGAAGGAAGCATGGGCATGCTGGGAAGGGGGTGGAGGCAATAGCATGATGGGAGTCGTAGTCACAGACATTGCTCAGCCTCACAACTGGCCCATCAACACCACCCTGAACCATGCTCACATCACAGGGAGTGGAGAAGGACTCACAAGATGGCTGACACTGGCTACTGCTGTGGGGAGCACAAGGCCCTGCTGCCAACTGTGCACCAACAAACAGCAGGACACCACTGACTGACATCCTGAGAGACAACTTACACTCCCTGCAATGCAAGCACGTTCCATGGTGGGATATCTGGCTGGCTGGGTGGGAAGGGGGACTTGCAGCACTGACTATAGTCACCAGCACCTCCCCTCACCCCCCCCCAACACAAACTCCACAGTACCCACCTGGTAGAATGCAATGCCCTCCATCCTAACACAAGATCCCACAAAGCACCACCACCCTGGGTTATGTTGTGTGAAGCACAGGGACACTCTTGGGACTCTTAGCCAAACAACTGCCAGGACAACACTCCCAGCCATCCTGTCAGCACAGCCAGCCCACCCCACAGGGAAGCAGAGTCAAAAGGAAGGAAGCATGGGCATGCTGGGAAGGGGGTGGAGGCAATAGCATGATGGGAGTCGTAGTCACAGACATTGCTCAGCCTCACAACTGGCCCATCAACACCACCCTGAACCATGCTCACATCACAGGGAGTGGAGAAGGACTCACAAGATGGCTGACACTGGCTACTGCTGTGGGGAGCACAAGGCCCTGCTGGCAACTGTGCACCAACAAACAGCAGGACACCACTGACTGACATCCTGAGAGACAACTTACACTCCCTGCAATGCAAGCACGTTCCATGGTGGGATAACTGACTGGGTGGGTGGGTGGGTGGGAAGGAGGTCTGGCTGTCAACCAAACACAATCAATGCAGACCATGTTCACACCCCAGAGAATACATAGAAATGCCCAAATAATGCAGGACAATGTGCCACACCAATATCAACCCCTGACTGTGACGACTTAGGACAATACAATGTACAGGCCCGCACCCCGAGGCACAGTCACAACTGTCAGGTGTGTCAACCACTGATGCCTGCAGAAACATGACATACATTGTTTGTGTCTCCCAAAAACAGGTGATGATAGGGACACAGCAGCAGACGCTGAGGAGTCCCAGTCCCAGGCTCAAGAGGATGCCGAGCTCACTGGCGTCGTACAGCCTCTGTCCTCCTCGGACGATGAACAACCTGGCACATCCGGTGCAAGTCAACATGCTGCACCAGCAGGACCACCAGCTGCAGCACCAGCAGGTCCACCAGCTGCACCCCCTGCACCCACCCCTCCAACGACTGTCACCACGAATACCATCCCTGCCGACATGGACAGAATAAGGAACAACACCAGCGCAGTGACCCTGGACCAACCTGGGGCCATGGACACCACCACCACCACCAACCCCCAAGGTGGACCAGGGTTATCTGTGCGTGCAACTGCACACACTGCACATGTCAGCAGGGGTGGTGGGAGGGGTGGGAGACAGAGGTCGCTGCTTGCAGACGTTGCTGGTGTGCATGAAGACCCACAACTGGTACGCATAGCTGATGCGTACCAGTCCAGCACCGGAGAGCTCAGCCAGGTAGTGGGGCTCCTCAGAGACATCAAACAGCAGCAGGCTGCCCATCATGCCCGCTTGGACTCCCACATGTCCCACGTGGAGTCACACATGTCACGTGTGGACTCCCACATGTCACGTGTGGACTCCCACATGACCCGCGTGGAGTCCAAGTGGGATGTACTACATGAGATGACGGCGGTGCACAGGGACATTTTACAATGCCTCCGCCAGATGAACAGCAACCAGTCCACACCTCCCTGTGTGCCAACAACATCTGGTACCGAACAAACTGCAACTGCCACAGGGAGGGAGGAGGACTCTGGCGGAGAGTCCCCTGCACCGCAGCAGCCTGCACTTGAGGGCCCCCCCCAAGAAGAGGGGTCGTCCGAGGAGGGGAAAGTGAGAGGCTGATGGCCAAGCGCAACTCCCAGGAAGCCTGAACCTGTTCTGGATTTTCGCCTTTGTGCACAGACTGTTCACCCTGTTGATGGCAACACTACTCCCACACATTGCATGGGGAGTACAAGTTGGAACAATGTGTCAGACAACTGTGGCCCCGATACTGGGGATCCTGTCTACCTGGACTTTCTATTCATCTAGGAACTTGGGATTGCAAGATTCATGTACAGCACAATCCATCCTATGCACTATTATCACAATAAACACACTAATACACCATACTTGCCTCTGTCGTGATTCCAACGTGGGTGCTGTTATGGGGATGATGAACTGCAAAATTACACAGTGTATGCGAACTGCAACAGCAAGGACAACACAGGCATGTGAGTACAGGCAACGTGACACATATGAGGGAGACACACCACCAGGGCTACACAACACATACACACCTAGGCCATCTGACTCATTGCCTACACTGATGTTGCCAGGGAAGACGGTGCAATGCACAGACACCACACCCATTCCCAGTTGTAGTCAAGTAGCCCACAGGTGCAGTAAGCAAATGGCAGTCAAATGTGTGACCACAGACAACGCACATCACTAAGTGAAGCACAGGTTTATTACACAGTAGCAACATGCCGTAACCACTACAGATGCAAGGTAACCCCACCTGGTAGCGGGCACACAGTCAACAACTGTAGACAGAAGGAAGTCCATGGGTGTGGCGCACATCACCTGTAGGGACACAACAGCTACCAGCCTGGATGTGCAATCACGTCGTCGGTGGACACAGTTGACCAAACGAAGCTGAAAGTACCCTGTGAAGGACAGAAATGACACACAGTCAAAAGCAATGCAGTACAGGACAGAACAGCAAAACTCATGCACAATACATGTTACAAGATACCCACCCAGAACCAAGTTAGCATGTCAACACTGTTGGGGAGTACAGCCCACCTGTCACCACACATCGCAACACACATCCTGTCAAGTAGCCCATGGACACACTCCAACAGCACCAGAGCACCACCCACACATCATGCCAACTCACATCATTCACATGACACCTCAGGATACTCACATTCAGCTAAAGAAGTTGGTGATGAGCTGTGTGCGGACATCACCATCACCATCATCATCATCATCGTCACTGGCATCGTGGTCCAGGCCAGGATCCTCCACAGGTGGCGGATGTTGGTCATCGTCATCCTGGATGAGAGGCAACTCCTTCCGCACTGCCAGGTTGTGGAGCATGCAGCAGACGATGATAATCTTGCACACTTTCGCAGGGGCATATGGGAGGGACCCTCCGGTCTTGTCCAGGCAGCGGAAGCGGCTCTTCAGGAGACCAAAGGTCCGCTCAATCACTCTCCTGGTCCGACCATGTGCCTCATTGTAGCGCATCTGGGCAGGTGTCACAGGGTTCCTGAGGGGTGTCAGCAACCACGGCATGTTGGGGTATCCCGAGTCACCTACGGACAGACAAGTGCACATCAGCTGACTTGGAAAAGTGGGCGGAATACTACAGATCAGATCACACACAATGGCACAAAGTCAGTACACACCGACAAGCCAGGCACGCTGGTTCTGCATCTGTGCCATCAACCTGGGGATGCGACTACTCCTCATCACAAAGGCATCGTGTGCTGAACCAGGGAAACGGGCACACACGTGTGTGATGGTCATGTCTGCAAGACACACCACCAGTGCATTGACCGAGTGGTAGTGCTTGCGGTTCCTGTAGGCCTGCTCCTGGGCCTGTGGTGGTACCAAAGCCACATGTGTCCCATCAATGGAGCCAATGACATGCGGCATCCTCCCCAGGGCATAAAAGTCACTCTTCACGTCAGTGAGTCGTCGCAGTCTAGGGAAATAGATGTACCGGTTCAGGAAGAGCAACATTGCCGCCAAAACATCGCGGAGCACACGGCTGAACATGGTCTGTGACATCCCACCAGCAGACGCCACAGTATGTTGGAAGGTACCGGTGGCAAAGAAGTGTAGGGCTGCCATCACCTTCACCTTGGGGGTCAGCGCTGTAGGATACGGCCGGCCAGGCTGCAAATGTGGGGACAACTGCACTGCAAAATCCTCAATCAGCTGCCTGGTGAAGCGGTACCGTCGGATGCTGTCCCGTTCCACCATCGTTGCCAGGTCTGGGAATGGCCGATGGACAGCAGGAGCCCTGCAGTGCAGAGGAGAAGTAAGCAAGATCGTCAGTCACCCCACATATGCGGCATTGAACACACTCAAGATCCCAACATACATCATCATGAGGCACAACTACATGAAGTGTGCAGTACCGGAACGACATTTATGGTACATACATGGCCAACATCTGTCAACACGGTCCTACAGGTGGCATCAATTTGTCCCAGGTTGGCCCATTGGATATCATGATGCTGTGTCACAGTCACCCCCAGTGACATGTGAGGACAGATGTGCCCCAGGCACCACAGCTCAACGACAGGCACATTCCCAGGGACCCTGTAATGCCACATGGACACTGGCATCACCTGGAGTATCATGTGTACACCACAACAAAACAAACATGACCCCCACAGGTAGTGGCCACACTTGCCATGGCAGGAGAGCCATGGACGTCTGTGACACACACGCACAACATCAGAGTCCATGCACACACAACGTGGATGTGGAGACTGTCTCCCATTGTGCACATGAAATCAGAGACATTGTAAACACTACATGCACAAAGACTGTGGAGGGCCATCACTATTGTGCCACTGGGACACCCTGGCTCAAACATACCGTCCCACATGGGACTCACGGGGTATGTGACATGACATACACAAACACCACTGTGAAATGTGACCATGGCACATGCACAGATATGAACAGTTGCACATCACTGTGGTCACGTACACGTAACACCCAGGATCCTGTCCCCATTAACACGTGCACAGCCTGGGGGTGGCTGCCCACAGGTGACACCCACAGGACAACATGTACACCAACATACACACAATAGGAAATGCAGCCTTACATGCCTTATGATAAGGTTTGGACAGGCTGTCGTGATGTAGGTGTGCCCCTCACTCCCTGGGAGCTATCTGTGGCTGGCATATGTCCATCTGAGACAGGCATGCTGACATATGCCAGTCACATGTACAGTGATGCGTTGTACTGCAATGGACCGATCGGTGCCTCCGGCCGGCCCATTGCATTCAATGTGTGCGGGTACGCGTTGTACCCCTGTGCGCGTTGTACTGCAATGGACCGATCGGTGCCTCCGGCCGGCCCATTGCTTTCAATGTGTGCGGGTACGCGTTGTACCCCTGTGCGCGTTGAACAGCAATGGACCGATCGGTGCCTCCGGCCGGCCCATTGCTTTCAATGTGTGCGGGTACGCGTTGTACCCCTGTGCGCGTTGAACAGCAATGGACCGATCGGTGCCTCCGGCCGGCCCATTGCATTCAATGTGTGCGGGTACGCGTTGTACCCCTGTGCGCGTTGAACAGCAATGGACCGATCGGTGCCTCCGGCCGGCCCATTGCATTCAATGTGTGCGGGTACGCGTTGTACCCCTGTGCGCGTTGAACAGCAATGGACCGATCGGTGCCTCCGGCCGGCCCATTGCTTTCAATGTGTGCGGGTACGCGTTGTACCCCTGTGCGCGTTGAACAGCAATGGACCGATCGGTGCCTCCGGCCGGCCCATTGCTTTCAATGTGTGCGGGTACGCGTTGTACCCCTGTGCGCGTTGTACTGCAATGGACCGATCGGTGCCTCCGGCCGGCCCATTGCTTTCAATGTGTGCGGGTACGCGTTGTACCCCTGTGCGCGTTGTACTGCAATGGACCGATCGGTGCCTCCGGCCGGCCCATTGCTTTCAATGTGTGCGGGTACGCGTTGTACCCCTGTGCGCGTTGTACTGCAATGGACCGATCGGTGCCTCCGGCCGGCCCATTGCATTCAATGTGTGCGGGTACGCGTTGTACCCCTGTGCGCGTTGAACAGCAATGGACCGATCGGTGCCTCCGGCCGGCCCATTGCTTTCAATGTGTGCGGGTACGCGTTGTACCCCTGTGCGCGTTGTACCTCAATGGACCGATCGGTGCGCACCCATTGACAATGGGCTTGCCTGGCAACGGACGCGTTTTCGAATATTCGAACGAGTCGGTTGCTGGAAAATCAGTTGGTCACCCACAACAATGTTGCAAAATCATGTATGTCATGAAGTTGAAATTTTGAAGGATGCTGTGGGCGTGTTTTGGTGCTGCTATTCCATGGATTGGCCATATTCAGAAGATGCAAACGACTTGGACCTATCACTTTGGACACAAGGGACAGTATCTGCCTCTCCAGCACATATATATTGCTGCATGTTCCCCTGAGAGCCCACTTGCCTGCACTACATGCTCCAGGACGACATCTGCCACTGCACTGCTGCTGTCTCTGCCCCTCTGGACCCTGCAATGGGACGTTCTGTGGAGAGAGCCCCAGCCTTCAGCCTTGAAGAGAACCAGGCCCTGCTGGACAGCCTACTTCCACAGTACAGCAAGCTGTATGGGACACCAGGGGAGCAGGTGAGTGTTCTGTGCACTGCCTTTCTGAATGTGCATTTTGTCTGACTAGCAAGGCTGAGAGTCAGCACACCACTGGCTAGCAGGCTCACTGAGTAGTTGTCACCCCCCATAGTGTGTAGTGACTTGCACTGGACAGGTATGGTGCAGTGACAGTGCTTCTGAACAGGGTTTTACTCCCCATGCTATGATACCATGTAGTGACTTCTGGAAAACTGTCCATGGGCAGCCGTGCACTGCCTGGGTACACCATGTGCCCCTGTGATTGCGACATGTATATGCAACTGTGTCATGCACGGATATGTTGCATGTGTAGTAATGTCCTTATCACTTTGTCATCCTGACAGGCTTCTGCCCATCAGAAGCATGAGATCTGGAAGGACATCGTCCGGGCTGTCCGGTCCGTGGGGGTCTACAAGCGCCGGATCCGCAACTGCCAAAAGAGGTGGCAGGACCTTCGGGGCTGGACCCGGAGGATTGCACGGGTCCAGCTGAAGCTGTCGCCTCCTCGCAGGAGGGGCGGAACACGGACCCTGACCCCCCACATGCTCAGGATCCTGGCGGTGGTCTTTCCAGACCTGGATGGGCAGCTGAAGGCCAGAGAGCAGCAAGGAGGGGGTGAGTCAAAGACTGCACTGTGTACTCTGTCTAACATGTTATGTGCCCTCCTCGGGCCAGGTTGAACTGCCACAGTACAGCAGTCATGTTGTCCAGGAGCCATGTCCCTCTATTGTGCACTGCCCACTCCTCATCTGATACCCAGGTGTGGCCCTTACATGCAGGGAATTCTGTCACTTAGGACTGTGTCCTTGCAGTTTGCTTGACTCAAGGTGGGAGACAGCATCTGTTTCCCTGACTCTGTGGTGGGCATCATGGGTGGGTCCATTGCTTACACAATGCCTGTATTCTGACATGTATTCAGCGTGTTACTTTGATCTGTGGTCCAATTGCTGAGCTGATCCACCACATGTGGCTGGGGTACCTGGCACACACCCATGCTGCGGGTGGGAACAATGTTTGGGCCCCAGGAGTATGTATATGACGTGTGTCACACATACTTAGCCAGCTGCCTACAGTCCAGGGCTCATCCCTCATTCATGTGGGGCTGGACAGTCATGCCTACTCCAGGCCATACAATACACTCTGTACTCCCACTCCCGTGTATCAGAGGACACATTGTGCACAGTGATTTGCCCCTCAGGTGTCTGCCTCTGTGTCAGTGTGCTGTGGATTAGTCGCCAGGACTGCTGTGGAGTTTCTTGGTAGGGGCTCAGCATGCCACTGGAGATGTGACCATAGGAGACGATACTTGTGTGACACATAGGTGTCTGATCAGCTGCCCATGCAGACTGGGGCATGTAAATGTGAAGTTCAGGCAGCTGTTCCCCATGCACAGCAGAGTGTGAGGGGCTCAGGTTCAGAGGGTAGTGTCACAGGTCTCCCATATGTCCAATAGGTATGACCTGGACAGATGAGGGTTAAGAGGATGTGTTGTGGGGGGATGTACATGTGCACTTGTGCAGCTCCAGGACTTGCATTCCCCATGACCTACTATTGTGACACAGTGCAGAGTGTTGTTGTCTGGCTGCAAAGTCATACATCACTGAGACAGTGATGTATGACTTTGCAGTCATGCCTCCGCCATGGCATGTGTCTACTGATTGGTGATCCTGCAGGGGAGTGACATGTGCTACATGCACACCATAGTGGCGCTGGCTATCAGGACATGGGTGCATCATGGTGTCTGTCGCTGGTATGCATCACATGCATTTCCTATTTGACTCTGGGCATCCCTTACATCCGTAAACCTGTACTGACTCAGTGGCAAGAGCTGTGATGTGTCCACACCGTGTCCTCTGCACTGTCCAACTACTGTGTACTTGGTGCATGTGTCAACACTGGGGTGTTGCAATCCAACAGACACCAGACAGATGGGTGCAAGGCCATGTGGGATGTGAGTGCCATGCTTGGCATCAGACTGACAATTGACTTCTCCTGTTCAATTAGTGCACTTTTAGCAATGTACAACTAATGATGCCAGGGCTTGCTCTGTGATGTGCTGTGCTCACAGTGGTGTGTGCGTTATGTGCAGGTGACTGATGTCTGTCTGTTTCCCCATTGTTTGCAGATACATCCACGGCCACGGAAGGGGACAGCTCCATGGACCAGGAGGAGCCGGAGAGCCAGACTGGGTCAGCAGCCGAGGAGTGGTCGGAGGGACCCAGTGGCACGGAGGGCGAGGGGAGCCACACCGAGGAGTCCTCAGCAGCATCCACCTCAGCTGAGGACCAGAGCAACTCAGAGGATGACTCCCTTGTGGAGGCGGGTGTCAGCAGCCACCACACCCCAGCTAGTGTTGCTGTCCCCGCCACCACCAGCACCACCACCGCCCTCCCATCGGCTCCCATTCCCCAGGTCCGTGGAGGCTCCCATGTCCGGGAGCGTGTCTCCTTTGGGCCAGGCACCGCACCCCCTGCCCCTGTGTCCCCTGCTGCCCTGAGTGAGGAGTCTGTGTACCTCCTTCGCCAGCTCCATGTAGGGCAGACAGCCATGCTGAGTGTCCTCCATGCGCACACCGCGCTGTTGACTCAGCTGGTGTCGTTCATGGAGGGCATCTCATCGGGCATGTCTGACCTACAGAGGGGCAATAGGTCCATGGACTCCTCCCTGACGGCAGCAGTGTCCCTCCTCAAACGGTCCCTCACCCCTCCTGCCTCTGCTCCATCCACACTCCCCAGCACCTTACCCATCCCAGGCACACACACACTGGCACACACCAGCACACACACATCCAGCACACTGACACACACGCCAATGACAAAACGCACACGCACGCACATTCAGGGGACTGAAGCCAGACTCACAGGGGATGGGGCCCTGGAACACACACACGCATCCACATGCACTGCGCAGTCCTCAGTTCCCTCTCCCTCCAAAGCACCCTCCCTTGCCTCACCTGCAACCCCAAAGTCACAGCAGCTCTTCCTCTGTGACCTCGGCCTCTTCCCCACCGATGAAGCTGCTCCAGCATCCCGGGGGAAGAGGAAGCCCACCCACACGGAGCAGAGTGCCCCTCGCCCCCGGACACCCTCCCCCAGGCGCAGACGGACTGAGGCCCCCACCCGCAAGTCCCCCTGGAGTGCTAAGAGCAAGACCCCGCCACCGCCCTGCAGCTCAGGCACAAGGTCTCCGTCCTCCATCCCTCAGGCCCCCACTGCACAGGTGCCCCCACCACACCCTGCCCCAGGTTCCCCCACCCACAGATATACCATCCCCAAGATGCTCCGGCCTTCTCCCCTGCCACTTGCTCTCCCAGCACCACACCCCCGCTGCGCTTGTCTGTGCCACTGATGTGGTGAGGGTGTCCCCCCCTCTGTCCAACCCACCTTGCCTGTTCCCCATTCTCCTCCCCTGGAGGTAGGCACTGCAGTGGAGTCCACTACCGCCCTGTCTGACTTGGGCACTGCAGTGGCGGACCTGTCCACCCCATCTGCAGGGTCCACTGCAGTTGTGCCGGCACCCACGACATCTGTGTCATGCCCCCCAGTTGTGCCGGCACACACCATGTCAGACACCTCCACTGCAGTTGTCAGTGGCTCTCCAGCACCCACCACCCCTTCCCTGACTCCCCCTGGTGAGCCCTGATCCTGTCCCTGCGGTGCCTGGCCTGCCCCCCGGTTGCCCCTCCTAGTGGATTGTCCCTGGTATTGTGCAGGCATGCGTAGGGTGACATCTGCCAGTGTCACCCTGTTTGAACTTTGACAATGGACTGGCCATTGGCCTTTGCTCTTTTTTCAGGACTTCGTTTGGCCTCAACACATATGCTGAATAAAGCAACTTTCTTTTCTCTAGTGCTCATGCTTCAGATGTACATGTTGTTGGTGCAGCTAACCATGCCCTTGCTGCAGTGATGGTGATATCTGGTCTCATGATTATGAAGTGTTACTGTGCAGGAACCCATGTGGTCCAGGGGGAATGTGTCCTATCATGTGGTGTATCCATGTCATCAATAGCAGCATCTGAGGGTGTCATGTGTTCAGTATTTGGCAATGGGTTTCCTACTTACATTGGCAATTTCATATCTGTGGCTTCCACCCCTGCACATCTGTTGTGCCTGCCATCGTTGCATTTGTCTACTTCCCTGACCGTGTTGCCATCTCCAGTGGACATGCAGGTTTGGGCATCAATGGGGAGGGACTCATCCGTGTAGTCAGTGCAACATTGCTATACAAGTGTGTTGGATCTGTGCTGATGATTCCGTTGGCACATCCATGACCAGGCTGATGTGATGGGAGCCCTCATTTGGTGCTAATTGTTGATTGTGTGACCAAGTGCTCAGCTGACATGATGGGGCCCTACTGAGGCAACATATGGCACAGCTTTCCTCACACAGGAGTGGAGTCCCCTCATGGCAGTGTGTACACGTGTGACATTGCCTGCGCCCAAGGTGTGTGTTGTATGTGCATGTCTGTGTGTTCACTTCCATTCATCTGCGCATGCTGTGATCCCTAGTGTTGTACCTGTTTGTGATGCTTGCTGACTTGAGCTATGTTCCCCCAAAGTCTTCTCCCTGTGTTCTCTGTGATGTGGGTGCATGGCACATTACTGGTCATCAGGGTGTCACCCATAGGTGTGTTTGCTGTCAGGGCAGAGTTTGTGTGCTGACGCAGATGGGTCACAGTCAGGTTTCCCTTTGGCACTTGTTGTTTGCCCCTGTCATGTGATTTCCAGTTTGTGTTATCTTTCAGTGATTGTGACACGTTGTGTGTGTGACTGCTGGCACTCCTTAGGGTCCGGGCTGCAATGTTGGTTGTTGTCTATGTGTGTTCTTTGTGGGTGACCTTGGCTTCTTCATTGGTGTGTGACTGTGGCTGGGATCCCATTGGTCGGTGTGGTATTGCCGTCATGTCCATGTACAGCGTAGTGTGCAGTGTGTCAGACATTCAGGAGTCTTGTTGAGTGTCCATGTGTGATGTGTTTCTACACCTTGGTTCCCACCCACCACCCTGGAATAGTAATGGGTGCATGTGCAATGTCACCAGTGCATGTGTACTTCACTGCTGCACATTGTTGGAGGTCGAGGGGTGTGGTCTTGAGTGTGTGCAGATGAGAGTTGTTGCCCGGCTAGTCCCCTGCCTCCATGTTGGCCTTGGCTTACTGGCCATGCTGATTGATTTGTGCTTGTGTAGGTGTGATGGTAGTTAGTTGCTCAGGACACCTGACTGTGGTTCACAGTGTGAACGACATTTAGCTTTGTCATCACAGTGGTATTTTTCTTCAGCCCAGGGTCACCACATTGTGGGGGCCCTGGGGGTGGTGCTGTTGTGTGTCTGTGACTTGCTGTGTCAGTTGTTGTTCCTACGTGCCTGTGTGACATGTGTGTTTTGTGCTCCCTCTCACCTGTCAATGCCTGCTTGCCCACATAGGGGATTTGGATCCATGAGTTACCTTAGTGTGGCAGTGTATGCACATCTGTATGATTGGTATTCAGCTCTCCTCATGTGTTGTGTTGTTGCCTGGGGACACTGGCACCCCCACCCCTCACCTGCTGTGTATGATGACAGTGTTGGTCTGCCTGTTTGTGTTTGTGCATCTGCACCACTGCATTGGCATGTCTTGGGTGTGCCATTGGCTGTATGTTGTTTGGTGTGTTTCCCCTGCTGTCCCTGGGACTCCTAGGTCATCGGTCAGCACAGTGATCATGGTTTGTGTGTCCCATTGCTGCCATGGTATGGTATCTGTTCACCTCACATCTGCTGTCTCCACAGGGTATCTGCATTTGTGTGCCCATTGGTGCAAATATGTGGGTCTGCATTCTGATGGTCACTTCTGTCATTGTGTCATTGATGACTGTTGACGGTCTCAGCCCCCATGGGTGTTGTTTGTCTGCACATGGCCAAAGGAATGTTTCATTTGCACTGCAGTATTTGGCTCCCCCAATTTATGTTGCAATGGGACACATACACTACTTTGCCACAGATGAGTTTTTGGTTCTGTGACCAGGAATGATCCATGCAGTTTGGCAGTTGCAGCTCTTTCTTTGTCAACAATTACCTTTTGGTCACTGTGATGATGAGGGTGTAGACCCCATTGCCACAATGGTCAAAATGTGCTTCAGCTATGGACCCCACACTTACCTTTTGGTCACTGTGATGATGGGGGTTTAGACCCCATTGCCACAATGGTCAAAATGTGCTTCAGCTATGGACCCCACACTTGCCTTTTGGTCACTGTGATGATGGGGGTTTAGACCCCATTGCCACAATGGTCAAAATGTGCTTCAGCTATGGGCCCCACACTTGCCTTTTGGTCACTGTGATGATGGGGGTTTAGACCCCATTGCCACAATGGTCAAAATGTGCTTCAGCTATGGACCCCACACTTGCCTTTTGGTCACTGTGATGATGGGGGTTTAGGCCCCATTGCCACAATGGTCATGGGCTGCTTGCATTGTGGGTGCCACACACATATATGTGTGGCACATGTGCTAGGGGGTCACATTGTATGTTCAATGTCATGTTCGGTGTTGTAGGCATTTGACACAGCCTGCTCACACGCTTGTCATGGTGGTGGGGGGATGTCTTAATCTTGCATTCCCTAGGTTGTGGTGTGCTTGTTGTGTCATGCATTGTCCATCCTATGAGTGGGGGTGGTAGTAGTGGTAGGCATCCAGCCCCCCTGGCTAAGGGTGGTAGTAGTGGTGGGCATCCTGCCCCCCTGGGTGAGGGTGGTAGTAGTGGTGGGCATCCTGCCCCCTGGCTAAGGGTGGTAGTAGTGGTGGGCATCCTGCCCCCCTGGGTGAGGGTGGTAGTAGTGGTGGGCATCCTGCCCCCTGGCTAAGGGTGGTAGTAGTGGTAGGCATCCTGCCACCCTGGCTAAGGGTGGTAGTAGTGGTAGGCATCCTGCCACCCTGGCTAAGGGTGGTAGTAGTGGTAGGCATCCAGCCCCCTGGCTAAGGGTGGTAGTAGTGGTGGGCATCCAGCCCCCTGGGTAAGGGTGGTAGTAGTGGTAGGCATCCAGCCCCCTGGCTAAGGGTGGTAGTAGTGGTAGGCATCCAGCCCCCCTGGTTGAGGGTGGTAGTAGTGGTAGGCATCCAGCCCCCTGGCTAAGGGTGGTAGTAGTGGTAGGCATCCAGCCCCCTGGCTAAGGGTGGTAGTAGTGGTGGGCATCCTGCCCCCTGGGTGAGGGTGGTAGTAGTGGTGGGCATCCTGCCCCCTGGCTAAGGGTGGTAGTAGTGGTGGGCATCCTGCCCCCCTGGGTGAGGGTGGTAGTAGTGGTGGGCATCCTGCCCCCCTGGGTGAGGGTGGTAGTAGTGGTGGGCATCCTGCCCCCTGGCTAAGGGTGGTAGTAGTGGTGGGCATCCTGCCCCCATGGCTAAGGGTGGTAGTAGTGGTGGGCATCCTGCCCCCCCTGGGTGAGGGTGGTAGTAGTGGTAGGCATCCTGCCACCCTGGCTAAGGGTGGTAGTAGTGGTAGGCATCCTGCCACCCTGGCTAAGGGTGGTAGTAGTGGTAGGCATCCAGCCCCCTGGCTAAGGGTGGTAGTAGTGGTGGGCATCCAGCCCCCCTGGGTAAGGGTGGTAGTAGTGGTAGGCATCCAGCCCCCTGGCTAAGGGTGGTAGTAGTGGTAGGCATCCAGCCCCCCTGGTTGAGGGTGGTAGTAGTGGTAGGCATCCAGCCCCCCTGGCTAAGGGTGGTAGTAGTGGTAGGCATCCTGCCCCCCTGGGTGAGGGTGGTAGTAGTGGTAGGCATCCTGCCCCCCTGGGTGAGGGTGGTAGTAGTGGTAGGCATCCTGCCCCCTGGGTGAGGGTGGTAGTAGTGGTAGGCATCCAGCCCCCCTGGCTAAGGGTGGTGGTAGGCATCCAGCCCGCCCTGGGTGAGGGTGGTAGTAGTGGTAGGCATCCAGCCCCCCTGGCTAAGGGTGGTAGTGGTGGTGGGCATCTGGCACCCCCTGGCTAAGGGTGGTTGTGGTGGTTGGCATCCAGCCCCCCTGGGTTGGGGTGGTGGCGCGCATTCAGGCCCCTGTGTGCATATGTGGCATTGGTGATGGGCATCCCGCCCCTATGGTGCTGCTGTTGCAAGTATATTCAGATTCCCAGTGTATGTGTGTGATGTGTCGTGTACGTGTTGTATGTGTTTTGTGGTTGGTGTCTGACTTACCTTCTGCGCCGTACGCGTCCGTGCCTGTTCCGGTAGTAGATGTAGAATATTGGTATGATCGGGACGAAGGGATTCATGGTTGGTTCGTGTCGTTCGTCCTTCTCGTTGCTTCGCGTCGTCCTCGTCGCTTGGCTTCGTCCTCGTCGCTTCGCTTCGTCCTCGCCGCTTCGCGTCGTCCTCGTCTGTGCTGTGTTCGTCTCGTAGCCGTGGATCGTGTTGTGGCGCGATTCGGAGCTTATGTGCGCCTCTCCCGGATGCTTTGACGTGCCGTGCGTAGCGACGGGTTCGGCGCGTACGGAAAGCGCATCGTACTTGTCCGGCCGGACGGGGCTGCATTTTCCCTTCCGTGCGACTCGATTCGGCGTTTCCGGATTCGCCTCGGTCGGAGAACAGGACCTGGTTTGGGTGAGTACGGCTCGGCCGGGATTTTTGCTGTTGTGCGCATCGTACTTGCTCGTTCGGTGTGCTGTACGGATCGGTCGGGAAACTGGCTTTCGCATGGCTTTTTTCCCGACCGAATAGTATTGGGTGCGCCTCCGACCGAGATCGGAATCGGCCCCTAATTGCTTCAGAATCTTTCAAAAATAATTATGGAGTGAAATTCCTAGGACATGGATGCCAGTTGTTAAGGTTTGTTTGGGTGTGTGATTGAGCCACTTTACAAGCAGATTAATTTGAAAGATAATTTTGTATACATAAAAGTGAATCATTTAAAGTCATTCACCAATTAAATTAATGTATCTTGCATTTCCCATGTCCAGAAATACTGCAGCTCCTTCTCGTGCAGAATCAGAGATGGCTGGAAGTTATTCCATCAAGGGCATTGTCACGTTTGTTAACTCCAAGTTTTCATCATCAGTCTCTTTGAATTTGTATGAGTCAAGATCAGGTGATCACATTTGGAGATCTACATCAATTCATAAAACTCCATGGCAAAATATATAAGTTGCCATGCATCTCACATTTGTATTAAAGCAACCCCTTGTATGAACAGCTCTTATGCTTATATGAAACTTGAAATATAATAGTTAGCAATCAACATTGTTTATTTGGGCTTCAAAGACTAAGAGGTCACTCAAAACATTAAATGAAACATGCATTTACTCATGAAAATGCTGCAATACCTGTTGAAAATGTCATACCTATATACTTGAAGCAAAGTTCCCTAAGAACATTTCAGATTTGTTTTCAAAACTTGGTATTGCAGTAATGCATAGATAGAAATTCCACACTTATACTTCTTCCTTCAATTATGGAATAATCTGGACATCGCATCTTCATTCGAAGGGTTAGAAAGTTAATAAAGAGAAAGATTGAAAGCTCAAAATATTGCTCTTCTAATCAATAAAAGTGTATTCAAGTGGGATACGTTTTTGGCTTGCATGACATAACACTGACTATTAAAATATTGTGGTACAAACATATCATGACAAAATGTTTTTATAACTATACTATCAACCTACATAAAAACCCCAATGGCAATAACAAAATTATTGAAACCAACAATATTGAAACAAACTTAAAGCTAACACACTAAAAAATGCTAAACAACATGACAACATGAATATCTGTGACTAACATATTGACTACTATAGCATTATTAAAAATAATGTTGTTAAAATTATAACAAAAATGAACATACTACAGCACAAAATAAAAAGTAAATGTGTCAAAATATATAATAAAACAGTATATAAAAATAATACTTTAATTAGCATCTTCAACTCATGGTAAAACCTAAAAAGTAACACCAAACTACAATTTTCATCAATTAAATTCAAAGGCAAAATTGGTAATAAATTGAAAAACAAACTTAGTTTAAAAGATATATAAATATAGAACACAACAAACACACAAACTAATGCAGAACTAGTACACAGAATAGGGGACTGCCGCCGGGCTAGGGCTGGAAGCACTCCTGCACCCTTGGCTATAATCTACTTGAGAAATGGACCTGCATTCTGTAAAAAAGTAATCTGCATTCTGTAAAAAAAGTAATCTTACTAATTCTATGTAATTAGAAAATCCTAATCTAAAGCACTGTTTATTTGCAGAATCACACTCATTACAAGGCTGCACAACGTAGGCATCCAAGAAGCAGCTCTCAGATGGATCGCCTCTTTCCTCACTGGAAGACTGCAAAAAGTCTGCCTCAGAAACCAAAGAAATCATCTGTGGAGTACCCCGAGGATCCTCTCTCAGCCCCACCCTCTTTTTTATATGAAACCTCTGGCCAAGCTACATTAAAACCCATGGACTCAACATCATATCCTACGCTGACGGCACACAACTCATCCCCTCCCTCCCCGAAGACACCACAAACACCAAGACCAACTTCCACAACTGCATGACAGACATCGCCAACTGGATGAAGGACCACTGCCTGACGCTCAACACAGACAAGACAGAGGGACGCATCCTGTTGGCTCTCAGAACTCGGACCTACTCCTACCTCCACTGACTATGCTAGTAACCTAGGCATTGTTCTTGACAACAAGCTAACCATAATAACTCAGGTCAACTCCGTCTCCTCCTCCTGCTTTTTCATCCTCCACATTCTTCATAAGATATTCAAATGGCTACCCCAAAGCTCAAGACGCACCATCACCCAGGCCCTCATCTCCAGCCGTCTGGTCTATGGCAACGAATATGTCTCTTTACTACGAATGCGCTTTTCATGCATTCCATTACAACGCAGTCATTACAACGGCCGCGTTGTTTCAACGCAAATCATTACATCGCAAGTCGTTTCAATGACTTGCTGTAGGGGGCACGCTGGACTTAGGAATAGTATTATTTACTATTCCTACTCCAGTTTGTGCAACAGTAGGGAAGGTGTTGGATTGTAAATCCAACACCAGCGCGCCCCCTATAGCAAGTCATTGAAACGACTTGCGATGTAGTGGTTCAGGTTAAAACAACGTAGTTGTTGTAACGACCACGTTGTAATGGAATGCGTTGTGGCGCATTCGTAGTAAATGATGTCTCCCATGGCATCACTCTCTCTGCAGGGATCGCAGCACACCTCCTCCGATGATTAGAGACCATGCAGAACCCAGCAGCCATTCTTGTACTGGAACTCCCTAGACAAACCCACATCACCCCCTGTCTCAGGGAACTCCATATGCCAGATGCCAGTTCAAGCTCCTGACCCATGCATACAATGCCCTACACAACTGCTGACCCATCTACTTGAGCCACTGCCTGAACTTCCATCAGACCACCAGCCACCTCTGCGCCACATCCCTTTGTCTAACTCTTACCACATGCATCCGACATAGCAGATGTAGAGGTCGCTCCTTCTCCTACCTAGCAGAGAAGCCATGGAACAAGCTACCCTTTCATCTACGGACCTCCCCATCTCTTCCAGAGTTCCAGAAGTCCCTGAAGGTCTGGCTATTCGGCTAATCAACTAGACCCTGTCAGTGCCTGTATACCCTCCCGTGTGACAAGCAGCGCTCTACAAATCTACTGATTGATTGATTGAATCAAAACTAAATACAACCAAAGCTAATGAAATGCATTTTAATGTTTAACATGTTTCAAATACAGAATTTAAAGTGTGAACCACAAAAACCAATTTGAACAAGCTGGGAAAACGGAGACTTACTGTACAAACCAAGAGCAAAGCAGAAAAGAATAAAAAGATTGTAAGTATAAAATGCAAAATTTTAGATATCATTAACTCTTTACCTTATAACTCTAAATATTAAATCCAACAAATCGACATGGATTATACGTACATTGAAGAGAGCAGTATCAACTAAAGAACCCACTGGAGGTGCACTAAGTACTACTCTAACAGTTGTTATTGTCAAGCAACTATTGTTAATGACACTATTTAAAATGTAGAAGAACATAATCACCCTCCTAACATAGCCGAAGTCCAAATTTGTAATGGGGTGCAAGACTTGAAAGAAGCAAGCATTACCACTTTATCATCAACAACAACAATTTTAAAAGGCTAAGGACTGGAATCACAAACTAAATTTTTGTACTACATAATGTAGTATCACAGTCATGCTTCTCACTCACTACAAACTCCAGTTCAAAACCCTGTAGCTGGAGGCTTTCATATCTCATGTCTTTTCTGTGTGGAGATCTCTGCCATGCTGGCAGAGATCTCCACATCATTAAAAATAAAACTTTTGTAGTAAATTTAGGAGAGACCACAGGAGTGGTAGAACATGGGAATAAATAATTACTCAAAAATGGGTGGTCTTAAAATTTAAGGAAGAGCTTAGGAGGGGTTTGCTAATACAAACCAAGCACACATAGAAGAGTAAGTTATCCTATCCCTAATGGTGTCAAAACAGGCTTATAAGTACTCCAGCCCAGCCATGAAGTAAGTCAAGCACAACACATGGCTAATGACTGGTATTGCAGCACAGTCCTGTAGAAAACAGGGTAGGTAGGGAACTAAAGTAAGACAACTCAGGATTTTCTGTTAAATTAACAAACTTAGGGGGTCATTAGCATGGCGGGCGGACTTTGTCCGCCCGCCATACCCCCGGGAAATGGGACCGCCCGCAATGCATGCGGCGGTCCCGCACATGCCATTAGGATGCGCCCGCCACACTGGCAGGCGCATCCCGCATTCCTGACATTGCGGCGGGCGGTGCTGAAAGCACCGCCCGCCCCAATGCCAAAAATGCAAGTTGTGCTTTTCAATGCACAACGTGACAGGCACCGCGCGGTGCCTGCCACGTTGTACATTGAAATGCAGGGGGGTACCATAGGTACCCCCCATGTGCACCCCCCACCCCCCCAACACTCCGGGGGCCTGCAACGGGCCCCCAATAGCAAATACCGTATGCCTTTCCATGGCGGCAACGCCACCATGGAAAGGCACACCTCCGCCAGCATCATAATATGGATGGCGGTGTCTTGCAGACACCGCCACCATATAATGCCCCTTTTCCGCCGGTCGACGAGTCGACCGGCGGAAAGCGGCGGACGGTCTTTCCGTCCGCCGGGTCCCCCCGCCATAGTAATATGGCGGGGGAAAATGTGTGGCGGGCGGAGGAAAATAGCGGGCGGATCGCCACCGCCATACGGGCGGTGGCGATCCGCCCGTTATCATAATGGGCCCCTTAATTTGACAGTTCAATTATATATAAATAAAGTAAATATTTAAATTATTTTATTGTTTAATACACATTTAATTTGATGAGTTAATGCTGTGTAACATTTTATTTAATTTCTTCCGGGTAAATAATATTTATTTTACATTATTTTTCATTTATATTATACATTAACATATTTTCAATTTTGTTTGATAAAGTAATAAACTGTATTACATTTCCCTGTACTTTCCAATAGGGAATCCTCCACTCTAGTGTCAGTGATTTCCATCAACAGGTGAAACGTTACTATTAGTAACTTCACTTTACACACATAAATTCTGTTGTAGGAGGCCTCACCCCTTCATTTGAAGGGGTAGAGATACGTAGGTCTACACTTAGGTGTAAATCACCACTCAGAAATTGTGACCAGCAAAAAAATGGAGAGTTACAAATAGGTATGGGAGCAGATCTACGAATGAGTAAACATACAAAGAAATATTTACCTTTGTGAATTGGGCCATGTATTCCAAATCTTCCTGAGGAAGTACTGGGTCAGTTATCCTCAATAACAAATCTAAAATGACTATTTAACAAGAACCAGAAGAACTGTAAGGCAAGCAAACAGAGCTCCAAGAAGATTTGAGGAGATAGATATTCCTGACCACCTAAAAATATCTCACACAAATGAGAACTTTATTTTCTATGATAATGAAAACAATGACAAATTAATTATGATTTTCTGCACAGTAAATAACATACAAACCCTCATACAATGCACTACTAGGATGCAGAATTACTGATGATAATGCTATTGCACCTGCTCGCATAATTTAGAGTAATTTGGGGGGGAAATTCTACAACAATAGCACATAAGCAAGTGCTAGTGGCTGCTCACACTCCTGTTTATATTCCGTTGCATTTATCGCTTTTTTATTAGCTCAAATTGCATCCTCGCATCCACTTTGGACTCAAGGGTGTCTTTTCCACTAATTATCTAGTGCTAAATGCCAGGAGTAAGTTGGGGGAAAATCCTACCTCAAGTGCACATGTAGCAAGCGCAAGCTCCTGCTCATGCTTAATATTCATGTTCCGTTGCATTTAGTGCTATTTCTTAGCGGAAAATGCATACTCGCGACTAGTTTGGAAGTGAGGGGGTATTTGTCCGCTAGGAAAATAGTGCTAAATGCAGACTTACTATTCTTGTGTAGTTTCGCGTAATCTCGCTGATTTTCTAGGTAATTCGGCATGATTATGCTACATGGAATTACGCAAGTTATGCCCACCCCTAATTTAAATCTTGTCCCCTCCCCTATACCCAGATTTTCACAATTCGTGGGCAGCACCAAAACAATTACTGACAACTCTAAAGAATACAATTAATAACTACTAACCACAAAAAATAGTTGTAAATTTTGAACAGACTGATTCAATCAGTCCATAAAATATATCCTCAAAAAAGTAAAATCAAGGGTGTCATCACTATTTCAATCAAGCCTTATGGAGATATCTCCAAAAATCCTCATTAAGTATAGATCACCCTACCAATGCTCAATTTGTCTTTTAAATAAAAGAGACAATTGCCCTAACATATGTACCACCAAAAGAGTTTACAAAACATTCTACTTACTACTAGAATCACCATTCTATCAAGCAAATGAGGAAAAACTAAAACCATTCTTAGGTTACTTTGAAGGTACTTGGGGTGGATGCATGCGCCATTCAAGGCACAGGTGCTATACTAAGGGCCTCATTACAATGGCGGTGGGACCACCACCGTTAGGAAGTCGGTGGTGGTCCCACCACCGACAGCCCTTCGGTCTGACTGCCGCATTACAATGCTGGCAGTCAGAGCCTATTCTATCGAGGGACAGACCGCCGCCTCCAACAGGATCTCAGATCCCGATGGTTCGGCAGTCGGAATGGTAGTCCCAAACAGAGGCAGTGTCAAGCCAGGCACTGCCGTCGGGATTACGGTATCCCTTTCAGACAGCCTGTTCATGGCAGGAATACTGACATGTACAGGCTTTCGCAAATGGACTTTGGGGCCCCCAAACAGTGCCCCCATCCCTCGTTGGCTACTACAAAGTTGCCCCAGGGGGCACATGTAGTGCCCCCCTCACATCCATGCACTACATGGTGCATGGCAAGCGGTCTATGGATGTGCAGGAAGTGCTCCCGTTCACGGGGCTTGTGCTGCAGCCCTTTCCCTGGCCTGCAGCACAAGCCGCAGTGAAAATGAGTACTTTGCAACTGCCAGCCTGGTAATTGCATCGCAATTGAGTGGCCGGACCGCCACCTGCCTGTCGTGCGGTCCCCTGACCGCCGAGATAGCAGGCGGCGGTTCAACCACCCGCTATCATAATAAGGCCCAAAGTTACCCTGCTGAAATATGTACAACTGTGCCAGTCCCAGAAGTTAAAACTAACAATGCAGTGGAAGGGTGGCATAACATAAGTATGCCCTAAAATATCCAAACAAACTCACCAAATGCAAGAGATGTCTCCTAACAAAGTCTTACTCGTCCAAAACAACCAAGAACTATACTGTTAGAGCCAAATGTTCATACGCTACTGCAATACACGCTACCACAAACACATACAACACCAAACTAAGCTAACTAACAAAAGAATTAATTCAGAACTCATGTTATGTTAGGAGTTCTTCTAAAGTGCTCAAATACCAAAAAGGCGTCTTGGCGCTGGCTGAGATAGCAGGAAAGCAAAGAGACCTTGCAAATGATAGTTAACAGGAGAAAAGCCATTTCTTCAAGGTTTTCCTGAAAGCCAAAAGATTGGGCATGGCTTTGATATACATGGGAAGGGCATTCCAGGCATTTGATGCTCCAAGCGCAAAGCCTCTGCCACCCCAGTTCGCACACTTAAATCTGGGGACTACCTCCAGTTTGGCGGAGCGTAGCGACCTGCCTGGAGTAAACCAGGTAAAGCACTTCCTCAGAAAAGCAAGTCCTCGCTTGTGTAGTGGTTTGGACTCAATCCACAGTGCTTTAAAAGTGACCCTCTGTCTGACAGGAAACCAGTGTAGTTTCTTGACAAACTTAGAGACTGATTGGTATTTGGGAATTTTGCAAAGCACGCAAGCAGCTGCATTCTGCAGGGTCTGCAGCTTATTAGGAACATGCTGGTGGGCATTCCAATACAGCCCATTGCAGTAATCGATCTTCGACAAAATCAGCGTAATAACCACCGTTTTCTGCAACTGAGCTAGAATAAAGGGAAGGATCTTCTTAATCATCTTAAGAGTAACAAAAGCGGCTGAGGTAACTGCATTGACCGGATCGACGTAGGACAGTTTATCATTTAGGAGAACTCCCAAATTCTTCGCAGACCTGACTGAGGAAGGAAGAAAGCCTAGTTCAGACAGCCACCATTCCGGGGACCAAAAGGAAGGCTGAGTCCCAAACTGCAGCACCTCCTTTTTAGCAGAGTTGAGATTGAGGCAGAACATAGCCATCCACAAACTAACTGCCTTCATGCAGTCACAAAATCTAGCAGAGACACCCTTGTCCTTCGTAGCCAGCGAGATGATGATTTGCGTGTTGTCGGCATAAGATGTCAAAGCAAAGTCAAATGATCGTATCAGTTCCACCAAGGGGGTGACATATTTGTTAAAGAGTGTTGGGACCCCTAGGGGACCCCGGAAGGAAGGGAGTAACAGAGATGAAGTCACCAAGTCATACTTATTGCTCACGACAATTGAGGAAGGAGTTGAGCAACCCCCAGGCTGTTCCAGTCACCCCGCTCCTGCCCAAACACTCCATCAGCAGATGTGATTCACGTTATCAAAAGCTGCTGACAGATTAGGCAGGATCAGGTCAGCTCTTCCATCCTGATCAAGTGACATCCTGATCTCGTCGGTAGCTCTAATAAGGGCAGTCTCCGTACTGTGCCAAGCACGAAAAACTGAATTGGGTGACATCCAGGAGACTGTTGGAATGGATACACTCCACTAATTGTTTGTTTAGGACTTTTTCAATGATCTTGGCAGGCAGTTGGCATTTAATATTAAATTCAATATTCCTTTTTTTAAATTACTAAAATCATCAATCAATTCAATCTTTATTTGGATAAAAAATATATATCCATAAAAGCACAGATCAAAATACCACCAATAAAAAAAAAAACATTGAACTATAGTAAAATACGCAGAGATAAAAAATACGACAACATCATAAAAACAGTTTCCCGATGGAGACCTGAAAGCACAGATCAAATAGCAGCATAATAATACAAGGGTTTGTAAAATGCAATCGGATGAATTACAAAACAGCAACCTAAAATAATTCCAAGGGAAAAACATATAAGGTAAACATAAAGGCTATCATAACGGGTACAGGAATGAGAAAATAAGCACAAGAGTCCAGATATTTTACCAAAAATCACAAATAAAAATTGAAACACAGCAGAAACAGCCATCAGTGGGTGCTCATTGAGGCACGTGAACGGACAGCCGCTTTCAAAAAGGATCCCACACGAAAAACTAGTTCCTCATCCTCCAACTTAAGAATTTTCGTGTAGGCTACTTTATAATCAATGATGGCAGGTTTCTTAAAAAATGGAAACACAAACACCATTTTGTATATTTTTGATAAAACTTACAAAAGAATAAAAAATGTAACATTGATTGATTACTGCGATCGTCACAGGGGCAAGGGATTTGATTAAGGTTGGCATTGAACCCCAAAGGAAAACAGAACAAAACAGAACAAATATTTCAGGGTACCTGCCCTTAGGCGGAAAAGCAAACCTCTTTCCCAACGACCTATGGTCTTTAAAAGATAACTGGATGGCAAGCATGATAACGAACAAGATGCATCCTCTAAGGACATATACCTTGCAACTGAGGATTTCAGAATCTCCTTTTCATATCTTGCATTACTATATTGTTCATATAAAGCCTCCTGGAGGGATTTTTTGTTAGTGCCCTCCATAACAGTTGAATTTGAAAAGATATGTTCCAGATTCACGCTTTTTAAGCTCTCCCTTACAGCGGCAAGCCAAGGTATGTCCTTGCCCTTTTCGCATTCAAGGCAATCAACTATTACATCTCTCATAAGGGTTGCTGCCGGGTTTTGTCAGATCTTAAGCCAAAATATAGCTGGACGAGCCCTGATATAATCTTCAGCATATGGCAATTTCAATTCCTTATGACAGACGTATTGTGAGGAAGAAATCGGGGCCCCCAATAGTTTCCAGCAAAATCTGTTTTCCTCGCCCTGGATGCTGCTACACTTTGTGAATCCCCAAACTTCTGCACCATATGTTGCAGTGGGGATACACTGTGATTTGAAAATTTTGGTGATGGATAAAACCACCTCAGCCTTTTTTGGTTGAGGAAGGCAGAGGATTGAATTAATGGCTTTTGAAAACATGCTCCTACTGTGTGCCACATGATCAACCCAAGAGCCATTGCCTGCGAGTACCAGCCCTAAATAGGGAAAAGTGCAGGTGCGATGTAAACACATTCGGGGCCTATGAAAATTGTGTTAATAAAATGCTTTTTTGGACCACAGGCCATTAAAAACGATTTTTTAAAATTAGTGCAGAGATCTAGACCAGCCATAAAATCCACAAAACCCCGGACTAAAGTGCGTAGTGCATTGGGTGTGCGGCCCATTAGGACCGCATCATCCGCATACAGTAGGGCGGGGAGTATATTACCGTTAATTCTAGGAACATCATTAGTAAGTGTGATCAGTGAATTATTTAAGTCATTAATGTATAAAATAAATAGGAGAGGGGCTAGTACACACCCCTGCCTGACCCCTCTACCGATATTGATGTCATTTGAAACCTCCCCGCCCTTACCGATCCTCACCCGGGCTTTCAGGTCCCTATGTAAATAAGCTAAAAAATTAACTAAAACCTCATCCAACCCATATTTTAAAAGAATCGACCATAAGCGTGACTTGTTTACAAAATCAAAGGCTGAGGTAAGATCCATAAAAGCCAAATAAATAGGAGACTTCCGGGCTATGGTGTATTTGCCAATAATCAAGTTAAGGTTTAGAGACTGTTCCACTGTGCCTATTTTGCTTCTAAAACCTAACTGGCAAGAATGTAAAATGTTTTCCTTCTCAGCCCAAGACCTGATCTTGTTAAACAGGATCCTCCCGAGGATTTTTAATGTATTATCAATCAGGGAGATCGGTCTATAGCAGCTTGGATTGGATCGGTCACCTTTTTTAAAAATTGGAACGATAATGCTGGTAGACCATGTGCTTGGAATTGATGCATTGGTTAAGTTATTAAAAACATTTAATAAAAGAGGCGCCCAGAACTCTGGCTTATGTTTGATGAGATCGATGGGAAGCCCGTCAGGACCAGGAGCTTTATTGCCCAGACTTTGATAGATAGCATCCTCTACTTCTGACACGGATATCTGAATCCTAGAAGCTAATTGATGGTTATATAGGTCCTCATTTGATAATGGGGCTGAGTAGATCTTAGAAAAGTGGCTACCCATGCTTCACTAGTTATATTACAGCTTATGGGAGTTAGTGTAAGGCCCATAGATCTCATATCTTTAACTGCTGCCCAGAAGCCATTCCCATTATTAAGTCTGGCAGCACATGCACGATTATCCCATCGCTCTTTTAAAATCTCATCTTTTCGTAGCCTGGTTGTATACTTATATTGTAGCCTCAGAAACTTAAAAAGAGCTGGGTCTCTCGGATTCATTGTGAGTGCCTTGCGAAGCTCTCTATTTCATAGGGAGCAGGCACTGTTGAACCATCTTGATCCCTGGTGAGATTCCACTATGGGCCTAGAAATCATTTGTTTAATACCCCCACAAAGTTGATTAAAAGCATCAATTACCTTGGGGTTATGATCGATTGGTGACAAACAGGTGTTGATAAGTAATGGGTGTGCTTTTACCATTCTAAAAAATAAATCATTATTATCAACACCTCGCCAGATCACTCTTAGATTGTCAGTGGATGGTGCTAGATTACTAACCCCACACTCTTTAACGAATTCCGGCCTAGGAGCGAACCTCATTGTTATTATAATAGGGTTATGGTCGCCCTGTACAGTTGGTATAACCTCAGCCTTTAACAAACAATCTTCTAATATGGCAGATATGAAAACATAATCAATAGTAGAAGCACAACCCCGACCTCTATATGTTGGCACAGTATGCTTATCATTATGGGGTACAGCCGCAATTTCCATAACGTTGATTAAGTTATGGTTGGTCAAATGGTCCAGCAGATCTATCCCCCTATTACATGGGGGCACATTAATAAGGGAATCCTTAACTAATTCATTTTTCCTAGAGATCCTGGCATTAAAGTCGCCGCCTAGGCAGATGCCAACTAATTTATCATACACTTTTTGGCTTTATAGGCCAGAAATAAAATTAAACAATTTTATAAAATTCACATTCGGTGAAGTATGAAAATCATTATTATAAAAATTAATCAGACAAATGGAAGCCCCCCGTGTATAAATCAAAGCCTGAAAATTATCATTATCTGTGACAAGAGCCTTTGTACTGCCACCTGCAAGGATGTTGACCCAAATTGAATGTCCGCCGGACAGGCGACCAACCCTGGGAACGGGGACGATGACATTGAAGCATTCGAACCCTTCTAAGTGTAAATCCCTTGTGGCCCATGTTTCTTGTAGCATAAGAATATCATATTTTTGGACTATTTTTATCCAATCTTGAGAATTTATTTTAGATGCCAGACCGGCGACATTCCAGCTTAATATATTTAGATTTAGGTCAATGATAGGGGTAGCTAGAGTAACATGACCTAAGGACGTAGGTGTAATTGATATAGAGGAAGTCTCATCAGGTGTTAAAGAAGATGTTGAAGAGGGGGCCAGTCAATCCTGGCTATCTAAGCCGTACAAAACGGAAAATCTATTATGCATGATTAAGGGGAAAACGTCTTGGGTTTTTGGCCCCACGGTTGGCTTGTAAAAATAGCCCAGAGGCAATGACCAAATAACAGTTGATTTGGCAGTGGTAGACTCCTGTGCCATCAATAATGATTTTACCAGTGACGGATAACGGAAGTTAACAACTATACAATCTACCTCGATGTTCTTTGGGGAGGTGCCAACCCACCCTACCCTACGTACCATTATAATGTCGCTGGTATTTGCCATACGGAACCCTTTATGTTTTGCGAGCCAATCAACACTTTTATTTCGCAATTGGTCCCAGGTCTCTACCTGATTTTTTCTAAGAGGAGGTACCCCTGCCAAGACTAAAACGTAGGGACATGCTGCCGGAGGTAGACTTAAAGCTTCCCTACTAGCCTCAATGGTTACCATGCTCGTGGGAATTGGGACACCCTCACGTTGTGCCCTATCCCCGAAATTAGCTATGTCTAAGGTGTTCCCGAGCACAGCACATGAAGCTAATGGCTTATATGAAGATGTAATGGGGAAGCTGCTGGCAGTTCCAACATTGGATGGGTTATCCTGGGCAACAATAGAATTAATCAAAAACATTCCTTAACTTTACTGCAAGTATCACAAGCACCAGTAGATGGAATAGGCATTGGTGCCGGTGCCTGTGACTGCAGACTAGAGTTAAGTGCACCAGTAGTTTGCAAATTAGAATTCACCCCCTGTTGGATAGCGGGCTTAGAACTATTAATTTGTGAATTTAATCTATTAGTCAGTGTGTCCAAACGGTCCAAACGTTTCCAAACTGCATTAAAGTTCTTATCAACGAGTTCTTTAATACGCTCGCACACAGTGTCCACAATAATGTCAGTTGAGGTATCACCGAGTCTACAACAGGTAGAAGAAATTACTTCAACATCAGTCTGGGTACAGATGGAACGGTTTAGTACCTTAGTTGGTATGGACTTAACAGTGGACTCAACAATCTCTGCATTCAGAGGGGGTAGAGGGCCCTGTATCCATGAACTCAGGGCAGTGCGGTGGTGATTAACACAAGGTGGTTGTTTCCTCTTTGAACTGGTAGGTTTAACCAACTTCCTTTTCCGTTTGGCCCCTGAGGTTGCAGGGATCGTGGGTGTGTCCAAATTTGATGGCAAGGCAACAATACTCTCTTCATTGCAAGGTGCCATAAATGAATCCTCATTATCCTCATTATTATAACTGAGTCTTAAGAGCGGTGAAGTGCTCATGGCGATGGCCTGCATGCTAAGCATCGAAGAGGGAGCCACATAATCACCTGAGGCCGCCCCTGCCATAGGGCCAGTCTGTGGTGCCACAATTCCTAGGGACAGACGCCTCTCCGTTAACTCGATCTCATTAGCAACTATATTAACTGCCCTTTCCAACATGCTATCTATGCTTGTGGTGGGGCGGGATCTCGGTATCCCGGTACGTTTCCCCATGATGCGTTATATGTCGGCAGTTAATGCTGTTAGTTAAATGTAGCTCACCTCAATGGATTTATTAGATGGCACTGGAAAGAGGGATGGCCCAGCCCGGCCTCGTCCGGGCTCTGACGGGCGCAGACGGGCTCTGACGGGCGCAGACGGGCCCGTCCTTGGCCCTTGGTGGGGACCGCAAGTTGCTTTAATGCGCCTCCAGGCGCAAAGAGTGGCGTCAGCGCCTCCTGGCACGGGAGCAAAGCAGTCTGGGGGCTGGAGTCCCCCTGAGGCAGGAAGGCAAGTGCCGGTCTCGGTGCGCGGTTACTAAAATTATATTTTTTATTATTCTGAAAAAAATAGCTATTTGTCAACATCCCAAATTAAAAAGTGATATAAAATAAATACAAATGTTTTACATTTTAAAATACTATTATAGTCAAATAGAATCCCAATTAAATATATAATATTTTTAGAACTTTCTCAAATATAACCAATTTCCAACAACCCTTCAAATTATACCATATTAAAATATCAATATTAATATAAAAAACAATGTACACAATATATATTAATAGTTAAAACTACTATACTAAAGTTAAAAAGAAAAAGAAAAAATCTAGCATATACATAAATAACTTAATTATATTTAATATATAAATCTATCCCACCAACCATTTTAATTTTTCATCAAATAATTTAAAATTACTTACAGTTTAGTTTCTGAAGACCCTCAAAGGAGAAATCCAATCCCACAAGTACAAATCCAAAGATAAAAGTTCCCCCAAAAATTGCAAAAGTAAACTCCATCTTAAAAAAACGACATAAAATATATAAATCCTTTGGATCCCTACAAAACCCCAAAAATATATCCTTAAAAATAAACACTCCAGGAAAACTGATAAAACCAAAGACAATTAAAGTTCAACATTTGATATAAAACCTCCAAACTATTAGCTTTATAAAACTTTTTTAAAAAGCAACTTTGCTCAAAAAATATTCTTTTCTGTAGGCACCATCACCTGTAAACATGAAACATATATTCCCAGCCAAATAACAAACAGTTCCCAAAATTCAAAATACAATATCTCTGGACACTCTTTATGGCATAACTACTTACTAGACTTACAATAATGATTTACTTTCCAAACAAATTCACCTTAACTAAACAAACTAACATAAACTAAACTTACTTCAAAACTACTAATATTACTTAAAAATCATAAATCGAATACACTTACCTGAAACGCAGAGCAGCATCCCCTAAGCCACCATCCCCAATGACAGCCACTTCATATTGAAGATGAAAAAAGCTGTTTAAAAAAATGGCAGCAAAATCAAAATGGAAACAGCTTTGGCATTGAACTGAGTACAAAAAGTTATTGTAATAATTCTTTATTAAAATAAAACTAGTCTAGACCTTAGAAATACTGCATATAAAAATGTTTAAACTGTTTACAGATTGTAGCAAAATGCAAATATACATATTTGAACAAATACTGCTAAGCAAACGGCTAATCATAATTAATTCATTTACAGTATTCACTAACATATAATTGTACCTATGTTTTTTATTCAACTAAATAAACAAACATGTTCAAATATGTTATAAATTGTTCTACTTATTTAAATATGTTTATTTAAAATTATTAAATGTTTCTTTAAACAATTAAATATATAATAAAAATATGCACCTAAATACATTATGTGAAATTTATCTTATGGGCATTATGTTTATCTAGCATAGTCCTTTCTTAATACATGTATTTTTAAATATTATTATTAATTCATTTATAAGTTTTTACATACATGTAGTTTGTGCTTATTTTAAAAGGTTTCAAATATGTTAATACATTATTAGAAATTATTTGTACATAATAAAATTAAATATAAAAACCAAGAATCATCCATTTATATATACATATTTTATATAGAAGCATGGTATGTATTATAAGTTTAATGCTACTCTAACATATCTGCTGAAATTAAAAAAATAAATATTTTAAACCTAAATTAATACACATTTAATTTTATTGTCTACAGATAAATATTGTAACTTCAAACCCCATTAGGGAAATTGCTTGATGTGAGGGAGTTGAGATTTAGAGTCTGATTTAGCTCTTGGCAGATGTGTTATTCCGTCACAAAGGTAATGTTTATCCCTTCGCTAAAATATAAAGCCCATAGGATATAATGGGATTTATATTTCGGCGAATGGGATATCTGTCACTGTTGTGACGGAGTAACCCGTCCGCCATAATCTAAATCAGGCCTTTACTATTTTAAGAGCAGCCTAACTACAATTTGGCAAAGTGTTTAATTTTGGGGGGTTCAGATGTTCTACTTTAACTTCAATCTAAATATCACAAGAAAAGTAAATAACTTTGGAAGTGCAGATTTACTATTCAAACTCCAACCCAATTACCATTGGCTAAAGTGTTTGATTCAGAAGAGTGCAATTGGGGAGGATGTGAGTGCTTTTCAAGTAATAAGACCATAATCTTGTCAGGTCAAACAAACAAGCTCTATAAATACACCTGGGATCCACCCCTGGTAGCTATGGCACAGAGCAGATAGACTTAACTTAGAGAAAAGTGTGTAAACTAGTTAGCAGTAGCAAAACAATTGAAACATCAAAACACAACATAAAAAAAATCCCTCAACCAATTTCTAAAAATAGAGAAAAGTTTGAAAGGAAAAATTACACCAAAACAACTACAATCCAATAAGGGTAATCAGATATACGAATTTGTAAAGTTCTGGGGCAAATAGCAACAAGAAAAAGTAAAGTATTAATCATAACTCACTGTTCATGCTTCACCAAGACCTAGGTGTGATTTCAGGCCGACTGTGATGTCGAGTAGGTCAGATACCCCAAGTGGGTCATCCTGGTCAAAGATTTTAACTTCTGGCTTACTGCCTGATTTACTGTTTGATAGTTCGTACACTGCCCATGAGGATGGCAGAAGACATTACCTTCAGTATCCTGATTGGCTACAGTCCACCAGCCAAGTGGTCATCTCTATATTGAAAGGGCCACTGTCAGGAGGGTTCCTTTCAATATAAAAAGAGTTTGGTGGACACCTGCTGTCAGTTTGCTGACAGTTGTTCAAACTTTTTACATTTTTGTGTTTTTCAGAAACAAACTCCCAAAGTAGGTGTTTGTTTCTGAAAAACAAAAAACTAATGGCTTCCACAACCTGGGAGTTTTCTAGGGGTTGGCATAATTGTCATAAATCTGTCTAGTGTAATTACTTGTTATTACAGCAACATTACTCATATTTATGTTAAAATACATAAGAAGCATAATCCAGCATTTAGGATTTAGGGTCAGAGGATGCATTTTGCCCAAAGAAAATAGCACTCAATTGTACAGGACACATACAGTCGTAGCCAGGAGCCACTCGCTCTCCCTTAGGTATTGTTCCTGTGGTCCTGTGGTAGTGTTTTTCCCCCAAATAACTCTTAATTACTCAAGCTGGTGTAATTGCGTAATTTTGGTAATTTTGCATCATATGAGTAACACGTATTTACTAAAGATACTCGGATTACTCTGGTGTAATACAAATTTCGCACAGACCTAGGGGTCGATTCCGATTCGGGCCGGAAATTTCTCCGACCGAGCCGGACCCGGAGAGATTTCCGACCGAATCGGACCCGTGCAGTCCGACCGAACGAGTACGATGCGTCCGTATGTTATCGGACTCGAGTCGGTCGGACTCCCATTGAAGTCAATGGGAGCCGGTCGTACAACGCGTACGCGGGCTCCCATTGCCTCAATGGGTGCGAGTCGGACAAGGGCGCCCCCTACAGCGGGTACGCGGCGAAGCGATTCGCGCCGTACACGCACAGGTAGGGGGGACCCATGGGTCCCCCTGTGTGCGACTCGCGCGGCTACGCGTACAGGGGGTCCGACACGGACCCCCAAAGTACGGCTCCGACAGCTCTTACGAGCCGGACGGCGCGGCTCGGTCGGACTGCTCGCGGCGCGCATCGTACTTACCCGGCCGGGAAACGTCTCCATTGCGCGGTGCGAGTCGAGTCCGAGCGAGTCGGTCGGAGCGGTTCGAGCCGGGAGCGAGTCGGTCGGAGCGGTCGGGACGCCCGGACGAGTCGGTCGGCGATTTCGCATCGTACTCGCTCGGCCGGACCCGCGTACGGTTCGGTCGGGAAACAGGGCTCCGAATCGGATCCGGTAAAGCCGAATCCGATTCGGAGCCCTACCGGCCGAGATCGGAATCGGCCCCTTAGTTTTCTCTTAAGGGGTGTTGAGGTCAATGTATTTATTCTGTTTCCTTCAGAGCAAAGGTTTTTTTTTGGTGATAATGGACAGCAAAAAAGGACATTAAACAATCCACCCTAAATAGGGCAAATGGCGTAATGTCTTCCTCCTGTGACTCGTACTTCGTCGTGCCATCACAAGACGTTTTCCTTCGACACAGCCAATGCATGGTCTGTAAAAGGGAAACTTAAAAAGTCTGACCACCTCTAAATGAGGGTTTAGCAGGCAGGGCACTGCAGGTTTGAAGTCGGATAGCTGTTGATTGGGATACTGCTGAAGCTATTAGTTTTGGTAGGAAAAGCTCTGAGTGGGAAAATTACAATTACGTGGCTGTTACTGGACAGCTACTTTTCATGCTTTCACCTGGTAAAGATTTCAACCTTCGGGCTTAATCACTTTTTTGGAGCACAAAATCCTCCAGCTGTGCCAGCCTGGAAGCTGTATTTGACGATGTCCTCTCAAAGTCAGACAGCCTTACAGCAAGGTCCTGCTGATGCTCCAAAAGTCTTGAAAGTCCCAAAAAATTAAAAATCTCAACTTTTCAGACTTCATAGGGCAGTTCCTCTTGATCTCTTTTAAGGCTCCCGGGACCTCAGGGACAGCACTTATGGGCAAGGGTTCAATTCAGCAGAGGCCATCAGCAAGAACCAGTCAAGGTCCAGCTGCTATTGGTCCACTGAGCATTTCAGGAAAAAGGACTCTTGCACCTTGGAGTCAATCTCTCACTTCTGGGTACAAGTGGGAGCAGGTCCAGTCCCTCAGGTCTTCACACAGGTCACAGATAGCAAGACCAGTCCTCTTCTGTTCTTCCTCGAGCCCAGCTGAGCTGTGGGTGAGGTGCCACTTTTGTAGAATCCACCAGCCAGTGGGTGGGAATGACTCCTGGAAACTCCCTAACCAATGAGAAAAAAGTGACAAGGCAAACCTTTCCTCTTTTGCAGCACACCATGTTTTGCTTCCTGCAACCTATCCCACAATTAACTATTCTGAGACAACTCTAACATGGTAGAACCTTTCTGTACTTGGAGGGGGCTGGTGTACCAGCCAAGGATGTGTTTAGGGAAATGAGCAGTCCCTTCCTCAACTACACCAAACTGGTTCTGGGGACCAGTTCACACTCATGCTGGCTGGTACCATGCTGGCTGCAGATGGCCAAGGAACAAAGGGTTGTCTTAACCAGGTCTCCTACGAAACTGCAGGCTGCACCCTAGTGTCTTTCAACTTAATGAACTTGATAGATATCCTTCCTGAGTTGATACCTCACACTCAGATCTTCCAGTCAAAAGGCCTAAGCCATTGTTACTGCTCTGGGAACAAATTTGCATGCCTCAATAAGGGGAAGCACTGGCAGGGCCTAGCTGCTGGAAGGCTAATGCTAATTAGCCTACTGGGGGTTCAGGCAGACAAAGTGTAATATTTTAAAAGATACTTTTCCTAAATATTTATTAAAAATCCAACTTTACCTTTGAATTGGAATTTTACTAAACATTCAAAATAATGTTTGAATCATTCCGGTAGCTTGTCTGAAACCAAAGAGAGCAGATTCTGATTTTATTTTGAATTTTAGTTTCTTTATAGGAAAGCTGCTGCTCGTTTGCAGTATAAATAGCTTTTGGGAGCTAATCACCGTAGGTGCATGCCATTACTAAATTCATACATGTACAACTTTTAAATACTAGGCTCCCTATCTTGTGGGTTATGAGGCCTACTTAAGGGTGACGTATTTCATATTGAAAAGTAGGATTCATTCCTCAAACGTTTATATTTTAACAGGCTCAGCTTCAATTGTAAAAGCTGCAGATATCAGGCTACACATGTAGGCCTTAAACCATGTTTTTCATTGTCAGCCAAGTAGATTTCACTGTATGTGCTGCGGTCCACACCTGGCATTTAATTTTCTATACATTGGTGTATTTCCCTGTAGTATCTATTATTTCCTTACTGAAAAGTTGCATATTCCAGTTGGGGATTAGCCAAGTTTACCATGTTTAGGGAGCAGAGTACATACACATGAAATTGGACAGCAGTGCTCCAGTGTGCAGAGTTAAAAAACCAACAATATCAACCTGCAAAAAATGTAGGTTATTGGGAGCAATCCGAGGCAGTCACGGGGAGCTGTCCCGAGAATTTCAACATGGCGGCTACCCTGCCCTGGCCCGGAAGTGAGGGTACTCCCCGCAGAGCCTGGAGCTTGTTTTCGGGCAACCCAAGTTCAGGAGGGCGGAGCCGGGGCTTACAAGAAGACGCCGCCAACAGAAAGAGGAGAGGAGGAAAAGAAGACGGATGAACAGACGGAGACGCAGAAATCTGGAGGAAACCAAGAGGTCGACCGACTACAAGAAGAACCGGATGTGCCAGGGGACGGCAGAACCATTTCCCGCGAGGAGGACGACTTCGCTGGAGGAGGCCGCTCAGGGAGCACCACACTCGAGTCCAGTACTCCCACGAGGGAAGTGGAGACTGTGACTCCTGTCCCCATGGCCCTGGAGGGTCGTGGGTTCAGGCAAGTGCCCTGTACACCTTTGTCTTCTTTAAAGGGCTGGTGGGCGGGTTTACGGGCTGCACCGACCTACAGTCACGGATTACTCCTTCACTTAGGCATGGCACAGGACAGGGCACTGGTGAAGGGTGCACATAAACCCCCCCTTTTGTATATTTTGTTAGGGCTGTATCTTGACCCTGTCTTTTGTTTCATCTCTCTGGAGGAGACAACCCCAACGCCCTGGACATCAGGAGCAAGACAAGGGACAACAAGCAGCAGTCACTTCATCTGACTTTTTGCCCTCTGTTTCAGTTGAAGACTGACGCTACTCTCTGGTCTAGGGTAGAGACCAAAACCAAAGACAATTCTCATCTCTTTTCATTTTGTATAAACCCATTTTTCTCCCCCCCCCCCAAAAAAAAGTATTGGGACTACAAGTACAAAAAAGGGGATAATCGTTAATAAACAGCCCTGTCCCTGATTCCCGAGTATTGTGTTATTAAGGGAGAAAGGGGTCTAGGGACGTCCAGCTCGGCCACACCATTACAGTGATCATGCAAAAAGGGCTGTTTTCTGGCAAGCAATTAATATTCTAACTTCAAACCAACTACCAGTGGGGAAAGTGTTCAATTTTGGGCAGCACAGATTAATTATTGTACCTCCAAACCCTACACATTAGAGTAAGCACTTGGTTTTGAGGAATTCAGATGTACTGTTCTAACTACAACCCAACTACCATAGGGCAAAGAGTTTAATATTGTGGAGTATAGATTTAATATGCTATTACCAACACAAATACCACTGGGAAAAGTATATAATTGTGGGAAATGCAGCTTTACTATTCTCACTCCAGTCCAACTACCACTGGGGAAAGTGTTTGACTTTGGAGAGTTCAGATGTATTATACTCACTCCATTCCAGCTAGCATTGGGGAAGATGTTTAATTTTGGGGAGGGCAGATTAAGTATTCTAACACTGACACAACTGCCAATAGGGAACATGTTTAATTTAGGGAGTGCAGTACATGTTTGATGTTGGGGAGTTCAGACATAAAAGATTTACTTTATCGATTGTTGGGTTTGTAATGGTATAGGCCAAGAAGTGGTTTAAAATAAAGATTGTTACATGTATATTTAATTAATTATAAATTAATTGACTGATGTAATAAGTAGATACATGATGTATTTTGCTTTTAATTTTTATTAATTTAATATGGGTTGTTGGCCTTTTGGAGAACAGATGATAAGGTTTTAAACTAAATGAGTGATATGTATATGTTATTAATCAATTAATAATTAACTTAATGGCCTATTATTTTGATAAATTTTAACTTCAACCCAGCTACTATGTCAGGATTAAAGCATGGGACAGAAACATCACTTGACTTGAGCCACAGGGCTGGAGGAGATAAAAGACAGGTCAGTTTGAAACTTAGAAGTTTTAGAACACTAGACCTCTAACTTCAGACCCTTAATCTACTAATTACTTTTAGTATAGTTGGTACTAAGCTGCCAGGTTCAGGTTAAAAGTATCTGCATAGCGTAACAATTTGATCATCCTTCTCCCCCAATTCTATCCCCTTGAAAACACCACAGTCTCTCAAATCTACAACCATGGTCTCAATTGCAATTGTAAATAGCAAAGGTGAGAAGGGGCATCTTTAGTTCAATTCTGCACTTTAAAGTATTCCGGGGCAATACGATTTACTACTACTTGCGCATATGAGCCACTGTATAATGATTTGATGCTATCACTAAACTTCTTACTAAAACCTATTTTTCTAGGAAAAGCTATTTTCTTGTGTTGGCAGATTAAAGTCTTATGCAGACATGACCGTATCTCTTCTGTATGAAACCCACTTGATCTGATTTACAATGCTTTGAACCATTGCCTCCAGTATTGAGGCGCAACATTTAGTAAAAAGTTTGACATCTAAATTTAACAGTGACATCAGACTGTAATGTCCCCATACTTAGGACATACTTAGGCATCTATACCTTCTTTGTGAATTTACTGATGTTAGAATGAAATAATGCATTATAAGTAGAAAGAATATCAATTTATCAAAAAGTTTGAAAAATGCTCCAAAGATTCAATCTATACCAAGCGATTTCCCACCACTTTGATGTTCTAATGTATCTTTCAACTTTGATTTTGCAAGTGGTGAATCATGATAACGTTTGCCTTCTTCGATGATTGCAGGAATCATCACATTCCTTAAATTCATGTAAGAATCTACAGAAAGACAGACAATTCATCACAGATGTACTTATTATTCAATTGCAAACCCCCTTTTCATTTCAATCACTGTTCTGACAATTCTTATCCTTTTTTAATTGGTAGGCTAATAGCTGATCCCAACACTTCTGGGGTTTAGATGAAATTATATTAATTCTGAACACTTTATATAGTGCCTAGTCTCCTCGTATTTCAGTTTCACTACATGGTAGTTTATTTTTATCCATTGATTGTACCTTTTTCCATTTCTCTCAAATCAGATTCTAAAAATGTCAGTTCAAGCTGGGCTTCCCATTTTTCATTCCTTCTAATACATTGTTTAATTTACATTTTGATATGACTCATGAATGCTTTTTCATTCAGAACAAAATATGCTAGGTTTCCAATAGCCTCATTATGATTTTGCTGAGTTCCAGTGCTGAGTTCCAGTTCAGCATCAAATCACTGGACTAGATCTAATGAATGATTGCTTACGATATATATTTAGCACTTCATCACAAATTTTCTTATTGCGTTAAAAGAAATTCAACCAAAAGTGACACTCATTGAGAGGTCAATAATGTGTATAATTAACATTCAGCAGTGGTATCCAAACTCCAAATGTCTTTGACACTCATTAGATGCATTAGTCTCCTAGCTTCATTTCTAATGGTGTATCCCTATCTTGTTTAGATTCATTTTTATCCTGAAGTGGATCTGTTGCCAAAATTATTCTTTCATTGTTGGAGGGTATTGGTTTGCTGATCAGTTGCTGAACAATTTCTCCAATACTATCAAAGAATTGTCACTGTGAAAAGACACTTTTGGAGTCAGTAGGTTCTCATCATTTATGGAAATATCCTCTGCTAGTTTTCTACCTTTTATTTCTTTGACTACTTTGTTGAATTTAATATTCATTGATTTTTTAGAGCCCCAAGCATTTGTGGATTAAAGTTGTGAACTTCTTCTCCCACCCACATGATCTTTTATTTTCCTGCTTCAGAGAATAAAAGGTAAGTCTCCTGAAAGAGGATATATCAATGTTGAGTTTCGTAAGGTGATGTGGAACCTTTCTTCTCCTAATGGTTTAATCAGCCAATTCACATTCCAAATGTTAGCAAATAGGAATTTATTTCCCTTCTCCATTCTCTTGGTCAACTTCAGTGACCTGAAAACCCCTTCTGATTATACAATAAGGATCAAGAACTTAAAAATTAAAAAACTCAGATACCACGTGTATTGGAATGCACTAGAATACAACAGGTTGAATAAAGGGGATATATAAAAATGTTTGATTATGAAAAGTTATCATATAAAATATATGGAAAAGAACTTTGCTTTAGTCTTTAATAACGCAATTGTATGTGAAATTATAATCACCAACTGAAATTTATTAGAATTGAAGTTAGCTAAATATAAAAAAAAATTCCAATGATGTCCAAGATGTGGAGCTCTAAACTCAGATCATGTATATATGTTTTACATGACAAATTCTGGTTCCATTTTGGAAACTAATTAATGGATACATGAAATTGATTTGGGGTTGGAGTTAGATTTGGAGGTGAGTGTATGCCTGGCTCTTTTTAAAGCTAGCCACACTTTATATAATCTTTCTATTGAAAACCCTATGTGATGTTTGCTTTGCTACAGCAGTAGCAGTGCTTTCAATTGCCAAACTATGGAAAAGCTCAGTAATATCATCTTCCAATATGTGGCTGGGGCAGATAGAATATATCAGTGTCATGGAGCTAGTTGTAGCTGAAACAAAATATAAATGGAAAACAAATCAGGATATGGACCAACATTACAATATAGGTAAAGGAAGCATAAGACAATTATGTTAAAAAATCAAGTATTCGCATGACATCTGCTGTTTTAGGCATTGGGTCTGTTATATGTTCAGCAAGGTAGGTATGTGGAATGTTATGCCATTCTCATTCCCTTTCTTCAAATTATTTTCTGTAGACTTGCTAGTTCTGTAATAACAATATCAAAACCAACTAACTACACAAAGGTACCTGTTCGGATCCGCCAGTGTGACACAATAGAATTTCCCTAAGTGTATGGTGATCTCCTTTTATTGCTGCTATCTTTCCCTTATGTTTCTTTGTACCCTTCAAGTTATAATCCATTGCACAGGGTGTGAGTTTCAAATCTCATTTCCATTATAGTATAAATGGATGGCTACAGGATATAATCTTTGGAGTTGAGGCTGGCTTAATCTGCTGAGAATATGTTGCCAAAGATTGGTTTCAATCTATGAAGTAAATATAATTATAAATAAATAAATCCCTGTAGTCTACCACATGAATTACAGGAGCGAAATTACAAGTTTCCAAGGAAAGTAGTCACTTCAGGCCTTCTCCATTCACTGCATAGCAACATGGTTGCCAGATTCCAGAAATGGTCATATGTAATGCTATTTGATCAATATGTGTTATAGAGTAGTGGTCAATAAATAATGCCCCTATGCTGAATGTGTTCCCTGAAACTCAAATCCTGACTTTATGTTGGGCTAGCTAGCACACAAATCTATTGTGTGTGCTCTGGATCCAAACTGTGTTCATGGTAAAGCCAAGATCAAGAATCTGTTCAGAGACCTGGAGGGGTGCACCAAGCACTGATGTCCTGGGTTGTTGATGTAAAGCAGGAATGGCAATGTACCAATTTCTGAGGAGTAATTGTCCTGGGCAGAGCTTTTTCTGCATTTGGACTGAGTGCAACCTATAAGCCCCACTTGTCTAAAATTCAGAATGGATGTAATGCACAGACTGTTGCACAAACATTCCGTGTGTGGGTGTCAAGTGAGTGTATGCATGATAGATTGTATTATACTGTCATTTGCACAGCGCTTACTGCTCCCATACTGGGTGTTGAAGCAAGCTGCACCATATAAAGTGCGTGATTAGAAGGGTGATGTTTTTGTTTTCAGAAGCATAGGCAAACTTTAAATTACACCAGCGTAATTTGCGGGATTTCAATTTTGCATTACCCTTGCTACTCGAAATTCTTGAAATGCGCCATTACAACACGTCGAGTAATTAAGAGCCATTTGCGGTAAAAATATACTGTGAATGCACATAAACATCAGTACATGAGTGCCTGTTATTCACGGTGCTTTGTTTAAATGCTTTCTTGCGCAAAAAATTGACACGAGGATGCATTTTGCACTAAAATACAGCACAAAATGATGAATTTGCAGTTTGCGTTTTGCTGAAATTTTTGACAATTGCACAAAAGCAAATTACACAAACTTTGCACACCCCTAGTTTTGAGCCTATGTGGGAAGTGTTTTCATGTTGTGTGTGTTGAACACCGGCGTGCAGATATATGATAAAGGTTGCATTGCCTGATGGTGTGATTGGTGAGGGTATGCGCAGAATAGATGTGCAAATTATTTTAACAACAATGAAAACATATAGGCAGCTACACAGCACAGGATGCTCAGTGTGTGTACACCAAAAAAGAGAGGGGTGATCAAAGAAATCCCAGTAATCAATATGGCAGCATGCACCGGGTAGAGATGGTGTTGAATGAGTAAACAGATGCCAAAAGAACAAGAATTGGAATTGGTGACAAGAATATGAGCAGTAGGCATGCACTTTTTAAATAAAATGATACTGCCCACTCCATGACGAAGAAGTGGTAGAGCATTCAAGGGCGGCAATCTGAGCAGAAACTACACAAACTTAGAGGGGCCGATTCACAGAACTAATCTGAGACAAAATCCTAAATTTACTACTTTTGGTATTCACAGAAGGCACTTACGATTTTTGGTATTCACAGAATGTACTTACGACTCCTAACTTTACATCCGCACTCGGGCCGGAATTTCCGCACCCGGACCGTACTCTTTGCACCCGGACCGGACTCTTCGGCTAGGGCCGTACTCTCCAGCTCGAGCCGTAATCTCCGGCTGGGGCCGGATAAAGTGTAATCAATGGGCCGGATTGCAATTTTTACAAAAAGAACATTAGGAATGTGTGATAAATGGTAGAGGAGGTCATGAAAAACAGTTTGGGCAGGGAAAAGGGTACGGCCAGACACTACATCATAACCCAGAAAAGTATTCTCCTTTGAATCATGGTACATGCAGTGCACAATTTGCGCTCCCCTCAGTGTTGACTGCGGTGTCAACACTACAGTCAAGACTAAGGGGCGCGCCCTTAGTGTTGACTGTAGTGTTGACACTACAGTCAACACTGAGGGGAGCGCAAATTGTGCACTGCATGTACCATGATGCAAAGGAGAAAACTTTTCTGGGTTATGATGTAGTGTCTGGCCGTACCCTTTTCCCTGCCCAAACTGTTTTTCATGACCTTCTCTACCATTTATCACACATTCCTAATGTTCCCTTTGTAAAAATTGCAATCCGGCCCATTGATTACACTTTATCCGGCTCCATCCGGAGATTACGGCTCGAGCCGGAGAGTCCGGCCCTAGCCGGAGAGTACGGTCCGGGTGCTGAGAGTACGGTCCGGGTGCAGAAATTCCGGCCCGAGTGTGGACGTTAAGTTAGGAGTCGTAAGTGCATTCTGTGAGTACCAAAAATCGTAAGTGCCTTCTGTGAATACCAAAAGTAGTAAGTTTAGGCTTTTGTCTCAGATTAGTTCTGTGAATCGGCCCCTAAATGCTTAAGTGCCTAGGATGACCCATTGATGTCCTCAGAACCAGGACGTCATCGGGCCATCCTCCGTACCTGAAAATAAAATGTTTCTGATGAAAACACCAGAAGCATTTTCTTTTCAGAAATGAAGCTTGGGTTGCAAAGGAAAATCTTCCCTCATGTCCCTAATTGTTTGTTTGTTTTGCTGTAACACCAGTGCAAAGTACACTGATGTCATAGCAAAACGAGAGTGAAACCAGACTACGCTTATGGCGCACTCTGCTTTTAGTTTTAATCGGTGCCCAGGAGGGCACGGATCACACAGGAGAGGCAGTGAGAGACATTGTCCCCTTTCCAGTGCTGTCTTTCCCTAGTGGGCCCCTGCTTGGGGATCATGCTGGGCATGCAATCCCAAGGCAGGCATCCACTCCACTTGACGGATCGCTGATTACAAGGTGAGAACCCCATGGACATGGGACTGTGCTACCTCCGTACCCATGCATATCAGTCTTTTGGTCCCCATGGGAGGTGGATGGGGGGTTTTAGCTCAATCTGCCTCCCTGGAGCAGAAAGCACATTAGACACCAGGGAACCTGCAAGAAACTGCTCTTTTTTGGGGTGGGGGAGAGCGGCTCGATGAGTATCGGTCTGTGTTCTCCCTATCCCTTGCACAACAGTCCTTTTGTTTCTCCTGGGTGGCGGATAGGGGGTATTTATTAATAATCTAACCCCTGAGGGTCAGAAAGCTCACTAGGCACAAGGTATTCTGCAAGAAACTGGTTTTTTTTTGGGGGGGGCTCTCCCATGCCTGGGCCTATGCTCCCCTAAACCCAGTAACAACAGTTTTGCTGCACCTTATGGGAAGGTGGATAGGGGTGTTCACCCCCAATTTACTTCCACTGGGGGCAGATAGCCCTCTAGGTTCCAGGTAATGTGAAGGCATTTTTTTTTGGGGGGTGTAGCCCCCATGGGCATGGTCCTGTGTTTCTCATCAACCCGGCACAACAGATTTTTCTACCCCACCTGGGGGTAACATAGCGGGTGTCTTCAACCAGTCTGCCCCCAGGGGAGGTAGAAAGCCTGCTAGGCATCAGGGAGTGTGCAATACATTGTTTTTTGGGGGAAGACGGAACAGCCCCCCTATGGCCATGGGCCTGAGCTTCCTCAACACAGGGCATAACAGGCTTTCTGCCACCCAAAGGGGGTGGCTACAGTTGTTTACTCCTACTATACCCTCTGTGTGGAAGAAATACCTCTAAATGCCAGGGGATTCTAGTTGTACTTTTTGGGGGAAGAGGGGTCCCCCCCATCAGCAAGGGCCTCTGTTTCCCCCCACAGAGGACATGGCATTCTTTTTACCGCCTCAGGGGGTGGATAGGAGATATGTATCCCAATCTGCTCCCTTAGGTGGCAGAAAGCTTTCTAGACGCCAGGGAATGGTGTTTTTACTGTTTTTTAGGAAGGTAGCGGCACCCCTGGTCATGGACCTTGCCCCCTCCACCTTGGGCATAAGAGTTTTTCTGTCCTCTTGGGGGTGAATAGGGTGTGTATTCCCCCATTCTATCCCTGCATTGGGGCAGACAGCCAACTTGACACCAGGGACAAAGGGACAACAAAAAGTGGGGGTTGTGGTGGCCTGCCCAAACATCAGCCTGTGAACCTACCCCAGAATGGGGTCAACAGATTTTCTGCCTCCCGGGAAACAAAAAACTGCAAAAAAATGGTGTGTGGGCAGGCCGTCCTTGTGTTAGACCTATCCCCCATGCCTAAAGCTTCAGCAAACTTACTGCTCACCTGCGGCACAAAGTATCCCCATAGCAAGCCAGAGGAAATTTAGATTATTTTGATTGTAGTTTGGACCGGCAGAGTTTGGGTAAATCCAGATGTCCACTTACGTGGCTGCACTTTTCGGGCACGTGCTTGGCCCTCACCATAGGGAACCTACTAAATCCAAAATTTCTTTTAAATTAAACACCCAGGAGAGTCAAGGGTGGTATGCCTTGGAGGACCCCCTACCTTTTCTTATACACAATGGCTTTGAAACCTCAAATGTAGGCAAATGTCGTTAGAGTTATGAAAATCAATCAAAACTCATCTCATCATTGATTCTCTCATTCTTTACATCTTTTCTTAATTGAAGAAAAAACGTTCGCTTGAGGTTAAAAGAGAAATACCTTTTTTGATGAAGAAATAGAGTTGTCATGCGTAATAAAACTTTAGTATTTTAGGAGCTCCTGACCCTGATAAAGCAATACTTGTAATTGTAAGGTTTGTGTAACACATGTCGGCCAGTTGTGTTTTAGATGAAAAGATAAAGAATAAACAGCAAGAAACATGTATCAAAAGTCTAAATTGATGACTAATGACTTGAGGCTTGAAAATATTTCAATAAGCCTCGAAACAAACTGTCTTTTTGAAATTTGTATAAATTGTGCTGGGGGGTTTAGCACTACATCTGTTTCCAGAGGACTGATAGTCTTCTAAAAGAGCCCCTGTCTTACCCCTTCTTTATTCTATTTTGCAGACAAGCGCCAGTCAATCGTGCCCTATCCAGACTGGTATCCTACACATGTGAAGGTAAAAGAAAAAAGTGCTTGTTCGGTTGCTGCCCTGACAACCCTCTTCTGGTGGAACTTTCTAACCTACACAAGGGAATATGGTCCTGTTCTGAAAAATGTGTTTCTTATGCATGATAGCAAGGCTCCATGTGTATTGAGAGAAATATATCCATGTTGAATAGCCCCTGGTTTAAAATGGCAAAAGATGGATGATGAACACAGTTTCCATTGGCAGTAGATATGTATTGACTGCATTCCTGAAGAGAGAGGGTGGAGATCCAGATACTGAGTGAGGAGCATGGAGACGGGGTAAACATTAGAAAATGAGGATCTTTTAGCAAGGGATTGCTGAGTAGATTTTCCTGAGCATGCCACTTGGTAGATAGAAGGGGAGAGTGGGTGAGTTAGCAGATTCTTCTGTTAAAGGTGGGGAGGTTTCTAGTCAGGGCCTGTCCTATATCTTTCCCTGGTTGCTATATCAGTAAGGCTGATGACAGCCAGGTGCAGAGTCATCATACTCTATTGTGCCCAAGTTTTGGATACTCCTGAATTGAGCCAGCATTATCACTACCTGCTGTGAGAGACATCGCCTTGCACTAAGGCTGCGTCTACAGTACAGTCAGAACATGGCATTTGAAAGAAAATCCGCTAAAACTGGTTTAGGAACCTGAGACAGTAGGTCAACATCCCCTGTTTGGAAAATGAGGGCAAAGGTGGGACACAAACTGCCCCACTTTGTTCCAGTTTCAAGCTACTTCACTGACCAAGGAAGGAAGTGCTCTGCAGAGTACTTGAACAGCTGTTGTGCACAGGAAGGGTGTTTGCATGACAGTTAGTTTTCCAGAGGTGAGGGGACATTACCTAAAGTCTGCACACATTGCTGGAGTGTCTGCCTGGTGCCTGGAAACCATCCGGTTGACTTAGAGAGGGAACAAGTGTGCCTCGACTTGCAGGACGAAAGACAGTCCAGGAGAAACCCAGTCATGTTTCCAGCATGTAGACCACCTAGAAGGAACTGACTATCACTGGGAGTGCAATTGGCTCCAACTGGGATGGGAAAGGTTACCCAGTCTCCCAGCATGGCTTATGGTGCAAACTGCATGAGGAAACCTTGCAACTCCTGTCAGCTGCGTGCTGTTCAGCATTTCTGCATGGTATTGAGAGAACTGATGCTGCTGGTGCTCATCTTGCGCCATACCTGGAGAAGATGTCCTTCATCACTGTAGCTGCTAGCCTGCCCCCTCAGCTCAGAGGCTGTACCTGCCCTAGACAAATAACCAGGCCTGCTACATCATTCAGCTGAGTGGCTCCAGTGATAAGTGAGGCTGCTGCCACAGTCTCATGCCACTTTTGAGAAAGAATGTGGCTGGCAGTAGGGAATATCGAACCCCATTGGTATGAGTAGCATTTAGTTTTGCTGTGGCATTTAAATACTCCTTTTGTTAGGATGAGCACTGGGCTGGGCAGTGAATTATTGTGCCTGTTTTTCATGGATCAGTTGTGTGTCTGAAGACATGGAAAGCTTTTTGAAATCAGTGCTCATTAGTATTTATTCAGCTGCCTCACCCTACAAATGGACAGAACCTGTGTTTTCCAGTGCTTACAAAAAAAATTGTATGCATTTATTGTTGCAAACCACACATTTAACTTAAATTAGAAGTTATACAGGGTATGTAGTGTTTTCCCATTGGCAGTGTGTCCAATGGACTTATGTTAGACTGTGCTAAGCATGGAAAGTCTGTGTATTGCACTCTCACTGACACACATCTCACCACCCTTCCTTACATCTCATTACCTCTCACTCTGTCTGGTTTACAGGGCTATTAATGGATTTAAAAAGCAAGAATGCTATTTTCAAATAGTTTTAATAAACAAATTCCTGGACACATTTGAGGGTCATTCATCTGTTTCTTACTGAATATTATGACATTGTTGGGAGTGGTAAACCCTGCTAACATCATAGTACCTTACGAAACCTTTAGAATTTTAAATGCCTCCCTGAGACTTCATATCAGGAGGCATCCAGCTAGCCCTTGGAGTCACTCTGACTTCAAATGATGCTCGTCCAGTCCTTCTCACCCAGGCGGGGGAACAGCAGGCAGCAGAGCAGCACAATAAGACAGGAGTCAAGCAAAGCAGCAGTCCAGCGGAGGAGCAGTCCCTCAGCAGCACAGGAGTCCTTCTTCCAGAGTCTTCACAGGTCCAGAAGTGTACTGAAGTGGTGATGTCTGAGGTTCAGTACTTATACCCAGTTGTGCCTTTGAAGTGGGGGAGACTTCAAAGACATGCCTTTGAATTGCACAGAGGTCCTCCCTTTCTGCCCTGGCTCCTGACTCACTATAGGGGGTATGCAGCCCTTTGTGCGGGAACAGGCCACAGCCTATTCAGGTGTAAGTGATGCTGGGTCCAGGTCCTCCCTCCCATCCTGCCAGGATGGCCCATCAAGTCGCACCTAAGCTCCCATTGTGTGTGGCTGTATAGGGAGAATACACAAAGCCCAACTGACTGAAGTAAGAAAATACCAACTTTCTAAAAGTAGCATTTTCAGAATTGCAATTTAAAATCAGACTTCACAATATGTTTGGATTTTAAATTGTGATTCCAGAGACACCAAACCAAAATTCTATTTCTTCACAATTGAGAATTGCACTTTTTTTAATTTATTTTTTTATTTTTATATACTGTATACAATCATTAATATTGTTGCAGGGTAAGACACAATTGGCATAGGTCGTTAGTACGTTGTTATAAAGTGATTGCCCACTTGCTGGTTAGATTTTTATAGAAAAAGGAAAAGCAGGAGGAAAGGACAGAAAGTTAGAAGAAGAGGAGAGAAGGGGGGTAGGCTAGACCCCTAGAGGAGTATGCATACACGGCTTAAAACATTAGTGCTCGATGCGTCGCTACCAGGACTGGTAAAACTTAAAAGTGCATGTCCTGCCTTTTAGATATATTGCACCCTGCCCAACGGGTTGTCCAGGGCCGATCTTAGGGGTGACGTCAATGCATAAAATGGGAAGGTTTGGGCCTGGCAAAAGGTTTGTCTTGCCCAGTCGAAATGGCAGTGTTAACTGCACACACAGGCTCTGCAATGGCAGGCCTGAGCCATGGTTAGAGGACTACTTAAGTGGGTGGCACAACAAGGGGTGCATGCCCACTAGCTGCATTTAATTTAAAGGCCCTGTGCACATGTGGTGCAGTTTACTAGGGACTTACAAGTAAATTAACTATGCCAATTGGGGTTAAGCCAATATTATCATGTTTTAGGGAGAGAGTGCAATCATTTTAGCAATGGTTAGCAGTGGTAAAGTGCTCAGGGTCCTAAAGCCAGCAAAAACGAGGTCAGAAAAAAGTGGGAGGAGGAAGGCAAAAGCTTTGGTGATAACCCAGCGAAGAGGGCCATTTTCACCCAGTAAGTCTGTGTCGTGGGCTGCAAAATGCCCCATGTTACACCCTATTTACAAAGTGACGCATCTAAGCAGATGGGCCACTTTGTAAAGCCCTGCGCTACATTATACCTGTATCAGGTATAATGTATGCAGGGTGGGCGTTCCCCGCAAAAAGTCTCATAGAAGTGGCGCATTGAAATCTATCAGATTTCACTGCGCCACTTCTAGGACGCCACTGCGTCAAAATCTTATGTCTGCCTCACAGCAGGCATAAGACTGATGCAGGCACATTTAACATGGGTCTTGCCCGTGTGTAATGACCCATTGGTGGAGCTGCAGAACTTTTGCGACACACTACAGCAATGTGTCATTACTGAGCCTACAGATACGTCAGAAATACTGAGGTATCTGTAACTCCTTGCGACATGGAGCGCCGTACATTAAATACGGCGCATCCATTGTGTCACAAGGAGGGCGCAGTGAAAACTGTTTCATAACTGTTTTCACGCAGCGATGCAACAGTTTTCATAAATAAGCCCCCCGACCTCTTTCTCTAAAAACAAATATGGAAATGTCAGGGTTTTCTTTTAATGATTTGATTATCTCACTTGACCCAGGACATATGGCCAAACCTAGTCGCTTCTCTGAACATCGCCTTATTGTCCAGTCTCCAGTCAAGGGGTCTTGGTGCCTTTTGAGTGGCTAGCAGTATTTGCCTCTAAGTAAAGATAGAATGCTATGTCACTCTCTTTCATGCTGCTAGAGTCTGTCCCACCACCCTTTTCACCTTAAATGCAAAGGGTTCCAGAATAATCCCCACTTGCCTGTGAAAAGATACAATGGCATATCACTCCCTTCTATTGTGTGCAGGGGCATAACACAAGACCCTGCAGCCCCTGTGATGCAGGGGGCACCTCTTCAGGGGCCCCCAACCCTTCAGGGAGGGTACAATCAGACCCAGGCCAATAAACATCAGTGGGATATGGGAAATTCAGGCACCCCTAATCACATTATGCAGGGAGGCTCCATCATTTTTCGATACACCACTGTTTCTGCGCCTGTCTGTTCCTGCCTACTAAGAGAAGCTGCTGCCTATATAGTGTTCTCAACTGAGTAACTCCACCTCTCTAATAGACACACCTGTGGCCACTGGTCCTTCCGCTCCACTCTTTCAGCCACTCAGCATCACTGTCTGGCATAAGACCATAAGTGAGTAAAGAGGGAACTGACTCCAACACTTCACATAGCATCTCCAGTACTTTCCGCTAAGGAGTATACTGCTTGTGCAAGGATAGCGATTGAGCAAATGATGGAGGAGAGTTCCTGCTATGGGTCTGAAGTTGCGTGACAACAGAAAAATACTAGCAAGCAGTGGCTGAACAGTTTACTATTGAAGAGGAGAGGATGTGGCCTTAGGACTAAAGTGGTCAACCTCGAAGCGGGGGAACCGGGTCCGAGTCATGGCAGAGAAGCTCAACATCCTGTGATTCACCAAAATCACTGAATATCCTGCACTTTACAATCCATGCTGTGCAGGAACGGGATTTGGCGCTCCCATTGCGGTACCGTTTTAATAGGCACCACTGTGGGAACGCCAAAGGACCACCTGCCGGACCAAGAGATTACTCGTAATCTTGCGGGCGGTCAAGTTTGGCGGTGCTGGAGCGGGCCGCTGCTGTGACGATCCACTCCAGGACTGCCAAACTCATAATAAGGCTCTTACTGTTTTGGCTTCTTTTGGGCTGCAATGCACAGGGAGACATGTTCACTTCTACAACTGGTATTTGAATAGTTACAGGGCAAAATACTATGAGACTATGTAACTGCTTATAAACCAGCAATGCTATGTTCCCCCGATGAGCTCCAAATAGACTGCAGAAAAAAGTTTCATTGAAGCAAAACGTATGGAAATGTAGTAACACATGAATCACTTCGATGACATAGGGCCAGATGTATCAAAGGGTTTTACCCATTTTATGTCTATGGGAAAATGTGTTCGTATATCTGTCCCATAATGCATTAGGACATGAAAATCTAATCTATTGACACGTAAGGTACAATTATAATGTAACAGATGAGCTGTGAAATGTACAACTACATGGTATACAATGCACAGGGATACCAAGGGCATGTGTTCACTGCTTTGTGTGTTCTGGTTGTTTTTCAGATCAGTTCCACAAGTGTGTACTGCGTGGGAGGTGCGTACTAGTGCTTAGTTTGAGAGTTGTTAAGATGGGCACATGGCACTACCCAGTCCTTATAGGCCATCAACACATGTTTAAGTACCCACCCCCTCTGTAAATGCTAATCATCTCTGCAAAGCTGTGTGGGAAAACGTATGTGGGAAGGGCTGCTTACTTCAAAGAGAACAATTTAACAACCTGGACACATTGCGCAGAAATAATCCCCAAAATAAGCTAGAAGGCATCTTAGAGTTATGTGAAGTTTTACACCAATGCCACGATGCAAAAAAATACAGAGTGCTGCTTTTTGTTGCCTGCATCTGTGAAATGGAGTATAAAGCTTGTATTGCAGACTTTGTTTGGGCTGTATTGCATATTTATTCCGTCTTCTGTCCATAAAGATATACAAACTGCCCCAGAACTGGGTAATAATTGAACCTGTTATGTAGAGCGCCACGGGTCAGCGGGACATTAACAGCGGGCGCTATACTCAAACTGTTAGAATGTATACAGTTCCTGAAAACACATAGACCCTGGAAGTAGGTATGCAAGGGGGGGGTGCTGCTGCACCCCTCATACTAACTTTGGAGTTCAGAATATGAATGAGAAATAAAGATGTCATTACATTTTGTTTGTATCTTGTCACATTTGCTGTGTTTTCAAAGACAGAGGTCAATAGTCAGGGTATGTCTTCTGACAAGTTGCTGCTTAATCTTTTAACATGGAGACTGGTGTTTAGTTTTCTTTCTCTGATTGCAAAGCTGCAGGATTTTGCATACGGACCAATCTGACAATCGTTCTGGGATATACAACTTATGAAAGGAAAGCTGTAAGATATCAGGTTTTTTTCTAACACAAAACAACATTTAAATATCTGTAAATAAACTGTCCAAATATCGCAACATATATCAGCAGTTAGGAAAGCACATACGTAACCTAAAAGGACACCATGTCACTTTGTACAACAGAGTCTACAGTCCAACCCGCCCCTATTGTTTGCCAAAAGGCAGTGCCTCAGGACGTTTAATCAGCAGCCCCTTGCTAACAAAGTCTTCATTTAATTTCTAAAGGAAGTGGGAGCCCAGTCATCATCACCTCAGGTAGGTATCTGTATCTCCCCCCTCCAGCCTCAGGAATGAAGCGAATGCACTTCCGTTGTCTGGAGAAATTGTCCATGCTGCAACCATGGGGCATCCAAATGGATCCTGCTTTGTGTCTTATAATGAATACAATGAGCAACAGTTGAGGATGAACACCCCCAGACATGCACTCCAGAATTCACAGAATCTCCTTTTCAATGTTAGCACTATTTACAGATATATCTTCTCACAGTACTATGATCATGAGTTACTGGTTCCTTCAAGCACAGCCTAAAGCTTTGATATTTCCTAGTGTATTGGTCCAGCCATTACCTTATGCTTTTCAAACTCTGCGCTGATCAACTTACTTTGCTGGAGGGAGTGTTCTAGCAGGAGCTACACAGTAGATAGACTAACAATACTTAATAAACCAGAGCACTCTAACGTGGTCCTATGAGAAAAGTACACAATCCAGAAAGTAAAGACTAGTAAGAGACAATGTTATCATTTATTGTATCGTATGATCCAGCAGCAATTCTTGTCATACCGATACTAAGCAACTTGGTATTCGTTGTGTATAACAGCCAACATGTGTTTCGTGCACGTGTTGGCTGTTCTTCCACAACGAATACCAAGTTGCGTAGTATCTGTATGACAAGAATTGCTGCTGGATCATACGATATAATAAATAATAACATTGTCTCTTAGTAGTCCTTACTTTCTGGATCGTGTACTTTTCTCATAGGACCACGTTAGAGTGCTCTGGTTTATTAAGTATTGTTTGTTTTGACAGACTGGATCTCTTCAGCCTGGCAGTGGACACCTTTGGTAGTAAGGTGCCCAAACCATTAGAGCACCACCTAATTCATTGGATACATTGTTATTGTCAATAATTTATCCAAAATATAAGTCTCAAATGATGTGAGATGTCTAAAATCAGTAGATAGACTGTTTGCCTGATCCGTGAACTTATCAGAAGTACATAATATATTACTACCTTCGCATACAAATTATGCTGATTCTTTCTACAGTCTTTCATCCTCGAATTGCACACAATCTCAAAATCAACCTCAATATTTCTAAATCTGGTTTGAAAACTGTTTTTTCTTAAAAGTTCTGATTGCTGCATCTCCACTTTTCTTTCAAATGTACCTCTCATTCCCTTTCATCATTTGCATGCCTCTTCTCTCTGAGCACGACCTTCTCAAAGTCACCAGCATGTTTGCCTTAATCTCTATGATTGTATTTCTGAAAGCTGCTCACAATTCACATGAAAGATCACAACTTGTCCTTCATTGAAAGTCATACCCCTGCAACCTAACAACACCTATTCTCTTTAAACTAATCTACTAACCTCGCCAACCATGTGCATGAATTCACATAATCCCCCACTAATGTTCACACCTAAATCCTATAAATGTAATGAATGCATGGAATGGCCTCCTGAGTGCACAAGACTAATTCCAATAACAATAACCAATAACGCTGGACTAACCTTGGGCTCTGGAGTAGCCTGCTGCCCAGTGTAAAGTGCTTCAGCCCCTCGTCAGGGGTAGTAAGTGCTTTATAAATGCAATTGCAATTACAAAAAGAGAGGAGTGGTCATTAAAGCCAAAGGTACCCCACCTGAGACACCGATACTGCTTTGTTGGGGTGCGACCATACCATAGCTTTTTGGGTAACATAGCATAACAGTGGGTAATATGGCTTACATTAGTTTTTCGTGCTAACATTTGTATTTGGTTTTCATTTTGGAAATACTGTTACTTCCACAAACACAATTATTACTAGTAAAACCTAACCAACATTTACATACTAAAGCAATAGTTTAATATGTTTTTAGAGCAACAAAAATAGAGTAATAAAAGCAATGTTCAGGATTTTGAGATTTTGGGATTGCTTTAGACTACTGAAGTACATTTAAAATAATGTAAACCAAATTGGATTATAGCCTTTAAGATAATACTTAATTTTATTAAGCGCTCTTCATCCTCTTCGGCTACCTAGACGAAACTATTGCTAAGGTGACTACAGATAATGAAATGCCTCTTTGTAGTGGCTAAATCTTATTTCTATATTAGTGGACTGGTCCTTCTCTGTGCACATATCTATAACGTGAGCAAAATGGTGGTAGATATTATTCATTCATTGGCGGTGTGCTGCCAGTAAAGAAATACTTTCTATGTGTGGGATCCCTTTTCGGTTTTTTATAGTGATAAACAATAATGATATTTCTTAAAAGTCTATCATCCAAAGAATCACTGTTCATAATTTATGTAGTTAACGAGATTTTTATGATTATCTTATTTACTAAAATTGAGACATTAACGTTGTGCAAATAAATATTGATTTTTTTCTTGAATCAAATACCATATACCTTGTAAATGACTTCCTCCCACCCTTCCTTTATTCCTGTGTCACAAGATGACATCTGAGCGTGGCCACACTAAAGTCAACTCTAGCCTTGAGAGCTCACTTTAAATACAAGCTATCCAAGGGATCCAGTGTGCATGGTCTAAAGGTTGGAGAGTATTTAATGCTTTCAAGGTTAGGTCATCACAATTATTTTGTTCAAGTACCACAGTTGATATTTTAACGTTTTTTTTTTTTTATCTGTCCCTTCTTCATAAAGAATTTAATCTCTGAGATTTGCTTTACACATTTTACCTCCAGTAAAGCATTAGCAGAATTGACCCATAGCTTTTCTGAACATGGTTCCAATACCGCCTTACCATGGTAAAAATTCTGTATTGATTTGAGATAGCAAATTTTTTCTTGTGTCAAAAGTGCTATTCATGATCGCTCCCTTAGGAATGTACCCCTAAGTGATCAAATTCTTTGGTGTACTCCAGCAGTGTTATCACACAAGCAATGAAAAGGATTGAAGATAAAAAAGGTTGCATCCTTTTGAGTAAAGGATCTTTTCTGGGCCCAAGTAAACATTGTTCATGAAAGGGTGAGGTCACAATAAATTGTGGCAAAGGGTGGATAGATAGCATGGATAACAAGAGACTTTCATCTTGGCCCACCCCATTGCGTTGACTACGGGGCTCGTGACTTCTTCAATAGCTTCTACCATTTCAGGCTTCAGCTACCGCTTGACACATTAAAAAGGGAAGGCAATTGTTCATAGAGGTTAGATTTATATTATAATAAACACAGAAATATGTGATGAAAGAGGGAATTGGAGGGTTGAGGAGACAAAATGTAATTCACTACCTCAAATGGCATGGTGGTGTAACAAATAAAGACCTACATCACTAGAAATCTGCCACTGAGTGGGTGCTGGTTTGTCTTAAAGGTAATACATATTGCTTCTAGTGATGTTCAGAGGAAGATGAAAGTGTGAAAGGTTTGAGGTCAACTAGTAGATGGGGGGTTAAAAGGTAGTGCAAAAGGTGTTGAATTAGGGAACGTTAGAGCTCAGGCCCTTTAGTGGTAGCAGGGGACTCTCATATGTTTGACAGGCATTCGCAGTGAGTGAAGTTATACTGTGACAGTTTCCCAGTGGAAGTAAGCATGAAGTGCAAAGTGGGTGATTGTCAGGTGGATATATATCTATTAAGGAATTTGCTATGTGTTGTATCTTGAATGTTGTGTTTTGTGGTCCAATGTAACTTTAGAACAGCTCTAGGGGAAACCACTCCCTCTTTATGACAGGTTGGGTGCATTTTCAACGTGAGTACTGATACAATAAATGGCTTGAGACATAGACGCCAATGTATGCTGTAGACAGACTGTGTCCTACACAAGGACGGGAACAAACCTTATTTGGATTTTGGAGATGTTAGGAATTTGATACAGAGGAAAAATGGAAATCTGTTAAAAATGTCAACGTTAATACATTTAAAGCCTGTTCTAGGGAGGTTGAGCTAAAAGGGAATTAAAGAGCTGATTAAACTGCACAACTGCATCATGACGAAAAATGTTTGTAGAACTGAGTATTCATATTGTACATTATTTCATTTTTGTAAATAATGTTTTATTTTGTCTTTGGTAATGTTGATTATGTGGAAGAAAGTCAGCAAAAATTAAAGTGGAAAACATGGTTGACATCATTTATGAGCAAGTCTGGGTGTATTCTACTGCCCAGCGTCAACATTTTCCACTCATCCACTTCACCCACTTCTCCGTTCCTATGTAAAGTCTTAGCGAAAATGGTATAAGACCAACTTCATAGCTGCACAGAGTGCAACCGCCTGTTGGATGCAGCCAGGCAAGCTTCTCCCCTTGCAGAAGTACTGAACTTGTGGTTGTATCCATCCTAGATGATCTGAGGAGAATGGCAGAAAATGATGGTGTGGGGCCTTGGTCCTATTGGACCCGTCTATGGCCTTCAACATCATCAATCACTCCATAATGATTTCTAAGCTCTAAGACATTGTTATGACAGGAACTCCACTTAAATAGCTAATGTATTTTATTAAAGACAGGCAGCAGTCGGTGGTTCTGCCCTTTTCTTTCTGATCCAAGGTTCCTAAGGGATCCTTTTTATCCCTGCTATTAGTCAGCATTTACATGCATTCCCTGTCCATTCTTCTTTACCACGTGAAAGCTCATTTTTATATGTATGCTGATGATGTTCAGCTCATTTTTGGGTCTAACCCACTAGACAGCACAAGTGCATTCTGTAACAAGAGATATTGTGGGCTTACCAAGAACATACAGTGGCTTGGAGCTCATCCATTGTTTACAACTGGTTGGCTTTCCTGTCACTCTCATTTGCCTGATTCCTTTTCATGTTCTGGCTTGTCTGTCTTGTGTTTGTCCCTCCCATTTGCGAGAATTTGACAATGCATTTAACAGGTACTTTCGGCTTTTAAAGCTGCCTTTTGCACAATAATACAAAAATAAGAAATACTACACAAAATCATTTAAAAATTATAAATTAAAAAGTGTTTACAAATGTAAACTGCATGCCTAGTCCTTCTAGGGTCCTTCTACAGTCTCTATACATATTGATATGTATGAGGATGTTCTGTAATCATTTTCTTCCTGACTATTGTTTTTCAAATGTTTTTCTGTGAGTTTTCAGCTTTTGACAGGAAATTGTCCTATTCTCTTGGTTATTTCTTCTGAAATATAACTCAGCAGAAAAAGATGTGGTCCTTGACGCTCTTCACTATTTCCTTGCTTAGCAAACCTTTAAAAGGTGTAGCGTCTGACCCTAGTATAGAAAGAACAGTTGTGCAAGTAGTGGCACTGGTGTTCAATTTCTCCACATAAGCAGATGTCAAAGCTTGCTTGCTTCATTTTCTTTAGGGTCATATTAAGAGGTAACATGCCACTTCGTGGTACAGCAAAAAACCTCCTTTCTCTGTGATTTCTCTGTGATTTGTTGAATAAGGCTGAACAGCCTGGGATAGATCGAAGAGTCCAGCTTGTCCTATTGGCCGGAAGGACTCGAGAGCCTACAGTTTTCTTTCTATTTCTAGTGCGGTGAGTTTTTTGTGGATTATCTTACTCATCTGTTTTGATGACATTATTTGTAAAGCCTGATTTGCTTATGAGATGTGTAAGCCCAACCTCTTAGGGGCCTATTCTCAAGGACTTATCGCCGATTTATCAGCACTTTAGCGCCGCAAAAGTGGCGATAGATTTATCGCTCTATTCCCAAGCTGGTGCAAACTGCCGATATCGCCAGTTTCACAGCGATAGCTGCCGCAAAAAACATCGCCACGGATGAGAGCGACAACTAACGCTAATGATATGCAGAGTAGGCGTTCCCGTGCAAAAACACACAAAACACAACTTCGCGACATTCTCAACGGCCAGTCAGATCTGCGATGCGAACCAAGAACAGGCGATAAGGCGCGTTAGCAGCAGGGATTTAACACCTGCCTTTTACTGGTGTTAAGCAGGACGACCAACTGCAGTAGAAAGAGAGCCCAGCCCAGAGCCACATCTGAAGACCAACAGATGCCATGGAGACACTGATCATGCAGCTCGGAGACCCAAGAGGGCCACAACACCCACAGCCACCACCCCCAGCCCCCCCCCCCCAGACCACCCCTCCCCGGATTACCACCTAGGCAGTGCAGGACAGCGGATGACCCTAAAATGCACCAGCCCCAGAGACTCAACTCCAGAGGAAGCCATTGGCCAACACAGGCTCAAAAGGACAACCATCCTCCGCATCCTGACCCACATTGCCCACAGGCTGACGGTACCAACACAGCGGACAACCTACATCCCCCCGCAGACAAAGCTGCTGGCTGTGCTGCACCTGTTGGCCCCTGGTACCTTCCAACCAACAACTGCCGGAGTCCGAGGAGTCACACAGCCAGCCCCATCAAACCCCCTCACACATGTCATGGATGCATGTCCACAAAAGCAACGGCGGGCCCCTGTATCCGCACCACACGATAGTTCCAATTCGTAGTGTACCTGCGCAACCAACCCCAACGCCAGCCGTGCTAGAAGCCTCCGTGCCCCAGACCCAAGATCATAGTAACCGAAATGTGGGTGCGCCAGGTCATGAAGTCCAGTAGTCAACAGTAGTGTAAAAACAGAACTTTATTACAAATACACAAACAAACAAAATGAAAGGCTCAGCCAACGCGTTTCATTCCCAACGGGGAACTTCAACAGGGCAACGTGTCTTCAGAAACCTGTGGGAGAAATGGTGACAATGGTGAAACTTCCGTATAGTCACATGCCTAATCTGGTACAGTGTACTGCACTTGGACAAACCAGAATGCTCACAGGCATGATAAACCATGCATGAGAAGACCGTAACAGAACTTCGTGTGGCCGTAACCGTCATAGGAATGAAGAGGAAGGTAACGACCACACGAACTGCTGTTACGGTCACATCATGCAGGACTCATCATACCTGAGGGCATCACGGTGTGTGTCAGCTCGATACCCCTACCCCTCACTCCCCACACACTGCGCACGAACATCTTGAGACCACGCAAGGGAACTACGCCATAGCTGGCATCACGCACGTGTTGGGGGCATTTCACAGCACACGTGTACGACTTGTGCCCCCTGCCGACACTGCACACAAGCACCACAACAGCAACCACACGCATGCCATCAATGTGCAGACAGAAGTGGACCACCGTGGCCTGTCCACCAATGTCGTCGCAAACTCCCCAGGCAGTGTGCATGATTCCCACATGTCCGCAAGTCCGCCACCAACCAGCGCTTTGAGGATGGCACCAATGGGAATGCACTGCCCATCGGCAAGTACCAACTGAACACACCACACACCTCAACTCCACAATCCCACAACTCACAACTGTGGGAATGCACACGTCGCAAATCCACCACCAAAGTGACTACTGCTTGTGTCTCAGTCTCCGCCACAACCTGCCCATAGGCCTACACACACGTGGCCGAACACCTTCAACGGGCACATTCACACTGGAGACGAGGTGGCTACGTCCCAAACCAACTCACGCACATCACGTCATCGCATGCAGGGTCGTGTCTGCCAGGGCTGCACCCCCCACCCAGCCACGAGGCCGCCGCCATGACCGGTGGTGCCTGTGCGATCCTGTGCGCCTGCTGCACCCCAGCCCTGGTCCCCAGACCGGTCCTCCGCCTAGCAATGACTGCCCGCCCCTGCGCACCCAGGCCTCAATGCTCACCTGCCGCCAGTGGCATGTCTCCAAGAGGGCCCTCCACGTGCCGGTGCAACCTCCTCAGCCGGTCGCTGGTTTCCGCGCCACAGGCCCCCAAGGCACCCTGCGGCACCGCACCGTGGAGTCATGTGTGTGCTGACTGCTGCCTGCGCGTACACTGCGGTCCAGCAGGGCACGCTGTTCAATTTGAGTCTTGATTCGCTGGACGCCGTATCGAGGCCAATGCATCATCGCAGGCTGCACACCCGCTCAGCTCTTCAGGTGGGCCTAACTCAGTGCAAAGCAAGTCATCGCCACGGCGGTAGGCCCCTGCCAGCTGCAGGGCAGCGGGTGCCACTAACCCTGTGCAACACAAGTCATCACCACGTGGCGGTAGGCCCCTGCCAGCCACAGTGCAGCGGGTGCCACTAATCCTGTGCAACGTAAGTCATCGCCACGTGGCGGTAGGCCCCTGTCAGCCGCAGTGCAGCGGGTGCCACTAACTCGGTGCAACGCAGGTCACGGACCCCTCATGACTGAGTTCCGTGGATGCTGACGCCATCATGTCATCTCCGGCAGTGGGGGATGTGATGTGCTAGGCCCCTTTTATTGGCAGGGTCACATGTCCTGTGATGCCTGTGCTGGATGGGTGTGGTGTGGGTGTTAACCAGCCCTCAGGGAGTGGCTGTGGCATGCTGACAACTAGACCAGTGATCAGCAGATCACTACAGGGAAGACGTGGGACATGTAGCTTTGTCGTCCCCCCCTCTGAGCGTAAGCAGAGTGGTCTGGCCTGGCGTATGCCAGGGCAGCGTAGGGGTGGGAACAATGAGCCCGGGGCTCTGGGCATGCTTCAGTTCTGGGCTGGACAAGGAAGTAACTGATGCTTGTGACTCTGTTGTAGTGTCTATGCCACACGGACCGCAATCGGCAATGTTGCACCCTGTGACTCAAGTCCCACGACATGTGCAACATGGACGTAAGGGGGAATCACTGACCCTACATTCATCCATACTTTCATACTTGTATGATCAAAGACATGACACATCTGTGCGATTCTGAATGTTTAATGCACATCCAGTGGAGTGTTGCAGCTGGAGCAGTACAGGGCCATGCAAACCCCACTTCATATTATTGGCCCGTGGAGGGCCAGCCAGAGTCCTTCAGGGAATGACAAGTACATCGGAAGAGGAAGAGTTCAGTCCGCAGTTTGATCGCTGTGTCATTGGTAACCAAACAGAATATGGCAGTCCATGTCGAGGTCCAAGGTGAGTGTCGCAGAGAGTATCGGGGGACAGTGGAAGGTGATGATGCAAAGGGCAGAACCAAGCAGAAACAGGCCATATGGCGGAGATGAATGCCACTGCCTCCTCCTTACCAGTAAGGTTGATTCACCCGCATCTTCGTCCTCTGTCACATGTGCCTCACACGTGGGTGGTGGTGGAATGTCGGCAGCACTGTGTGCCACTGACACATCGGGGGCCGGAGGTGGATTGCCTGCCGCACTGTAAGGCACTGACACATCAGGGGGCGGAGATGTGGATGTTGAAGCAGCAGCAGCATTCATCTGTGCAAGGCCTTGAGGCAGCAATGCCATGACGATGTGCTGCAGGGCATGGAAGGTCCCAGCCACATCTCGCTGGTGTGCAGCCGTGGCAGCCATTCTTTCCGCCGTCATCCACTCCATGTTCTCCATGAGCCCCCGCATCTGTCCCAACTCCCGGCTGACATCACTGGAGCCACTCTGACTGGACAGTTGTTCTTGTCTCAGTATCATGACTCCAGCGATGTCAGCCATGGATCGTTGGAGAGCATGGAGCGGACTGTGGGTCTCCGTTAGGGACTGTAAGTGGTCCCTGATGGTACTCAGACACCCATGTATGGCATCAAGTTTGGCTGCCATGAGGTCGAACCCCACCCGCACCTGATCAGCCATCTTCTCCTGGACCTCTAACACACGGCGTTGGAAGGCCATGTGTTGTTCGTGGGGGTCCTGGGAGACACCCGGGGTGGTAGGTGCTTCCTACTGTGTGGTCTGTGCAGGGGGTGGGGTCTCCTCGATGCAGCTGGGCTGCCCTGCTCCTGGAGATGGGGTGCCAAAGCTGTCAAAGAGGGTTTGGAGGGCTTCGGTGTCGATGTCAGGGATGTCCTCATCGTCATCAGTGAAGAGTTGTTGGGGCTGCTCTGCAGGAGGTGTTGGTGCTCCCTCTGCAATGTGAAGGGGAGATGCAGTATTACATTGTGTTCACATGTTTTTTGTCGCATTGTACAAGTTCACATGCAGACTGCATGGCAATGTACATTGTGACTGTTTAGGAGGAGCTGCCTATTTGATGCGGGACAGCCTATTTGATGCGGGACAGTGGACATTTCGTCAACATCACGGATATGTGTTTGTACTTGTACATTGACATCTCACATTTCCCTGCTATGCCAAATGTGATTGGCCAGTTTCTACACACAAGCGGCACCTGTTGTGTCCTCTGTCCTGTTGTAGACGTGTTGCAGTTTGTACCACATTGTTGTCAATGCTGATGTGCTCTGAATGTCATGTGGGTGTGCTGCATTTTGGGAGAGTTGCCCCTGCAGCTCTGATTTTGCTGCCCCTTGTCCCTTTCAGGCGGTGTGCCTTTGACTTCTGTGCCCATACATTACTGAGATGTTGCAGACTTGGGTGAATTTGGGTCTTGGTGGGAGTTGGGACTCTGGGGCATGGTTTGTCTGCAGATGTGTTGTTGACGTCAGGGGTTGTTTGTGCAGGTGGATGTGTCAGAGTGTGACCTGCTCCTTTACGGATGTGGTCCACACTCAGCCACCTTAGTGTGGTGGCGTGCACCATGTCATGATGATCGGACTGCAGCCATGCTAATCGTCATGCAGTGTCACTTGCATTGTCAGTGTGGCTCATGGACCCGCAGCTTTGCTGGGTTCAGCTCATGTGGTTGCGAGATTGGTGATGTGTGTGAAGGGACCCTCTGGGCACATAGTCGACCGGGGCCTACTTGCTGTTTCTAGGTGTGCTGCAGTGTGCCAAGGGGATCAGGGACATGATCCAGAGTCATTGTGGGTGTGCATTGTGCTCCGCTTGATTGTGCATGTGTGCCATTGTGCCCATCTCCCCCCCATCCCCCCAGTCCCTGGTCGTCACTCACCCTGTTGCTGTTGTGTCAGGTCATGTTGAGCAGTGTCCGGTCCCCCAACTCCTGCCACAGTCTCCCCACTGATGACTGTGGACACCATTTCCTCCATCTCATCCAGCTCCTCCTGTGGCGCTGGACTCCCACCTCCAGTCTGCATTGCTGCCTTCTGGTTGTTGGCGAGTTTCTGCTTGGTCTTGCGCTTCACATCATTCCAGCGCCTCTTGAGCTCTTCCATTGTCCTCCTCAGCACTCCGACTGCATTCACCTTGTCCACGATGGACTGCCATGTTGCATTTTTTGTTGCCAATGACACAGTGGAGGTGACGAACAGTTGTTGATGATGTTCTATCACCTCCATGATCAGGATCCTGTTTTCCTGCGGACTGAACCGCGTCTTCCTCTTCTTCTTGTCCTTGCCCTTCCCTGTCCCCGAGGTCCCAGGCTGCTCCTCCGGGGGGCTTGTGGGGTTCTGGCCGTCCTCTGTACCTGCTCCGGCTGCCTCCATTGTGCTTCGCTGTAGTTTGGTTTTTGTTTCTGTTTTTTTTTTTCTCCTTTTGTAGTGGTTTTTCCCGCCTGACATGTGTGATTTGCAGGCCTGGCGCAGCTTTTCGCTGATTGTCTTATCGCGGTTGGGCCCATCGCAACTTTTTTCGCGTTCGGGTTAGGATTTTCATCCCCGTCCCGGTAATGTTATCGCGGACATTTGACGCGTTATCGGGAGACTATCGCATGTTACCGCCGTGTTGAGAATACGACGTTAACACAGAGTTATTTTCCCGTGATAGACGGCGATATGAAAACTTGCGTTAACCTATTTTGGCGATGTTTATCGCACGTTCTTGAGAATATGCCCCTTAGTTTCTTTGATCTCACAACTTGCAAAGTTCAATTTGTTATTAAGTTTAAAATGTTCTCTCCAGGCTTTGTCAACGAAGTTGTTTCCTGCCACTTTTAGCCTCTTCATTCCATATTTTAATGGGGCAGGTTCACATCTTCTCTGAATTTAGGAGAAACTAACATATAGAAACTAACATCTGTTTCCAGGGCCATTGTGGTAAAATCTGATGGCAACATTACCAAAGACTTCCAAAACTTTCTTTCAAGGGTTCCTATTTTTGATGTTACTTTGTCCAATTCCCATAATTCCACACCATAGACTATTTTGCTTCCTGCCTTCGCTTGGACAACCCGATCGATATTTTGCAAGAACTCATTTCCGTGGGTCGTTGACATTTTACAGATGGTACTTAAAGTTGGTACTGATTTTTCTATGACTATCTGAATGTGCGTATTCCATTTTAAGTCGTTGGAAACAGAACGTCCTAAGACATGCGAACGATTTTACTTTGGCCAGTGGTATGTTATTGAATAAGAAGACATTAGAGACATTTTTTTTTTTTTTTTTTTTTAAAGATCTTTATTTTGTTTTTTCTGTATATTTGTAATCCATATTCTTGACAGTACATCTGCCAGAGCTGCCCTTGGAGACCCTTTGGTGTTCTGACAACTAGAATGGAGTCTCTAGCGTATTATAGGGCAGGGACTTGAAAGGCTTCAATTGCTGGGACAACTATATTTACCTTCAAAACCTCTCTGTGCAGCTCATTTGTGTATAGTCAAAAAAGTAAGGGCGCAAGCAAGCATCCTTATTTCACTTTGCTTTTGGTACCAAATCTTCTGCTAATATCGCCTTTTTGATTGAGCCTGACCGGTGATTTTGTACTTGAATACAACATTTCTATCAAGGATAGTAGTGCCGGGTCTAGTCCCAATTCATTCATCTTTTTTCATAGCCTATGATGAGGTATTCGGTCGAAGGCTGCTGTACAGGTACGCTACATAAACTGACATGATCTCTTTTTTTTGATGTACTGTATTTGTGAATAATGTGTAGAAAAGTCAAACACTGATCAGGACAGACCTTCTCTGGACCCCCCTTGAATTAGGGTTGGTATTTTATCATTTCGAACCTATTAGTTTAGAGCCTTAAGTATAAGTTTGCAAAAGACTTTTGCAGGCAATGTTAATTAGGCTGATTGAACGATAAGATTTTAGGTTGTTTTGAGGGCTCTTTTGTACTGCCAGGATTCCATACATATATTTGCTGTGGCAATTTCAATGAAAGGTTCGGTTAGAATCGGTTGCCACCATTCTTTGCTTTGCTTGAAATCCTTTGCTGGTATCTTGTTTGGCCCTTTTGCCAGTTCATTTATTACTGATGTTATTCTTTCCTGTATGAAGATCTTTTCAAACAGGTTTCTTCTCTCTGTCTTATCTATTTCTCTGTCTATTGCCTTAAGGGAGGGTGGATTCTGTGATATATTATGTAGAACTTCAGTCTATTTGAATAAGGAAGAGAAATGCAGTATCAAAATATCTTCTATGATATTGGCCTCAACTACATTTCTTTTTATTCCGAGGCTCTCCCCAATGTTCCTCCAATGATAACCATTATTCCTCATTTTCTGTCTCATTGAGCATAGCCTCTTTACCATTTCTTTTGAACGGCTGGCTTATTTGCTTCCACTGATTGCTTTTCAAGCACTACTTTTTTCTTTTAGCACTCCATGGATGTACATGTGTTTTCCAGCTGTCTCTCGTGTACTTCTTTCCTCCACACTCCATGTTGTTCTCTATCAACCATGTGCTTTTCCCTGTCCCCCTCCTTCTTGCACTCACTCGCCTGTACTCCACCTGTAGAGTCCTCGCCCATAGACTTCTCCCCTGTCTGTTCAATGATGCTCTCTTTCACCCGTTTGCTCCCCCCCAGCGCTCCATTTTCCTCCCTTTCTCTGTTGTTTGCTTTCTCCCACATGCACTCTCTGTATTGCTTCCCCGACCTGAACCTTCTTGTTTCTTCCACACCCCTTCCTTGCCACCATATTGCTTACCTCATGTTACTTCCTCCTCCCTCCCCCTGAGTTTCTTTAACCTCCCCTGTTGCTTCTGCTCTCCTTGTTGTTTCCGCTCACATGCTTTAAAAAAACTCATTTGTGTGTTTTTTTTTCTCTTTAGTTACCGATCTACCACTAATCTGTAACTACAATGAAAAGAAAAGCAGTTAAATAATTCTTTAGGCATGTGCATGCATGGTGCGCACACCTACAAAATGAATCAACCGGTCGCGTCTAATACTTTAAAAATAAATTTACGGGGCGTGGCTTGGATCCCGGCGGACATGGAGGCGTCCGAGTGAGGCTCCCGGCTCGGAGCGGATGAAACGCGCTCGAAACGAAATACCCTGAGCGCCACATGAAGACTGTCAGCGGGTGAACGGGTGAGCGCTACGATGTGACCCCTTTTACCGCTGCTCCGATATCCCTGAGGTGCTTATTCCTGGATTTTGCGAGCGTATGAGGGGCTGCGATGTTACGGCCGCCATTTTGTTTTTCGTTTGTTTTTTTTAATTATTTTCTCATGGAGCAAATGCTCCTCTAAAACTTTTAAATGGCGGGCTTTATATGTAACACAAAAGGCATGGCAGGCTCCTTAGTGCTTGAACAACACCTGCTCTTTCCTCAGTAGAGCCCTGACGCAGCGTGATACCTCATTTGCACCTCATCCTATCTGTTAACATTGAGGTGATGTGAGACAGCCGCCATTTTGTGCCATATCAGAAGATCTTATGTGATTGATGCACCGTCATTGAAAACCTCTTTAGGGTTCATTTGGCGGCAACGACTCAAAGGTCTTCAGTCATATAAAGGCTTTTGTGACGCTTAATTTCATTTTTTGACTCCTAGAACTCTGGAGTGGTCATATTTTGGTTAATATTGCTGGATGGGCAGAACAAAAGGTACCCTTTCTGCCAGCTCGAAACCAAAGCGCATTTTCATCAAAAACTCAACAATTTTTTCTGAATTCTCCCGGCTGGGAAATTTAGAGGTCCTTGATACTGATCAGTGTAGCACAAACATGGAACCTACGCAGGGAGCGATAGGAAAGTCCAACGTGAAACGTCTAAAAAGGACCCCCCTCACCACCCAAATTGGAAGCTCCAGTCTCCATGGAATTAATACTTCAGGAAATAAGAGCTCTAAGACCTTTTGTGGAAGAGACAAATGCCAAACTACAAACCCTCTCAGACAACTGGTTACAGATGGACGCAAGACTCACAACGGTGGAACAGAATGTTTCCTCCTTCCAAAGTACCTCCAAGGACGTACACTCCTTGCATTCCCACGTATCCTCACTACAAAAACAGGTCGAGGACTTGGAAAATCGAAATAGGAGGAATAACATACGCATCTATAATTTAGTAGAGGGGGTCGAAGGTACAGATCCAGTTGCTTTCTTCAAATCTTTTCTTCCCAAGGTTCTTCTTCTACCAGAAGGAACTATATTGAACATACAACGTGCTCATAGACTGGGTCGCATTGCCACTAATTCTTTTTCCCCACAGAAGCCGAGGGGTGTCATTCTGTACTTCTTGGAGTACACAGATCTGTTAAAGGTTCTGGCTGCTGCTAGGGCTATTCAAAAAATCTCTTGGTCTGGTGCTACATTGTTCTTTGCGCAGGATTATTCAAAAGCAACTGCGTCAAGGCGCAAGGCCTTTCTCGACATGAGACCAGCTCTTCGCACCATGGGCGCCAGATATGGTCTTTTCCACCCATGCTTATTCAAAGTTACTTTCAACAACAAGACCACTTCATATGAGGATCCAGTGCGTCTGCAAAGCTTTCTTAATGCGCACAATACTGATTTCATGGACTCTTCAAGACCTTCATCTTCGCATGTTACTGGACTTACCTGAGTCGCATATTTATGATTTTATTTTCTTATGTTTCACAGGTTACATGCCGTTGCATATTTGTTCGGGTCCTTCATCTCAATGTTATCTTTGACAGTACTCACCAATGTTTTGTGATTTGGCTTCTTCATGGTTTTGGAATGGTATTAATTAACGTTATTCTGATCATCTTATCTTTCTTTGTTTCCACAGTCTCATGCGTGTTTTGACGTGTTCCCCTCCCGGCCTGGTCTAGCTCTCGCTGGTCGTCTCGTCTGCTTTATGTGGTTCCACCTACCCCTCCAATTTCGTTCCCTTTATGTAGGTATGTCGTGTGTTTTGTTATCTGTTTTCTGTATTGTTTCACAATTTTTCTCTCTCTATGAACTCGGTGTCTTTTACAATCCTTTCTTATTTTACTCTCTTTTATGCATTTCATCACTTATCACCCCAATTCTCAATCATTTTACCTCTTTACTCTTCTTTAGTATAACCATTCACTCTAGCCTTCTTTTTCAGTTTACCTATCTCTATGCATATGGCCTCTATTGTCTAGGGTTTCATTCTCTTTTTTATCTGAAATATTCTTATTCCTCCTTCTTTCATCATACTTGTCTACTCATACACAGTTTTGTACAATGAATTGGTTCTACACCTCATGTTTAAACCATTTTAGCTTTGATTATATATGTCTCTAAAACTCATTTCATGGAATGTCAGGGGTCTAAATTCTCCTATAAAAAGACAAAGGGTACTCACTCATCTGGCTAAGTTGAACGCAGGTATAGTTTTCTTACAAGAAACTCATCTTACAGATGTTGAGTCATCAAAATTAAAAAGAGGATGGGTGGGATCTGTGTTCTCGTCTCCAGGTGATGGGAAACGTAATGGAGTAATGATACTATGTCATAAATCTATTCCAATTTCACTTGTGTCACAGGAATCTGATACAATGGGCAGATGGCTGAATGTTAAATTGTTGTTGAAAGGTGTTCCAGTTTCCCTTTTTAATGTTTATGCTCCTACATGTGGCGAACCCTCATTCTGGTCCACCCTGGCCAAACAAATAACGCAGTCTATGGAAGATAATTTTGTATTTGCCGGTGACTGCAATCAGGTTTTTGATCCATTTGTTGACAGGAATTCTAAAGCCTCCTTTATTCCCAATAAGCCACACAAGTCTTTTACCCATACTATTACCCAACACAAACTTCTGGACGCTTGGCGTTTATGTCATCCGACAACCAGAGAGTATACTTTTTATTCCCCTTCCCATCATACCCAGTCAAGAATTGATTACATTTTTGTTTCCCATAATATTTCTCAAACAATCTCATTTGCGGAAATTGGCCCCATTTTACTCTCGGACCATGCACCGGTATCAATTGGCATAGACATTTTACCTAAATCTTCACTCCCCAGGAGGTGGCGTTTTAACAACGCTCTCCTTTTAAACCCAGAGTTCACTGCTTCCTTTACATCTTTCTTCCATGAATTTTTTGAAATAAATCACACGGAGCACATGCCATTTTCCACTATTTGGGATGCTTATAAAGCCTCAGCACGGGACTTCATCATAGGTTTCGTCTCCAAAAATCGCAGAAATGCACGCACGCACACGAAGAATCTCCTCAATGATATCAAAAAACTGGAGCATTCTTATTACACATCCCATTCAAATGAATGCCTGTCAGCCTTGATAAACGCTAAACTGCAATTTAATAAAAAGTCGACTGATGATGCATCACTGTACTTGTTAAAATCTAGTTCAAAGTTTTATGGAGGCAGAAACAAAGCAGGGAAAATATTGGCTAATTATTTAAAGATTAGGCAGAACAGGTCAAATATAGAATCGGTTTATGACACTAATTTAGATTTAAAATTCAAAGATGTTGAAATTTTAAATGAATTTGCCCTTTTTACAAATCTTTGTATTCATCTGAAACACAGCCTTCCGAACAATCCCTACTACAATTCTTTTCTAGTATACCAAAACCCTCAGTCTCTTCTCTAGATTTATCACCTTTGGAGTCAGACATCACACAGCAGGAACTCATGAGTGCACTACAACATTTAAAAAAGGATAAAGCACCAGGTCCAGACGGCTTTACCGTTGAATTTTACACGCACTTCTCCAGACTCTTGGGGCCTGATTCACAGAACTAACTTACGTCAAAAACGTAAAGTTAGTACCTTTTGGTATTCACAGAATACACTTACTCATACTAACTTTATGTCCGCACTCGGGCCGGAGATTCCGGCCCGGTGGTGGAGATTCCGGCCGTTTGTGGAGATTCCGGCCCGGAGGTGGAGATTCCGGCCCGGAGGTGGAGATTCCGGCCGTTTGTGGAGATTCCGGCTGGAGATTCCGGCCGTTTGTGGAGATTCCGGCCATTTGTGGAGATTCTGGCCGGTTGTGGAGATTCCGGCCGGTGGCGGAATCTCCACAAACGGCCGGAATCTCCACAAACGGCCGGAATCTCCACCTCCGGGCCGGAATCTCCACAAACGGCCGGAATCTCCGGCCCGAGTGCGGACATAAAGTTAGTATGAGTAAGTGTATTCTGTGAATACCAAATGAGTAAGTGTATTCTGTGAATACCAAAATGAGTAAGTGTATTCTGTGAATACCAAAAGGTACTAACTTTACGTTTTTGACGTAAGTTAGTTCTGTGAATCGGGCCCTTGTTGCCTAAGTTATTCTCTTTAATGAAATCCTTCGGCTCTTTGGACGAATCCTCTGGATCCTTCTCAGAAGCTCACATTTGCCTCATTCCCAAGGAAGGCAAAGACGCTAAATCTTGTAAAAATTATAGGCCCATTTCTCTGGTTAACATTGACTATAAAATTTTCTCCAAAGCACTGGCTCTCAGGCTTGACTCCTACCTACCGAATTTGTTGGGAAGGGAACAGTCTGGCTTTGTAAAAGGAAGATTCATTACAGACAATACACGTCTTCTTTTTAATGTTTTGTCCAAATCCTCCCGCCTAAAACATTCCCTAGCGGCGATTGCACTGGACGCGGAGAAAGCGTTTGATACGGTTGAGTGGATTTATTTGTTTTATACTCTCAGATGGTTTGGCTTTGGCCCTAAATTTATATCCTTAATTTCTCTTCTTTATTCTCATCCTCGTGCTGCGGTTTGTGCCAATGGTTTGATTTCCTCATTCTTCGACTTGGGCAGAGGAGTTAGACAGGGTGCCCCCTTTCTCCCTTTTTATTCAATTTGGCGCTGGAACCATTCCTCTCCAAATTACGCCTCAACCCAAACATACATGGTTTCCAAACACACAATGGTCACATTAAGCTCGCAGCTTATGCTGACGATATAATGCTTTTTATGTCAAAACCAAATGAATCAATACCTGCCTTTCTTGCGGAAGTTCATGTGTACTCCCTTATCTCGGGCTACAAACTAAATGATGATAAGTGTGAAATCTTGCCCTTAACCAAATACACTTTTAAACCAGAATTTAGTGCCTCCAACTTCACATGGAGTCCCAATCATATTAAGTATTTAGGACTACATGTTACACCTTGTATTTCTGACACAGTGGCTTTGTGTTTGAAGAAATGTACTCAAAAGATTTCAGACCTCACTGCTAAGTGGCATCCCCTCTACTTGTCTTGGTGGGGACGCTTGGACACTATTAAGATGATGCTATCGCCCATAATTTTATATACTATCTCGAATATACCAGTCCCAATTCCTGTTAAGTCATTTAAGAAGATCAACACTATTCTCTCTGCCTTTTTATGGAATAATAAGAAGCCCAGAATGTCTTTGTTGAAGCTGATCCGTCCCAAAACAGAAGGTGGAGTCAACTTCCCGGATTTTCAGGCGTTTCAGAAGGCATTTCTTCTACGCCAGGCTTCTCTTTGGTTACTTGACCCCACGGATGATTGTCCCTTATGGACTTCCGTTGAACGATTATTTCTGTCTCCCTTTTCTTTTCATGAATACCTCTCCTTCTCGCGCAAACCGCAGTCCCTTTCGACTCCCATAATTAAATTAACGACTAAACTTCTCCAACCGCCATCCTCCCAGACTCCGCCCACTACTGACTCCTTTTTAGGTCGAGCCTCGAGTAGCGCGCAAGCGCTGCTTAGAGGCGAAGACTTAATGTAAGTGAGTTTTCAAAGCAGTCCAAGAAACGCTCGTGCGTCGTGGCTGGCCTTTTTGAGATGGGTACGCGCGGCAAACATGTGTTTCCAATTATCGTGCCCAGACGCGGGCGCGATAAGTGGAAACACATGTCTGCCGCGCGTACTCATCCAAAGGCCAGCCACGACGCACGAGCGTTTTGGGACTGCTTTGCAGGCTGCCGCGCTCGCTCGCCCCCGCTCCTCCGTGCTTGTTATAGGACTTGTGCCCTGCCGGACAGTTATTGCTGGGTTCCCTTTAACTGTTTGAAGGATACATTTTTGCACGCTCCCCTAAAATAGTTTTAGCACCGATGCACCAGCAAAGTTGAACACACAAGTATTGTTATTATATTGTTTTAGCTGCCAGGAAAAGATGAGCTTTTGTGCAGCCAAATCTAATACGAGGCAGGGCAAAGAGCACAAGCCGCCTTCGCTTTGCCCACGTACCCCGACAGCTTGTTGCACTCATTGCCCCCAGTGCATATCAGTGAGTGAGCTCCGGACAGAAAGGCTGGTGTTTCCGGAGAAATGATCCCTCGAGCCCTTCTTCTCTCTCCCTCCCCCACGTACCACATGATAGACGTAGAATTGTCTCCTTGTCTCGGGCCACACAAGCTGTAAAGTATTCCGCCAGCAGCACTCACCAACCTGGTAGTATTCTCCTCAGGTACTCGGTGGTACTTTTCATTGAAGCATCCATCACCCCGTCAGCATCCACAACCCCTCCAATATTCCCACCCCTTAATGCTCACCTTGCAGTAACAGGCGCACAGCCCCCATTGTAGTAGTTGGCCGTCTTTAAGTAGCCCCCTCATGTGCTCTCATTAGCACCTTCCAGCAGCGCCTAACTCCACACAACAGCCTCCTCCATAGTACACCCCAATGCGCCACTCTTCTCTAATAATGCATGCCCAGTAGTAAGCGGCCCATGGAGTGAGTACACCCCCTTCTGTACTCAAACCACTGAAATTAATTCTCTCTGTGGGTTTCTACTTTGCTCCATACAGGAGGGGGCATTATGCAGGCATAACTAGTACACCTTTTGGTGATCTCAGATGACATTTTAATCACTCGCCTAGCATGAAGGTGAGGTTATTCATCCCAGAGTCCCAGATTCCAGCTGCAATGCATATAAAGACAAAATATTGGATAAATATGCAAAACAACAAAAATTCTCCTATAACCTGGTGCTTCATTAGCTGTTTGTTGCCGTTGACACAAGCGAGCTCTCCTCACACCCTGCACACTCGTTGACACTAACAACTTGCAGCTATCTATGCATGTGAATGTGGCCACCACTTCACCATTACAATATTTCTGATGTCAGCACAATAAATCAGTAAGTTAGTATATGTGCAAATTGGTTTCACGTTCTAATATGTTGGATCAATTTTATTTTCATTAATTTCGGTTTACAGTCATTTGCTTACTTTCTTTATTTTTTTACAAGACAAGATTCTACAAAGACTAATTTCATCTTCAGAAGTTGCAAGAAAAGGACTCAACGCCCTTGCTACCTCATTCCATACAAATACACTGTCATGAACGTCTGCGACAACCAAGTGCGCAATACTCTCCTAAAGCACCAACCAACCTACACTCCTTAAGGTCTCATGCTCTGCACAGCCCACATATCATATCAGTCTCGCCTTTGGGACCTTATAAGTATTTAGTTATGCAGCACAATATCCTTACTGCAACAACATTAACTGTTGCATGGCTAAACACTTATAAGGTCCCAAAGGCGAGACCTATTGGCTATGCCAATGCTTGTTTAGTTCAACTATCTGGCACAATAAATATCTGCTTATCCATAATAGGCCTTTCTACTGGAAAACTTGGAGGCAGAGAGGCCTGCTTTGGATTCATCAATTATTTTCTCATTCAGTTTTCTTAGCTTTCCCCTTGCTTAGTCAATTGTTTCACTTACCTGTCTCATTCACTCCTAAATATAATCTTTTAAAGGAAGCAGTGATGTCTACATATACCCAATTATCTAGAACACCAATTATTTCTGATGACTCAAACTCCACTTCACAATTACATGCCTTGCTGAGGCTTGCACCCAAAGCTTCCACCATATACAGTTTTTTGCAGGGTAATGACATGATCAGGCAGAAATCCAGAATAGAGGAAGCGTGGGAGCGCGATTTTCAGACATCGTGGTCAATTCCTCTCTGGAGGAGTTTATGGATTAAAATAAGGAAATCCTCCAGGGCAGCAAACATAACGCAAACTCTATACTTTGTATATAATAGACTTTTATTGTCTCCACACATTTTAAGTAAGAGTTTTTCAACTGTACCAGATGTCTGTTGGACATGCTCATCTCCAAATGCTGATTTGTTCCATATGTTATTTTCCTGTACATCTGTAGGTAATTTTTGGAAACAGGTTTGGGCTCAAATCAACCTAATTTTTGGAACTAGTTTTCCTTTTTCTTTTAATAACATCTTCCTGGGCAGTCTCTCATCAGTTTGGGAAAATATGATGATCAATGTCAAAATTATGGATTTGCTATTAGCGGTTGCATTCCAACAAATTACTATAAATTGGAAAGACTCCACAAAGATTTCCTATAGAGCCTGGTGGTATGCTGTTTGCCATAACCACAGGTTAGATACTGCTTTCGTCTATCCTATAACTTTGGCGATGAAGCGTTTAGAATTGTGGTCACCTCTTACTACATTTATTGACACAAGTGCCAGGAGGCATTCCCAGTTGCGACCATTTCAACAAGAAGTCCTTAAACCCCCTTGATTCCCTAACATTCCTAATATCCTTCATTATTTACTGTTACTGAGATTATCTCTGTATTATTTGAGCTGTGTATGTTGTTCTTTATGAGCTTAATGCGTATATTTTCATTGCCTTATTACGATTTCTTTTCGATTGTATTGCTCTGAGATTGCTACTTTGTATTTTTCAATGACACCTTGATTCTTTACAATAAAAATTTCCTTGAACTTAAAAAAAAAAAAAAAAAATTACTTCTCATGCATGCTGCACATCATCCGCGATGCTGTCCACATGACTAAAAACCATTTGCAAAGCCATTGGGTCCCAACGCCGAGACATATAGGCTTTGCAGTGATTGTTAGTCTAGTGAGGGAGAGCTAGTATTGTAAATCGTCCAGTCACTCTGTGAAAGAATGTGTATCGCTCACCCTATGGTGGATGGCAAAATACATTTGAACCTTAATCCATCCGAAATGGACATTCGCCTGACTATGGATGAACCCTTGATGTTCTAGCTTTTGGAAAGACCTTCAGTTATGGGTTCTTGCCCCATACCTGCCAAAACTGGTCGCAATCTCAGCATTGATATCAGCAGTGATCTATCCTTTCATGCCCAGGCAGCAAACGTAGCCAAGACTTGCTTTAGCAGCTGAAGATTCTGTGAACTCTCCTCCCTTTTATTGGCAACAAATTTCACAGTCCAGTGGTCCACTCCCTTCCAGTCTAGGCTTGATTATGGCAATGCCATTTATCTGGCTTCGGCTGAATCAATTATCCTTCAAATACAACTAGCACAGAACACCGCAGCCCAACTCATCATGCAGATCCCGATATTGTAACAGCTTAAATGGCACCATATTAAGAAGTGAGTGGTTTTTAAGTCAAATCTAATAGCCCATAACGCGTTCTATCAGCAATCGACAAACTTTCTAGCAAATAAGTTCTCTTAGCATTTTACCAGGTGAGCGCCTTTGCTCAAATCACCAGTCACGCATCTCAGTTCTGAAGAACCGAAAAGTTAGGTCTGTGGAAACAGCAACAAAATAAAATCACTCGCCAGCTCATCCCTTGGGCGGAAACTAGTCTCCTTCAATTTAGAAAACTCATAAAAACGTACTTGTTTAACTGCTGGTTAGCTAGGTCTATTTACTTTTAGAGCAACAAGTTTTAGCATATGCTGCGCTTTATAAGTAACCTACCCAGTGCTTAATTTGTAAAATATTAAGTGCCAGGGCTCTGACCGGGAGGCCACTGCAGCTTGCACCACCCATCGCCCTTGTCATCTCTGCCAGAACAACTACTAATCATCTCTCTCGCATGTAAATGCGACAGTTCAGATTATTCCAGGTCCCCAAAGCTAAAGGAATGGCTGTGGAGGCAGGTATTAGCAATTTTAATGTATATTGTATTTCGAAACAACCGTGGTTCTGCTATTCTCTAAATTAGATGAGCAGCGCCACTATGTGGTAGACTGTTCTAGGTATGGTGTTGACAATTAGGTGCCGGTGCCGAGCACTGGAAAGCAATTAAGTGCCGGTCCTGAGCACCGGAAGACACCGGCTCAAATTAAGCACTGAACCTACCAAAGATGAAATCCACGAAAAATTCAGTTTCATTTAATGATATTTCATCCCCACACAATTCATCTGTGGGCTTGTCCATAACTTTAAAAACAACTTGCACTATTTTATGAATTCCAGATACTTCAAAAATGCCAAAACTTGTAAAAATTTGAGATTTACCACCACATGTTCTAGGGCACGGTTTTGGGCGTTTCCAATAGACACTGCTCAAGTTCCATCTCTTAAGTCTTTAGGTAAAAATCGCCTCCGTATGAGACGAAAACACACAGTAAAAATATTTTAGACCCAACCACTTCTGCAAAGTATTTTTTGTCAGCATACTTTTGAAGGGGAGGCCTGTGCTCTAATTACCTTTGAATAAACTGTGCTTATTGTCTCACGCTCATTATTCTTTGCAGCTGTCACCTTTTTTGCCTGTATCTTGAACCTGAACTATGCTCAGCCTAACTTTGCCTTTTGCTGCCACTTCACTGTCACAACAAAGGGATCTGATATCAATGGGACATTGTATAGACACATTCCCCACCCTAACTTTCACAACAGACCTTGATGGGCGCTCGCACAGGAACTTAATGGCACCAGACACAAAGGAAGAAGAGACTTTAGCAGCAGACACAAGATCCATCTGAGCCTGACCTATTCACACTACCACCAAAATAATTCAGACATTGTACTGCACAGGCAAACGCTTTCCTGAGTAAGCAAGCAATTGGTCAGTGTTATCAATACACTCAGGGAAGACTTGCACAAGCGATTCATTACAAATAAAACCGTCTTTTTCTGAGAGGAAAATATGTTGAGGCTCTAAAGGAAGTCAAAGAACGTTATTCTTAGACGGAAAACATTGGAGAGATCTCAAAACTAGTTAGGCTGGTGTTGTAAGGTCTCATGGTACCCCCACTGGTGGGTTCAGCCCTCTTGGTACCCACTCATCCCAAACCTGCTCCTGCTGCTATGATCTCCAAATAAACCCTTTCTAGACCCTTTCCTCTTCTCTCCCTCCACTATCCTTTTCAATCCAACTAACAGACTCACATGTCCACTGCTCAAATTAATTCCATATTTCCCTATACTCATTCACCACTAATCTTGTTTGGGTTCCGCAGTAGCGTGCTACTCCTCAGAGCGCTTTGATGCTTCATCAGGGGTTCCAAGATCTATATAAATCCAAACCCTTCCCTCTTCTATCGCTCCACTATCCTTCTCAACCCACATAACACTCACATGTCCACCACTGAAATTAATTTCATATTTCCCTATACTAGTTCACCACTAATTCTTTTTGGGTTCCGGAATGGCGTGCTACTCGCCGAAAAGCGCTTTGATGCCTCGTCAGGGGTAGTAAGTGCTATATAAACGCAATTACAATTACAATTTCTAGCAACAGTTAACGGTTGGTAGCTTTCCTTCGAGGGACCACATTGTCAGTTTGTCACTTTTACCAATGACTGTGTAAATTAATTCCCATTAGTATGCTTTTTATGTAAACGTGTCTCATGAATATATATTGGTGAAATGTAGGATGCACCCAACTGTTTTTTCCCTTAAGAACCCCATGCAAATCATGCAGATGGAGTGCAAGTTGGTCAACAGTTAGCAAAACAAAGTGTGTATGCTCAGTGGTATACATAATGTGTGTAGGACCCATGTGTGCAGAGCCATGTCAGTGGTCACGTTGTAAGTTGCTAAACAAGGATCCTCCTGGTTGAATTTTGGATACCTCCCTTTTATGTTATGTTAATTTATTGCATGTTATTTCACATTCCAAGTATTTTTTAGTGCACGTTTTCAATACTTCTAATGGCACCTTTGTGCTTTATGGATTTCATTGGACTGGTGATGGTTTAGCCAAGAATTAGTTCAGGTGTTCCTAAGCCTCAACTCATTCCGGTGTTATTTCTACTTACTGACAACCCGTGTGAGTACGTTGAGATGACGAATGCCTATGGTGTAAATCCGTGGTACTCATAGTACGGCCCGCGGGCCGCCAGCGGCCCAGCAGGCCTTCCTTGGCGGCTAACGGATCTTGCAGGTAATGTCCCCATGGCCCCCCAGCTTTTGTGGAGAGAGAGAGAATGGAGAGAGGGACTGACTGACTGAGAGAGAAACTGACTGACAGAGAGAGACTTAGAGAGAGAGACTGACAGACTGACTGAGAGAGAGACTGACTGAGAGAAAGAGAGACTGACTGACTGAGAGAGAGACTGCGAGAGAGAGACTGACTGACTGAGAGAGATAGACTGACTGAGAGAGAGAGACTGACAGAGAGAGAGAGACTGACTGAGAGAGACTGACTGACTGAGAGAGAGACAGACTGACTGACAGAGAGACTGACTGAGAGAGAGACTGACAGAGAGAGACTGACTGACTGAGAGACAGAGACTGACTGACTGACAGAGAGAGAGAGAGAGAGAGAGACTGGCTGACTGACTGAGAGAGAAAGACTGACTGACAGAGAGAGAGTGACTGACAGAGAGAGTGACTGACTGACAGAGAGAGACTGACTGACTGAGAGAGACTGACTAACTGACAGAGAGAGAGAGACTGACAAAGAGAGAGACTGACAAAGAGAGAGAGAGACTGACTGACTGACAGAGAGAGAGAGACTGACTGAGAGAGAGACAGACTGACAGAGAGAGACTGACTGAGAGAGAGACAGACTGACTGACAGACAGAGAGAGACTGACTGAGAGAGATAGAGTGACTGACTGAGAGAGAGACTGACTGAGAGAGAGACAGACTGACTGACAGACAGAGAGAGACTGACTGACAGAGATAGAGTGACTGACTGACTGAGAGAGAGACTGACAGAGAGAGAGAGAGACTGACTGAGGCTGACTGAGAGAGAGAGAGACTGACTGAGAGAGAGAGACTGACTGAGAGAGAGAGAGACTGACTGACTGAGAGAGAGAAACTGACTGACTGAGAGAGAGACTGACCCTCTGAGAGAGAGAGAGAGACTGACTGAGAGAGAGACTGACTGACAGAGACTGACTGACTGAGAGAGACTGACTGACTGAGAGAGAGAGAGAGAGAGAGAGACTGACAGAGAGAGAGAGAGAGAGACTGACTGACAGAGAGAGAGAGACTGACTGAGAGAGGCTGACTGACTGAGAGAGAGAGACTGACTGACAGAGAGAGAGAGACGTCAGTGCTTTGTGAAGTCAGTACTGATCCAGCGATCAGGGATCAATACATTTGCAAATAAACAAGGCCGAATTACGTTACCCAACAAGTCCCTTCACGCTGGGTTCAGTGGAATGCAAAGTTCGTACCTAACTTACCAATCTCCAACAGAACCTGCATTTCTTATAAAAAATAATATGGAGATGACATCTTTTTATAGTTGGTTAGTTATAGGCAATAATCTATAAACTCACTCTAAATAAAGACGGACTCAATGTGTATATTTATAATGTTTATCTAAATAATGTGAAATAAATGCTCATCAAGTACCAATACACAGTACAAATCATGAAATATCACTGAGTAAATTATTAGCAAAGAAATGACAAAATTCACATCATATTGACAGTGCATTGAAGGAGTCGAAAGGCGAAGAGAGAAAAGGTTCAGAAACAAAATACATTTGCAAATGATTATGCAAATTCAGGTTTCTATCTATACTAACCCAGTAGGATCAGGAAATCTAATCTCTGGCCACGAGAGCAGCAAGGTCCCTCAAGGAGATTTGAAAGGGCAAAGATTAATTCAGGAATCAGGAACAGGAAGGAAACAGGTAGGCCTCTACAGCAAACCGACGACAGCGACGATCTCCCAAGGATCAGCCTAAATGCCTTCAGCACACCCCTCCCACCGGGCACCTCAATTATACCCTAAAACTCAACTGTCCAACCCACACTTGCTTCAAAATAAGGAGCTAGTCTACATTTGATTGGTTAAGGAAGGGGGTGTACTGTCACACCACACTCGACATGTCCATCTCACTCAATGTTCTATTGTTTTATTTTTTCAACATCAATGACGGAATCTTCCCAGGAAATACAAGTATACAAATATCAGTCTTCAGCTTCCTTCTCTCCGCTAATGTTTCAAAATCTGTTACTTCTTGTGCCACTCGTGTGCTTCCAGAGGAAATGTTCCTCACTTGCTGATTGTTTTTCGTCTCCACGTTTAACTTTTGGCAGGCACACGTAAATTCGAAGGTTGCTCGCCTTTGCCTTCCCTCCACGTTCTCTTTGCTTTTTCAGCTAATTTTGTAAAAATCATTCTCCTTAACCCATTCTTCTACGGAGAATAAAACAAGCATTATTATTAATTTTGTAATGCTTTTCTTTACGCACCCTCCCAATGCTGCATCTCACCATGCGCAACCCATATTATTATTTTTTCTAGCAAGAGTTAATAACGTGCACAAAAGCAGCATTAATCTCTTTATTTTCATTAGTTAAGCATTTGCGGCCTAGTTCAGTGCTTTAGTATGCGCTTGCGCAGTATTATTTTCCCTCATGTTAGTTTTTTAAAACCGCGTGTTTTTCACTGCACACTGTTAGAAAAATTAGAAACTTGTTACTAGGGGTTTCAATCCGAGCAGGTTTCATTTTACGAAAAACCCTGCTCCATCAATCCCCCTTTGATGGCGTCTTTGAGCCGTCATCAAATACCCACCAATACAATTTGTCACTTAGAAAGCTGTTGTTCTCTCTCGTTTTATCATTATTCCATCTAAATCTCTCATCATTTCATGATAATTTCCTCTTCTATCTTCTAGTTCTATCTCTTCTCTCTTTCTCTTTCTTGCTCTTCGTTTGTTATCAGATGTCTCTTTCTTGCATTTGCAACACTCATAAATCAAGAAAATCATTAGTATTACTGTAACCACTACAATGATAGGTGTTAATATTCTCCCTAATAAACTATTCCCAAATGTAGAAAACCAATTTCCCACAGAGGAACAACTCTTACCAAGTTTCTCCCAAGCACCATCAACCTTCAATTCAGACAAATCTTGATGAAGATTTGTAATATTCTTAATATACCCCTCAAGACTCTTACTCTTATCAGGGTTATAAGTGCAACATTGTTGTATTTTCAACATATTGCAGACTCCACCCTCTTTTGCCAATAATACATCAAGGGCAAGTCGATTTTGCAAAACGATAGATCTAATTGCAACCATCTCAGTATCAACCATTAAAAACCCACCAGCAGTGTCTGTTGATAAACGATCAACCACTGTGGACAATTTTCTAATTTTGTGTGAATTCAAAATAACTCCAACTGAAGGTATCAGTGCTCCAAAAACATCCCCTAATATTTCTGAAAAGCTCGCTCTCTTATTACGTATTAGTCCATTCTTTACTTCATTGATTCTATTATTCTTATCCATGTGATACATTTTCGGAAATACTATTGCTAAATAACAACACCCATACCAATGTGCAGGCAACCTATAGTAGCTATTCTTCCCACACACATAATAAATTCCCGGAAAGACAGGATCAGTTCCTCCTTTTAATCCCCATCCTCCCGTTATTAGAAAGGTATGATCACATTCACTGGAACCAATGAAATAATTATTATAATCAGTCTTTTGTCTAAGCAAACAAAGCTTTCCTCTATGATACCAGTCTAGGGTCATTGCAGCGTAAGTCTCGCCCTTTTTGTAATCTCCTTCTCTGAAAGCCCAAGGAGGTACGAGACTTTTGCTCAGCAGCTGTTATCTAAAACTCTTGTCTTCTATCTTCAACCATGTTAATGAATTCTATTTCTTCAAATCGTAATCTGCAGGTGAGGTTGTGTCTATGTGCATATATTGTATCTATTGTTTGTGTAGAATGAAAAAATTCTCCCATGTATTCCGCATTTCTAGCACTATTTATTTTATTCATATTCTTTCTAATAGGAATTTCTGAGAATACTAAATCCAAGTTAGAATAGAAATACTGCAAACTACCCTTCTCGTAGAACAGACTAGTTAAGACACTACAATACACACCATATGTTAAGGGTAGGTGATGGTAAGTCACCTCCTCTGAAACAGACGACGCTAATTGCATGCACACATAACAATCTCTCGCATCCATTACATCAACATACTCATACAATAACTTGGTAAAGACATTTAACGAAAAATCATTAATTGATTTATCATGATGATAGATGCTGTCATCCTTCATCTTTTCTAATTTAGTATGTGAGTCTTCTTCAGAATCTTTAGTATCTACTTTATCACTCATCACACTATTAGTATTAGTGTTATTCTTATGATTAGTTACCATTAAGACAGGCACAACAACAATTAATGTTAACCACACCAACATTAGTAGAAAAATACTAAATAAGCAAACATTAATACATCTACGTTTAAGACTACGATTTTGATGTCCAGTCTCTGCTGTATTTGCCATTTCTAGTTAAATTTGCACCAATTCTAAAAAAAACTAAAAAAACTAAGAAAAAAACTAAAAATCTATCAATAATCTAATAAAATTTTGGTAAGATCTATCAAAAGTAGTGTAGCAAGTTAGTGTATCCCCAAAATTTTGTAAGATCTATCAAAAGTAGTGTAGCAAAGTAGTGTATCCCCACACACTTTATGGCTTTCCTCTTTACCCCCTCTTTTTCTTTTTTTTTTCTTTTTTTATTTATATCTTCTTCTTCTTCAAATCTTTTGAATGATTCAGAATAATTTTCTCAAAAATTGTTGCACTATACTTTTCACAGTTCTTTAAGGTGGTTCAAAACCGTCTCCTTCACTTGACTCTGTACCAGTATTTTCTTTGATCTGATCTGTGTTTTCAATTTCTTCCAACACCACATATGTCCATTCTGGTGCTATGTATTTCTTATTTGGAACCCTCACTCTTTTCGTTTTCCGAACTGATTCTTCTTCAGACTCACTTTGCTCAGTCTGATCTGAAACTTCAATTATCGTGTCAGGTGATCTTTGTTTCAGAGTGTATTTCAGTCTTTTCACTCCTTCTGGCCACACATCACCTTTCCTTGCTTTCTTTACTTGAACTGTTTCTTCAGCATCATTGTCAAGATCGCAAGTTCTTTTATTCAGTCCTTTTCTCTGTTGATTCTCATTAATCACTTTCTCTTTTTCTTTCTCAACAGCAGTCTTTTGAGACCCAGTAGCTGGTACCCACTCTATTCGACTTGTTCCTTGTTCGACTTCAGAATCTGTAACTTCAGACTCTATGGGGTATATTCACAAGAACGTGCGCTAAACATCTCCAAAAAAGGTTAACGCAACTTTACACATCGCAGTCTATCGCAGGAAAATAACCGTGTGTTAACGTGGAATTCACAACATGGCGGTACCATGCGATAGTTTCCTGAAAATGCGGCCAATGTCCGCGATACAACCACCGCGACGGCGATAAAAACACAAACCCCAACGCGAAAAAACATGCGATGGGCCAAACCGCGATGAGGAAATCAGCGATAAGCAGTGCCAGGCCTGCAATACACACATGGCAGGCGGGAAAATCACTAGAGAAGTAGAAAAAACCCACAAACACAAAATAACCAACACCGAAGCACCATGGAGGCAGCCGGAGCAGGCGCAGAGGACGAGCGGAACCCCACAAGCACTCCGGACGACCAGCCTGGGATCTCGGAGACAGGGAAGGGCAAGGACAAGAAGAAGAGGAAGAGGCGATTCGGTCCGCAGGAGAATAGGATCCTGGTCACGGAGGTGATGGAACACCATCAAGAACTGTTCGTCACCTCCAACGTGTCATTGGGCACCAAACTGGAATATGGCGGTCCATCGTGGACAAGGTGAATGCCGTCGGAGAGCACAGGAGGTCAATGGACGAGGACAAGAGGCAATGGATTGACATCAAGCGCAAAACCAAGGAGAAACTCGCAGGCAACCAGAAGGCAGCAATGCAGACTGGAGGTGGGAGTCCAGCGCCACAGCTGGAGCTGGATGACATGGAGGAGCTGGTGTCGACAGTCATCAGCATTGAGACCGTGGCAGGAGTTGGGGGAGCGGACACTGCTCGACATGACACAACACAACAGCAACAGGGTGAGTAACCACCAGGTACTGGGGGGACGGGGGAGATGGCCACAATGGCACACATGCACAATCAAGCAGAGCACAGTGCACACCCACAATGACTCTGGATCATGGCCCTGATCTACAAACTGTCACAATGTACATTGCCATGCTGTCTGAATGTGAACATGTACCATGCGGCTACATACATGTGGACATATTGTAATACAGAATCTCCCCTTCACATTGCAGAGGCACCATCAACACCTCCTGCAGAGCAGTCCCAGCCACTCTTCACTGATGACGAGGAGGACACCCCCAGCATCGACACCCAAGCCCTCCAAGACATCATTGACATCATCCGCAACTCACCTCCAGGATCAGGGCAGTCCAGCTGCATCGAGGAGACCCCACCCACTACACAAACCACCCAGCAGGAGGCACCCACAACCCCGGCTGTCTCCCAGGACCCCCACGAACAACACATGGCCTTCCAATGCCGTGTGTTGGAGGGCCAGAGGGAGATGGCTGAGCAGGGGCGGGTGGGGTTCAACCTCATGGCTACCAAACTTGACGCCATCCATGGGTGTCTAAGTCCCATCAGGGACCACCTCCAGTCCCTAACGGACACCCACAGGCCGCTCCATGGTCTCCAACGAGCCCTGGCTGACATCGCTGGAGTCATGACTCGGAGACAAGAACACCTGTCTGCTCAGAGTGGCTCCGGCGATCTCAGCCGTGAGCTGGCACACATGCGGAGGCTCATGGAGGACATGGTGCGGATGGAGGCGGAAAGGATGGCAGCCACCACTGCACATCAGCAAAATGTAGCTGGGATCTACCATGCCCTGCAGATCCTCATCATGGCATTGCTGCCACAAGGCGTGGCGCAGATGAATGCTGCTGCTCCTACACCATCCACATCTCCGCCCCCTGGTGTGTCAGTGCCTCACAGTGTGGCAGACATTTCCACTCCGGCACCTGATGTCTCACTGCCACACAGTGCGGCCGACAATCCACCTCCGGCCCCTGATGTGTCAGTGGCACACAGTGCTGCAGCCGGAACTGCACCACTCACAGGTGAGGCAGAGCACACATCCGAGGACGAGGACATGGATGGGATTGAGATCAGAAGGAGGCACTAGCATTCATTTCCGCCACCTGGCCTGTTGCTGCTTGGTGCCGCACATGGCCCCATGACCTTCCACTGACCCCCGATACACTCTGCTGCACTCACCTTGGACCGCGACATGGACTGCCATATCCTGTTTGGTGACCAATGAGACGGCGACCAGACTGCGGACTGTACTCTTCCTCTTCCGCTGTACTTGTCATCCCCCAATGGACTCTGGCTGGCCCTCCACGGGCCCATATTGTGAAGTGGGGTTGGCATGGCCCTGTACTGCTCCAGCTGCAAAACTCCACTGGACGTGCATTAAACATTCAGAAACGCACTGCTGTGTCATGTCTTTCATCATTCAGGTATGAATGCGTGGATGAATGTAGGGTCAGTGATTCCCCCTAATGTCAATGATGCTCATCTAGTGGGATTCCAGTCACAGTGTGCTACATTGCCGATTGCGTTCCGGGCGCCGTAGACACTACAACAGGGACACATGCATCAGTCACTTCCTTGTCCGGACATGGACTGAACTACGCCCAGAGCCCCCGAGTCATTGTTGCAAGCCCTGCGCTGGTCCGGCGTACGCCAGGCCAGACCACTCCGCTTACGCTCCGAGGGGGGGGCCACATAGCTACATGTCGCAGGTTTACACGCTAGTGGTCTGCAGGTCACTGGTCTAGTTGTCAGCATGTCACGGCCACTCCCTGAGGGCAGGTTTGCGCACACACCACACCCATCCGGCACAGGCGTCACAGGCCATGAGACCCCGCCAATATAAGGGGCCGACAACGTCACATTCCCCACTGCCGGAGGTGACTGGATGACGGACGTTCCACGATTCTCAGTCATAAAGGGCCCATGAGTTGTTGCGCACAGTGTTAGTGGCACCCGAAGCCATGCAGCCGTCACCGGCCTACCACCACGTGGCGCTGACTGGGGTTGCACAGGGTTAGTGGCACCCGAAGCCATGCGGCCGTCACGGGCCTACCACCACGTGGCGCTGACTGGGGTTGCACAGGGTTAGTGGCATCCGAAGCCATGCGGCCGTCACGGGCCTACCACCACGTGGCGCTGACTGGGGTTGCACAGGGTTAGGCGCACCGAAATTGCTGAGCAGGTGTGCAGCCTGCGATGATGACGTGTGCACTGATGTGGTCTCTGCCATTGATGCCTCAGGACTCAGCATCATGTGTGGGACCTGCTAGGTCGCGGTGCGGGTCCGCATGATGTGGAGCATGCCATGGTCGCGGGACCGGGGCCTGGAACTTGCACGGGCACCTGGTGTGCCCACTGGGGGACACACCGTTGGCGGCAGGTGAGCAGTGGGGCCTGGGTGTGCAAGGGCGGACAGCCAGCGCTGGCCGGCGGGAGGGGCTAGGGTGCGGCTGCATGTGTGTGCAGGGGCGACAGGCGTTGCTGCCGTGTGCAGTGAGATGGACTCTGCCATGATTGACTCTGGCCTCGATTACAGATTGCAGACCTGGTGGCTTGCAGTGTATACCGGCACGTGGTTGGAGACACACCGGTGGCAGCAGGTGAGCAGTGGTGCCTGGGTGCGTGGGGGCGGCAGTGTTCCTCCCTCTCTCTCTCTCTCTCTCCCTTCCTTTCCTTTCCTTCTCTCTCTCTCTCTCTCTCTCTCTCTGCCTTCCTTTCCTTCTCTCTCTCTCTGACTTCCTTTCCTTCTCTCTCTCTCTCTCTCTCTCTCTCTCCCTCTCCCTCTCTTCCTTTCTCTCTCTCCTTCTCCCTCTCCCTTTCTTTCTTTCTCTCTTTCTCTCTCTGCCTTTCTTTCCTTCTCTCTTTCTCTGTCTCTCGCTCCTTTGATGTGCGCATGACACGTTCTGATTTTGTGCTTTATTTTCCAGGCTGTGACATCAAGATTGTCCCGGATGGACCCGACAGGAGTCTTCCGCATTGGTGTTTTGTGTTGTATTTCAATAAAGTTTTTGGTTGTTACTTCAATGATGAGTGACTGTTTCTCGTTCTTCTGACCACACGTGTGTTTCTTGTTGTCATTGTGCGACATCATGCGCTTTTTGTGGCTCTTGTGTCGTGCACGGTATGTGTTTGTCCGGGGGGGGGAGGCTGGGAGTGGTGGCGGTGGGTGTTGTGGCCCTCTTGGGTCTCCGACCTGCATGATCATTGGCTCTTCAGATGTGGCTCTGGGCTGGGCTCCCTTTCATACTGCAGGTAGTCGTCCTGCTTAACACCAGCAGAAGGCAGGTGTTAAATCCCTGCTGCTACCGCGGCTTATCGCCTGTTTTTGGTTCGCATCGCAGACCTGGCAGTTCGTTGTGAAAGTGGTGTAGTGGTGTTTTCGTAAGTTTTTGCACGGGAACGCCTCCTCTGCATCTCATTAGGGTTAGTTGGTGGTGTCACCCGTGGAGTTAAATTTTGCGGTAGTTATCGCGGGAATACTGGCGATGTCTGCAGTTTGCACCGCTTGTGAATGGGGCGATAAATCTAACTCCACTTTTGCTGCGCTAAAGTGCTGATAACTCGGCGATAAGTCCTTGTGAATATGCCCCTATGACTTTACTTTCTCCACTTTCTGCTTCTTCTTGTCTTTCAAGTGGACTTGGGACTCTTCTTCTATGACTTGCATGTATCCAATTCGGCAAGCCACCACACTTTACTGCTGTCGTTGTCACCAGTATCACCTGGTAAGGGCCGTGCCATCTAGGCTCCAAACACAATTTTCTCATGTGTTTCTTCACCAGGACCCATTCTCCTGGACTTAGATCATGTGCTTGTTCTTGCTGAGTTGTAGTTGCAATTTCTCCAACCTGATGAGACACAGAACGCACTACATCAGCCAATTCTTTGCAATAATCAAGCACCAGATCATCAGTAATATTCATCAGTTGATTTGCTGGTACAATCGGCTGTCTCATTGCTCTCCCCATAATAATTTCGTGTGGGATAATCCAGTCTTTTTATCAGGAATACTTATCAGACTCATCAATACCAAGGGTAAAGCAGCTGGACATTTCAGTGCTGTGGATGCACAGACCTTTGGTAGTCTGGATTTGATAGTGCCATTAATTTGCTCACCCACTCCTGATGCTTTTGGTCGATAGGCACAATGCAGCTTTTGTTCAATTTGTAATGCTGCACAAATCATCCGAATTATTTCATTGTTAAAATGAGTTCCTCTATCCGTTTTTAAAGAGACTGGAAATCCAAACCCAGGAATTATCTCTCTCAAAAGCAATTTAGCAACTGTTAGACTATCATTTCTTCTTGTTGGATATGCTTCCACCCAACGAGAAAACAGACAAACAACAACCAACACATATTTTAGTCCATTACAAGGAGGGAGCTCAATGAAGTCCGCCTGCAACCTAGTAAAAGGTCCAGCAGCTTTACCAATTCGGCCCCAACTAACAACTGTCTTTCTCCCTGGATTTTGCTGCTGACACACTGTGCATCTTTGGCATAGACTCTCTGCAATGACCCTGAACTTTGGATTGTACCATGACTGTTTGAAAAATCTAATCATAGCATCTCTCCCAACATGTGCTATTCCAAGGTAGATCCTTGCCATCTGTGAAAGTAAACAGTCTGGCATTACTGGTCTCTCATCTACATACACCCATACTTCATCATCAGATCTCTTTTTACAGCCTGATTTGATCCAAATTTCTTTTTCTTCTTCACTAGCTTCTTCCTGCAACTGTTAATTTCATCCCATGTTTCTATTGCAGAGAATATCAAGTGACAATTTGTATTATTTCTCTCTTTTCCTCTGTTTATTGAAACTGAATTTTGTGCACAGAAACGAACCACTTGGTCTGCGTATCTGTTTCCACTGGTCACATAGTCATTTCGTGACTTATGTGCCGAACATTTAACCACTGCAATCTTTTTGGGCAATTGTAGTGCATTCAGTAAATCCTTCACATTTTTACTGTTTCGGATTGGGGATCCTGAAGAAGTCAGAAATCCACGTTGCATCCATAATTGACCAAAGTCATGCACCACCCTGAAATTTTTACTGTCAATAAATATGGTTACTCTCAAATTTTTGCCAATTATACATGCCCTGGTCAATGCGACCAACTCAGAAATTTGTGCTGAATTTTTCCCTCTTAGACAAGATGCTTCAAGAACCATGACCACTGTACATATAGCATTCGAAGCACTCAATACACCTTTCTCATCTCTCAGACAAGATCCATCTACAAACATCACACAATGTGATTCCTCCAGTGGTGTATCTTTTATGTCAGGTCTTGGTTTTGTACACAACTCCGTCACATCCAAACAATCATGATCTGCCTCGTCTTTCACTTCTTCACAATTTGAACTCGGCAACAAAGTTGCTGGGTTCAATGGAGTATATCTTGTTACTGTCATATTTTCAGCACCCAGAATCACTCTCTCGTATTTAGTCAAGCGACTATATGTCATGTGCTGAGTCCTGGTACGAGTCAGCAAAATTTCAACAGAATGTGGCACATACACTTTCACTGAATGTCCCATAACAATTGCTTCACTCTGCTCAAGACTCATACAGGTAGCAGCCACTGCTTTCAAATAACCTGGTAACACTGCAGCCGCTGAGTCCAAAGTAGCAGAAAAATATGCCACTGGTCGACGTGCCATTCCGTGTGTTTGTGTCAGAACTGAAAGCACACACCCATCTCTCTCACAACAGAATAATGCGAAATCTTTCGTATAGTCTGGCATTCCCAATGCAGGTGCTCGACAAAGACTATCTCGCAGCTCAATAAAAGTTTTCATGCTCTCCTCATCCAATTCAATCGGATCAGTCACATCTTTGTGAGTCAACCTCTGTAGAGGCTTGGCAATCAGTGAAAATCCATTGCCTGCAATATCCCACCATGCCCAGAAACATTTGAACTTCTTTCTGTGTTTTGGGAGGTTCCATTTGCAAGATTACATTGATTCGATCCTGTAATACTTTCCTGACTCCTTTCTCAATTTTGTATCCCCAATATTGAACTTCTTTTTGACAAATTGTAATTTTGCTGGTGACACTTTATGCCCACCTTCTGCCAAATGGTTCAGTAGAGCAATTGTATCTGTCACACATGCCTCTCGTGTTTTTGATGCCACCAATAGGTCATCAATGTATTGCACTAATACTGAATTCTCTGGCATAACTAATGATTCTAGACATTTTTTCAAAATCTGATTAAAAATTGAAGGGCTCACTGTATACCCTTGAGGAACTCGGCACCATGCAAAAACACGGTCTCCGAACCGGAAAGCAAATAAATATTGGCTATCCGGATGTAAAGGTATCGAGAAAAATGCTTGACACAAATCAATCACTGTATACCATTCCGCATCACAAGGAATTTGGTAAAGAATCACTGCTGGGTTTGGCACTATTGGATAGCAAGGGACCACAATTTTATTAATCTTACGTAAATATTGCACTATTCTGTACTTTCCACTAGGTTTCTTAATTCCCATAATAGGTGAATTGCAAGGACTTCCTAATATTTCTTTCAGAATGCCCTGTTCAATCATTTGTTCTATTACAGGAATAACTCCTGCTATGGTCTCAGGACTCATCTTATACGGTGGCGCTTTTGGAAACTCTGCACCTTGTTTGAACATAATTTGAATAGGATCAACACCCTTCATCAATCCGATGTCTTTTCCTATAAAATCCCACACACCAGTTCTTACTATGTCTCTCAATTCACCAGGCGAATCCTCTAGTGTGAGTAATGAATATAAATCATTCACTTCTGTCCCTTGCTTTGCTAACATCATTTTAAAAGCAACATCTTCATCTGGTGTCTGAAAAGCAATACCATCCGGTGTACAATAGATGGTGCAATTCATTTTGCAAAGTAAGTCCCTACCTAAAAGATTCACTGGACTTGTGTCACATACCACAAAATGATGCATATCTCTGAATTTTCCGATATGAACCTCCATTGGTTTTGTTATTGGACTCTTAATATATTTATTTGAGACTCCCACAACTTGGATAGTTTCTCCCGAGAGGGGTAGGTTTGGAATTTCTGCTGCTCTTACAGTAGAACGGGTAGCACCAGTGTCCACAAGGAATGTAATATCATTATCTTTCACTTTCCCATCAACAAAAGGACCTGATTGATCTACCACTAGAGATGCTCCAAGCACGCACTCTTCCTCCCCCCTCAGGCACCGTCATTGAGATGAATCTGAATCACTCTCAGGACACTGCAACCAATATTGTTGTACATTTTGATTCTTACCAACTTGTTCACTCGTGTGAAATCCAGCATTCACACTGTATCTCTGTACCTGAGCATTCACATTATTTGGCATAGGAACTTGAGGTACTTGTATTTGTTGAACCTGTGGTATAACTACCTGTTGCTGTTGCAGCTGTTGTTGATTCACAACCACTTAATTCTGCATCTGTGGATTGAAATTTTGAATCATTCCATTATTTCCTAACAAGGACTTACACTTGCTCTTCCAATGTCCTAACTTTCCGCACGCATGACAAGGACATTTCTTTTTCATTTCTTCTCTATTATTCTTACCTCTACCTCTTCCTCCATTTAATACACCATTCATTTTAGGTACCTGACCATTCTGAAAATTCTGATTCTGTCCTTTCATTTGAAAATCTGTTTGAGAACCATTAACATAATTCCCATCTTTCTGTTGTGCCACTTTCACCTGTGCCCACATCATCTTCTCTTTTAATTTCTTATGCCTTGACTCAATACCATCACTACAAAACTTAGCAATCTCAAAATTTCATCCACTGCCTTACTCTGCCAACAAATCAAATGTTGCTGAATCATATTACTAATCTCAGGTCTCAATCCAAATACAAACCTGTACACAAAATGTCCCATATCTTTGTCAGTTATACTTTCAAAACCACTATACTGTTTAAACAACTGTAAAAGCCTTTCATAATATGCATGTACTGATTCTTTTTACTCCTGTGTTGTCCTATCAATTTTAACCCAATCTGTTTCTTTTGGAGAAATTTTACCCTTCAAGTAAGTAATTACCTGAATATATTTTTTCGTCACTTCTTCTGAAGGTGCTCCTGTTTTGACATCTCTAGGATATTCCTCTTTCGGCCAATCAACTGCAATCTTACACTCAGTCCATAAATCAGCTGGAACTACAATGCCAAACAAACCATCCAAGTCTTTCAACAAGACCTTTGAAACTTTGATAAGACTTTGATAAGACACCGGACAGCCACGCAGCCCACAAAGACGCCATCCGCAACCACCACCACCTCATCAAGTCCGCCAAGAGAATCTCCTTCAAAGACCGCCTCGACAACAACGCACAGAACAGCAAGGAGCTTTTCAACATCGTGAAGGAACTCTCCAACCCCAGCTCCAACACCAACGACATCCCGCCGTCGCAACCCCTGTGCGATTCCCTCGCCACCTTCTTCCACCGCAAGATCGCCGACATCCACGACAGCTTCAACACCCAGACAGCCCCAACTAAGATTGATGCACCAGACCCGCCGCACACCATCGACCACGACCCCCTGCCAGCCTGGGCCAGCGTGTACATCGAGGACACCATCAAGACCATGAGCACAATACACTCCGGCTCCCCGTCAGACCCTTTCCCGCACCGCATCTTCAACAAAGCCAGCAGCTCCATCGCACCCCACCTGTGCAACGTCATCAATCTCTCCTTCGAGACCGCGACCTTCCCAGAGAGCTGGAAACACGCAGAGATCAACGCCCTACTCAAAAAACCAAAGGCGGACCCGAGAGACCTCAAGAACTTCCGGCCCATCTCCCTGCTTCCGTTCCCAGCCAAGGTCATCGAGAAGATCATCAACAAACAGCTAACCCGATACCTCGAAGAAAACAGCATCCTGGACCCATCCCAATCGGGGTTCCGCAGCAACCACAGCACTGAGACTGCCCTCATCGCCGCCACCGACGACATCAGGATCCTGCTGGACAACGGTGAGACCTCAGCCCTCATCCTGCTGGACCTCTCCGCCGCCTTCGACACTGCCTGCCACCGCACTCTACGCGCACGCCTCCACGCCGCAGGGATCCGAGACAAGGCCCTGGAATGGGCCACCTCCTTCCTCGCCGGCAGAACCCAGAGAGTCCACCTCCCACCATTCCGATCCGAAGCCTCTGAGATCATCTGCGGCGTACCCCAGGGATCATCCCTCAGCCCAACACTGTTCAACATCTACATGGCCCCGCTCGCACGCATCGCCAGACAGCACGACCTCAACATAATCTCCTACGCCGACGACACTCAACTGATCCTCTCCCTCACCAAGGACTCCTCGCCACCAAATCCAACCTCCATGAAGGAATGAAGGCCGTCGCCGATTGGATGAAGATCAGCCGACTAAAACTGAACACGGAGAAGACAGAGGTCCTCATCCTCGGCTCCAACCCCTCAGCCTGGGACGACTCCTGGTGGCCAACGACGCTGGGAGCAGCCCCGACACCCACCGACCACGCACGCAACCTGGGAGTCATCCTCGACTCAACGCTCTCCATGGCCAAGCAAGTCAACGCAGTCTCATCCTCCTGCTTCAACACCCTCCGCATGCTTCGCAAGATCTACAGGTGGATCCCGACAGACACAAGAAGAACAGTCAGCCAGGCCCTCGTCAGTAGCAGACTTGACTATGGGAACGCCCTCTACGCGGGAGCCCCGGCCAAGCTCATCAAGCGACTGCAACGCATACAAAATGCCTCCGCACGCCTGATCCTCGATGTACCACGCCACAGCCACATCACCCCCACCTGAGGAACCTGCACTGGCTCCCCGTCGACAGGAGAATCTCCTTCAAACTCCTCATCCACGCACACAAGGCACTCCACAAGACTGGCCCAGCCTACCTCAACAGACGACTCCTCTTCTACGTCCCCAACCGCCAACTCCGCTCCGCCGACCTCTCCCTCGCCACCGTACCTCGCATTCGAAGAACTACCACCGGCGGCAGATCCTTCTCCCACCTCGCCGCCAAGACCTGGAACACCCTTCCACTAAGCCTACGACAGACCCAAGACCTGCTGACCTTCAGGAGGCTACTCAAGACCTGGTTGTTCGACCAGTAGCAGCACCCCCCCCCTTTTTTTCCCTAGCGCCTTGAGACCCTCGCGGGTAAGTAGTGCGCTTTACAAATTCTGTGATTGATTGATTGATTGATTGAAACCTCTCTATCTGTCTGTACCACTCGACAGGCTTTTCTCTCAATCTGGGGAAATCATTAGTAAAGGACAATCTATCCTGTCTTGATCAAGGAATGTGAACATATCCACCACCTGGAACTTCTCTCATCGGATATATCATTTCAACTTGCTCTGTTTCTCTTAACGGAAGTAAAGAAGATACATTCACATTTTTACTAGCAATCATTTCTTCCTTCTTTTTCGCCCATCTACCTTTCCATCGTTCCACATCACCCCATCTCTTCAAGGTATTAATCAACTCTTTTATTTGCAATTGTTTACCAGATGTATTCAAACTCTCTAAATCCTTTTCAGTAAAATCCAATCTATATGTTTTCTGCAAAGCTTTAGATTTCCCAATATCCACTCCATATTCTTGTGCTACTTCTGCCAACTTCTCATGCAAATTTCTCGCTTTCAGAGTAATATTCTTACACAAGAATAACAACTCATCATCCTGATATTTACTCAGTCTCTCCGGACTTATTGTACCAATAATCATTTCTTCCAGATCTACTCTTAAGCTACCTATATCTATACTCTGTTTGGACTTATTAGATGCCATTCCCCTAATCCAATCATCCAACTCTTCTGGCGAAGGTCCCACTGAACTCCCTGATACTGAAGTCGTTTCTCCCACATTTGACATTAATTTTCTAGGATCAATCTGTACACTTCTTTTTGGCGTTTCAGTCATATTTCCATTTACTGGAATATCAATTAGTGACGTATTCATTTCATTTGATTCTGGTCCACTAACATCTCTAGTACTATTCACTGGAACTGTTAATGCATGCACTCTCAAAATATTTTGACCCTCACTATACAATGGAACTATAGGACCAATTGTTATCGGAACTGATAACGCTTCAGCATTTAAACTCATCTGACTAATTTTCTGAGTCAACTCCTCTCTTGTTCTATTTAACATGTCAATCTCTCTTTCCTGCAACTCTCGAGTACCCAATGAAGACTGTGAAGCTGCCGGAACATGTTTAACTTGTGGAACTTGTGGAGCTTCTATTTCAATTAACGGTGCACTCGGAGAAATCCAATCCGGGCTCTCCTGATATGGTGGAGGTCTCTTTAATAGCATCTCATCTAATAATTCATCATCAATTTCATTTGGATCCATAGCTAATTCTAAAATCTCTACAATATTCTTTTTCTCTTTAAATTTTCCTCCAGCCTGATCCTCAGCAACTATTACTGGATATAATCCATCCGCGATCACTTCTCTCCTCCATCTTTTCATCTGATCATCCCACCTAGCTTCTGAATACCTTCTCAATGTATTCCTATATTTTATCCCATTCCTGTCTCTCTCCCTTTTATACGCCTCATGTTCCCACTCTTCAAGCGCCTCATACTGCATAGGTCTAGGATTAATTAATTCATTTGTCTCCTCAAATTCTACAATATCCTCACGTTAAAAGTACCATACTTTGGAAAAGCTAAAACTCCATCATCTTCCGTGTAACCCATCCAATTCTCTAACCATGTACACGTATGATATCCACGCTCTAATATCATGAAAGAAGCAGGTAATCTTGGAGGAGGTACAGGAAGTCCCTCTCTAGTAACTATCGGCTTGTCCTTTTTAAAGAAATCTTGTATTCTTTTTACCATCTTCATTTTTAAACTCTCTTGTTCTCGCTAAATAAACCAGAAACAAACAAAGAAATCTTCCATAATTCCACTCACTCTATTCGCTGAATCTCAGCCAATACCAGCGCAACTCACACCAACCAACCAATCACGGCTCACTACGCGCCCACTATCTCAACCAATGCCAGCGCGGCTTATTGTGACGTCAGTATAACTCCTGCTACTGACCCTCCCTTTACAAAATAATACGGCAATGTACTACAAGGTTTTCTTAACTAAATTCTTGTTAAAAACAACACAAAACAATGCTACTTTGTCTGCTCCACTAATTAAAGAGATAGTTCAAATATTCAAAGAGATTCTTTTACTTCTAGTAAAATAACGACCAGCGCTAGTCTACTCCCAATCAAGTGAAAAGAGGACTTGGTACTCTTTTGGGGATACTAGCAAAAGTTTCGGAAGAGAATTTTCGAGTGAAAAAGTCTTGGTACTCCTTTGGGAATGTAAAGCCAAAATTTCGGAAGCGGACTTTCACTATTTTACACAATCTTTTCTCAACAGAATAAATCCCTAAATTACATCAACATCATCTCACTGTTTGATATTACAACAATAGACAAAGTACTTCTGCAGTGTGATACTTTTCCACACTATACCTCTGCCACTGAGGCTAAATTAACATCATTATCATCATCCCGGGATCTTAGGCAACTCCGTACCCATATTTCCAGACTACATAAAACAAACACTAACTTTTCAAATTAATAACCAAAAATCAATAATCAATAATTATTGCCAAACTAATCATTAGTAACCATCCTCTGCTACCAAAACTGATCCAGCGATCAGGGATCAATAAATTTGCAAATAAACAATGCCCAATCACGCTACCCAACAAGTCCCTTCACGCTGGGTTCAGTGGAATGCAAAGTTCGTTCCTAACTTACCAATCTCCAACAGAACCTGCATTTCTCATAAGAAATAATGTGGCGATGACATCTTTTTATAGTTGGTTAGTTATAGGCAATAATCTATAAACTCACTCTAAATAAAGACGGACTCAAAGTGTATATTTATAATGTTTATCTAAATAATGTGAAATAAATGCTCATCAAGTACCAATACACAGTACAAATCATGAAATATTACTGAGTAAATTATTAGCAAAGAATTGACAAAATTCACATCATATTGACAATGCATTGAAGGAGTGGAAAGGTGAAGAGAGAAAAGGTTCAGAAACAAAATACACTTGCAAATGATTATGCAAATTCAGGTTTCTATCTATACTAACCCAGTAGGGACAGGAAATCTACTCTCTGGCCACAAGAGCAGCAAGGCCCCTCAAGGAGATTTGAAAGGACAAATTTTAAGTTAGGAATCAGGAACAGGAAGGAAACAGGTAGGCCTCTACAGCAAACCGACGACAGCGACGATCTCCCAAGGATCAGTCTAAACGCCTTCAGCACCACCCTTTCACCGGTCACCTCAATTATACCCTAAAACTCAACTGTCCAACCCACACTTGTTTCAAAATAAGGAGCTATTCTACATTTGATTGGTTAAGGAAGGGGGTGTACTGTCACACCACACTCAACATGTCCTTCTCACTAAATGTTCTATTGTTTTATTTTTTCAACATCATGACGGAATCTTCCCAGGAAATACAAGTATACAAATATCAGGCTTCAGCTTCCTTCTCTCCGCTAATGTTTCGAAATCTGTTACTTCTTGTGCCACTCGTGCGCTTCCAGAGGAAACGTTCCTCACTTGCTGATTGGTTTTTTTCTCCACGTTTAACTTTTGGCAGGCACACGTAAATTCGAAGGTTGCTGGCCTTTGCCTTCCCTCCACCTTCTCTTTGCTTTTTCAGCTTATTTTGTAAAAATCATTCTCCTTAACCCATGCTTCTACGGAGAATAAAACAAGCATTATTACTCATTTTGTAATGCTTTTCTTTACACACCCTCCCAATGCTGCATCTAACCATGCGCAACCCATATTATTATTTTTTCTAGCAAGAGTTAATAACGTGCACAAAAACAGCATTAATCTCTTTATTTTCATTAGTCAAGCATTTGCGGCCCAGTTCAGTGCTTTAGTACGCGCTTGCGCAGTATTATTTTCCCTCATGTTAGTTTTTAAAAACCGCGTGTTTTTCACTGCACACTGTTAGAAAAATTTGAAAATGTTACTAGGGGTTTCAATCCGAGCAGGTTTCATTTTACGAAAAACCCTGCTCCATCAGTACTTTGTGCCAGAGGGAGGAAACAACAAAAGATTACTGTAGGGGAGAAGCGAGGAAAAGGGCAAAGCTAAATAAAGAGAAAATATAGGGGAAAGAGCAGGACATGCACTTCCCTGGAGTGGTAAACACAAATAATAAAGAAATAAAAGAAACGTTGTTCGCTGATATCAGCATTTCAAGGAAACAATTCATTCAATCAGGGTAAAGCCAAATTCCTCTAGGAGTGGGACCAGCACAAGAATAGAGAGAAAAGACAAAATCAGGATCTGGCAATGGAATGGACAAAAAGCCTTGCACTCATGAGCAGGGGGCTGAACCAAAGCCCACTCTATGTAATATTGTATGCAAAGCTGTGAAAGACTTCTGAAGCTGTCTATAGCAAGCCCACAAAAATGATCAGAACAGTCAGCTACACTGATAGTGCCTATGGGTAGTAGATCCAGGGTGTGTGATGGCAGTGTGGTAGCAGGTATATGAAGGTGTCTGCCTTGTAGGAGAAAGGATGAAATAAACAGTGAAAGAAGGGATGGTCTTCATCACCATGGCAGTTTGTCGTATTTGTATTGCTTCAGCATGGCTGGATCGCCGTCCCCCGTCCTTCCAGCAATGGCAAGGGCGTTTCTTAGAATCTGCACTATAAGAGCGTAAAGGGAGGAAGGCCAGGCCGACGGGGAAGAAAATCTGGGGGGCCCTCTCAGACTGGCCTCAGCGGTCATGGAGTTTGCTCCAGAAATAAAAAGTAAACTCTTGGAGTCCTCCTGACTTTCTTCAGTTTTTGGTCCTTGCCTTTCCGCCATTCCGTTAGCAAGACATTGCAGGCTATTGCGGGGTTAAGGGTGGGCCAAAAGTAACCCTGTGATGGAATTGGGGTCAAAGTGTGTATGAAGCTATGCAATGCCTCTTAAGATTGCTATTGACTGTTAATAAAAATGCATTATCAAAATGTGCTCTTTGTAGTTACATCTGCTTTTGAAATACAGCATTGTCGCATTGTCTAATGTTTTGAAATGGGCTTGATTTTTTTTTACTCTAGCCCCGCCCCCCACTGACCCCACCCCTACCGGTGCAGCCCTCGGCCACAAACCACAGTGTAATTTTGGCCCACGACAGAAAGTTTGTGAGTATCCATGGTGTAAGTCTTTGGATGTGGTGCTCGCGCATGCGTTGTGAAGTTAGTTGATGGTAATCTCACTAGTGTTCTGTAATATTGAATTGACTGTGTGTGTCTTTCTGCCTGGCAGCGCTTTAGTCATTTATAACGCAAGTGATTTTGAGAAACGAAGGGGGCGATTTAATAAGATTTTATGCCGTATTTGCGTCACAAAAGTGAAGCAGATCGGCACAAAATCTTTTCTTCACAATTAACTTTCCAGCGCTAAACTTGCTTAGCCCTGGAAATAATGTGAAAGTAATGCAAAGCAGCGCATAGACTGAGCGCTATAGGGGCATACCATGGGTGGAGCATGGGCGTTCCCATGCAACCACCCAAGGTTTCTGACACTAAATCCAATTTACTAAACAAAGTAGACTGCGCCCTTTTAAAGTAGGTGCAAGGAAGGAGAAATGCTTTCATTCTCCTTCCTTTTCCGACTTTGCATGTGTGCTGCACTGTACAGCACGCATACAAAGAGGAAAAAGGTTAGAAGTGAGTGTCAGCAGATGAATTTTGTACTGGAAGGGTACCTTTCCAGTACAAAACCTATGCTAGACTCACGGAGACACCCTTGGACCCTGGCGCAAAGGTGTCTCCGTGGCGCACGGCAGCTGATTTCAGCGCCGGCGCTAGGGAAAGGGGAGGAGAGTGGCTTATTTTAGTAAATTTGGCGCTCTCCTCCTCTCTACTTCTCACGCAGCGCAGCATTTACGGATGCTGCACTGCACTGTGTGAAACAGTAATAAATCTCCCCGAAATGTGGTCTGACTTAACAATTGATTTGTGAAATTTGCATGATCATTATGGATTACAATAAGTGTTTAAGTGAAGGTGTTTGTGTTGTATAGATCCCTGGTGATGATAGAATTTCCTGTGTAATGGAATGGACTGTGATCTTTTCTGCACTCAAGTTTTAGCCTTCACAATTATGTCTTCCGAATAATAATAATAATAATATTAATAACAATACGATTTTATATAACACTAAATACCGCACTTCTGCCATTTCTGAGCTCTATAGAGAACGGATGTCGTTATTACCTATATATGGTTTTCATTTTGCCACCTGGAAGGATGGAAAGCTGAAGCCTTCTTAGCTCGGATATAAGCTCAAGAACACCACATTTGCAGCTTGCGACCCCTAGCAGGCTCCTTGCGACCCCTCTCTTCAGGACAAAACTAGATATTATTGGTTTGCTTCTGTGCAGCGCTGAATATGTGTATCTCGGATTCCGCTTCTGTTTTAGTTATTCTTCACGTTAGCTCGGTTGTTCCTGGAAAACAATACTTTATTTACCGATCTGTCCTGGCATTTGCTAACAGAGTTATGGAAAGTCTTAGGGAAAACTTCCACTGTTCATTTCACCTAGCTCGCATTAAAACACCACTTTTTGGGGAAAGGGGAGCTTGTTAACGCTTTAATGCTATCTGTCTGCGATGACTTTAATCAGATTAATAAGCACAAACTCTGCCAAAGGGCATTGGAGAGCTTTTTTCTTAGCAACAGTTATAATACAAACAGTCTAATTCTTTTTAGGCACAGGGAGATTAAGTGATTAGCCCAGAATCACAGGATGCTGAGCCAACGCCGAGATTCAAACCTGCTTCCCTGTTCCAAAGTCAGCAGCACTGACCTTAATGTCACATCCATGACTGAGGTTATGTGGTTATGTCACAATCCACTGTTCGTAGTCACAGCCAGTAGCACTGTGTATGTAGAAGGGACATGTATGGAAGATTTCAATCAATCAGGATTTATAAAATGTGGCTAAACACCTGATAGGTTATCCAGGCGCTTGCCAGTCCCAGAGGCTTATTCGCACAGCCATGTCTTAAGGGCCATTCTGAATTCTGGAAGTGAGGTGATGGTCCGATGTTGTGTGGAGAGGCTGCTCCAGGTCTTTGCTGCGATGTGGGAGAAGCAGCATCCTCCACTTCTGCTTCGGTAGATGCGGGGAGTATGGGCAAGTGAGAGGGAGGTGTAGTGTAGCCTTCTTGACAGTTGGTGGAAGTTCAGGTGGTGGTTAGTGTAGGTAGGTGGGTCCTTGGTTGTGTAGAGCCTTGTGTGCGAGGGTCAGCAGCTTGAATTGGCATCACTTCTGTACGGGGAGACAGTGGAGTTGCCTGAGTTGAGGTGTTATTTGGGTTCATAGGAGAAGGACGAGGATGAGTCAGGCTGCAGCGTTCTGCATGGTTTGAATTCTCTATAGGAGGTGTGCATTGATTCCTACATTGAGGGCGTTACCGTAGTCCAGTCAGCAGGTGATGAGGACCTGTGTCACAGTGCGTCTCGTGTGTAGGGGGGGCCACTTGAAGATCTTACAAAGCATGGGCAGAGTGAGAAAGAAGGCGGAAGAGATGGCGTTGATCTGTGATTTCATGGTGAGCTTGTTATCAATGATGATTCCGAGGTTTCTGTTGCGGTCCGAGGGAGTGGGTGCGGGTCTTAGGTCTGATGGCCACCAGGAGTCATTCCATGTATTGTTGCTGTTGCCAAAGATCAGTACTTCTGTCTTGTCTGTGTTCAGCTGCAGGCAGCGGTTCTTCATAAAGTCGGCAACACTTGTCATACATCTGTGGAAGTTGGTTCTGGTGGTGGTGGGGTCGTCGGTAAGTGAGAGGATGTATTGGGTGTCCTCCGCATAGGAAATTATGTTGAGCCTGGGATCTGACGATGTTGGCCAGTGGGGTCATATATGCGTTGAAGAGAGTGGGGCTGATGGATGAGCCCTGGAGGACACCACAGGTGAATGGTGGGAGGTTGATCCTCTGGGTTCTTCTGGTTAGAAAGGAGGTGATCCATCTGAGCACGTCCCCTTGGATGCCGATGTAGTGGAGTCTTTCAATCAGTGTGTGGTGGGATATGGTGCAGAAGGCTGCTGAGAGGTCGAGGAAGATCAGAGCGCCTGTTTCTCCTTAGTCGAGGAGGGTTCAGATGTCATCGGTGGTTGCGATCAAGGCAGTTTCGGTGCTGTGATTGCTGCAGAAGCTGGATTGGGAGGCGTTAAGTAGCTGGTTCTCCTCCAGGTGTGTCATGAGTTGCTTGTTGATGATCTTTTCCAGTACCTTTGCATGCGTGCAGGGAGATTGCCCGGTAGTTTTTGAGTTTGCTGGGGGCGGGACAGGGTTTTTTGATTAGTGGTCTGACTTCGGCCACTTGAGAATGAAAATGAAGCTATAAGATTATAAATGTTTAATTTTTCATCTGTTAATGTCTGGCATTAAGATTTTAAAAATAAAACTATTGATCGTGCATTTTTCTATCCTTTCAAAATTGTAACATTATGACACCCATGAAACTGTGAAATGTTGGGCAAACATGAAATTTCAATTGAAATGAAGGACTGGGACTGTAATGCAGCTAAATGAAGATAACAATGAAATGGGTGCACATGCGTAATAAAACCTCATAATTATTGTACCAGCTGCGGTGTCTGCATGCCTATCTAAAAAGTACACTAAAGCCCTCACTAAGAGTGCTAATTTAATTCCAAAGAGGCTGATAACGGCACCACTGAAAATGGAGGGTCTGCTGGGACCACCTTCATTTCAGTTGAACTTGGGCCCAGACCTACTAACACTTTGAATCGGGTTTGTATTACTTTTATATAAAAAACCTAGCGTAAAGCGTTTTGGCGGGATTTACTTTCCAATGCAAATCATGGTTTGCATTTGAAAGTTGCCTAAAGTAAGACAAAATAGCTCTCTGTCCTGCTTTGTGCTACTTTGTCTCAAGGGGGTGTACCATCGTTGGTACATTTTATCATCTTTGCATGTTTGCTGCACAGTACAGCACCCATACGAAGTGGGGAAAGTATTAAAGCATAGTTTTTATATTGGAAAGGTCCTCTTCCAGCACAAAACCTATTCTTCACAGAACGCACAGACCCAAGCCCTATGGTGCAGGGGTGTTTGCCTTGATGCATGGCAGCCTAAAGTGCAGCAGTACAGGGAGAGAGGAAAACAGCATCATAACTTAGTAGATATGGTGCTGTCCTGCTCTCTGTCGTTCCCACGAAGCAGCAGAACAACTTTGGTTGCTGCATTGCGTGAAATGTTAGTAAAGTTGCCCCTTGATGTTTGCTCAGTATTTCAGTTTCAGGGCCATCAGTAAGTTAACAGTTATGACTGGATAGAAAAATGTGCATTAAATATATTTTCTCTTTTTTCATTACCATTTATTCTATATTTATTAATTTCACTTTTGTTAACGCCACCTGGATCAAAGGTCATATGGTGCTACTTCATGTGATGTCATCGGGGTCAAAGGGCATGTGATGTCACTTTTGCTACTCCTGGTATTTTGGTGAATCGACGCCCATGATAGACGTGTTCCTTAAGATAATACAGTGTGATGTATTAAGTTTGCGTGGTGTTGTATGTTAGCAATAAAGCTGGTATAAAGGTGTGATGATGAGTGTGAGTTAATGGTTGTTATTGGGAAAGGGTGGAAGAGCTCGTAAGAACAGAGAGATTGGTGCAGCTTTATGGGTTGGAGAAGAAGAGGGAGGACGGAATCAAGAGTATAAGAGGGAAAGAGAGTGCTGCTGAAGGTGAATAGGAGGGGCTGGGGTAGAGATAGTAAGAGGGGGAGATGAGCTAAAGGGTAAAGGTGGAATAGAAAGCAAAGAGAAAGGGAAGTCAGTGATTTAGAATGGGAAGAAGGGGAGAAAAAGTTGGAAGAGGATATGAAGAAGAAGGAAGGGAGGGGAAGAGAAATGGAAGAAGAAGAAGAAGAGAAAGAGGAAGAGTGGGATATGAACAAGAGGGGGACTTCAGCATGATGATAGCTTGAGGCTGGAAAGGTTAGGGGCTGTGAGCACAGAGTTCTCACCGATTTACATGGATTGTACTAAAACAATTACCCCTCCCCATTTCTTGACACAATGTGTGATGGTCTAGTGGTTGAGAGCCTGTGTGTGCTACCTCCTCTGTTTGTCTGGTCTTCCGAGGTTCATTGTTCCAGTGCATTGGTGCCTGCAATAAATTTTAATGCTTCAGAAGGGGCGGATATGGAAATATAATGCAAGTGATAGGTGTGTCTTGCTTGTGTAATCAGCATGAAAGTGTTCAAGGTTTTGCAGTTGTCTTATTGAGGCTTCTATATTAAGTTGGCATTGATCAATGTATATGCAGATGCTTTGAGCAGGGTGAACAAACGAAGGAGGATGGTCTTTGTTGGTGAGAATGGGTTGAATTTATGGATGATAAGATGAAAAGTTGTGTGCATTTCACAATGTACACTGGTTAGGGGTTTACAACTGCCTTATTGTTTATGATTCCATATGCAGTTGTTATTGATAAATGTGCATGTCTACTCATTGAGTAACGTGAGTAGAAGGGATGGAATGGATGTTCCGGTCTTCTTTGTTATGTCTAATATCCCATCAGTGTTAATGTTTAGTGAAACAGGAGATTGTTTTGGTGGTGTTGCAAATGTAAAGATATAGCAGAGATGTAGATTCCGAAGTTACAGTTTATAAGAGAGGGGGACCATGCTGAGTTGCAGTGGAAGGGCCCTTATTTCTTCCTGGAGTGAATTGATGGGTGGGTAGAATGTGGTAACTTCAAAGGGAGCATGTGAAGTGGAATAAAACACTTGAACCCGCCCCTTTTTCACGTACTAGTCCTGGGCTGGATATGCTTTCTGAAGGGAACAAAAAAGCAGTTTACTGTCATTCATTCAGAGCATGTACATCCAATAACCCCGCTATATATTCCCCATACATTCTGGGGTGGTGCCACAGGCAGGTCTCACAAGCTTCTTCTGATTTCTACAGAACACATTAAATAAAAGGGCGACAGAGAATAGAATGCTGGCTGTAGCTACACTGTATTGACCTCTGAGCATCCTGTTGCTTGTGTCCAGGTAGAACACTGTACAACATAGCGTGTGTTTAATAGCACCATATAAACTGTAGGCTTGAGACATACTAATTTACTGCCACACATGACTAATGGTATTAATACCCAACTCAACTTTAAGCCCTTTGCGATTTTGTTTCTTGCTCTCTCCATCTGTCACCACACATTTGTCCATGGATGCCATCCTGGTTAGGACCCTAGAGTCTCTGATCACCTCCATTTAGACCTCCTCACCATGCTATGATTAACCCACCATAAGCTCACCTATCCTGAGCCCTGCAACCCTTTCCTTCAGCTCCTACCATCCTGCTTACCTATAATGTCAGGCCCAGTAGATAATCCTACCTCATCATGTCCTCCTGACCAGATCACTTTCTTAAGGGAGCTTCTTGAGAGATTGATCTCTCTCCCATCCTGACATTGACCCTTTTTGTTACACGCAAAAAAGAGCCACCTGAGTGACAAAACTATAAAGATATTCAATCAGGACTTATACGCCATATTTATGTTACGTCAGCCTAGTATTGGACATATACAAAAATGTGTCGGGAATATCCTCACACACAACCAGGTGTCATGCTTCATCATAGGACTCCCTTCGCTCTTCAAAAACCCCATTTGATGAAGATCGGGCCTACACCATGGAGTCAGGGAGGCACTTCTATCTAACTATGGATCCGTAAAAATAAAGTAAAAACCAATGTGGTACACCAATTTGACCTTTATATTGGATGGGGTACCACTTGGTATTAAAAATATAGTGTGAGGAAAAGGGGCACTAGTACCCTATTACCACTCAAATTGTCAACATGTTTCTGCCTGTTGACTCAAAAGATTCCATGGCATTCATCAGGACGGAACACGAAATTCTCCCTTGACATACACCCACTGTATATGCCACTGTTTGGGGGTCAGACCTTTGTTGCCATCTTATGTTCTCTGGTCCCTAGGTACCTGTAAAACATCAATGTCTGAAGTTATACTAAGCAATTAATGATAGAACCACTAGGACATTAGTCCCACTCATAACATGTGAGCATCAAACTGCGTGCATCATTTGCATGCAGTGTGGGTATGACACTTCACTCGTGTATTACACATTCTGTGAGACCAGCTTCAACTTTCCCAGCTGGTCTCTCAAATACTTTACCCCCACCATCTTTCCCTATCAAGCGCATGATTCTGCACACGTTCACTATCAACCCAGATGCCACAGCAAACATACCAAATATTGCTCCCTGGTTGCCTGGTAGGTCCTGCCTGACACAACAATTCTTAGATTCCCATGATGAGCCCCTTCTTGAAATTCCCACTACCTCCTGGTGCACTATGCCACCGCTCCCTGTTCTCAGTTGATCAGCCCTCCAAACTAAAACTCAACTCATTCCACTCACTTTCATTCTATCATTGCCCTCGGCTTGAGCTGCCTTGACCATGAATGTCACACAAAACAGATCATAACCTGTCGTCCTGTACAAGGCCAGCCCTCCCCTGCTCATCATCTGTCTGCTGCCAGATTAGGCCAATCATCTCTGCCATAATTTCCACTCCAGCATACGCCACCCACACTACCATAAAGCTCTAACTCCTGATCTGCTCCTCATTCATACTCATTCTATCATTAGGCGCTGGCTTTCGAAACTTGCGCACTCTCCTCTCTCCAACCTCATGAAGGCCATTTCAATCCAAGCCTGACCTCCTATTTTTCTGAAAGCTTCAATTCATTAAAATTATCCACCACCTAGTGACCTGTTCTTTCGCATTTCTCCTTATCAATATTGAGGTAGGGAGGAGAGGAGAGGTACAAGTAGGTGGAAGGGACGAGGGAGATTAGTAGGAAAGAGAGGGAAGAGAGTGGGAGAAATAATGGGAAGGGTAGAAGTAGAAAGAAAGGAGAAAGGGGTGAATAAGAGGAGAAGAAGGAGTTTGGAAGTAGATGAGGGAGAATCAGAAAAGGGAGGAAAAGATGTAGACAACAAGCAGAAGATGAAGGAGAAGGAGAGAAAAGAGAGGGAGGATATAGGAGGAGCAGTGAAAAGGAGGAGGCAATGGCGATACTGGTCTCTTGTGTACATCAATGTCATTCAGTGCAGAAGGTGAACTTGTTATCCTTGCTTGTGTGGCCATGTGTATGTCCTTATTTTCAGAAAATGTGGGCAATGTGGATGTCAGAAATAAAGTGAGTAGAATTCAGTTTGGTACCAGATAGATATTAAGCAAATACTAAGCAGGCCTGCAAAACCTATAGATTTGGATGGCATTTGATGGGCAAGTGATTGCTGAAGAGATGGGGTATTATGCATTTTCAAAGATGTGGCAAGATCTGAGTTCTTCGTAGTTTCAAAGACAATACGTAGGATTTGCTTGGCATAATGGTGGATCTGGATTGTCAATTAGTGGTCTAAACCTCTTCCCTTTCCCTATTATTCTTTTCATTGTGAGATGAGCATGGTGAATAGACAACTAGTGTTGGTGATCAGCCATATGGTCTCTTGTCTTTGTTCTTCAGTTCCTCAGGGGCATATTATCAAGCGGCAGCGATAAGTATCGCTGGCCGCTCTTAGCGTGAGGATTTTTATCGCCGGCTATCGCTGGAAATTATCGCCATGCTAGCGCTGTATTAACAACGCATAGCGCAATGGCGATAATTATTCCAGCGATAGCGGTGTTTTCCATGGAACATCGCTGGTTTTCCAGCAATGTTCCATGGAAAACGGCGATATCCTTGATGATAGGCCTGTGGTCTTAGCCACACAATCCACCCCCCATGTTAGGTATGCCTTAGTCAGGAATTTAACAGACGTTAAATTCCTGCGTTAAGGCATACTTAACGCGATTTCAAATATTGCTACCCCTCCTTGATAATATCGTGAAGCTGCCTTCGCGATATTATCCCATGTTGTTTTCACAGCCACGCCTCCTTTGCATCTCATTATCGATGCGAGGCGTGTGAAAAACGGGCCCTAACTCAAGGAATCACGCGCTAGCGTGTCCTTGATGATAATGCGATAAAATTATCGCCGCTTTTCGCCCAAAAACGGACGCTAAAGCGGCGATAATTTTATCGCGGGGCCTTGTAGATATGCCCCTCAGTTCTTTGCAAACATTTTCAGTGAGTTGCAGCATCCCACATATGCACTTCAGAGTGCTCAACTCTGGAGTTGTTATTGATTCAAGCGAACAGGAAGGGCAATCACCTATGTGTTTTTTTTTCAATCGTATTTCTACAAGCCAAGGTGTCACAGCTGAGTAAATATGTTAAAGTACAGTGCACAATTCTACAGTCCTAACTTCCTTGCGCCAAGGAAGAAACAGATAGGAGCATCAAAAAAATATTGAAAAAGGCAATATATCTGGCATTGGTAGATAGTCTTCTGCCTCTGCCAATATTTATTTGATTTGTCATGCCTTTTGTGAAATGTTCTTGTTGTGGAGTTGCCAGGCCCTCGCCAATATAACATTAAAAAAACAATGCTTACAAGAAAAACAAATCATCTCAGAAGCACACACTGCCATAGTAGCCTATGGCTTTAAAGGAACTATTTGTGCACAGATGTTCTTCTTGGGAAAGAGCAGAACACCCTCATGCACAGTGAAGTTAGCCAATGTCTGATGTAGGCTGACCAATTACCCCATGCTGTATACAGTGGTGGGTGATAAATAAATGTGAAAGATAAAACAGACAAATGGATTTTTAGGGGGGTGACTGAAAGCACAGCTAAGTAAATATAATATATATTATTTTAGTAAAATCAAAATGATTTCATTTTAGTAAAATTAAATGTTCTAGCCCAAACCTGAAAAATAGTTGTAGAGTTACACCAGGGTCCGCATTTACTAAAAGAAAATACATAACGCACAGCACAGGTAAAGCTGCTGCACTGCATGAAGTGACCGGGAGAGAGCAGAACAGCACCCTATCTACTAAAGGGTGGTACTGTTCTTCTCTCTTCCTCTGCTTGAGCACTTGTGGCTGCCATGCACCAATGCCGACACCATTGCGCCACAGTGCAAGGGAGTCTATGTTGTGGTTATCATAGTTTTTGTACAGGAAGGGCGACCTTCCAGTACACACATTATGCTTTTACAGCATTTTCCACTTTGTAGGTGTGCTGTAGCATGCAGCACACATGCAATGAGGGATAAACAGGGAGCAATGAAAACAGTGATTCTCATTACTCCTGCCTCAAAGAGACACAGGATTTTGGTGCACATGCCTATCTACAATTCTTTGTAGACAGAGATTTGCATTAAAACTCTCAGGTGGTTGAATGGGAACTCCCATACACCATGCCAGTACCTTGAGTAATAGCATTACATTTAGTCTGGTACTTCAAACTAGGTACTGTTTTTTTCTAATCAGCCCAAATGTATTTGGTTTTTAAAAATGACAGCACCTGATGTATTTCATTCATAATTTAACATCACTACAAACACTACTGGAGTCTTAGTGATACACACAGAAGTCTTTGCATGTTTTTTCACCCATCAACATTACTAGGACCTCGGGAGAATGCATATCATCTTCAACCCTATTTGATTACGAGGAAATATAGCATGTTGAGGTAAAGTGCATACTGTGCCTCAAATATTCAAACTGGCTGGCATAACTACTTCTCAAGCAACTTAGTTCACTAGTGTGTGTCTTACCCTATAACGTTTCTGTGAGAAAAGTGGATGATTAGTTGGGGTGGTTATGAGAGCTCACCAAGTAATAATGTCACTATTCCATGTCAGGTCCGGTTAACTTTCCTTAAATCAAACTTTAGCTCAGTCCTGGGTAGCTGTGCCACAGAGCAGTCCAGCTTAACTCAAAGGAAAACAAGTGTAAAGCATTTATCATGTGGGTGGTTATGACTCCTTAGCCAATGGGGCTACAATTCTCAGGGGGCAACCCTACCTACTCTTACTTCATTTGTTGTTAGGTTGGCACTAAACAATCCCACAGTGCATCTCTCTGCCGACATCCAAGATGTCAGGACCTTTCTTCCCTGGGTCAGAGCCATGGGCACACCCCGGAAGCTTGTCCAGTATAATCCAGAGGAGCGAGAAGGCTACCTTGTGACTCGCATTTGCCTATCAGAGGCGGTAGCCTCTTTGAAGCTGGGCCATCTGTGACCACAACCCTTTAGCCATCCTCTTGCAGAAGTTCACGCCTCCTCCCACCAACAGGTCCCTTTGTTCTCCATTCCTAGAAGCGCTTCACACCTCCTAGCAGGAAGGCAGCAGGCTGTGTCAGGTGGCAACTGCTGTAGTTAATCAGAAATGGCTCCTAAACGTTTGGGGCAAGAAAGTGGTAACTTTCTATAGTCTCCTTAATATTAAAAGTTACTTTACATCTGACTTCAGCAACAAATCAGGTTTAATGTAACAATTAATTTGATACCTTGAAATACTATATTTGGTGGATCCATCTGGAAGTTAGCACTTAGCGGTTGGGATAGTGAAGCCGCATGTTAGCCAATGGGACTACAGACATTACTACAGTCTACAAATGACAATTGTAAGTTTTCACTGTCAGAACATGTAAAACAAAAGAAACATGTCCTTCTTTTTAATATTTCACACCCTGCCTCATAGGCTACTAAAGCCTGCCCTAGGTGTGACTTAGAAATATTAAAAAAGGAAGGTTTGGACTTGGCAAAAGGGTTTATTTTGCCATGTCGGGTTGACAGTTTAAAAGCTGCTCGACAAAGCTGCAGTGGCAGAGCTAAAACCATGCTTTCACCTTGTCTGTTTAGTGGTGGCACAATAAGTGCTGAAGTCCACTAGTGACATTTAACTTACCAGCCATGAGCACACTTTGTATCATTTACTAGGGACTTATAGGTAAGTTAAATATGGCAATCAGGGATTAGCCAATTGGTACATACACTTTCAGGGTCAGAACACAAACACTATGGCCTGGTCAGCCGGGCCTAGTACACTGCAGAGTCGAATAATCAGCAGCATCAGTCTAAAGATTGGGGGTGGGGAGGTGAACATACAAAAAGAGGTACTTTCTCACAGTTTCAAAAAGCACAAAAAAATATAATGAAGTAAAACCATATAGCCTTAGAAGAGAGCAATACAACAATAGAAAACTGTCCAATGTTAACACTTATCCCGCTATTACTGTTTAGAGCTCATCAAGGTCTGTTTACTTAACACACATAAGGAGCTACAACTCATACTTTATTAGGGATATAGGGGTGATTAAGAAGATGTCACATGCATGAGAAAAACTAAGACCACTCCTAACCGGAGCACCAAATGTCAGTTCTGTTGAACAGTCGGTGTCCTGGACTTCTTTGCATTGGTGAAAAACTCAATAGACGGGCTTATATCACCTGTGGTAGTCTTATCCCCATTTTTATCCTTGCCCTAGAGCTGACTCCTGACACTGTCCATGCCTCAAGAGTGCCAAAGATGGAGCAGTCAAACATGCCCAAACCTATTTGTTGCAAATGACCAGTGCTCTACTGCCCTTGTGGCCACCTTTGCACGATGTGAATACCTATACTTATATTTTTGATGGCACAATACGGTGCTACTGTTTCATGTATGCTATTTTTGTGTATTTTCAGGTGCTTAGTTCACTAAGACAAGTCATACATTTACAACCATGCATGCAATTCTAGGCATAAGTGTATACGACTACGGGAATTGCCAAACTTCCCCAAAAGTGCACTTGGAAGCTTGCACCAGTAGCAGGGTTCCATGAGTATTGCTGGGAATATCATATGACACCTTCTATTTCTCTAGTGCTGAGATGTATGCAAGAATCAACTCAATATTCTGGAAAGGCAGCCATATGACGCAATTGCACGTGTTGTGTGGAGGCCTAGCACACGAGGACGGCGCCGTTGCTTGCTGGGTATCACCGGAGTGCCCTCTGGATCGAAGAGGGTGAACGAGGCCTGTGGCCCAGCTACGAAAGGGGATTCTTAAGCCTGGGACTTGGTTGTTTGGCAGGACTGTCGTGCTTTTGACACCGGCCTACCACGCAACATGGAGGGGGCCCAGGCGCCAAGTTGGGACATCAGTCGGCCTAGGGGCTAAGAGACGGCAGGAGACGAGAGGAGTGGGAGCCCGTCACAGCCGCAGCCGCACCTTGCAGCACTTCGCCTGGGGACTCCATCCCCCAACAGCCCTTGCTCCCAGGAGGCGCCAGCGTGTTCGTGCGTGCCCGGAGGCGCATAAATCCAGCCGTCACAGCCACACCTTGCAGCACTTCATCTGGGGACTCCATCACCCAACAGCCCTTGCGCCCAGAGGCGCCAGCGTGTTCGTGCGCACCCGGAGGCGCATAAATCCATAAATCCAGCTCGGGGCTCCCGCGGTGCGGGAGCCCGTCACAGCCGCAGCCGCACTTTGCAGCACTTCGCCTGGGGACTCCATCCCCCAACAGCCCTTGCGCCCAGGAGGCGCCAGCGTGCTCGTGCGCGCCCGGAGGCGCATAAATTCAGCTCGGCCCGTCACAGCCGCAGCCGCACCTTGCAGCACTTCGCCTGGGGACTCCATCCCCCAACAGCCCTTGCGCCCAGGAGGCGCCAGCATGTTAGTGCGCGCCCGGAGGCGCATAAATCCAGCTTGGGGCTCCCACGGTGCTAGACGCACGCGGGCGTGCCCGGGCGAAGTCCGAGCCAAGGGCTGGCCTGTCTGCACCCGTCAGAGCCCGGAGGAGGCTGGGCTGGGCCACTTCTCTTGGTTCTCATAACTTGAACTCAGGGACCCCTGGTCTAAGGCATAGTTTCGCGAAGCTTCGTGAAGGTAAAATATTTTATTATTGTTCTTAGTTGCTATTAAGTCTACCTGAACTATGGGGAAACGGAAGCCTACCCCCACACCAAAGTCAATGGACACAACACTGGATGGCTATCTACAAAAAGCGGTTTGGGCGTTAACTAAAGAGATAGAAATTGCTGAATGTAGACTTTCTTTAGCTCCTTGTTTAACCACATCTGTCCCAACTGACTGTCAAATAACCATATTGGAATCAGTTGCTGAACAGAGGCCGCAACCTCCTTTATCCCCCACTGTAATTATTGCGAGTCAGGGTATTTTACATATCCCCAATGAAGGAACTGACCCTCTCACTCGTCCAGTGGAGAAACCTACTGTGCCGCAAGTTGCAACTGGAGGAAAACAAAAACGAATGGACCTGGCAGGGATTGACTGTAAATTAAAAGGTAATTCTCCAAGAGTCAAACGAACTAAGCAAACTCTTCTAACTGGGAATATCCCGAGGACCCGGCTGGGAGGTGGGAGAGTTAGTGTATCAAAAGAATTGGATAGCAATGGTGATAGTAATGTTGATAAATTGAGTAGAATTGTACACGAGGCTCTGACACCCATCCTAGCTAGATTAGCCAGCATCGAAGAGCAGCTTGCTCGAGTCTTGACGGACCTAGATATTATTTCGGTTCCTGATAAACATATTGAAAACGTCGCCTGCCTAAGAAGTTCTGACCTAACTAATATTACTCCTAGTGCCCCGTTGAGTCGATTGACTGTCCCTAGCACAATACCTGCTGTAAATAGCCAGGTTCCTCGCACAGAGCCCCTTTCAAACTACGTCAGTAACAACCCTGCGGCTTTAGTAAGTCAAGACCCCATCATGGCTAAGAACCCTGCTAGGATCAACATAAGGCCTGGTCAGGGTGTCATAAATCAATCAAGCTCACTTATGACAGATAGGGGTAGAATATCACAAGGAAACGCAAATACAAATGGCACAGCTTACGACCAAAGGAGTGGGCGGGGTGCAAAAGACGTGTTAAATTTACCACTGGAATGTACACCGTATACACTGATACTGAAGGGGGTCCCCTGTTTGGCCCTTGGTCAGCAAGAAACATGTCAAAGCCTTGTTAACAAATCGACTCACTGATGTTTTAAGAAAATCTCGCCGAAGATAAATTGGTTGGAAAAAATTATCATGGCTAGGCAAGTGAGCTGGTTGGGTCACATGACTAAACGTGGGGGTGGGGATTGTGTGTCCTTAACTTCAACAATGCATGGTGGGTACGTCTTGCCCTAATGCACCTTAAAAACTCATAAGGTGAGTCGATTGAGGCTCACCCATTGGGTTTTTTTATCCTCCACAATTTAAACACATGGAGAGAAAACAGTCTTTGTGGCCGGACTTAAGTGCACATCTGCCTGCTCAGCCTCCTCCGTTTATCCACCCAAACCATTTTGATGTCCTTTCTGGGCTCTCAGAAATAGACTAACTAACTGGGTATTTCAGTCAACCAGATGCCACGGCGAGAATAGAACTGCCATATAGTGCTCAAGGGAGAGGGTCCAAAATGGATGAGCTGACTACTAGTGATTGTGGGGACCCTTTCGAAATTTCCTCCCCTAAAATAAATTTTAATAGAAAGAGTCAAGATAAATTCGAAAATTGTTCCCCCTGCCACAACCTAATTTTAGATGACACCCCAGCTAGGGAGAATCCGGGCCTCCCTATCACTATAACTGAACAAGTCATAAATAATGAAATTACGGGGTTGGGTAAACGGGGTCACAATAAGCCTCCACTTAAACTCATTTCATGGAATATAGCAGGTATTCGCCCCAAACTGACCGATGAGGTATGGCTAAAATATTTCAGAGGTTTTGACTTAATCTGTCTCCAGGAGATGTGGTATAAAAAAGATATCATGTTGAATGGTTATTGCTCCTACACAGTCCACGCATTACCCTCGCCAGCAGGGAGGGCAAAAGGAGGGCTGGTTTTGTTAATTTCGGTCAAATACGAGGTCATAAAATTTTTTGTTGTTGGCACATCTCCCTGGTTTCAATTAATTTTGATTTCTAACATGTTACAGGTTAAGTTACTAGTGGTGAACTGGTATTATAATATTTTTAACCATAATAATTGTCAGGTTATTGAGGCTTTACAGGCAGAAATTAATAACATTTGTGAGAAATGGCAACCATTATGTATTCTCTGGGTGGGTGATTTTAATTGTTCCATTTGCCCCCATAGCATTGGCCACGCCTGCGGGATATTAAGTGTAGAGGGACAGCCTCTGTCGGATTTTATTCGCTCCCTTCAGGGTGAGGCCCTAAATTCTATTATTCTGGAGAATGATCTGGGCCTCATTAATGACTTAGCTAGTAATTCCTCAATACAGTGCCCAACTTACGTCGCTGGAGGTAGGGAAAGTTTTATTGATTTTATGTTTATTTAACGGAAGTTCTTGCCACTTATCAGAGACTTCGAGGTGGAGCCAAACAGCGCGAGTGATCATAATCCCCTCATAGCGTCCCTTAGTATATTAGCTCAGACAGGGAATGTAGATGGCTATCAAGTCCATTTTAATTCTAACAAAGGGGTAAGGCTCAACTGGAATAAAGTAAACCCCTCTGAATTTGAGGTAAAAACCGTTATAACTAACTATGTCTCGATTATGAGGTGTGTATCCCATGAGTTGCCCCCAGTCGAGATTATTCGGGAATTTGAATTGATTTGCTCTGATGTAGCTAAAAATGTGTCCAAATCAATTAAGCTTAAGGACCTACCAGAGAAAGGTGGCTCAAGAGCCCATAAAATTCTAAAGCTGGCTTAGCACGCAAATCCCCGAGATAGAGCTCAAATTAAACATGCTCAGAAGGCTTATAAAAGTATAGTCAAGCAGAGGAAAGAAGAACTGAGGTGCCTAGCCTGGGACGACTTGGAGAGAGCTAGTTCCCTTAAGGACTCGAAAAGCTTCTGGGAAATCATAAATCGCCCACTGTTTAGTGAAGAGGTGGGCAAAATGGATTCCCTGATTTTGGGAGATGCCTGGGAAGCTCACTATGCGGCTTTATTTAACCCTAATGGCCGGCAGCTCGAGGTACCTAGTGAGAATATGCCCCTAGATCTTACCTCGGCCTTTTATCTAAGCGCGTCAATTTCAATAGCCGAGGTTGAGGAAGCTATGGCAAAAGGAATTAGCATGAAAGCTCCAGGTCCAGATGGAGTGCCATTAGACCTTTTTAAATGTAATCCTGAGCTGTGGGCCCCATTATTGACCAACGTGTTTAAAGCAGTGGTGACCGGCCCTATCCCAACAACCTGGAAGGAGGCCATCGTGGTCCCTGTGTTCAAAAAAGGTAACAGAAACAACCCTGCCTGTTATAGGCCGATTTCCCTTATTGACGCCACAGCGAAGCTATTGGGAAGGGTCGTTCTCGTCCGACTTGAAACCTGGGCGTCAGACACAGGGGCGATAGCAAGAACACAGTACTTCTTTAGGAGGGGAATGGGCACCACTGAACAGTGCCTCAACTTGTCCCTGATTATGGGCAAGTACATGAAGGCCAGGAAGGGTTCTATCCATCTGGCCTTCATGGACTTGTCCAGTGCCTTTGATACCGTAAATCGGGACAAGCTGTGGGCACTCATGGGTAAAATGGGAGTTGAAGAAGCCCTAATTTCTCTTCTCCGTAGGCTCCTCGCTTCCACATCTGTTACTATAAGATACGGTCTACATGGGGAAAAAACTAGACCTATTGCCTCCACAGAAGGTGTCCAGCAGGGATGTATTTTAGCTCCTTTCCTCTTTTTAATTTATACCAATGGGCTAGATGCTTTTTTGTCTGACAAGGAAATTGACTGCCCTCGTATTGGGGGCACTCGGTTTCCGTTACTCTCTTATGCGGATGATACCGTATTAATGGCCCTGACTGTAAATGGCCTCCAAAAGTTACTTAATGCATTTGTGGATTTTATGCTGGCACTTGATCTAAAAGTTAATTTTATTAAGTCATATGTGATGGTGTGTGGGCCTAAAACGACGAAAACTAGGAAGTACGTTGAAAAAATGAACAATTTTAATTATCTAGGGAACCTTTTTAATAATAGGCTGAATTGGGATTCGCTTGTCACTGCAAGGGTGCAACATGATGGCAGGGTTGTTGAGGGGCTTTTTCGTTTTGCCTGTAAACTAGGCCACAAACCAGTGACCGAGCTAGTTACACTTTACAAAGCCAAATGTGTGCCTGTGGCAACATATGGAGCTGGAGTATGGGGTTATCATAACAGCCGTCAGCTACAAGTCATGGAAAATAAATTTACAAAAAGGCTATTAATGACTTCAAATAGTGCCCCCACAATCTTATGTCATCATGAGTTGGGGCTTGGCTTTGTAGAGGACTGCATAGGAATTGCCCCCCTGCTTTTGTGGGTCAAAATCTGGTTATCGGAGGAGTTGAAGTTCTCCTGAGAGATTATAAAAGATTGTCTTAATCTTGATGGAGCACTAACCATTCCTTGACTCCAATTTGTCAGGGATGGCCTTGACAGGCTAGGCTTGGGTCAATATTTTGAATGCCCAGCAAGCATTCATGTTAATGCGAAAAATATCATAAAAGAGGCGCACTCCGTAAGGGCAAACATACGCCGCTCTCAACCCGAAGTAGCAAGCCCCCCTGTTCATTCCCCGCCCAGCAGCAATTTTACTTAACTTTCACTATAAACACACAGTTACGATGTTATTTAACAAGATTTCGTTTACTCACTCTGCATTTTTTAGTGGCATTTCCGAAACAAAGTGGGTGGGCAGACAATCTGGTGCCCTGCCCCTGTAACAATCTGGCAGCCCAGAGCACACTGCACTTTATGCTTTTTTGCACTCTGTACAAAGAGCCAAGAGGAACATTTTTAATCCCGATTTTAAAAGAAATTAGGCCATGTTCTTATATTGAGGGTTTTAATTACTTGCACTCTTTGGCCACACATGATATATGCATTAAGGTCTCTAACTACATTAAAGTTGCAATGGCTATTAGGAAACGGTATTAGTAACTGTAGCTGAATTTGAACCGTTCGATCTTTCATCATATACACTAAGCTTCTATGTATTTTTAGGGGGAAGGGACGCGCTTTGACGAGGTACTAATGTGCCTCGCAAGGCAAATGGTTTTATTTTATTTTAATATTTGAACTGTATGAATTACCCTTCACGCTGCTTTGTAAATAGGCCAACGGAATTATAATCCGCAATGTCGTTTTTAAGCACTTTTATGGTTTTCTTCTTGAAACCGAATAAAGTTATTTTGATGCAGGGGCGTAACACAGGCCCCCGCAGCCCCCGTGGTGCGGGGGGGCCCCCGAGCTGTAGGGAGCCCCCTCAGCACAATACTCCAGCCCAAAAGCTCTGGATTAAATCCGGAGTCGGGGCCCTCTGTGTACGTGGCAGGGGGGCCCCCTCAACTTTCGTTACGCCACTGTTTTGATGATGATCATGATGATGAAGATGTCACATGCATGAGAAAAACTGAGACCACTCCTAACCGGAGCACCAAATGTCAGTTCTGTTGAACAGTCGGGCTTCTTTGCATTGGTGAAAAACTCAGTAGACGGGCTTATATCACCTGTTGGAGTCTTATCGCCATTTTTATCCTTGCCCTAGAGCTGACTCCTGACATTGTCCATGCCTCAAGAGTGCCAATAATGGAGCAGTCAAACATGCCCAAACCTATTTGTTGCAAATGACCAGTGCTCTACTGCCCTTGTGGCCACCTTTGCACGATGTGAATACCTATACTTATATTTTTGATTGCACAACACAGTGCTACTGTTTCATGTATGCTATTTTTGTGTATTTTCAGGTGCTTAGTTCACTAAGACAAGTCATGCATTTACAACCATGCATGTAATTCTAGGCATGTGTATACGACTATGGGAATTGCCAAACTTTCCCAAAAGTGCACTTGGAAGCTTGCACCAGTAGCAGGGTTCCATGAGAATATCATATGACACCTTCTATTTCTCTAGAGCTGAGATGTATGCAAGAATCAACTCAATATTGTGGAAAGGCAACCATATGACGCACTTGCACGTGTTTGTTTCTTTTTTCCCATCCATAGGGAGAAAAAAAAATTCCCCAGGAAATAAACCTTTTCCCTACAGCCCCACAAAGTTTGAGGGTGTTCCTGTTCCCCTTCCACCAAGGAAGGTGACTTCCTCGATCCCTTTGTTTTAGGAAATATCCGATAATTTCCATGGTGTGAAGGGGTCGCAAAGGTGTTTGTGAATGCCAATGACATTCCCAAACACACAATGCAACCACACCTTGACTCCCACTCTACCACTCCTAAAGCAAGTGTGCGATTTAATACTGTCATGGCATAAAATTAGGCAAGAGTAAAACCTCTTACTCCTGCCAGGTATGCGTTTGGGGATTGCCTACCATACAGGCATATTTACAGACCTGGATGACTCAGTGAATCGGGCCATTTCGCTCTTTTTTCAGTCCTGAACCATTCTCTAGTGCCTAGATTACCATTATGGCTCGTGTTTAGGGAAAACTAAAATAAATAAATGCATTAAAATAAATACGTATTTTATACACTTATTTAGGTCATATTTTGCAATTAACAAATATAACTCTCGTGTGTTGTTTATTCTGAAAGCCTGCCCTGTGCAGTATGTATAAATATGTCAGATGAAAACTCGTCAATAAAAAGCTGTTGTTAAAAAATATATAACAATTTGTGGTTCACATATTGCTCGAGGTACCATACATTTTGCAAGCGTTGCTGTTAACCCTCTCAGGCCCCCCGTGACCGGAGTTAGGTCACAAGGAAACTAGGCTGTTTTTACCAGTTCCGGGTTGGCATATCCAGACCTAAATCTGGCACTTGCGAGTTGTTGTCCCAGAAATGGGGAATAACCAATGGGGACACAGAAACATCGCATCCTTTTCTGCATAGCTACGTCCAATTGCTTAGACACACCTGGTCAGATTTACCATCTGCTAGGAGCAGATGGTAAAACTGAGTGGGGCGGGGAGGTGGAGGCAAGAGTCTCGGGTTAGGGAGTGTCTGAGGCCACGCTGGCGTTTGTGTGCTGGGGGGGGGTGCTGCATACTCACTCCCGCGTGGTGTTGGAGGGGTCAGTGTGGGGCAGGTGGTGGCGGTGTCCTGCAGCCTCAGCTACGTCTTTCAGCAGTTTTACTATGTACAAATCCATACCTGGTAAAATCGGACCTGTAGTTCCAGGAGCGAGAACACCAAGCCACCTGTAGAAGCAATGCAGCTCAAGGGCTGTCAGTCCACTGGACTCGCAATGGGGTCCTCAGTGGTGCCTATTTTACTAAGCTTCAAATTAAAAACACAGTGGCAGCCTCCAAGATATTCGTTCTTTTGCTCACCACGCCACACCAGTTTGGACATAGCCATATGCAAATCAGTCTTGACCCTGTTCCTCATGGGAACAGTCAAACCCGAACTGCCAAGTCAGGTCCTCCCAGGACCGGAAACAAGCATCCTGGGCAGTTTTCGAGGTATCACCCCCTCATCAGCCAGGATAGCTTAAATCCAGTGGCGCAGTGAGCACGGGACCCACGTCTGGGCATACCCTTTCCACTTAGGGCGACAAAACCAAAAGGAACAAATGATGGACCGAATGCTGAATAATGCAAACATTCACCCCAGTCACAAAGATCGGGGTTTAATCCATCGTTCTTTTGCTCACCACACCACACCAGTTCAGACATAGCCGTATGCAAATCAGTCTTGAACCTGTTCTTCATGGGTACAGTCCAGCCCAAACTGCCAAGCCAGGTCCTCCCTTGACCAGAAATAAGCATCCTGGGACCGGTTTCGGGGCATCATCCCTCATTTGCCATGCTATCTTGAATCCAGTGGCACAGTGAGGACAGGACCCACGTCTGGGCATACCCTTCCCACTTAGGGCGACAAAAGCAAAAGGAACAAATGATGGACGGAATGCTGAACAATGCAAACATTCAGCCCCAGTCACAAAGATCTGGGTTTAATCTACCGTTCTTTTGCTCACCACGCCACACCAGTTTGGAACCATCCATACGCAAATCAGCATATGGCTGGGTCCATACTGGGGTGGCGTGGTGGATGAAACCCAGATCTTTGTGACTGGGGGTGAATGTTTGCATTGTTCAGCATTCCGTCCATCATTTGTTCCTTTTGCTTTTGTCGTCCCAGGTATTCAAGCTTGTTACCTTCATGTTTTTCAGAGATGTCAACCAAGGGTGCATTCACCCACTGAGCTATCTGACAAGCGATAAACAGCAGATAAACATTAACTACTTTATTACAGTCACGAATAGAGGATCACAAAGAACGATCCCTTTCTATTGTACAACATTTGGACATTATTATTTTTGGTTTAATCCTCATAATGGTGACGTTAATGAGTAACTAATCGGCACCAGACACTGGGGAGAATGCGCGGTGGAAGGTGGCACGGTCTGCGGTAGCCTACAGAGGAGACCCTTCACGTGCCATGCCTTTGGGCCAGCCTCACTCCACGCGACCCTTTAGAGTACAAAGCATGAATAACGAGGTTAAGAAGAGAACAAAAGTGCAATTTGTCTGACAGGAAAATTGGTCATTCCAGCTCCCGCTCCTTTATTACCCAGCCCCTCCCGCCCTGCACTCCACCCCACGTCCAAGCAGCTAACATGCACCTTGTTTACTTTGCTCTCGTTTCGCACGTTTTGCCTCCCACTTCAAAGATTTTTTTCCATGTAAAGGAATTCTCTGCATAGTTTTTGTGCTAGGTGTATTGTCAAAAAGACCCCATTTCTCGCTGGAACAGGTAGGGGGAAAGTATCGAGATTTAGACAGATCAATTACCCCGAACTGGAAGGCCTAACCCTGGGCTGACCTCAAGCGCGGCCTTTTGTAGTTTGGAAGTGATGCATATGAAACCTGTTGGATGGAAAAAAAACCTCAGGTAATATAGACAGCATCCTGGGTGTTTGAGCTCCTAAGATGTCTTGTGTGCCGAGACATGGAGCCTTCTTTGACCTTCTTTTAGATCTCTTCTCCCCTCCACTCTCTCCCCCTCCACAACCTCATCCTAACACCGCATGCAATTTATCAGCATGAAAAACACCAACCCATTACCGACAAGCTGTTTTACCACTAAAAAATAGTTTATACTTCAGCTTCTGAATGAAGGATTGTATTTTTTGCGCACATAATGATGTAAAGGCAAAGAACCATCTCCATTTTGAGGGACTGAACTATCTATGTGTTATTCCAGTTTCACATCATCTGGTTACTACAGAGGAACCCAGGCCCAGCCAGTTCGAAAGCAGTGCCTATGTATGTGTGTATGTATATGGTATTTCTATAGCACGGACCTAGCAGTGGAGTGCTCTACAGGGACTTCTCTACTGCCTCCAGAATAAATGTGAGGGGGCAGGACACCCCGGTTCCATTTCCCTCTGTGTAAAGGTGACCTAACTCCCCCTCTCTACACATTTCTCGCTCTCCATTTGAATGTGCATGAAAACATGCTAGCCCAGTTCAGGGGCTATGTATTTATATATGTGTTGATGTTTATGTAACACAAACAGGCTATGAAGCATCATACATTGAAAGGACCTCGACGGGGATCGAGGGACACGTTCAGCTAAAAATAGAATCTACAGCTCTGTTTGGAATTACAGGAGGGATGGGGCCAGCCTGAGGGAATCTGGGGATTTGTCTAATTTTCTGATATGCCAATTTCTTTGAAGGCCGAGAAAAACAGTGATGTGTTTAGAGGGTGGCATGTTGGCAACTTGAAAAACTTAGAGTCAAACTGCCTCTAATTGAAGCCTATTATGATCAGAAAGTTTTGTTTGCCACCAAGCACAAAGGAGCCACACTTATTTTCACCAGTGTAGAGTCGCGACAGAGAGACAAAACCATCTCACTACAGATGACAAGTCAGTCAAAATAAACACGTCTTAAATTTCTTCCCACACAAGAGCCAAGAGTGTGCTTTTGTAAGTATGCAAGAAGGAGCATTCCTTCAAACCTGGCCTTGAGATGAAAAAGCGGAGGCGCCACCAGTTTGAAAAGATGCCTCAGGGATGTCAAGAAGTGACAATGCAGGAGATCTGAACTTGCAAGAAGGAGCGCCCCAAGAAATATTATTGACTCGGATGGACCACTCGATTTTAGAGCTTTTATTCGGTTAAATAAATCAACCATATAAGCAATACAGACATAAAAAGCTCAATCTATAGAAAAATCAAAAAATTATGAGACAGTGGGATAAAAAGCGGATACATCAAAGTGCATAAACATGTTAATACAGATACAAAGTGCAAGTGCATAAATCACATGAAAGTCCAGACATTTACTATATCATATATTATCCCAATTCAAAAGTGCAAATGCATATAATTACATATAATAAATTCATTTATAATACCTTTAAAACACACAATCAAATATCAATAATCATAGATTTCCTAACATTAATGGATTTCAAGAGAAAAGTAGCTAAATAAAAGCATAATCGTGGATCATCCAATCTAAAAAGCAGGTTCAAGGCATCTGTAGTGGATCTTATATTGTAGTATAGAAAAAAAGGTTTTAAATAAAATCTCCTAAGATGAGAATAAAATAGACAGAATAATAACATATGGCAGCAGCTTTGTCTTGAGACTCCATCACATGGGCATACATGAACAGAACACTGTTTCATAATTGGGAAATTAACAAGATGATGTACGATACCCAATCTTAGGTGTGTCAACACAAATCGATGTGAAACTCTAGTCACTGCTGATGAATAACTTTGAAAACCCAGTTTAAGATCCAATTGCGAATAAAAGAGGAAAGTTGATTGATTCTTGAGAACACAAGAACGAGCCTCTATTTTATTTGCTAACATAGTTAATTTTATCTCAGCTCTAGCAACAGAAAGAGTACACTCAGGATCCGTTCTAATATCACAATTGAATAAAGATTTAAACCAATAAATAATATAATTGAGCCAGGGTATTTTTAAACAATTCTCCAATTTGAGGCAATCCCGTATGATAGATTGAGTAAATAATGTTTCCTCTTTTGACCATATTGATTTCCATAATAAAAGGGGTCGTGTTGAAGCCAGATCTGAAATATATCTAATGCCCACCTCACGGTGGAGCAATTCCGTAGAAGCAGAAGAGGGGGCACAAAGTAAGCGTTTTTAAAAACGAATTTTCAGCTTGTTGTAATAAATTACCTTGAAAATGACCCCAAACACCTGCCCCATAAAGAGCTGCGGTAACGCATCGTATCTCATAAATTGTCATCATGTCTTTAATGCGTCGGTTTCCCAATTTAGCCGCAAATCTAAAAATACCATTTACGTTTCTAAGCATCTTAGAACAGGCATTATCCTGTTCCTGGGCCCATGACCTATTCCCTGCAAAAGTAATAACCAGGTAACAAAATGTCTTAACTATCTGGACTTTGGAGCCTTCAATGAAATAAGAGCTAGATGTTATAGGGTTCCTACCACAAGCCATAACAAAAGTTTTTGATTTGTTAATTAAAAGTTTTCTTTTAGTAATAAAAACAATAAAATTATCGATAAGACGCTGTAGCCCCATTGGGGTGCGAGAGAGTAAAACCGCATCATCGGCGTATAGAAGAATTGGAACAGACTTCCCATCCACCCTAGGGGCATCCGACTCAAACAATTTCAGTGCTGCGTCAACTTCATTGATAAACAATGAAAAAAGTAATGGAGCTAAGACGCAGCCCTGTCGGATGCCTCTTTTAACTTTAAAGGCGGAGTAAGTTCGCCTAAATGACCGTATCGCACCCTACTTGATAACTCCCCATATAATCTTGCCAAGAAAAATATAATCTCTTTGGGGCGCCCATATCCAACAATAAGGGCCATAAAATGGAGTGGTCTACCAAATCAAAAGCGCTGCTTAGGTCAGCAAAACACAAATATAAGTTTCCCTCCTTAGCTAATGTGTACTTGCCGATCAGAAGGTCCAGGTTGACACACTGCTCCAGTGTGCCAACACCCTTTCTAAACCCATATTGCACTTGGGTAAGGACTGACTTTTCTTGGACCCAGGTCTCGAGTCTTGATAACATGACCCTACTCATAATCTTTATAGACGAGTCCAATAAAGAAATCGGGCGATAATTACAAGCATCAGTCTTAACACCCTTCTTGTAAATTGGTATTATAATCGACTGGCCCCAAGATAAAGGGAAATGAGTCTCAACGGCGACATTAAAAACTCTGGTTAAAAACGGCGACCATAAAACCATATCGTTTTTATAAAAGTCCGTCGCGACCACTCATCCCGAAGCAAAGCGAGATGTGTAGAACGGCATTATTTAAAGGTTTCCATGAGAGCAGCTCACGAGTCACCTGCTACGGATTTAACACATTTTAATAATTAGATGCTAATGTTACATTTGAAGATATTTCCTAAACAGACATTCAGAAATAAAGGTGTCAACAGCAAGCATGGCACCTGGACTAAACAACTGACTGACACTACTTACACTTAATGCAGTGCGGTATCACCCACCCACAAAAAAAGACACTAAAGCAGCAAAGGGGACGAAGATGGGGACAAAACATTTGAGCAGTCCAAGATTTATATTTTGTTGTTCTCAGGTTTTCAGAAAAGTTTCTATATGTCTCTGTTTTTTTCTCCATGTCGTGATTGGATATAACACTCTTCATTATCGTCAACCCTTGTGAGACCCTCCCTCCAGTCCACATAGCACTGGCTTCTATAATAAAGTCTCCAATTCGTAACTGATTAAAATATATATTTTTTGCCCACTATACTATTAGTTCAAGTGAACTTCTCGTAAGTGTTCCTGCATGAACAAGCTTTCTAATATATAGAACACAGTTAAGTTCATGTTGTTATGTAATGCATCACATTCCATCAACATGCTCTATGCCTTTCATGCCTGTGCTCTTCATCAGGAGTTCTAGGATACAATACCAGAAATTAAAACAGCACTTCAGTCGTTTCGATGTCATTAGGGATATATGTGGTTTGTAAATGTCACTAGAACCCCGTGATGGCAATATAAGACCATAGTACATGTTGACTGTTACGTATTTTTTGTATTGCATGTTTATTTTGAGGTACTTATTTTGAAAACGGTGTTTTCCTCATTTTACAACAAACAATGGGCAATGATCATGAATAAATTGTATATAACACAATGGACAATGACGAAGGACAGAGGATTTATGCAATTCTGTAGCTGCAGCCCTTACCACATAATTATAGATTTACTGCACTTGCTGCATAATTTGCAGCATTTACAGACTTCACAAAAAATGTTTCTGGTGAAAATGGGTGAAAATAATAGTCCTGGAGAAAGCATTGCATAATTAGCATTTTTTGACACATAATTTAGTAAAAGCTTTCCACATAACTTGGTCCTCCATGCAGCATAATTCTAGTAGCCTGATTTAATAATAAATATGACATCAATTAATTTACAATAAAAACTTAAGTACTTCCTGCATTGCGATTTCACCAGAACATGCAGAGTTTCAAACCTGAGCATGAAAACATTAGCATAGGCTGATGTCGTTTTAGGCCCCATTTAAGTTCCTGTTCCCTATAGAAATAATGATAATAACTATGCTGTACACTGAATTGCATCAGTTGTTAAAGAAAGACTTGAAAATATTTCGAGCAAAATATCCATAAAACCAATACACATATATTTGACAAAAACAACACAATAAACCAATGCGAGTTCATGTATGGGCCATATGTAGTTATAAAAAAGCAATTTTCTAGTTTCAACCAGTATTTAGATTTCTCTTTCACCACTGTCGTGATCATCTATGGATATGCCTATTACTCTTTTGAAGCTTTTGACTAAGGGTAAGTTAGTCAGTCAGTCATAAAATCTTTATTCGGATTTGCATGAATCCATAAAAACATCAGATTTAAGAATCCATTAAAGATACATACAGAGATGTTACCAGTAATGTCATTGGTTATGGTCTTGAATATTTTAGTCTACAGTTTCTACATTTCATTCTTTAGACTGTAACTTACAAAACAGGGTGATTTAAAATTCCAAGTTAACTTCCTCTCAGATCTCTAACTTAAAGAGTTTTATTCTCACCTGAGGTATTAATTAGCCCAGGGAGACCTGTTCACATCTCTTTCTAAGTGCCAAACTTTTTCTTAAAAAGTTAAGAAGTGCCCAACAAACATCTTCATTTTCCAGGCGCTGTAAATAGCATAAGCCGTCCAGATGAGAACTAGCATTCAGTTTACGTAAAATAGGTATTAAAAACCCATGCCTTGAGGTCTCATATAAGGAGCAAAGCAGGAACAAATTTCATGTATTTTGTGCTGATATTTGGTCACACCTACACAATGGTAAATCGTGGGACCAGCAGTTTTGGATGGGGAAGGCTACTACAAGGTGGATCGTGCAAACTCTAAAAAGGGATAGGTACTGCCTATAAAGAGGGTTTGTCACCCAGGTCAAGTATGGCCCTATATCGTTTGTTGTCACCAGTGGGACATATCTTACCAGTGCTGGCATACTTTGTGCCTTCCTTAGCCTATTATTAGAGCAGTGATTTAAAAATGCGCGTTTTACCATATCTTTTGTATTTGCAGTAATAGTGAACGATTTTTATACAGTGCTTTCATGCCTAACGATTCAAAAGACTTCTTTAGGTACAGCAGCCAGGGAATCTCAACCAACCTTGTTAAGCCTAGACAATCAGATATGCTTGCGTGAACCAAAGAGGCCCTAGGATTAGACCATACTAAGAGCTTCCTCAGACTCCGTTCATGACAGTCGTATTGAGGTTCTCTCCTTCATCTAGTGGATCCATCCTTTGAGACATAATGTGCCTGTCCTCACCTACTTCCCAGTATGAGAAAGGGAAACCTTTGGCACTAATCACCTCTGTCACACAAGTCACTTACCTACTGTGGGGTGACCATGTTTGTAATAGCTCAGACAAAATGCCTAGCCAATACATAAGACTGTGGAAATAAAATACCACGTGAAAGCCCATTCTAAGGACACTGCACTGTGGAAGGCTATCTCTATGATGGCTTCTAGTTTCCCAGATATTGCTCAGAGTATCACTATCTTTGTTTTTATGATTGCGCCACCTAGGGCTGGCCTAGGTGGCATACCAATGAGGAGGTGGGCATATGCCTTTGAGCAAGATCTCAGGCCAGGCGTTTTTCAGCAAATACAGAGCAGAGGCACCAGCCTCACTCTCCCTATGCTTCTGGTACCACTACTTTGCCAGACCACTCATGCACCTTTGAAACACGTGTGGTGGCTCCCTTTGCAAAGGAGCAGTGGCTGTCTCAGAGAAGTCCTCAGCACACCCCTCAGCCAGCCTACTCCTGCGTACACAAGACTGAATGCAGCCCAATCTAATGTAGCTTAACATTGAGGAAAATATGCATGACCCGCAGATGAGCGCTGTACTGTATCACATTCAACTGCTTTTTGGCAATAGTATAGAAAGATAACACTCAATGCACGTTACTTTACTGGAAATAAAGAATCAAAAATGGAGCATTTATCTCTGCCACTGAGTAGCAAAGAAAAGAGGAAGAAGAGTTAATGAAATGAAGATATTATTGTGGACAAAGGGCTCTGAATGTGTGTTGGTCTTCTAGTGTGCCTTGTTTATGTTTATTACAGGTTCATGGGAACTGTAGGTTTTTTGTAAGAAATATGTTGAATTGTTTCTTTGCTGCTGGTGAATACAAATATTTGGAAAGCATAATAAGAGCTTCCATGTCTCACCGCAGAATTAAGTATGTATAGTATTGGAGCAGCGTAATTTTGGTTCCACCCTCATTATTATTCCTTAGGCCACATATATATTTATTTAGGGCCTCATGTATTCATGTGGTATGATGTGACTAATGAAGTCAAGTGCATTTAAAGTCATATAGAAAGTGGATTTACCATGTAACCTCGACATTTATATACGTGTGTACACTAATGCTCCTTATATAGTAACAACGAATTGCAGTTTTCATGTATATTTGCACGTGTGCACTTTAATAATATTGATTAATCTCCATGTATTCACATATTTATTTAAAAGTATCCTGCATTTACTGTATAACGGAATATGTATCTATCAGAATTGCATTTGAAGCTTATAATGTGACTGTGTATGTATCTGTATTCACGCAGTTATAACATGTATTGAAATCTTAGCTTTGCTAACTTGACCGAAGGCCTTAAGCATTTGAGTTTTGCAATGTTTAACCTTCAACGTGAATGTTTTTTTTTGTGCAATGTTTTTCTTTCCTCTGCAGGTGCCTGGTACATGACCTAATGAATGAATGGAGAAAGGCACATTGTGTGAACAAAATAGGGAAGCATGAGGGGAGTCAAGTGTGAAAAAGATTCATGAGCAGAAGGGAGGACTACTGTCTGTGTGGAATGAGGAAATGGAGTCCAAGGTCGCTTCGAATATGTGGATCAAAGAAGAAGAATTACAAGTGTGTCTGCCAAAAAGAGTACTGTTTGAAGGTGGTCACTAATTGGACCTTTGATACTGTTCTAGAAGAGTATTTTGTGGGTATAACTAGGGAATGCTCTTTAGCTTTATTCAGATTCCTTTCAGACAAGGAGAGGTGCAGACCTCTATGCTCTATTCTCATTTCGTAGCTTCATGCTATGCAATATTTCTACTTTAGAGGATTTCTACAGAAGTTCTCCTATGCTGACACCTTTTTCTTTTAATGGACCTAATTGGGGTTCCATTTAGTAATATTTAGTGTAGGTTAGTTGGAGAATCTAGAATTCCTTGTGTATTTTAGGCAGGAGGACTGCAACTTCCAATCTCACCATCAAATTGTCTTCCTTATACTTTGCACTATTGCTACTGAAGTCCTTGATAGAGCAGGACATTTTAGACAATATAAACCTTACATGGATGCTAAATTGTACCTTGACAATAACGTAGAGAATGCTCAACAAAAACAAACTGTAGGAAAATGTGCATTTCTGAAATGTGTAAAAACAAATGCGCAGCTTATTAGTCAACAGAAAGCTTCCATTTTCATTGTGCTTACATGATTAGGCCTCATATTTTTTCCCTTTTTATCTTTCTCTTTACCTTTAATAAAATAATGCCTTTTAGAACTACTGATTTATTACACTATTTAGCTGTAATATATGTCATTGTCAAAAAATGTGCTGTGTCAAGAAAAAGGTTTTTTTCTCCTCACACCATATGATTTCATCGTATTGGATCATGTCACCCGCAATGAGTTATAATAAAAAAAATGTTTAGTAGAATTAAGGCTTGTTGAAAAAAAATGTTTCTCTTGATCTAACAAGGATATGCTAGACTTTAATGTTTCATTTCACAGAGCAGCCCATTTTTACACAATGGCACCCTGAACAGCTAACAGAGTAGGTTTGCAAAGGTTCTCATGAGAATCTTCTTAGATGTATCTTTCTGTAATACGCTGTAGCCGAATTCAAACATCATCATGTCGTCATGGACGTTTACAGTGGGAACCGAGAGGAGAGGCAACGGACCATCAGAAGGTCATTTTTCATTGGCTGGAAATGACAAGCATCTGCTTTTGCAACATATGTTTTACGCCTTTCTATATAGTATGTGTTCCTCGTTAGATAGTTATGGCATTCCATGCATTCTATGCACACCTACCGTGCCTTGCCTCTTAGCACTTTGTTGTGCTAGCCCGAATTATTGCAAGCTACTGGTAATGGTGATTTTTCTTGTTTTCCTTACCTTTTGTGAGGATACTTCCTTTCTTTCTGTCAAATCACAGCTACTGTTGTGATTAATTTCCTTCTAACTTGGATTGACAGAAGCTACTGTAACTGTCGGGGAACTCGGCTGAGTTTCCAGAACTGCTTTAATGAGGAGTTTGCTCTCTTGCGACTATTAGCTTGATGCTCCGAATCTTTGCTCATTTCCACAAGGAACTCTCTATGGGTTTCATGTTAGGTTGGGTTAGGTCCTTTAGATTAAGATAGGGACTATTTCCTTTATGGAACATGCTGTTATTATTTATGCTGCCTCTAGCCAAATTTTACTCGATATTTCTGTAACTGGATATATCTGACTAATCTGAATAAAAGACGGAATTATTACTAATCTGTTAATGAGCACTAAAACTTTTAAAACGTTGGGTGAAATTTGATTTGTGCTCCATCCTAACACAGTGGCGACCGGGAGACAGAGTTGGTGCGGAGTTGGAGATCTCTGTCGTAAGTTAAAGCGTTAAACTGTTTATAAATTTCCGTGCTATCATCCTCATCTGTTACTTGCTATTGAAGATAAATTTTGTACGCCATTTTCGCTTCCCTTTGATAATTTTGTACTGCTATGCTATGTTTCTGAGATTGATTTATATTTCCCTTTGTTTTGAATTTGTAATAAATCCATATTTAAACCTACTTATCACCTTTCAGCTTTACTGTGTGACCAAATGGATTGCACTGAAATTGTGAATGGAAACTGAACCTAATTCTTTTATTCCTCAAGCACCCTAAAAAATTCAGTCCCTGGGAGGTAAGAAATGGGGGCCCGACTCCTCGGCATTAGTAAATGGTAGCAGAGGATGATTTGGGTCTTGAGATAGGGAGTTCGGTGTCTTTTTGAGAGAATAGTTAATGTTTCAGGTTAGTTTGGTCCCAGTTCTGAAGTCTATGGTTCGATTTGACGGATCGGCAGAGTTCCAGTGTCCGGAGGTGGAGTAATAGCAGTGGAGGAGTGAGAATCAATAGGGTTGTGTGTATGGCTTATGCTTCGCTTGCAGTGTTGTAATAATTGTGTGATGTCTGGTGGAGGTGTTGGGAATGTTGTGTGCATGTGGTGTTTGATGTGGTAACGTTGTTAACAGGTCCGACATGGCCTAAAATCCTGGGATGTTAATAAAGGTGTAGAAAACACTGTGTTGTAATTGTCTATTTGAGTTTTGTGGGGTTTATTTATTTATTTAATGAGTTTTATATAGCGCTGGCTGGACCCGTAGGTATCAGAGCGCTTTACATTCGGTTACACAATTGTACAGAAAATGATAATAATTACACATTACGTCAAAAATAAGCAACACATTGAAAGAGGAAAGAAAGGTGAGAGAAGAATGGAGGAGGGGGGAATGGAGGAGGGGGGAAGGGGGAGGATGAGGAAAAAGACGGCAGGAGAGACGAAGGGAAGTCTGCCCAAAGACCGACTGGGTAGGTGACGTCCGAGGAGGGAATCCACAGCCCGTCTCCCCTTTAGCTAAACAAGGTAGCTCCATCGGGCATCAGTCAAATAGCTAGGTCTCAACTGACGAGGGAAAGTTCACATAAGAAAGTCCAGTGGATAAACATGGTAGGAACTATGAGCAAGGACAGGTGAGGGCAGTGGTCGACAGCTGGAAAGAAGAGAAGAGTAGAGCGGTAGGGGGTAGGGTGAAGGGGGAGGAGGGAGATAAGGTCAGGAGAGATGCAGGAGAGTTTGCCCAAGGACCGGCTGGGTAGGTGATGGCCAAGGAGGGAATCCATAGCCCATCTCCCCTTTAGCTCACGAGGTAGCTCCACCGGGCATCAGTCAAAATGGCTGGGTCTCAGCTGTCGATGGAGAGTTCACAGAGTCAATGACTGAGGCGGCCATCTTGAGGTCAGGCAGTGGGGGATGAGTCCTTGATGTACGAATTCAGAGGATCCCCACAATTTTCTATAATCCGGATGAAAGGGGGTGCAAACTAAGCAGAGGATCGGGAAGAAGAACAGAGCCAGGGTCCGCATGTCTTTAGGGGGAGCGCGTGATGTCGAGTGATAACCGCCAGAGGGAGAAACAGCCGCCATTAGCAGGACAGGCGGGGCGACTCTAGAGTCTTACTTGCATTATTTATATCGCTAATCAAGGTCGTCTCAGAAGGACAGGGCAGTAGTTGTAGTATCAAAACAAATTTTGCTGCCTTTGCGCTAAAGAAGGGGTTAGGGGGTCTACCTTGGATGTAGCTTTGACCCCTGCCGACGATCAATTGCGGGCACCATTTTGGCATCCGGCGCAGGAACAAAGTAGGCACTCGCTGAAAATGCCTTGCCCCAAAAGGACTAAAGGTGGACATGGTCAAGAGCCCCAGACTTCCCGGGCTAACCATCAAGCCTCCCAGAGCTCCCGGTGAAGTTACAGATGACCCCGCTCACCGTCTTCGAGCTCGCGGTGAGTAGTGGAAATGGCGGGCGGGATTCACAGGGGATCAGTGTTGTCTCCAATCCGCGCTTTGAGCGTCCCCAAACAATCGACAGGCTTCTAACTGAGCCTCCGCCGTGGATCGCTAAGGAGGTCTGCTGCTCAGTTGAGAGCGAAGGTGTTGCGCCTCAGTTGTTCTGCTTAGCTCGGGATCAGCGAGCCCAGGATCGGTCGAACTGCCGTCAGTACAGATATCTCCGCGATGGAAGTACGGAGAAGGTCGGAATTCCGCTCCAGGGGATCCGCCTGTATTCTGGTTGAGGAATCGTTGGATTTAGGTGGTAGAATAATGCAGCGGAGCGCTGCTCGGGAGGATGAAGGTAGGGTTCCCTACGGAGCTCCAGCTCCGAGCAGCCATCTTCCGAGGCCACGCCCCCACCATCCGTGAGACGTTGTCGGCAGCCCAATTGAGATAGGGACTTCATCTTTACATGTGACTGAGAAGTACGATTAGTGCAGTGGGCCTTTTGCACACAGGGATACTGTACTGACCAGGGTGATTCACCGCAGGTCGAGGTTTCACTCGAATGTGTGTTCGAACAGTATTTCCTTGTGTAATAGTAATCTGTTGAGTAAAGCATTTGTTGCTATTTTATTGTATTTGGCTGTATGAGTGAAGTTGAAAGAGTTTGTTCGTGAAAATTGTTAAGGGGGTGAACCGCTGCAAGGAGTGAGACCAACGTCATAGTGTGCTGCGCTGGGATTGGTAGGTTGGTGTAAAGCTGCCCTGTTATTGGTTGGTTACATCATATGGTGCCACGCTGGTATTGGCTGTTGATTCTGAAAACAAATTGTGTGGAAATTGTTGTTTCCTTGTTTGAATCAGAAAAATTTGACTGTGATTGCTAATATATTGAATCAGAAATGAAATGTTTTAAAGTGATACAGGATTTGGTTACAGGACATGTGTCTATACCTGTTAGAGAGGTAGAAGAGGTGCCACCTGAGGATACTGCACTTCACTACATGGCGATAAATGTAGGGCTTCATACATGTGTTTGGCTTAAACAATGGCACAAGATCCTCGCTATGGTACATTTCATATACAAATTATTGACAATTTGAGAAGGATTTTATATGAACTGAAACTCCAACCTAGACCTACACAGTTTGAAGCACTCAATGCTTGGGAGCATGCTGCCCACACTAGACAGAAAGAGAGGTACCAGGGAAGAGCTAGAAGGACAGTATGTAAGTATGCAGATAGAGGTGGAGGACGGATATGATAGAGGGAGCTAAAATATATCCGACATTAACTGGTGAGGAGTTTGGGAAAGAGGGACAAGAATAGAAAAAGAAAGTGAGAGAAAATGGGTCATGGGAATCAGCTGAGAGAGGTGAAACTCTGATAAAAGTGACACTAGCGACAGTCTTTTAGATGCATTGTTGTCAGAGCGTCTGCCTCCGTACAATGAAACCCAAGCAAGGGAAGGTGGAAGATTAATTATTAGTGGAAGTTCAGAGATTGCTCTGCACCAATGAGTACAAGTTACAATGAAGTGGGGGTTACCCCTATGAATACAAATCAGAATACGATATGAGGAAGGTCGGGGATCTGTGTACCTAGTCACCCCATAGACCAGAATGTTTCTACAGACTCGAGTATTCCAGATGCTCTTGCGGTCCCAGTTACAATTGGTCCTGTAGTACTGATATATAATCCCAGCTCAAATGGAAAGTGTTACATATGATTTGCCCGTTCCAAATGAGACAAGAGTTCAGGAGAAACCTTTGACCGACTCTAATGTGAAGTTTGTTCCCTTGCTCACTATGAATGTGAGTTGTCCTTGTGGTGTAAGTGCAGATCCATCTACGAGTCAGGGAGGATTTGGACCTTTAAGGTTGTTTGTAGGATTACCAGAATTAGATTCCCTTGTATGGGAACCACTTTTGAATGTGCATAGTAGCATGCCTAAGGCTAAGGTGGTATCTAAAGCATCTGAAACGACACACATATTGACAGACCAGAATTTAGACAAGTGGTTAAAAGCTCAGAGTGACTCTTCAAATGTAGCAAACACAAGGAGATGATGGACGGAGTGCTGAAACTTTTCTGACACTCACCCCCAGTCACAGATCTGGGTTGAATCCATCATTGTTCTTTAGCTCACTTCGCCACCCCAGTACAGACCCGGCCATATGTAAATCAGTCTCTACCCTGTGCCTCATGGGAACAGTCCAGTCCAAACTGCCAAGCCAGGTCTTCCCTGGACCGGAAACAAGCATCCTGGGACCGGTTTAAGGGTAACAACCCTCATCAGCCAGGCTAGCTTGAATAAAGTGGTAAAGTGAGCAAGGGACCCATGCCTGGGCATACCCTCCCAACTTAGGGCAAACAAAGCAAACACAAGGAGATGATGGACGGAGTGCTGAAACTTTTCAGACACTCACCCCCAGTCACAGATCTGGGATGAATCCATCATCGTTCTTTAGCTCACTTCGCCACCCCAGTTCAGACCCAGCCATATGCAAATCAGCTTGACCCTGTGCCTCATGGGAATAATCCAGCCCGAACTGCCAAGCCCGGTCTTCCCTGGCCCGGAAACAAGCATCCTGGGACCGGTTTAGGGGTAACATCCCTCATCAGCCAGGCTAGCTTGATCCCAGTGGCAAAGTGAGCAAGGGACCCACGTCTGGTCATACCCTGCCAACTTAGGGTGAACAAAGCAAACACAAGGAGATGATAGATGGAGTGCTGAAACTTTTCAGATGCTCACCCCCAGTCACAGATCTGGGTTGAATCAGTCATCATTCTTTAGCTCACTTCGCCACCCCAGTTCAGACCCAGCCATATGCAAATCAGTCTCGACCCTGTGCCTCATGGGAACAGTCCAGCCCGAACTGCCAAGCCAGGTCTTCCCTGGACCGGAAACAAGCATCCTGGGACCTGTGACAAAGATTACAGAAATAAGTCAAGGGACGATTCAGTCAACATTAAAAGTACATTTGGTTGATGTAGTCACATTAAAACTCTAATTGGATGAGATGATAGGTGGCAGTCTTGAGTTGGCTCTAATAGACACTTATCAACCAAATGAACTTTGGTTTATGAGTCAGGATATTTCCCGAAGGGCAAGACAAGCCCAAGAGAAATACGAGGTAGATCTAGAACGGACTAAAGCTTTACAGAAAAATCATTTGCTTTGTTTTTTGGACCGAGATCTGGAAAACATGAGGATACCAGGGTTGAAAATGCAAATTCAGGAATGAATTCAAAGCATTCAGATTTGGGGGATGCTGGACAAGTAGGAAGCTAAATGGTCAAAAAGAAAAGTCCTAAAAGATTAATGGGGGAATCACCTCCTCAAGGAAATGAAGGGCCAGGTACCACAATTTTACCTTTAGGAGAAGTGCCTAGGGGAGGTTACGTTCATGTACCATGGAGAGAAGTGATCTTGCGTCATTCACAAATGATTTTCCTAAGCTGAGAGAGAAACCTCTAAATTGCTGCAAAATAGTTAAGCGGTTCGTGAAAATTTCGAAGGTGTTGTGACTGATTTGATATTGTGGTTCCAAGTGATTTTCTGGACAGCTTGTACGATAGCTACGGAGTGGCTGGAAAGAGAACCAGCAAAGAATCCGTTGACTAATGGCCCGTCACCCATAGTAATGTGAAAGTACAACCAGGTGATGACATGGTTGAAGTCTAAGGTGTCACCCCAAGACATTGATTGGGTTAAGATTGATCGCACAACCCAGGAACCTAAAGATATGATTCATGCATATTATTAGAGGCTGTTAAAAGCGTTCAAACAGTATAGTGGGATGGAAACATTGGAGCCCAAGGATATAGGACATTTTGTTTCTAGGTTTGTGACAGGATTGAGTCTTGAGATTAGCATGATGATTCAACAGCATTTGATATGCTGGCAGAATAAATTGGTTTAAGAGATTTTGCGATACGCAAAGTATTGCAACAATGAGATTGATATGAGACAGAAAAAGTTGAGAGAGAAACTTATGGTAGCGCAAATGAAAGCTGCTCAGGGGGAGGTCAAAGTGCTCCATTTGTAGTGAATGCACCTTCTATAGAGGGAGTGTATCAGCAGAGAGGTCCCGCCATGCAGGGTGGAGGTGATTTCAGCCTCAAGGAAGAGGTAGATGAGTTCCTATTGATCCAAGTACTGGAATTGATGTAGATACACTGAAAAAGTCTAACCCATGCCACTACTGTAACCGGTTGGGGCATTGGAAGCAGGAGTGTCGTCTTAATCCAGCAAATTAAGGGCAGAATCCAGGGTTTGTACCGCAACAGGCTAATAATCATCTACAGTCACAGAATGTGCCTAGGCCAAGAGTTCAAAATGTTAATGTACCCCAAGTCCCAGTGATGCAGGTTCCACAACCCTGATGCCACATCAAGCTGCTGCTGGTCATAGATTTGCTTCAAATCAGGTTCCGAATATGAATCAGAAATCATTTCAGGGTAATATTCCTTACCAGCAATATCCCATGTTCAAGACCATTGAGAATTTTGGTGCCGATCAATCATCCTGACTGCCTGAGGGGGGAAGAGGATTGCGTACTTGGTGCAGTCCTGGAGGTAGACCAGAGTGGCCCATATGTAGACGGTATCACTGTATCATGTTTGGTTGATACTGGTGCTACTCGTTCTACTGTGAGAACAGTGGAAGTTCCAGACCTACCCCTCTCTGGAAGTACTATCCAAGTTGTTGGAGTTGCTAATCACCAAATGAGAAATAATATCACTGAGGAAGTCCCTGTCAGAATAGGAAATGTTGAGGATAATCACCAATTTGTGGTCTGTGACTCAAGTCCTGTGAGTCTGTTAGGGTGTGATTTGTTGTTCAAGCTGAATTGCACCATTTACTGTACACCGAGAGGTGTAGAACTTCAGACTCATGATGAGGATGTGGCCTTTAAGATGGTTAATTATTACAATATACCCTATGATGACAAATGAGGACCTGCCTTTAGACCTTAGAGAGACAGTGAATGTTGAGGTGAGGGATTTTTCAGGATAGGACATCAGACTCATTAAAGGAGGTGGGCCTGTCCGTACGCAGATAAAGTCAAATGCAGAATTTATGAGAACCCCGCAGTACAATTTGTCCCTCTAAACGATCGCTGGAATAACTCCGGTAATCGAGTCAAGGATCCAACAAGGTATACTGAAGGAGATTATGAGACGCCCATGTAACTCACCCATTATGGGCCTACAGAAGCCTGGCAGTAAGTACTGCATAGTACAGGACCTGCTCAAAACTAATAATATCGTGGTCCCTTGTTGTCCCATGGTACCGAATCTTGCTGTAACACAGTTTCAGATTCCATGCAAGGCTGAGTGGTTTTCTGTTATTGATTTGTGCCAGCTATTTTTCTCCATATCCTTGCATGAGGACAGTCAGTTATTCTTTGCGTATCGGTTCGGCAATCATGTTTTGGCATGGTGCCGAGTTCCGCAAGGGTATACGGAGAATCTTCCTATTTTTAATCAGATCCTTAAAAAGAATTTAAAGTCTCTGGTCATGCCTTGTAACTCTGTCCTGGTCCAGTATATTGACGACTTGCTGGTTGTGCCAAAAACTCTTGAAACATGCAAGACTGATACTATTGCATTGCTAAACTACTTAGCAGAGAATGGACTTAAAGTGTCCCCTGGTAAGTTGCAGTTCTGTTTGAAATAAGTCTTATATCTTTGTCATTACATTGAGAAGAGAGTCAGAAAGGTGTCACAAGAGAGAATCTCGGCGATTTTTCAAATGAAACTGCCAACAACTGAGAAGGAGGTAAGGGTTTTAAATAGAAGCATGTGACAATGAGCCCATCCCTGCTCGCTCTCCTGATAAGAATACAACCTCATCCTTTGCACATGGAATAAAAAACACTGAGCACATGTAACCATATACAATCTGGTAATGTAGTTTTCGGTTCCTCCTCCGAATTCCCCCCTTTTTGCCTGCAGGGGCCCCCTTTCCAACCCTAGCCCTTTTATAAGGTTCTGATCACAAGCACTGCCCTCTATTTTCCCTATTTAAATCGTAACATTCCCACACATCAACAACTCCTTCACGACCGGAATATTTCCAGAAGAACTTAAAAAATCACACATACGCCCTTTACTGAAGAAAACAAACTTGGACCCGCTGAACCCTGACAACTACAGACCCATTACAAATGGACCTTTCCTGGGCAAACTGGTAGAAAGAGCAGCGTTCGCCCAGATGTCACAATTCATTGAAGAGAATGACATACTCTCAGACTTCCAAACAGGATTCCGTCCGTGGAGAGGCACTGAATCTGCCCTCCTTGCCATCTGGGATGACCTAAAACATACAGTTGACCGCAACGGAGTTGCTGCGCTACTCCTCTTGGACCTCTCAGCTGCCTTTGACACGGTTGACCATGACACTCTGAAACAAAGACTCTATGAATCCGGCATAAAGGGAACTGCTCTAGACTGGATCGCGTCCTACCTTCAAAACAGAACTAATGTCATCCATACCCCACCTTTCTCGTCCAAACCGTACTCCACAAAAGCAGGGGTCCCTCAAGGCTCTATCATCTCACCCATGCTTTTCAACATCTACATGAAGTCATTACCAGTACTGATCAATAAATTTCACCTCACGTGCTATAAGTATGCAGATGACACGCAAATACTCCTTCAACTGGAATGCCCCAAAGACATTGGAAAATCACCAATTTTCAGCTGTCTCAGAGCCGTGGATCAGTGGATGACTTGGAGCCATCTCAAATTGAATACTTCAAAAAACGGAAATACTCACGTGTGGCGATTGGAAACATTACAACCCGCTTGCTGCATGGCCTAATGAACTGGGATCACCACCTAAAGTATCGAAGGAAGTAAGAAACCTAGGAATGACCATGGACTCCAAGCTGTCGATGAATGCCCAAGTGGACAAACTAGCAAGATCAAGCTTTGTCACTATAAAAACGCTGCGACGAATTTTCCCTCATTTGGGATTTCCGCACAAGGTCCAAGCTACCATCTCCCTTGTCCTGTCCAAACTCGATTACGCCAATAGCCTCTACCACGGATCACCTTTGACGACCATGAAAAGACTACAACAGATTCAGAACTCGGCTGCCAGACTACTCTTACATATCAAACCGCGAGACCACATATCCCCTGCCTTGAAAGCCCTGCATTGGTTACCGGTTGCCAGAAGATCCACGTTCAAGCTGCTTTGTATCACCCACAAAGCAATACATGGAATGGGACCACTCTTCATCAGGAATAAAATCACCAAACACATTCAACAGAGGAACCTCCGCTCTAAAGGAGCATCTCGCCTCAAAATCCCAAGATACAAGAAAAAAACCATGGGTGGCACATCCTTCTCTGTTCAAGCAGCCAAACTATGGAACTCTTTACCCCCCAACATAAGATCCACCGACAGCCACCTTATCTTCAGAAAACTACTCAAGAATTGGCTTTTCCCCACATAAGCACCATACGCAAACAGAAATTTACAGCATATCCCTCTGTATATAAGCATTTGTTTTCACTATAGACATGTACCTATCTTTGTGTATTGCTTTGTATAAACATGTACAATAATTATGTTGTTGAGAGAAAAAAAATAATAATAATAATAAATAAATATCATCTTTGGTCTACATGTACTAACTTCCATTGTGCATCTATGTACCTTCCATGTACTTGGAACTGTGTGTCTCTGTAACTTTTCTCCTGAAAAAGCATATCCAATGCACTACCCTATTTCTCATCCTGTGCCTCTATCCATATCTTTAATCTGCATATACTTACCTCCTTTATGTATCTATATACTTTCAATGTATTTATGGATCTATATATTTATCACTTTCTTCTAATTTAGCATTTCCAAGGCACTACCCTAGTTCTCAGCCTATACCTATCTCAATATATCTTCTAGCCCAACCTTCTGACTCATCTCAAACTTCTTTCTACTACTCTTTCCAATGCACTACCCTATCTCTCATCCTATACATCTATCAATATATCCTCTACATCCACACTCATTTATCCCAAACCCCATACCACTACTATGACCACCAAAATAACCCTTTCTAGACTCTCGCCTACTCTACCCTCCTTGCATCATCGGACACCTCTTTTACTATACCGATGCCCTAAAACAAACCTTTCTAAACTCTTCCCTGACTCCTCCCCTCAAACCCCCTTCTCCCCCTCCTACTGCTAAGACCTATAAAAAAAAAAAAAATCCTTCACTCTTTTATCCCTCCACTATCCTTTTCAATCAGAATTAACAGTCTAACATATTCAATTTTCAACTATACTAATTCACCACTAATCCTTTATGAGTTCCAGAGTAGCGTGCTACTCGCCAATAAAGCGTCTCAACACCCCATCAGGGTTACAAGCGCTATATAAATGCAAACCTTTTTCCCTTTCTACCCTCCCCAACCCTTTTCAATCCAAATAACTGACTAACATATCCACCACTAAAATTACTTTCATGTTTCACCATAATAATTCAACACTAATACTTCTGGGTTCCAGAGTAGCGTGCTACTTGCGCTTCAAAACCCCATCAGGGGTAGCAAGCGCTATATAAATACAAACCTCTTTCCCTCTTCTATCCCGCCACCTACCCTTCTCTACCCAAATAACTGAATAACATGTCCACTAATCAAAGTTACTTCATTTTTTACTAGACTAATGTTCAACACTAATCCTTAATGGGTTCCGGAGTGGCGTGCTACTCGCCAGAAAAGCGCTTCAACACTCATCAGGGGTAACAAGTGCTATATGAATGCAAACCTTTTTTCCCTTTTATCCCTCCGCTATCCTTCTCACTCCAAATAACTGACTAATATCCACCACTGAAACTACTTTCATATTTTCACCATATTAATTCACCACTAATCCTTGATGGGCTTCCAGAGTAGCATGCTTCAACACCCCATCAGGGGTAACCAGCGCTATATAAATACAAACCTTTTTTTCCTCCTCTATCCTTCTGCTATCATTCCAAATCCAAATAACTGCCTAACCTATCCATCACTTAAAATGTACTTGCATGTTTCACTATACTAATTCAACACTAATCCTCTATGGGTCCCGGAGTAGCGTGCTACTCGCCGAAAAAGCGCTTCGACGCCTCGTCAGGGGTAGTAAGCGCTATATAAATGCAATTACAATACAATACAATACAATACATAAAACCCAGTCTTGCCGGGTAACCAAGGTTGTGCCGAAGGTGGAGAGATGTTACCTGCAGATCACACAAAATACCCTGTGAAGATTAATATGTCACTAAATGCTTAACAACTCCGCAGCTCATGTATATCCCCTGGTACCTATCTCACGGATGCCTGCAGCGGGTACGCTATACAAAACTCTACATTATACATCACCGTAACAGGTGCATTAAACCGACAATCTGTATCCTTTACTGATCCTGGAACATAAGCACTGCCAAGTAAGGTTCTATCGCTCTTATATTATTTCCTAAGCTCCATTTGAGAGATGGTTTTTTTGTTGCTCTGAAGGATAAGATCTAGTTGGGGGCCCCTGAAACTGGGAACTGAGCATGCAGGTCAAACACTCAGACATGTTAAACTGGAATAACTGCGTGAACACAAAAGGAGTATCGTCACCATCTCCCAACCTCACGGGAGAGCTAAGCTAGACGCGCTCACTACCACGCGGTACAAATGTTTCCCTTCATGAAACATCTCTGGCTTCGAAGCGCATATCTATGCATCGGGAAGAAGTGCTTTTCCCCAGTAACCCAGCTTCATTGTGTAAAGCGGAGCCGGACAAGTCCTACCTACCCGCAGACCTGAAGAAGCCTTATATGGCTCCTGCCCCCCTCCGCCATAATTACATTCTTGTCAGATTCTGTCTGATTTGCAAAATATATTCCCTTCTGGTGCCACTGCGGTCATACACCACCTGCCCAAGATAGCCCCCCAGCTTTATCGGGGTGCAGAAACTACTGAAATTGAAGTTTTCAGCCTTCTGGAGTCGAAGATAGTCGGCAGATAGTGTTAAGACCTGCTATTTACAATGTTGTGATTAAAAATCTCACCCAAATGCTTTGACCATGCCACCTGTATTGTTGTGACTCGGATCCCAAACCGAAGTTGCCGAGACCGTCGTCGCAGATGTGCCCTTATGCTATGTAACGGTGAATGGTTTGCATGACTTTCAAGCCTGCCCAGTGTGAAAACTTGTTATCTACAACGCCCAACTGTAGTGGCATTGCCACTCGCAATGCTGTGACTCAGATCCCAAAAACGAGTTTGCTGCGACCCCAGTTGTAAGTGTGCTGCTGCGAGCCCTATACCAGAAAACGATATGCTACGTAGCTGTACGACTTTCAAACCTGCCTAGTGTGAAGACCTGTTATTTTCAATGCTTTTAAATTTTAACCTCTGACAGCAACCATTGAAACACCGGGATTTGAACACATAACATTTACAGTAAGAGTCTGAGTCCTTAACCACTAGGCCACACTGACTCATCATGATTAACGTTCTCCCACTGCTGTGACATTGCCACCCACAACGCTGTGACTCGGATCCGGACCGAGGTTGCTGCGTTCACAGTCGCAAATGAGCTGCAGTGAGCACTATACAAATAAAAACGGAAGTGACGAATCGGAGCAGCAACCAATAGGGAGGCCGGAAATCAGACTCACCCAATTGCAAGAAGCAGACAAGAAGCAGGCGGGATTACTCTCGCCATACGGATTACTGGATGTCTCGGAGAGACAGCGCATGCGCACTGCCTAGGCAAGACCTAAAAACAATAGGCTATGCAGATGAGCCGGAGTTGTACCACTTTCAAGCCTGCCTTCCCCGTGCTGAACCCGGTTGTCTCTTTGCCATGACTTACTCAAACGCGCCGGGCGGCAAGCATACATATGCCCAGAATACATGCAGGGGCCTCTGTTCTCAATGCAGACCGCTCACCCAAATGCTCTTTCGCGCTTCCGCTCCTGGACAAAGGGGGGCAAAGACGGCCGGACCTAGAGACAGCGCGGGCCGTATCTAACCGGCCAGCTTAGCGATCACGCCTAGCATTTCACTGGGGAACAACAACTTCCCCTTGGATGTGAATGGAATCATCTGACCAACTGGCGAAGAGCGCTCCTACTCTAATGGGACATGAGCAAAACGCTGCCCAGGACCTCCAATCCCATCAACCTTAAACCACTTACAACTAAATAAAACATTTTAAATTCATCTGTAACAGTAGTTTTTAAAAGTAGTTCGTGAGTGGACCCTAGCACAATCTGTCCTGGTTTACTGTCTTTTCCTCATATGAGAGGGCCTGCCAATCGATTATCTGGTACAACTTCAATCCCGTTATAAGTAATAATAAATTCTCTCACTATACCCATGCGAGGTTTAATGTCTGCACTTAGCCCAGCTGGACACCCGACAGAACATACCACACATACCTCTGCTCCTGCATCGTACCTGTCCCGACAGCAGCAACCGGTGAGATCTCCTAACATGAAGGGGTAAATGGACACTCAGCAGGGCCGCCGCCGGGGCCCCCGGATGCGCTCCAAAAAAGGAGATCTCTGCCATGTAGACGGCTTCAGCTTGAGGCAATGTGGAGCGGCGAGGTAAAAGACCGTTCCGCCCTCCACAGCCAGTTTTATCGGGCCTCCAGGAACCGGCAGGATCCAGATTGGACCCGCCTCCCCCACGCCCTGGAAGCACTTGAGTGCCTCTGAGTCATGCTTTCACTTCTGGCAAACCAATAGATGGAAAGGCGGGGCTGGTGCTGGCCACATCATCACACGCCATTAACAGCCCCGCCCCCCAACGGCGTCGGGGACCAGCACAACTGCCATAGGTGCGGCGTGCCCGAGTCAAGTCCCAGTTGGCACCTTAGCATTCTTCCCTTTTGCTGTCAGTCCCCTGATTTAGACTGACCTGGTGGGTTAGGGAGGCATTTTGGGGGTTATGTTCAAGCTCTTTTGTTGCTTTCTCTATTTGAAATGCACCCGTTTTGGCCTGCACAAAATAGAGGACCATTCTTTGTTTAGGAAGGCTCTTTAACTCTTTAAAATTATCTATTTTATTGATTATCTTCATATCTTTTCTGATGTTGTTAGTCAGTTCAGTGGCATGATGCCTTAGGGCGTTCATTGCACTTTATAAGTAACAACGCAACTCATTTCTTGCATGGATTTTGTGTGTGTGCAGGGCTAGCGGCAATTTTAGAAGAAATTGAGCAGAAAGCTCTTGTCCTTTGGTGATGGAGCATTGTTACCTGAGGGATACGTTGTGTGTCCTATGCCTGACCTATGGGTAGACAGAGAGTTAGCACATTTAGTACAATTAATGTCTGATCAAAGATATGTTTCTGCCACCTAAAGCAAACACCACTACGATCAGTTTCTCAGAGTGCATTATAAGGCAGATGTAGAATTTGCTCTAATGTACGCAGAGTGTTTTTTTTCTACAGAATGGTGTCACTTCCCTTGTGTAGGCATTGCATTGTTAAGTCATGCTTCTTCAAACTGGTGTAGTTTGGCGGCAAAAGGATTGTGAATCATTATTCTGCTGTCAAAGTCTGGGTCTGTCAAAAGCAGCATAATTCTGATATTGTGTATAATAGGTTATCAATGTAAAACCACTGCACAATCAAAACACTACTTTGTGCACCACTTGTTCCAGTTTTACAATGATAAACTGGTAAGTGTGTTGTCTGCCTGGTGTCTCTCCTATGCCCCATTCAAGGCTGTCACTTTCTCGTCCCCAGGCAAGACTAATTGCTATAATTAGTATAAACATTTAGGAACAACCATTAAATAAAATATGGTCATTCTTCTAAAAGGAATTTTGAAGCTTTTTTAACAAATGGTGCATTTTATACTGCACATTTCTCTTGCAGGATTTAAAAATTACATTGCTATTTTAGTGGATTTCACACTTTATGTGTTGGGATCTTTATAACAAGGATTGAAAGCATTGTTGTTGCTATTACAACATATGCTATTAAGCCACCCAATTTCTTGAAGGCCATTGACCAGCAGCCACACATTCTATGTGCTCTGAAGCTTGAAGGAAAACGTGAATCCTTTGCAAGCTAGGATACCATTGTTGCAAAGGTATTTCAAGGCAGCTACCTTTTTTGCCAGTTCTTTATGCCTGGTGGCTTCCTTCTTAGCTTTGTGGCTGTAGTTTAATCATATCATATGAGAGCTTCTCAATGTGCGATGCAAGAACTGCAACTATTTTATTTTGATTTAGAATAGTGTAGAGTCCTGGCAGGCTAACAGTTGGTAAAACTGACAACTGATTGGCACTCACTTATTCAATCTCAGGAGGAATGGAGGATGCATTAGGAATCAAACCCAACACTTGTCAGCCACATATCCCAAATTCAGGAGTGTTAACCCACTAGTCTCAATATTCTGAGACCTTTACACGAGTGTGGCCTCAAACAAGCATATGTTGCAGCGTCCTGACGAGCAGAATGAAAACGTACCTTTTGTCAACAGTCAGATAGAAGGGTCTTTCTGAAGATGGAATTAAAAGTATTTCATGAGCTCATTGTTATTTCACAGAAGGAATTTTCGAAGAACTGGCAAACAAGGGTCAATGTCTTGACATAATTTTGCAAAAACTGGTTCTGAAGTGTTTTGTAATGAAAACTGTAGAAGCTGCTTTTTAGTTGTCAAATCATTCGTTCCTCTTTTTAAAGATCTCTTTCAGTACACTCTTAATTTTGTCAAAACCACTAAAACATGTTTGTTGTAATCTTATTGGGTTCGACCAACGTGTTTAAAATGCACAATGTGTCACTCTATTTTCTTGTTCTGGCTCTAAGGGTAACTCCAACCCAGTGTTTGAAGTGTTACCCTACCTCCTGTGGTTGACCTGTTAACTCTCCGCAAAGATGAGGTCTAGCTGCGCCCCTTACTGAATGCTTATGGGATGTCTTTTATGTATTGCTGAGCTCTTAGCAATATGTTCTTCAGTGTTTCACTTATAATGAACTAAGGGGGAGGCGAAGGATACCTGTGAGCCCTAAAAACTTTTGCGTTGAGGCTTCAATTATTAAAGATCACACCCTGCTCCTTGTCTCTGAGAAAAATAAACTTTGAATCCCTCTTTCTAAAATGCACATTGATATTTTTTACAATAAACATAGCAATATTTGGAGGCATCTTTCACATTGTTTGCTGAACGGTGTGTGTCCCCCCCTTGAGCAGGTTGTACATTTCCAAATACTATTTTCTTGCTCATAAAAAAGGATATTACATCTTTTTGTAGAATATTTCCCACCTCTATTCAGATTTGGGCCTGGAGTGCTTGTCCAATGGATGCACTAATACATGTTACAGTTCCCGAAATCAAGGTGGGTCGGAACTATTGCAAACTACATTCAAAGTTTTTTATTCTATTTAAACAGATCCTATTACTAAAAAACAAAAAGCAAACCATTCCTGAACAGTTAGTTTCAATCAGCGGAATTCCGTGGAGTTTCATTAAAACTCTGCTAGATTCAGCAGAGTTCCTCGAACGAGTGTAAACAGCACCATGCGGTGAGCAGGAGTGCACGGCCATTTGAGTTGATTTTGCTGCCGCTTGAGTAGAAAATCTACTTGAGCAGCAGCAGATCTACTCAAGAAGCAGCCCTCTGACTGCGACTGCCCGCTACCGTCTGTGTTAGAAAATGGCACTAAGGGATGCCAAATCTCGCTTGCATTCTGGAGCCTCGTGGAAAAAACTTCCACCATGCTGTGATTGGCGGAATTTGACCAGGACTCCGCATTACAAGAGTAAGGTCGAGTCACCAAATTCCACCAGTTCCACGGGCGGAATGATACATTCCGCCCACCCCTAACCAGATGAGTTTAAAGACATCTACAGAAGAATTAAAAATTCAGCAGGGAAGCTCTTTTCATCCTCTGCTCATTCGAGTGTTGGTGTGGTGATGGAAGACAAGTTGGTCTGTTAAATGGGGTAGTTTACTGCCACTGACGTCAAATCATCACAGTACATTGGGTTAGACGAAACAGCCCTTAGGTATGCCAGTCAGGCTTAACTTTGTTTTGAAATGTTTGAAAGTGCTTAATGTGTGTATGAGCGACAGAGAGAACGTTTTCACTATGGTTATTCATCAATCCAGGATTCTCATCCTAACTTTCTTCTTTCTCCATTCTTCTGCACCTCACTTTTTGAATTCTATGACTACCATGCTTTTACTGCCCTACTCACTCTAGTCTCTCCTCTGCCGCTCTAGGAAGCATTTGAGCCTTTCTCACTTTCCTTTCACTCCTTTTCTTACAAAATACTGGTCTTTACATCAGCCCTAATCTCCCTCCTTTTGCCCTACTACACCAACAATGCTGGTATTAGCTGCTGCCCTACCTGTACCATCCAGTATCTTCACACATTATTCTTCTTTCCCAGCTCTTCTTTCCATTTTCGTTCTTTAGGGATTACTCCTGCAAATTATCCATCTGTTTTTGACCTTACCACCTTCAATAACTCTTCCTTTACTAATTTTCCTCAGCGATGCATATTTTGATGAGCAACTTGCAGCCTTTTGTCGTTTATTGCTTACTTTCTTTGGTGTTGGTTTATTTATGCACATGTACTCTCGATGCCTGTTGTACTTTTTCAATTTAGTCCCTTTGTACTTGCTAATTTATTCCCTGTAACCCGATCTGATTGTTTCATTGTAAAGCACTGTAATGCCACAGGGCAAGCTAAAAATAAATAAATGATAAAAATGAAAGAGAGAGAAAGAATGTAAGGGATCCATTATACAAAATGTACGAAGATGCCTGCAGGTCATTGATTCTAATCCATTTAGAAACGAAGGGGCTTATTTACAAGCTCCGTGCGCTGCCGGAAGGTCACTTTTTATGACGTTCCAGAGGCGCACTGGGCTTTATCCCTATCTACGAGGCCACTTAAAGCCACCCTGCGTGGCTTTTCATAGCCTCATAGATATGGGGTAAGGCAACGCAGCGCAAGTTGCTGCGTTGCCTCAAACTGTGATGGGGAGGTGTGCCATGGGGTGTTCCCACTAACACCAATGGCATTTGACACAGTCCCAGACTTACAACATGTTCTAAACCTGGGAAATCATCAAAACCCTAACCTGCCCTAGGGGTGGCGTAAAGTTGTTTGTGTGGAAAGGTGTCCCTTCCCCCCACAAAAACAACCTCATTTCAACAGAGACATCCTTGCACCATGGTGCAAGGGTGCCTGCGTTGGCGCATGGCAGCCATTTGTGCTCCAGTGCTGTGAAAGTGGACAGGAATGCGCCCTATCTCATAGACACAGCGCATTCCTTGCCTTTTCTTTTGACTTAGGGCAGCGCAACAAGAAGGCTTGCGCTGCTGCCCTTCTCCAAAATGTTGTAAATAAGCCCCTAAGTGAGTAAATGCACATCCTTCAAGGAAGAGAGTCTGGTCCCAAAGAAAAGCACAGTGGGTTAATGAATCCATTGCAGAGAAATGTGGCAGACGAATTTATCACGGGTTCCAGACATAGGGAGATGCATCAGCGAAGTGCTGCACCTACTGCAGAGATCTTTGTATAACCTGCATTTCACAGGTTCCAGTCCCTCCCATCATTGCACTCACACCGAGTCAGAGGCCAATGTACAAAAAAACTGCAAGCATCTCACATTTTATGGATCTTTTAAGATATCAACAATATATGAGAAACAAACTAACACGTGTTTAGCTACCTGTTAAGAGCGCAGTTGAATTCAATATTTTATTTGTAGTAACCTGAGGGTAAAAATAATTACTGTATATTTTGCTCTTCTTTACCACAAATGTTATACACCCTCATACCCAATGACCCCTACCCCAGCAACCCAGATCGCACTCTATTTCGTAGTTCCTTCCTATACTTTTTCTATACACTTCGACCACTGTACTTCTGACAGAAACGCTTTCTCAGAGACTCAGAAGCAGCGATAGATAACAACTAAGCAGAACTTCAACCTTGGCGGAAAGGCTGATCGAAATTACTATTGAAGTTATGCTGCCCTCTAGTGTACATGGAGAATAGTAGATCATCGGTAAGAAAAAGATTCATCTGTTTCGATCTGTCATTCCCAACAAAGCTTCTGCGAGCCCCAACCACAAATCCACCTAGAAGAATCGTAAAGCTTTACCAGTTGGCCTCTTCCATAAAGGTTTGATCCTTAATATAATAAAGTCAGACAAATGGCCCTGCACAGGAAGTAGAGCTATGAGGCAGTCTCTGCCTGAGCAGCCACTGCTGTCTTTCCCAAAAACACAACAAAGAGATGCTTCTGATGCCGCCTCCCACGTCCTGGAGAGGCTGCAATACTGCACTACACCCATGCAAAGCTTCCACACATATGCTGGAAACCCATTCTATGTAGGGGTTTCCAGCATATGTTCTTTTTACTATTTAATAGTGGGTCTTCATCGCTTGCAAATAATGTGTGGCAATGTAGGTCTGGTAGTTTTGTTTAGTTTGCATGTGAGAGCCAAGCCCCAATATTTTGCTGTACCCCAAAATTTTGATCACCCTGAAATTTCGCATATGGCAGCTCAGCTCCTGCACCCTTGACCTTGCGATAAGAGTCACCACCCTCCTCAACATCAGGCCCACAAATCTACTTGGCAGACTAATCAATAGTGACTGGGACTACTCAATAAGTGAGTTCAGACCAATAAAAATCGGAACTTCCACCGGAAGTGTCCTTCAGAATGTTACACTAGAAACACCAAGTAAGTGTATTTCACAATACATGTTCTTTAAGGAAGTTAACAAATTGCATCAGAATATCCTGTGCTCCACGAAAACTCTGAGAGAAGACACACATTGATTGGTTGGGATAATGAGGAGGAGCAAATGAGTAGAACACCAAAACGGCATCCAGTTTAATAAAGTAGTATCTCTGAAAAAAATGTGGCATAACTAAACTATGTTAACAAACACACATATAAACCTCTAAATAAAATTGTTTCAAGTGCACCATTATTAATTCATTGGTGAGAACTATATTAATTGTAAATTTATTTATTTGTAAGGTTTTATATAGCGCTGGCTAGACCCAGAGGTATCAGAGCGCTTTACAGGAGCAGGCAAAAAAAATACCGGAAACAACAGTACTGGACAGAATTAACTTAAAGTTACAAGCCAAATCTCACCATAAAGTCGGGAGAAGGCAGAAAAGTGAGAGTTAACAGGATAATATGCATTTCAAAGATAAGATGGAGGTAAACGATTCAGGTCATACAATAAATACAAGCCAGGAGAAAAAAAACTAATTGTAGTGGTAGGGGGCAGAGGGAAGGTGAGGAGGGGACCATAACAAATGGACAAAGCACAGGGGAGAGTGTCAACAAGCAGCAACAGCGCAGAAGTTAGAGCAGAGAGGATAACATGAGAGACCAGGGAGAGCGAAGGCCAAGGAGAGTAAGGGGGGGAAACGATAGGACAAACAAGTAAGCAGAAAGATAACCAATACAGGAGATGGGAGTGCAGGATCAGAGAGGATTAAAGACTCCAGTATTTGTGGAGGAGGTGGCCTTTAAGGTCTCTTTTGAAGCAGAGGTAGGAGGGGTTGCAGCGCAGGTCCCTCGGGAGGGCATTCCATATGCTTGAAGCATTACCAGAGAAGGAGCGGGACTGGGTGGATTTCTTTTTTAGTAACGGGGGAACAAGTAGGAGAGCCGAGGAGCTTCTCATCAGTCTGGAACAGCCCGCTTTTTTGAGTTTGTTCGTTAAGTAAGTCGGAGATTAAGAGTGCATGGCTTTGTGGGTGATGCAGGCAGTCTTGTAGATGCATCTTTCTTCAATGGGGAGCCAATTAAGTGAATTGAGGGCAGGCAAGATGTGGTCATAACGTTTGTAGTCTGTAATGAGCCTAGCAGCCAAGTTAAGCAACGCTCTAAGGGGGGCAAGGTGGACTTTAGGGGTTCCAGTGAGAATAGCGTTTCCGTAGTCAAGTTTGGAGAGGACTAGTCATTGGACGACCCATTTGAAGTCGTCTTGAAGGATGAAGGGTTTGATTTTCTTGAGGTGTCTGAGAATGAATAATGCTCCTTTGGCGGAGTTATTTATATGGTCTTTCAGTGCAAGATTTTTATCCAGAATGAAACCAAGGGATTTGGCCAAGTTAGATAGGGTGAGCGGACAGTTGAGGGCATTGAGGTCAGAGATCCAGCCTTGGATGGGGAGACGGTTGCTTTTGGGGGAGAAAAGAATAATTTCCGTTTTGTTCGGGTTCAGTTTAAGATGGTTGGAGAAAAACCAGGATTGAATCTTGCTCAGAGTGTTGTTTAGATGAAGTACATTAGAATGTGATTTGATTTTGCAGTAGAGTTGAGTGTCATCCGCATAAAGGTGGTAGTTGATCCCGGCTTGTTTCAAAATGATATTAAGGGGTTCCATAAAGAGGTTGAAGAGAGAGGGGGAGCGTATTGAGCCCTGAGGGACACCCAGGGAGACAGGGGTAGGATTAGAGAGACAGGAGTTGATTTTTATTTGTTGAGTTCGGTGCTGGAGGTAGGAAGTGAACCAGTTAAGGACCGTTCCATTAAGGCCAGCACAGACTTTGAGAGATTCCAGTAAGGATGAGTGATTGACTGTATCGAATGCTGCTGAGAGATCTAGGAGGATAAGAAGGCAAGCCTCTCCATTATCTAGGGAGCGGTGAATGTCATCAGCAATGTTCAGCATGGCGCTTTCTGTACTACAGCCTTTCCTGAAACCAGATTGAAAGGAGTCAAGTAGGTTGTATTTGCCTATGTGGTTGTCGAGTTGAAGTAAAGCACATTTCTCCAAGGTTTTATCTAGAAGTGGGAGGTTGGAGATGGGACGAAGGTTGTTTGGATCATTAGGGTCAGCATTAAAGTTTTAAAGAATGGGAGTGATTTGCCCGAGTTGGAGTGAGTCAGGGACGCACCCTGTGGCAAAAGAGGTGTTACTGATTTTTGTCCAACATGGGGTAATGATGTGGTTAAGGTTATGAACTAGTTTAGAGGGGAGGGGGTCTTTGGTGTGCGTGGTATGCTTTAATTTAGCGATGATATTAAAGACTTTGAGCTCAGACATAGGATTGAAATTAGACCAGCAGGCGTTATTTTTCAGTTGTAAGTTGGAAAGGATGTCTCCAGGAATAGATGGAGTTGATAGGAGAGTGAGAGGATTAGGAGGGAGGGACGATGTAGAAAAAGGAGGGATGTCAATGGACGTCAAGGGGCTTGTCAGGGCCAAAACTTGGGGGAAGGATTGATCAATTTTAGCAATTTTTTCAGAGAAGAAGTTGGCAATTTCCTCACATCTTTTGATTGAGGCCGTCAGTTCTGGAGGAGCAGAAGACGTTTGTTGTCTGACAATGTTAAAGAGTTCGCTGGGCCGATTTTTGGCACGATCAAGTTGGGCACAAAAGAATAATGCTTTTTCATTGAAAATGTGCTTTTTATATGTTGATCTTGCAGATCTAAGGAGGGCAAGATGAGAGGTCGAGGGGTGTTGTTTCCAAGTTCTTTCAGCTAGTCTAAGTTGTCTTCTTTCATCATTGAGTTCAGGATTGAACCAAGATTTGGATTGTGTTGTTCTTTGTTGTTTTAATTTAAGCGGTGTGACTTCTTCTAGGACATCATAAATGGCCTTATTGAAATGTTCAGTGAACTCGTTAGCATTTTGGGAGTGAGGGAGGAGTTGAAGTTGAGCTTGCAACTTAGACTCGAGCTCACACTGTGGGACTTGTTTGAGATTTCTGGTCAACATCTTGGGTTTGTTACTAACTGCTGGGAGAAGTAAGGCTCTGGTTGAGATGTTGAACAGAATGAGATGGTGGTCTGACCAGTCGATGGGGATGATGTTGATGAGGGAGACCAGTTCAGTGCTAGAGATGATTGCGACAAGTGTGGCCCCTTTGATATGGGTTGGCTTGTTGCATAATTGCATAAAGTCATTCATCTCAAGGAGATTAATGAGGCGCCTAACTGTGGGGTCAGCTGCATTATTCCAGTGGATGTTAAAGTCACCTAGAAACAGATTTTTCAAGGCAGAAAAGGAGGAGTGTGTGAGAAGGTCGGATAATTCGTCAGCAAAGGGGAGGGGCTCGCCCGGAGGATGGTAGATGTAATGCAGTTTAATCGGAGGAGAGCCTTTGACAGTGAGTTCTACGCCAAGGTATTCAAAGGTCAGGTGATCAGTGTTCTTCAGAAGGGAAAGTTGAAACTCCAATTTATGGATTATGGCTAGGCCACCCCCAATTCTATTCGGTCTGTCCTGTCTAATGATGGAGTAGCCGGGGGGGGGGGGGGGGTGAGCAGGTCGAGGATGGCCATTGAGTGATCGTTGAGCCAGGTTTCTGTGAGGAAGGCAATGTCAATAGCCTCACTGAGGATGGTTTCAGAGATTTCCATAGCATGTAATGCTGCAGATCTGCAATTAACAAGCATGCATGAAAGGGAGTTCGGGTTATCCTTGATAGGTTTGAGGGTGTGGATGGAGGTGAGTTGAGCTGTAGGTCTAGGGGAGATGCGAGTAGAAGGGACTTGGTTAACGCCCACTATTACTGGGATGTTGGAGACGGGGAGAGGATCCGTCATCTGAGACTTAGGGTGATAGGGATTGCTCAGGTCAAGAGGGTCTGTCGTGGATTGGGAGCAAGCAGGGTTATCCTTGGCAGGTTTGCGGGTGAGAATGGAGGTGAGATGTGCAGGAGGTCTGGGAGAGATGGGGGTAGAAGGGACTCGGTTAACTCCCAGTATTACTGGGATGTTGGAGTAAGGGAGGTGATCCGAAACCTGAGACTTAGAGCAGTAGGATTTGCTCAGGTCAATAAGGTCAGCAGTGGATAAGGAGTGAACAGCGCGGTAAGGGCTGTGAGCTCGTCTGCAAAGTGGCATGGTCGGCCATCTGACATGTGGCGGAAAGTTGAGATAACTAGAGGGTGAGGTGTCAGAGAAGTGAGGACAAGCCCGGGAATTAAGGATAGAGAGATCCCCTCTAAGCCTCGTTAATTCCGTGGCCATAAAATTGAGTTTGCGTACTATGCTGTTCAAAGTCTGAGCAATAAAGTTGGAGGGGAGAACCCCAGAGAAGGAGGCAGGGGAAGAAGGGGGGTCGATATTGGTTGGGGAGGGAAATTCGACGAGAGGCGGGTGAAGAGACATGGGTGAGGGTGTCCAAACAGTAGGCAGGTGGTTGATGAGGTTCGGACAAGTGTTAAATGGATGCTGCGTGACGTGCTTCGAGTCCGTCAAACGATCAGGGGAAGAGAAGAGAGAGTGAGAGAGAGAGAGAGTTACAGGAATTAACCACCTTGTGTCGTTTGGAAGGGATTTCGTTAGACGTCGGGTCATTCACCATAGAGGAGAGTGTAGTAGGGGTCCCAAGGGGGGGGGCAAGTGAGTAGGAGAAGAGTTAGGGGGAGAACCTGGAAAGATGGCTGGGAAAGGAGGAGGGCGATCAATGGTAAGAGTGGGAGAGGGGTTAAACGAACTAGGGGGAGAGAGTTTCTCCGCTGAGTAGTGTGGCCCCGTCAGAGGTTGAGGAGGGGGCGGGGGAAGGAAGGGGAAAGTGTGACTGGTCGGGGGAGAGGGGGAAATCGTGAGGGGGCAAGGCAGTTGGGTAGCTGAGGTATTTTGACTCATTTGAGAGAGAAGATAGGCCATGGTACTGAAATGGCTGTCGAAAGTGTTGAGGTGAAGTTCAGGTGCTTGAATAAGAATGTTACCAGTTCTGAATATGGATATATCAATTTCCCCATTGAAAGAGAGGGAGGGGGTAGTCGACAATTTAATTCCATACGGTATTTTGGTAGATTTAGTGATAGGCAGGTGGAGAAGGAAGGTGTTTTTCCATTTAGTAGGGCGTTTGGTGTGGAAAATAAAGTCAGTTTTCATAGGACAAGACAGGCTGTGGTAGGTATCAGCAATTAACGTTTCAGGGTGAAGTTTAAGTAATATGTGTTTGAAATTTTTCTTTGCATTTTTTGAAATGTTAGACGGATGTAGGATGCTCCACGAGTTAGGGCCATGTCTGGTGAGAGCAGGATCCAGGGGGTTTTGAGGGGGGTTAGGAGAGGACATGGTAAGAAACAAGATAAGAAAGGAGGCCGTCAAGGAAAGGGAGGGAAGATTAGAAAAGCGCTGTACAGGGAGAATTCAGGTTAGAAAAAAAGTTCGAAGGGAGAGTGTCCACATAGGAAACATGTGATGTCCGAAATAATGACAACAACATCAACAACACAAGACAAAAACATCAAAGATTCGAAATGGAGGGGATCCACACAGAGCACTATGAAACAGGTAATGTCAGCATACTAAAATTAGAGATGGAGGGCAACCACACAGAATGATGGCAAAAACAGGTAAATGTCAAGAGAAAATACTAAAAAAAAAAAACATCAAAAACATCAAAAATCAAAAACAAATAAAAACGTCAAATAAACGAAATGGAGAGCATTCACACAGAGTAATGGAAAAACAAGAGAAATGACAAAATACTAGTAAGCCACAGCAAAAACATCAAATACCATAAACCAGAACATCCAAAATTCGAAAAATGGAGAGTGTCCACACAGCGTACTAGGAAACATGTAATGTCCGCAAATTGAAAACATCAACGACCATGACCCCTCAGAGGTCGCCTTAAACAGACACTTTTTTTTTTATCCCAAGAGTCACAAGGCAGTCCTACCTCAATTTCAGCAAAAGCTCAGAGTTAAGAGGTTTCAGTGAGGGATGCGAGTCGCCATCTTGAGAAACCTCGATAGTAGGTGGGGAGTGAGGCACACAAAATGGAGGAGAGGCAAAAAGGCCCAAAGGTAAAAGGCATCCACACCAGGGGCAAAGTAAAGGGGCCCAATGCTGAGATCAGGCGATACCCAGAACGGGGGGGGGGGGGAGAACCCAGGAGCACAAAGCAACAAAGCAATAAAGGGTTAGGGTCAACTAGGAGCAAGAGAGAACCCAGCAGGAGATACCGGGGTTCGAGGCAGCCGCAGTCGAGTAGACACGCTCCCATCAGCTGGAGTAGAGCTGAGAGCAGCAACAACGGCTAGGCAGCCACATCGGGAGGGGGCAGAAAACATGAGCACTCTCAGGGGGAGGCACAGACCAAGGGATCCCGCCGGAAGTTCCAGGGTCGGGTGGAGGGCCGCATGCACAGAGGCCGGCAGACACTCCGGCCGAAAGTAGGGAAACAAATAACCCCGTGGGCCGTGCCAGCACCAACAGAGACCCCCAGACAGCAGCGCGGCAACGGCTCCAGGCGCAGTGACCGCACCGCGAGAAGGCCCAGAGACCGCAACTGCAACCCAGGGCAGAAAAAGAAACAGGCCCCAGGCACAGTACCAAGCCCAGGGGGCGGCTCGGTGCGGACCCTCGGTCGCAAGCCTCCCTCACCTCTCTGTCGTTCAGGCCCACGAAGGCCGAGGGAGCCGGGGCTGCCGAGGCTGAAGCGGGAACGCCTACGGCGTTGGCTCAGAGCGGTCGACAACCACGGCCAAACAAACACACCAGCAGTCAGGCCTGCACAGGCCGCCGGTCCGCAGCCTCACTGGAGAACCGGGGCACTCGTAATCAAAGGCGCATTCAGCGAAGCCGTGAGCGGAGGAGATGAGGCGGAGCAAAAACCCCCCCAGGAGAGATCGGTTCCATAGTAGAGCAGCGGGATCCAGGCCGCTGGTCAGCAGCCCCACCGGAAAAGCCAGGGCACTCTCCACTAAAGGCAGGAAAGCAGCAAGACTCAAGGGCGCAAACAGCATAGATCAGACGGCAACGGAGAGGGTGTTGCACGCCCGATAAGGATCGGCTTCACAGGAGAGCGGCGAACTCCAGGGTGCAGAAAGCACAGATCCGTCAGGAAGCGGGGTGGGGGCTGCAAGGCCGTCCCAGAGAGATCGATCCTGGTGGCGAGCGACGAGGCACCCAATGCAAGACACGTCGAATCCCAGGTGATCGCCCCAGCAGGTGAGCCACGTATAGATGGTCAAGGGTTGTTGTCTGTAGTAAATAAGATGCAGGTTCAAGCGAGGCGGTTGGCGAGGTGGATGGCATGGTTAACAAGGGGATATCAACCGATTTGGTAATCCCCAACCCGGGAGCTCCAGGGAAGAGCTCCTACTTGGCGGCTAAAAATCATTAGTATTAAAAAATTATTTGTCACCCAAAATTACACATTTAAAAAACCTTTAACAGTCTCTCTCCTCGGAGTATTTGTTAATAATCACTTCAAACCCATTAATAAACTTTATTAATCAGCCATTAATCATCATCATCTTTATTTTTTTCCATGAATTTCCCTCCACCATCTTCAACTTGTTGTAGACATGATCCTTATGACTCTCCAGATCCATTTCCATTGATCTTTTCCGTTTCTAAAACCTATTTTCACCTTTGCTTTTGTTTTTATATCTATTAATGATACACTTTTTAGCAAACCAACAGAACAATTGCACAATTCATTATGGTTATAACAGGCTGTAATATAGCCTGAAAGGCATTTCCACCTAAACTACCTAGCCACTTACCAACCTTACTAAAACTGTTCCCTAACTCCCTAAACCATGAACCTACTATTTCCCATAGGCTAGGTTCTTCAAAGGAATTAATCTTATGTGTTAGATTGTTAATACAAGAATCAATCACTCTAATATTGTCTGGTATGAATGTACAACACCTCTAGGCCTTAATCACCTTACAGACTCCACCCTTTTCTGTCACGAGAAAAAGTAATGCAAGACGATTTTGCATCACCATAGCCCTATTAGCTATCATTTCTACATTTACTAGCTTAAATGGCCCTGCTGTATCTACTCCAAGCCCATCTACCACTGTAGACAAATACCTAATTTTCACATCTTTCATTGCCACCGCTACAGAAGGAACTATAGCACCTAATGCATTAAAAACTACTTGTCCAAAACAATGTTCTCACACACCCAAACAATGTTCATCATCTAATTCATGCATATGATACTGTAGGAAACAAGCTAAATAACATGAACCAACCCAATTTCTTGGCAAACTGAAATAAGCAGTTTTCCCACACACATTATAAATTCCTCTCAAAGCAGGTTCTTCACCAAGCAAATAGACTCCACTAACTTCATAAGTTCTATCACACACTATCTCCTATAAATTCTACCTTACCGCCCTTTGAAGAACTACTCCTTACCATACACCACTCATCATTTCTCTCCTGTTCCATTCTCGTAAATCTGACAATCTAATTTCCTCTTCCTCTTTCATTTGTTCTAATGCAACCTTCTATTCTTCCTAGTTTTTCACAACCCTTCCTCCTCTCTCATTATATTAACTAATAAAATTATGATCTTCATTACTCAAGGCACACACATCGTCAAACTGTGTTTATGTCAAATCTGTTTTGTGCACTCTATTAGATTTAATTTCTCGATCATCTTCTCTAATAAGTAAATCTTCTAAAGACACATTAAAATGAGGTAAAAGAAATTAATCTTGATAAAAAATTGCAACATCTATGTTACATGACAAAGGGTATGAAATAGGTAGCTGAATGTAAGTAGAGCTCTCCCCGTCTGATGTAGGAATGTAGGCACACATGTAGCACTCACTAACCTTCATTATAGCTACATATTCTTTAATCATTTTAGTATAAACATTATTCTTAAATCTACTAACTAAATGTTCTCTATGAACTGGTACATCATGTTTTATTGCATTTCTTTTAGTAATAACCTCAATATAAGCATTCTGCACATGATCTGAAGCATATCCCACAGAAGCCAGTAAGCACAACAACAGTCCCACTAAAACTACTAACATTATTGTTATTTATATCAGCCCTACAATTTTACAACATTTTCTGTATTCCATCTTCTATTGAGACAAAAACTCTTACTATGGTAGAAATCCAAAAATCAACATTTTTTCTTTAAACAATAATATTGTTGTTTTTATTTTATTAAAATAATCAAAACAAAAAAACAAAAATCATCTTCTCAATTTACTTTCCAACAGTTCATTTAAAAAGGAATTCCAAATTAATTTCAGACTTCAGTTCTTCTTGTTCAACAATAATCTCAAACATTGTATTTCGAAAAGTCTTTTAACCAATTTACGATGATCATTCTTCTGTTTCAAACTCAGTCTCCAAAGCACTTTCAAACGTATACTGGCATTGACTCACCACAAATAGTAATCTAACAGAGTTTTATCTTCTTGTTCAGAAAGTGTAGCTATATACACCCATTAAGGTGCTGAGTATTTTTTCGATTTAGAACTCTCTTGCTCAGTGACCTTTTGGCAACTGGTGATTCACTTCCACTAGTTTCAGAATCTTTTTGTCTATCAGGCTTTTCTTCTGGTTCACTGTGCTTTCTTTTACAAGTACTTGACCTTGGAATATCTTCCTCTTTTTCTCTCAGCAACAGTCTTTATCTGAGTTTCTTTACTCTCAAAGAAACTTTGTCTTGAGCTCAGATTCAAACCCAAACTTGAACTTAAACCTTGATCAGCATTGTCTGCTCTGTTCACAGTTAATTTCTTTTTTCCATTTAGGAGTCTTTGTAACATTTATCTTCAACTGCAACTTTTTACTGCTTGGATCAGAGACTACTTCTTCCTACTGCCATTCATGCCTCTGTCTTTTGCACTGTAACAGCTCTTCACTTCGATCTCTGTCTCGAAACTGGACTTCAGGAACTTCAGGTTATTCATCAGCGTTTTCACTAACCTGAAACTTCACTTCTTCAGTTTGCCTTATCTTGTTGCCTTCACCAGTTTCAACATTTTTTAATTCTTCACATTTTTCACACCCTCTGGATTCACGCTGCAAACTTGAGCTTGACTTTGACATTGCTCTTGGCTCACTGTGCTTGTCTCTTGACAAGCTGATTCCTCCACTGTTGCAGCTATTTTCACTCTTTTTGTGTGAGCAGCATGGATCCATTGTGGCAAACCAGTGCACTACTATGAATGAATGAATGAATGAATGAATGAATATGCATTTTTATAGCGCATGGCTACCAGAAGGCCTCCCAGCGCTAAGAGCAGAGTCATCCAAAGCACTACGACTGGTCTTCAAGGAAACAAGAAGGTTTTAAGAAGTTTTCGAAAGGACAAGTAGTTATCCTCAAGGCAGATATGATTAGGTAGCTGGTTCCACAGTTTCGCTGCATTGTAGGAAAACAGGCGGCCCCCACTGCGGGACCTCTTTATCCTGGGAACAACTGCCAGGTGCTTATTCCCAGAGCGCAAAGATCTATTGGGACGGTAAGAAGAGATAATGGACCGGAGAATCGGTGGACCCTTGGAGAACAAGGTCTTATGGACGATACACAATGCTTTAAACTGAACTCTTTCCGCGACCGGGAGCCAGTGGAGGGAGACGATAAACCGCCTTGCAGATTCCCGATAGGGGGCCTGCATGAGGAGGCGTGCTGCACAGTTTTGTACCGTCTGCAGTTTTTTCATCGTTGAGCATGGAGATCCTAAGTAGAGAACGTTGGCGTAATCAAGTCACGAGAGAATAAGCGCTTGAACCAGCAATCTCCTAGCATTGAAGGGCAGCAGGGGGAGGATTTTTCTTATCTTCAAAATCCCATAGCAGGTACCTGCTACCTTTCGTGCTTGCTCCTTGAAGTTCAAATTCTGATCCAGCCAGACACCGAGGCTTTTAATCTGATCTTTGGGGGGAGGCATAGTGCCCAGGCACCTGGGCCAGAGTGAGCTGGAATCCAGGGGGGAGGATTTACCCAAGAACATCAGCTCAGTTTTGGCCCCATTGAGTCTCAGATACGAGCTTTCCATCCAGGAGGACACCCTTTCAAGACAACCTGCCAGATTGGTTTCTGCTTTGTCAGATTGGTTTAGGGAGACAATCAGCTGAGTGTCGTCAGCATAAGTGACAATCTGAATTCCAAAGGGCTTAATGACTTCAGCCAAGGGTCTCATGTAATCCTTGCTGGTTCTTGCGTGGGCCATCCAACAACAGTCACACTCAGCCCACAAATCACTAGGAACTGCAATCTTCAAAAACATATTAAAATCAGCCCACAACATCTGAGAACTATCTGTTAATTTATGCATCTCTTCATTCAATTTTCCTGGATCCACTCTCAATTTTGGAAAATTATCAATAAATGTTCACAAATCAGCTCAGGTCCATGACACATGTACACAATTACCTCCATGAACTTCCCTCAAAGAAAAGTCAAAAACTGCTTCTGTCCCAACCTCTGTATCACTTGTGATACCTACCTTCTGCCCCTTTCATTCTCTTTTAATTGCCATCCCCTTCTTTCATTTTTCTTGATACTTTTTCAAATCACTTCAATCCCTTGTTTTCTGAATTAAATCTTTGATATGGGCTCGCAATGTAATTGAACCCATCTCTTTAATTTCATGATGTGTTAAATCCATTTTGTAATTTCATTTCACTTCTTCATTTTGCTAATGTCAGCCTCTAATTCATCAGCTAATTCTTCTAATTTATCATGTGCTTCATTTGCACATCTGACTTCTTCTTTAATCAGATATCTCATTTTATTGGCATTATAAATCAATAGTCTATTTAAGTCAACAGCAAGGGTGGGCAGAGTTCGCAGAGTTACACTATGCAGAATTCCGCGGAGTTGCATAAAAACTCAGTGGAATTCCACGGAGTTCTGCTCCGCCCTAACGAAGACCAAGCCAGGGAAACGCTGGTAAGTTTAATATAGGGGGGGGGTTGCACATCGGAAATATACAGGCTTGGGGGATATCAACCCCGCGAGCTTGAATTAAAGTGGGCTGTCCCACCGCTACTGAAGGGAGCGCATGGGACCCCATACGCAAGCATGGAAACAAAAAGTGTGTCGCTGCTCCGCAGGCTCATGGGATCCGATAATAGTTTTTAAACAAAACTTAAAAGGAAATAGTCATCAAACAATTTACCTCAGAGTTAGGCACATATGGCCTCGACAAAAAAAGCACGTGCACAATATTGAGACTGTGTAAGTGTTCAAACATTCCATGTAACTGACGCTGAGCTACCGTTGCCTACTGAGGATTGGAGAAAAGCACTCTCTCCTCCCCATCACAGTTCCCTGTGACATTCAATACACTGTTCACTGTTTTAAAGGGCTGTACTTACAAATCGGTTTTGCCAGAGTTCTTCCAGTTCTTAATCCAAATCGGCAGGAAGCACCACCACCGTCATCTTCCCCTCTCTCGTCTCCAGCCCTTGCTCCGGCCTACGCAGCGAGCCCAGATGTTTGTGTTTGGTTGCACGTCACTTAGGGTCAGAGGGAAAAAAGCACCACGCGGAGACTGCCGGGACAGGTAGGTTTCCGTCTCTAGGGCGCACTGAGCATCTCAGGTATGAAACATTTTTTTTTCCTTGTTTACGCCTGTTCCGCATAGACGTTTTTTACAAAAAGCGTGGTCTGGCTATGTCAGTAGAGTTTCAGTTTCTTGGGTGTACAATCAATCAATCAATCAATCAATCAAACAGTGTTTTGTAAAGCGCACTACTCACCCATTGGGGTCTCAAGGCACTGACACCATACGAAACAAAGCATGTTTTATGTGAGAACAGAGCACCTCTCAGCACAATACACATTTTGCACCGGATAGTAATTACCACACGCTGCCTTCACTCACTCTGTGCCACCCCAAAGTCTTAGTAAATTTGGGCCACTATGAGGCCAGCTTGTTGTACTCCCTGCTGATGTCTGCGATAACCTGCAGAGCCAACTCTGCCTTTTATCCTACCATGTGACACCCGCGCAGTAAACGGGCCATTAGGCCCACCAGGTGAGATTTCCCTGCTGATGCGTTTAGTGGCCTACAGGTCACAGCGGCGAATCTCTGCAGAGTTGACTCCGCCTTTTATCCTTCAAAGTGAACAATGCTGAGACCTGCGCATAAAAGCATAACAGAGCCAGAGAGGGGACGGGTCCCTGCTGATATCTGCAGTGTGGTGCAGGTCAAACAAAAATGTGAATCCCGCAGGGCAGACTCTGCCTTTTTATCTCTGCAGTTGACACTTTTTCGCCTGCCTTTTAAAAACACAGTGAAGCCGGCAGGGCAAAGGCTTCCTGCTGATGTCCTTAGGGGCCTGCATGTTCACTATATTTTGATGTTTTTTTTTCGGTTTTGTGAAGAAGTTGCTGCCGCAGAGGGCTCTTGTGTGTTTAAATCACAGAGATGCGAGAACAGGCGCTGGTGTGAGATGGGGAGAGGGGGACATTTATAGGGGTGGGTGGGGGGGGGAAAACTCCGCCATGCTGCGGAATTGGAGTTTTTTGCTGAACTCCGCGCTCCCGTTGGCAAAACTCCAAAAACTCTGCTGGCGAAGCGGAGTTCACCCCCCACCGCTAGTCATTAGTTCCCTGCAGCATTTCACCAAATTCAATTTTCAAAATGCCAATATTAATTTGTTTAGGAACTTCTTCAACTACAACTGTTCTTACAGGTGCGGTAGCTTGAGTCTGTACTCTCAGCAGTGTATCCCTCTTACTGCTAGGGACAGCAGCCATCCCTATCTCTGTAGGTACACTTAGTACCACTACAATCGTGGTAGAACTCTGCACAGCCTTACCACCACCTCCCCCAGCACCTGTATCAGGACCCGAGTTAGTCGCACGTGTCCCTGCTGCTTTTGCTATGTATAGAGGAGGTCAAGAATTCAAAAGCTCATTTAAAAATGTATCCTCCAAATCAGAGTCATTATTCTGCTTCTCTTTTTTATTTGTCTTATTCTTATCATCACTCTCAATTATTGCAGAAATGCTTTTACACATTCAATTACATCCTCTCTCCAACTCTTTTCCTGATGATCCATTTTACTCTCAAGCCAATGTTTAATTGAGCATTTCACCTGCTTAGTTGCTTGCTTTCTCTTTTACTCTGTTGCCATGCGATCCCATTTATTAAGCTCCTCATAAGGTGTAGGTCTTGGCATCTGCTTCATAACATGCATGGTTTGTCTCAAGAAATCTAACATTAAAGGTACCCTCCAATGGAAATTGTATACCTTCATCATGTGCAGTATATTTATTCCAATCTGAAAACCAGGTATTCGTATAGTACCCAATTTCTTTCATCATCTCATGAGCTGGCATTCCTTCTGCCGACAATTTCTGGCCCTCCCTAGGTACAACAGTAACCATAGGCTTTATTAACAAGCTTCCCATTATTTTCACTTAACCAAACTCAAAAAACAACTTAAAATCACAACAAACAAGCTAGCGAACAACAACCAGTCACAGCGCGGCTCTGTCAAAGGTCAAGCTATCACAGTGTGGCTTTGTCAGCAACCAACGAATCAGAGCACTGGTTTGTGATGATGTATAACTAATTCCAGAGTTGCTCCCTGTCTGACTAATCAATCACAGCATGACTTATCTGTGAATAGGGAAACGATCACAAAACCCCTTTAAAATTAATAAACTAAATAAACCCTTTTCTGCTGAAGTCAGTAGGTCAAGTAAAACAACTCAAACACAAACACTGAAACTTCAGAAACAAAAACAATTTTCAAATCGAGAATGGAAAACCAGGAAGAGATTCATAAAGTACTACAATCACACTAGGCAGACTACTGTCAAGCGGTAATCCACCCTAGTCAGTGTGCTTGCCCCTGTGCACTCAAAAGCAGGAATCGCTAATCCAAATTAAGCACACAATCCAGAAAATAAACTGATTAGTTTAGAATCCCTATCAATGTGTAAGTGGCGCCTCGCTCTACGCACAACAAATACAGGCAAGCAAATTCAATATATTACAAGATCTTGGATTTCCCGGAATCCGATAACCACACCAACACAATCAATAGAGCCAATAGAACTTCAAATACGTTTACAAATATGAATAAAACATCAGTACAACATTAATCAATCTATCAACTGAACCAATAATCAGCATTTCATATCCAAACAACACATAACAAAAACAAAGATTCATTTTATGAACACATACTCCAATATGCATCACAAATGCATACCCTACACACAAATCAATTCACCCTATTCATACTTACATACGTTCAGAAACGCTCAGGAAATCTCTTCTTGTGAGCCTCCAACACTGGACTTCTGGCAGAATTGGAGGCTAAGTTCCAAAAATGCCTTTCTCCTTCGAACTGGGCTTTAAAGACAAAAAGAAAATCTTTTGGGGAACCCCCATTAAAAAGGAGGTACTTTTAAGCAACCGTCCTCTGCTACCATTTTTGTGGGAGCCAAACCTCAATATTCTACTGTACCCCAACATTTCGATCACCCCGGAACTTTTATCTCAGGTGGCTCGGCTCCGGCACCCTTGAACTTGCGATAAGATTCACCACCCTCCTCAACATCAGGCCCACAAATCAACTTAGCAGAGTATAAACAGTGACTGGGACCACTCAATAACTGAGTTATAAATCAATAAAATGTTAATGTCTTTCTATTGCAAGAATCTTAAAAATAGGCATTAATGAAAAATGCAAACATATGACTTGAAGGCTCAGATACAGAGAAAGGGAAAAGGGAAAAGGGAAAGTCTCCTGGCTAACCCCAAAACCAGGCATTTTTATACACATTTTACGATTATGTAATAAATAAAAACTGTAAATTTAGCATGGCATGACTAGTGATAACACATATTCAGCAAATCAGAATGGAGATTGTCACAAAAATAATTATAACACTTACCCATTTCTAAGGTAGAGGAAATCATCCATTAGCTTCCTCAGCAACAGCGCAGTCCGGAGATGTACAACACAGTATGAAATATTTTCAAACAAAGACTCATACACCAGCGTTCTAGTAAGCCTTGTTAAATTAGGCCTGTAAATGCTCATGTAATGTCATTGTTTAGTTAGCATTCGCTACGCCATTTTCTTTTACAGGTGCCATTTTAAGTTGTTCGAAACTGATCTTGCTCAATTCCGAGAAATGTCCCCTTTTGAGTTTCGTTTCTCCTCTTAGGTTCTGTTTTTGCAATGAATACAGTGTTCTTATTAGCACATGCCTTTCTCACGAGATAGAGGCCCTCTCCTCCATGTCTGGTGGCAGGCTCCGGATAGAACGCCCTTGGACTATGTCTCCTTTGCAAGATATGAGTGTTGGAACCATTTTTTCTGTATTTCGCTGTTAAGCTGCAGCTGCCTGGAAAATTCCACTGTGGGCGTGCCTTTGCCCGGTTGTGAAACGTACATAATGTATCTTTATGCTTGTTGAAGTCAGTCCTCTCTGTAGCACTCCTAGTGACTGGACAGACGGGGCTCTACTCTGAGTGTATCTGAATAAACAGTTATTGGCTTGTATTCTCTACTGTCTGACCGACTCTTCATTTGGTACGGAAGGCTGAGAGGTGGTCATTGGTGAACCGGGTGGCCCTAAATGGGTTACTTCCTTCAGTTGGCACCCGAACAGGGACTCCTTCGGGTGATTGATCCATCCCCTTTCCGTAGACGGGGGGGGGGAGGTCGAGGACATCGTCGGGTCGGACTGACGGCTCAGGGATCCCTGCACGATGAGTTTCTGATACTCGCAGCTGCTCTTTGTGTCCCGCCGGACGGTGCCTCGCCCAGTGGTCATCCCGAACGGCGAAACCCTTGGATCTGACCGTTTGGTCTGAAGAGTCGGCAGTGGAGAACCTGTTCGTTTGTACCACTGATATCAGGTGAGTCTGTTTTGGTTCTTTGTGGATATGGTACGATTGTGGTTTGAGTTTGTTACGGTCTAAGGACTGTTTGATGAAAAAGTGTTTATAAATACTTTACCAGGTAAAAATAACGATTTTGTTTTTCCTTCGCAATGCCTGGTCTAAGTAAACTTTGGAATTTGGGTTGCCGTTGTTGTTCTGCAGATGCCCGGTTAGAGAAAGCTCAGCCGGGGCCTATTGAGGGCAGCCCTAATTTTGATATGTAGGTTAAACATGGCCTTGGCCCTATTATTTTTAGTACATTATGGCACAAATATACGAGGGACAATGCCGAGTTGCAGTGGCCTTTGACGGGCACTTTTGATGAGCAAACAATAGGGTTTTGCAGGAACAGTTGTTCAAGGGACGAAGTAGGCAGTCAATGTTTGATTCACTTCGAACTTGGCAGAAGGAGGCTAAGCAAAGGTGGTTAAAAATGGAGAAAGAGGCACGAAAAGGGAGGATGCAAATTCTTACACAGAAAGCTGTGGCATACGATAGAGAGAAACAGGAGTTGTTGGATGCTAGACCCCCTCCACCCTATGCCCCGCAGAGGATATATCCCACTGTTCCTTCACAGTCACAGCAGCCTGCTTTATCTGCTCCGGTTGTCCCCGGTCTACAGCTGCTGTGTCGACAGCTTTGGCTATGGCACCCCCTGCTCCTCCTCTGTCCTCGCCATATTTGATGACTGTGACTTTTAGTACATATACTGTTCCAACTCCTGTGTCCTCTGTTCTTTCCCCTCCGGTACAGGCGTTGACTACAGTTGTACCTACTACCTCTGTTGCTTCTCCCTCTATGGTTATTCACCCTCCGACATTCTTAAATGCGGACACGCCAGTACGAGGGTTTGAGGACAGGGATTGGGCGAAATTTAGAGAACGAATAGGTTAGTTGGTGCGTTCTGGAGTAAGTGAGGATGTGAAAGATGTATTAGCAAGACAGGCTAGGAAGTGGGCTAGTAATCCGGTTTATGAGACTGAGGACATTTGGCAAACTGTGTGTGAGCTTGAGCCTTTCTTACAACAGCACGTTCTTCAGCACATGTCCGCTACATTGATTGACCTTTGGCGTACACATATTAAAATGGAGGCCCCAAAAGTGTTATTTGATATTAAGGATCGTGTTTATATCGCTGATTTAGCTCCAATTCAGGTGCTTGCAAACATTGCTACTATTGTTTCTTACAGAGTTCGACTGTATGATAAGAGTCCCACTAAAATCACTCAGTTCCCTATGCGTGAAGTGCACCCGATATATCATCCAGAAATACCTGAGTTGACGGACCAGCACGGTACGGTCACTAGACCGGCCGTGGCTGCTCGCTTCCAGGAGCAATGGGTTTATACTCCGTGGAAAAGGAGTGAAGTTTTAGCCCTTAAGACTACTCTGCCCGACCCTCGGAAAAATCCTACAGCTTATTATAAGGAATTAACAGAGGCTGCTTCTCCTACTGTGATGATTCTTGCTGATATTGGAATGTTTTTTGGTCTTCTTGTTTCGGTCAATATCTGGAAACAGGTGCATACTCAAGATCATGTCGTGGAATTGAGCGGTACATGGGATGTGATTAGAGGATGGGATCAGGAACGGAAGCCAGGTGATAAACCCCGTGCTGAGATACTTGCTTTGCCTGGTCGTATTATTAGATACATGCACACACTTATTCCACCTAAGAAGGTCAGCTGGGATAGATTGACGGCTTGTCAACAGAAGAAGGATGAGAGTGTGTCTGATTTCTTTACTCGGTTTGAAGATACATTTTTGGATTATAGTGGGCAGGATATGTCCACTGAGGGAGGAGTCCGTTTGTTTGTTGGCAGATTTGTTACTAATCTTCTTCCTGAGATAATGACTCATTTGCAGGTGTCTGAGAGTACTTGGTCCACGTCTTCCCCCTCTGTTATTTTGAATATGTCCCAATATTATGAGCACCATGATCAGGAGGAAAAGGATAGGACTGACAAGAAGCATAAGGACTTAAAGACTAAGGTATTGCTGTAGCAAGCATTTCGGGGAAATAATAGAGGGCGAGTAGGTCCTTCTCGACAACTTCCACGTACTAGGCAGCCTTTGACGGCACCTTTAGGACAGAATCAGTGTGCTTATTGTAAGGAGGAAGGGCATTGGCGCAGCCAGTGCCCTGTGCTTTTACAGAAGGTTTCGTCCCCTAGGGGACACTGCTCTGGTGGTAGAGGCCGTGACGCCAATAGGAATCAGAATGCCGCGGCTCCTGGGGGCCGTCCCGATAATAATTATTTTGATGACCCCAGGGACGGACAGTATTATCATGATGATTATGACGTGGATGACGTGACAGGTATGTCTTACAGCTAGGACAGCCAGGGACAGGGTGAGGGGCCAGTTCAGATACCTGTAGATCAGCGTGGTCCTTATGTCACAGCGGATTTGCAAGGTTCGACTAAGGAATTTTTGGTGTACACAGGTGCGACAAAAAGTTCTGTTTCTCGAAATATGGTCCCTGGGGTGGCTCTGTCTGGCCACAATAATGTTTTGGTAGGTTTTTCAGGTGTACCGTTGTAAGCCCCATTTCACGACCCCTTGCATTGACTGTTGGTTTTTACTGTGGAATCTCCATTTCTGCTAACATCTAATGGTGGTGAAAATTTGATGGGCTTGGATTTGTTGAAGAAATCGTATGCTACTATTTATTGTTCCCCTGTAGGCGTTTATCTTACCATGGGTCCAGGTGTGAGTACTAAACAGTGTTTGTCTCACGATGCGCCTCTCCCGGCTGAGTTTGCTGAGGTCGCACCCACACTGTGGGTCACAGGTGATACGGATGTGGGTATGTTGCATATACCACCAGTTTCCATTCAAGTTAAGGATAATGCTGTTCTACCTCGTATTCCTCAGTATAATTTACCGCAGGCAGGAGAACGGCCTCTTCTAAAGATTATTCAGGATTCAATACGAAAGGAAGTAGTTGAAGAAACATCTGCCAACATTTGTAATAGCCCTATTCTTCCGGTCCTTAAGAGGACATCCCCGGCTTCCTCTGAGACTCTTGATGACGTTTATCGCTTTGTGATTGATTTGCGCGAGGTTAATAAAATTGTAGTTCTGCAGTTTCCGGTGGTTTCTGATATCACTACGCTTTTAACAATGATTCCTTCTACTGCTAAGTTCTTTTCTGTCATTGATCTGAAAATTGCATTTTTTAGTATTCCTATTCATCCAGACAGTAGGTATTTGTTTGGGTTCACACTGGCTGGTAGAAGTTTTAGGTTCTGTCTCGCTCCTCAAGGCTATACAGAGAGTCCTAGTATTTATAGTCAAGCATTAAAAAGTCAGTTGGATTCCTTATCCCTTCCTCCGGGTAATGTATTAGTGCAGTATGTCGATGACTTACTCATTGCTTCTGATACAGAACAAGGTTGCAAAGATAGTACAGTCAAATTGTTGTTGCATTTCACCCACCATGGACATAAGGTCTCTCTTTCTAAATTTCAGTATTGTCGACAGGGGGTCACCTATTTAGGTCATCTACTGTCGAAGGAGGGTAGGAGGTTGACCCCTAAGCGCTTTGGCACCATTGTTAAAATGCCCATTCCACAAACTCAAAAAGATGTACGCGCTTTTATAGGTATCACTTGCTACTGTCGACAGTGGATACCAAATTATTCGCTACTAATCAAACACTTGCTTGCATTAACAACGAAAGCAGTGCATGGGCCTTTGCCTTGGACGCCAGAATGTCAGCAGTCTTTTGAGCAATTGAAAACTGCGCTTTGTTCGGCTCCAGTTCTTGGCACACCAAACTATAACAAACCGTTTGTGCTCTATGTTCATGAGATGGCTGGTTGCATGCTTTCTGTCCTAGCACAGAAATGTTGGCATAAACAGAGGCCTTGTGCTTATTTTTCTGCTGTGCTTGATCCTGTCGCGAGAGCCCTCCTGAGTTGCCTGAGAGCGGTCGTGGCTGTGGCCACTTCCATCAGACAGTCGGCTGGACTCGTACTTGATACTGACCTCACAGTTATGGTACCCCATGCTGTGGATACACTTTTGAATAAGACGAAGACACAGCATCTCACCAGTGCACGTCTTACTGGCTATGAATTGACATGGTTTGCTAAACATATTACGATCACAAGATGTGCTACTCTGAATCCAGCCACGTTACTACCCCTCCCTTCTGAGAATGATGCAGTCGACAAACATGATTGTATCTTCCAGACGGAAGGACGGGTAGACCTGACTGATTTTCCCTTATCTGAACCCCAAGGAGAACTATATGTCGAAGGCTCTTGCTTAAAATTACCAGATGGCACCACCACTGTGGCTTATGCCATCACTACATTGTGCATGGTGGTAGAGACATCACGGGTCCCTTATCAGTCGGCTCAAGCTGCTGAGCTCGCTGCCCTTATTCGAGCTTGCGAATTGAGCGAAGGATTGGTTGTCAACATTTACACTGACAGCCAGTATGCATTCGGGGTTGTGCATAATTTTGGGTGACTCTAGGCTGCGAGAGGGTTCCTTACTTCTCATGGCACCAAGATTCAGCATGGACACCTCTTATTGAGGCTTTTGTCCGCTTTAACGCTCCCCAAGAAATTGGCCATAGTTAAATGTAGTGCCCACAGGAAGGTTACTGATGATGTGGGAAGAGGAAATGCTTTTGCAGATCAGACAGCTAAGGAAACGGCCCAAACGAAGATGAGACGCATGTTTGTAGCAGGTCCAGCTAGGTGGGTTCCCGAAGTTGTTATGTTTGAGAACACCCTTGAGAGTCTAAAGGAGATACAAAGTGAAGCCACAATAGAGGAATTGGCAAAATGGCAGGAGAGTACAGCACAGTTGAATGAGGAAGGGTGTTGGATTGATAAATCTGGAGAGGAGAAATGGATGTTGCCAGATGCATATGTCCTGCCAGTGGTTACTGTGGCACACGGTCCAGCTCATATCAGTGCGAAAAGCATTTGTAAATGTATGGCATATAGACAACATTTCTAAGACGGCTGCGCATTTGGTGAAATACTGCATGGTCTGCATGATGCATAATCCAGGGGAGGGTACTCCTACAGCACCTGGTAATTTTGCACCACCCACTTTTCCTTTTGAAGTCCTTCAGATGGATTATATAGAATTGGAGAGATGCAATAATCTTAAGTATGTTTTGGTGGTTGTATGTGCATTCAGTAAATGGGTTGAGGCTTACCCCACTAAAGATAACACAGCCATTACGACTGAGAAGGTACTCCTTTAGGAGTTCTTTCCTCGTTTCGGCTTGCCCCGAATTATCTGGAGTGACAACGGAATTCATTTTAATGGGAAAGTGATTAAATTGATTTGTGAAGGTCTACATGTACAACAGAAATTTCATGCTGCCAATCATCCACAGTCAGCGGGTTTGGTTGAGAAGTACAATGGTACTCTCAAACTGAAACTGGCAAACATTCAGGAAATGACAGGGTTAAAGTGGCCAGTTGCTTTACCATTAACTCTTTCGTCAACAAGAACAACAGCTCATTCTAGAACAGGATTGTCTCCTTACGAGGTCGTGTTCGGACGCCCGGCAAACGTCTGGGGTGTCCCGCGCCCTCGTAAGTATTCTGATATTGAGTACCCTGTGTTGCTTGATTATCTTGGCCAGTTAACAGAAAGTTTACGTTCTATTCACCAACAGGTGTGGGAATCCCTACCTTCTACACCATAGGGACCCGGCCACGACATTCAGCCTGGTGATTATGTGTTGCTCTGCAACTTCCAGAGGAAGAAAAGTTTGGAGCCACGCTGGAAAGGTCCTGAGCAAGTTCTGTTGGTGACACGGATGGCTGTAAAGGTTGCGGGTCGAAAGAACTGGGTACATGGAGGATTCCTTTGCCATTGCCTTACGATCAATGGCTGAAAGAAGGCATGGGTGACTCAGAGTGCGAGCAGGTGCCCAGGTTCGTTCCCTTCAGTGACGCCCAGTTGACCTGAACGCAGACGGATAAAGAGAAGGAGGATGTGTTAAATGAGGCTGTTCCCCCAGAAATACGAGCTATCCAAGAACCTTTGTTTGTTGATCACACGGTGCCTGGGGCTACCAGGTATAATTTGCGCCCTCGGCTGAGGGATATTGAGTCCAAAGAGAAAATAGATTAGGGATGGGCTGCGTAAGATAGTTAGTACTGAGTTACAGTACCAACAAAATTAGCTGAATCAGTGAAAAATGGAATTTGCATTTACTTTGTCTCAGTTGTTTGAACATTAGTTAGGGAAAACAGAAGTATACTCTGAAGGTATACCATCTTTATCAAGGTGGGATAAATTAAAAGAGCTTAGGACAGAGCAAGCTCCACCGCCGGTGCTCAAGAGCGCCAACTTATTGATGAACAATTGGAGCCTGTAACAGTGAGGCTCTGACGCACACTGGGAACACTTACATGTTTATTATTTCGTGGCTCTTTATTTGACTGCATTATGCATCCCTTTGGAAGACTATTTGATGAGGAGGAACAACCAGTTGTTCCAAGCCAACGTCGTGTGAATTGGCCCATCCGCACTAAAATAATATGTGTTACTGTTTTGGTAATGGTGGTGATCACAGTATGGGGGTGTTGTGGTTTTTGGAAGATACATATGATGCCCACCCACTTGATTTGAGGGATACGCTTCTTTGGGAAGAGATAAGAGGGCTACTACGAATAATGTATTTGTGGCAGCACACAGGAGATTCTTTGGGAACGGGGCTTCTTGTTATCCTATTGGTTCTGTTGCTAGTCTTTGGACAGCATACCCTGTGTCGCTTGTGAACTACAGATATACTAGTCCACCAGACTTTGTAGAGGTCAAGGGTATGTTTGGACTTGGTTATCCCGGACCATGTTTGCACCATAGAAAGCCACAAGGAGAGGGTTACCCCGGGTGTGACAATAGTACATACTGTGACAATTTTGATACGGGAGGAGCGGAATATAACACTTATAGGGTGGCATTACAAAGAGATTATAGTACCTCGGAAAGCTGGTTATTACCCCCCCTTGTTGCCCCATAGTGAATTTCACAGACACTTCTCTGTATATCAATTGTTCAGGGACAATATTATATAAGCAAACAATGTCTCTGGAGCATAAATCAGATCCGAGTACTTTGGGAATTAATTCTAGGTATTCTGCAGTAGATTACGATGGACCGATGTATGCACACACCCCAGGTTTTACTTTCTGTCTAATGGGACTTATACTAATGTCTATAACGGTACTGAAGATGTGGCTCTTGGGGGGGTGTTGCCTTTAGGTGTTCCATGTAAGGACATCAAGCCGAAAAAGAGATGAGTAAAGAGAACTCTAATGAAAGAGTTCTGCAAAGGAGTCACAGATATTGAGGTGAATAGCTATAACAATGGTATTACATTTGGATACATCTTGTCCTCAATATTCTCATTAGGTGGTATGGCCATGGCCAGGGAGGAGAGAGCTAGAGAATACTTTGGGTGTAAATTGCTAATTTTGTCCAATACCACAGTGGCTGCTTTGAGAGATATCACTACCCGATTGGAGAGTATGCGGGTGCATTCTGAACAGACTAGATATGCTGTAGATTTTTTGTTGGCAAAGTCTGGTGGTGTTTGCGCTTTAATTGGAGATCAGTGTGTTATGGGGATAGAAAATTTGGAGAAAAACATAACACAACACATTCCAGATATCATTGAAAATGTTAAGGGCATGGAAAGTGGGAACTGGAGCTGGTCCCTTTTCGGAGGCTGGGATTGGATCTTTGAGCGACTGATTTATCTTGTGGTGGTGCTGGTGCTTTGTTGCATTCTTATTCAATGCCTTCCTCTTTGCTGTTCCTATTGTGCCTCCATGTTCACGCCCAAACAGAAAATATCAGCCCATGTTACAAATGCCACGATGATGCTCCAGGAGGATGTGGACAATCTTATGAATATCGATGAAGGGATATTCGAGGATACTTCTCTCCTCGCTGTTTCCCTTCCCGATATTGATAGTAGGGAACATTCTTAGGTTCCTTTCTGTATTCCAGATTTTGCTACTCTGTTCTATTGCTTTCCCATATATGCCTGCTGCAATGATGATGTTATAATGATATTCATTTTGTTGTTTCTTTTTATATCCATATAGAAAATGTGTTTAGCTCATGCTAAAAGAAGGGTCTGTTAAATTAGGCCTGTAAATGCTCATGTAATGTCATTGTTAAGCTGCAACTGCCTGGAAAATTCCACTGTGGGCGTGCCTTTGCCCGGTTGTGAAACGTACATAATGTATCTTTATGCTTGTTGAATCAGTCCTCTCTGTAGCACTCCTAGTGACTGGATAGACGGGGCTCCACTCTGAGTGTATCTGAATAAACAGTTATTGGTTTGTATGGAGAGTTTACCTATTCCCAGGAGTTTACTAAAATCCTATGATGCAGAAGGCAAAAGAAAACCTGTTGCCATCTAGAATATTGTGTGTTTATATTAGTGTGTGTTCCTAGAGCAGGAAGGGCTTTTTTTCTTTGAGCTTTTCTTTCAGAGGGGGGCTTTTTCATTAGAGCTTCTCTCATTCACACTTTCTGGAGACCCATCTCTGAGGTTCTATATACTTCTCTACATGGGAGGTATGCATTACCTATTTCCTAGATGTCTGCTGATTTACAGTTGAGAAAACTTTCGAGCTTGATATGCAAAGGCTTTATGCTTATGCTATGATTCTCTCTTCAGAACTCTTTATTGGGATCTGAACTGACACGATATTCAACTTTACTCAAATTTAATTTAGTTTAGGGAACTTCCTTTATGAAACACGCTTGCTGTATTATCACAATATTAACTGTAATTTTTACCAACATTGTATTTTTCCTTATATTGAAATATTGATTATTGGATTATATTAACTTTTAATGCTGGTACTTACAAGATTAATACTTATTGAATAAACATTGAAATGCTTAAAGAAGTGAAATTAAAACTCTTTAGATCCTACAAAATCTCTTTATTGATTGTACTAAAAGTCTTTAATTAATTCGTTGCTATGTGTTTGATGTAGATCATTGCTCCTTTTTACTTCTCCTTCTCGACAAACAAAGATCCATACGACCAGTGCTGGGGGTTATTTAGTGAATGCACCAGAAAATTGAGATAAAGAAAACCCCACTCCGTTAACTCTCAATGGATTCCAAACGCAAAGGTCAGTGCATTCTGACATTTTGTCTCTCCCTCAATACCATGCTGTCAAATATGCACTGCTTCTCATATTTGTACCTCACTTCCAGAAGTGTAACAACAACATTAATAATAATAATAATAATAACAATATTGCACAAAACCTAGTTTCATATTAAGGATTGCAACTAATGCGTCTGCTAAGACAAGTAGAATGCATGTAACAAACATTTCAAATGCTGATGACTCGAAGACAAAATTAGCAATCAACTCTATGAAAAATAGAAGTGCTCATTACTCACTGATCATCTGTGCCCTATAGCACATAGGATAATGCACAAGCAAACCATATGGCTGTCTTTGGATTTAAAAGCACACCATACTGTGAGTTGTTTGTTGGAGTTATTTTAAAATCCCTGGTGGGAGTTTGTTTGTATGGCGTCATGTTAAGATGTAAAAATAATAAATTATGGAACCAATACAAAAATAAAACAATTATGAACATTTTTCATTATTTACATTATTTTTGGAACATAAACTGTGAGAATCTGGGCATACTTTGGCACATAAACTGCAAACTTGCATTTTTAATGACGAACTATACCGAAAAAGGAAATGAAATTGTGCTAGTAATGAAAAAAAACATGCATATGGGGAGCAAGATAGAAACAAGAATAAAGAAAGGTAAACAAACACTCCAAACATCAAAGGGTGCAAGGAAAGGATAGCGAAATTGGGTAGTCTCCCCTGCTACTAAAAGAGAAGGGGAAACAAAGACAAAAACAAGTGTCATCACTTGCAAAAAAAACAACTAAGAAAGTGTCATTAATTGTTTTACTTTTTACTGCTGGCATCTCCTGAGACAGTATTGTAAACAGTTCACTGAATTGAAGGTCACCTCTAGATTCATCAACTGGATCATAGGAGCATTTAACAAGAGACAAGAAATTCCCAATATTGTGGGAAATACATGTGCATGGAGATCTTCCAATCTACTTATCTCTTTGTGATAGGAAAACCTTTTCTTTAACATACAGGAATGATGAGCGATGAGCCCAGAATTAACTTCTAAATCATCAACAGTTCTCATCATTTCCTGATGTTTCTTCTCTTTCAATGGGATTTCAGGTTCCTACATATTTTGTGTCTATACACTTTCTGGCTCTCCCAAATACACTAACTATGAAATTATTTCTGCTGAATTTGAAACCTAATACTGAAAGTGAAAGAACAAACGCTGGTATCTTATAATGAGGGTTGTGCTAAATTGCAGTGTCAATGACCTCACAGATTTTTCCAACAAACTCAGCTGACAAAAGTATTAAAAAATGAGCCAAAAATTATGCATCACAGCAAGCATGTTGCTGCTGTGCAGACCTAGGAGAGTCCCGCATAGCAGCCTCTTCCCCTCATGCTCAGTCTCCTTTTCCTGTTGCCTGAAGTCCAGGGTAACTTCCAGCAGCAGAGAAAAGACTGAATGATGGGGCAAAACTGCAGCAAATGTGTTTCTTTGCTGCTCTCAGATGACAGCGAGGAAACATAATCCTGCAGCTTAACGTTCCATCTATGCTAAGTGGAGAACCTATCTACATGGAAATGGGTGGAAAAACATCATTGGGCTGCATACATACAGATAAACTCGCATAGTATTAATCCTTCTTCTAAAGGACTTCAGGTTAGTTTTGCAGGAGCAAGAGGTACCCTAAACAATTTAGACACCCCAAAATATACCTCAGAGTTCCCACATTTACTGGATCTGAGTCTGTGTTAAACTCCAATTTCATGAAGCAATGTGTTCCTGCGTTAAGATACCTCCCAAAGCATCAAAAATGTGAAATACAATTCATTAGGTAAATGGGCCCACGCAATAATTGAGTTCTAGATCAATGGGAAAAGTTAAACTGTTTTGTTACAGGCATTTTTTTTTTTAAAGTGGCAGAGAGTCAATTCCATGAAGACTCTCAAAGTAAGGTTATAAAGAGAATGCAAAAATCAGAAATTGTTCTAAATCCCAAGAGGGCAGCAAAGTCAAGAGAGTAATTGACAGCATCCCCAGTAGAACAGGAAAGTCTTTTATGGCTCACCCCCAAATCAAGGATTTTTATACATTTTCTTTGCATATGAAATTACAGAATCTGCAGATTCACTTTGGTGTAAGTAAATGTAGCATTTCATCAGCAAATCAGAGCACATGAAAAATAAACACCATATTGTCCTAACATCAAAGCACTATCCCACTACACAAAACATTATTCAGCACCCTCTATGCTAATGTCATTCAGAGATACATGAACAATAACGTTTAATATGAATAAATAGCCAATGTGAACCAACAGAAGTACCTTGGTGTATTTTTCAAGTTGTGACTGAAAGTTCATTGAGAGCAGAATAACAAATGCAGTAGAAATAAGCCAGTAGGAGCGGAGGGCAAGATGGCCGCTGAGAGGCTGTAGCAGGCAGCAGCAGCCTTGAGCTCTCCTCCCTGCAGAGATTAGATGGACAGATAATACGGATGGCATTGTCACATTGCACATACCTTTTGCAGATAACTGTCTGTCGAGCGGATTGCCGGTCACTGGGTGGCTACTGGCAGCAGCGAGGTCAGCCACGCGATCTGAAGCCGGTGCTGGGAAGGGCGCTGACACACGGGATCGTCTACATCAGCCGCACCAACCGCATCAGTCGTGGCAATTATCTTCCCGGGATTAGATCTTGCTCGTCAGCCTTAGCGAGCAGGATGGCCCCCCGGACAAATAAACATCAGAAAGACTCTAAAGGTCTGAAAGATCCGAAAGACTCTGTCAAGGAGCCGCTGAAATCTCAAGCATCTGCGGCGGGACTTGGTTTCGGGCAGCAGCAGCGGCGTGCACTACAGAAGAAAGTTGATGCACCCAGCACCGGTGTAACACAGCGGGACAGCGGGGATCCTGTTACCGCCAACAATGCTCGACTCAGTATATTTCGGCAACCAACGCCGGCAGAGCATTTTCCACTCACCGCCAGCCTTACTTCAGACATCGCTCCTGCTCCTGTCGGAATACAGGCTCAGATCATTACACACGCCGAGGACGCTCTGTCAGTTCTGTCAGCTCCTCGCTCGCCGGAGAGGGATACAATGTTGTGTTCACCCTCTAGATCTGCCAGCAGGCAAGAAGAGCCGAGTGAAGAGGCGACGATCCCACCAGGCAATAGCACATTGTCAGACCTACAGGTAACTATTAAAAAAGTAACGAACAACGAAAACATGATAACTGAAACCCCCTCCACCCCAGAACCTGTTATAACCCATCAGCGTGAACTGATCAATATTTGCAACGCACAGGCAGTATAATGGTAGCTCTGGCCCCAACTAACGTCACGGAACAGCCACGAGCCGCCCACCTCAGGGGGTGGGGGGGTGCAAAAAACACTGCTGGTTCTCCAGAAGGCGAGTGTTTCTTCTCTTTGAACGATGACTCTGACATTTCCCTTACCAGTGAAAACAACCTCTCAGATGACTCTGACTCTGCAGAGACTTCCTCAGTGCAGAAGGCACCAAGGGTAACAGCGTCGAGGATCAGATCAAGGTCCAAAACAAAGAGCAAAGGGAGTCCGGCGGTCCTCGAAGGTCCAGCAGCCCATAGACTTACCTGGGACTATTCAGCCTCTACCCAACTGTATCCGGAAGATGGAGTAATGCCTGACCCTAATGGGGACGCCACCCCTAACGCAACCGCCACAGCTTCTGCCTCTGCCTCTGCCCCAGCTTCCTCAATAGAATTGATATATGCCACACTGAAGCAAATGCAGGGTGAGGCCAGGTCAGAGAGCCGCAGGGCACAGTTGGCAACCAAGAGGCTACAAGGCTCTCTGCGGAAGATAAATAAGCTCTATGAAGGCCTGGAGAGTAGGGTTACACAGGTGGAGGATCGGACCGGCAGACTTGAGGACGAAGTCAACGAATGGCAGACCTTCAAAGACACGCATGAAAAGATTACCGAAGACCTTCAGTGGAAGATCGAGGACTTTGAGAACAGGCAGAGAAGAAACAATGTTAGACTTTTGGGCCTGGCCGAAAATGTTGAGGGGAGGGATGCAAGGGCATATGTGGTGGCCCCTTGAAGGGTGCTTTTCCGGACCTTGCAGAGTGGAATTGGGATGCTGAGGTACAGCGGGCACACTGGTTCCCCTTGACCCAAAAGAAAAGAGGGGCGGACGGTCAAGGGGTACACCCCAGGGCTATGCTAGTATATATTGGCAACTACCTCCTCAGACAGGCTATTATGGATAAAGCAAAGCCAGAGGCCAAACGCACATTCGACGGTAATACATTTTTTGCCCGCCCTGATTTTTGCCACGCCACGGTTGAGCGGAGGTGGCGACTCAGGCAATTGATAAAATCATTTCAGGAGGCAAGAAGTGAGGCCTACCTTTTGTACCCTGCCCGCCTAAAGGTTATAACTAATGGCCAAGTCCGCATGTTCTTTTCCGAAATCAAAGCACAATCTTTTTTGGCTGATCTTCTGAGTAAGAAGGGGGCAGTTGGTGCTACCTGACTCTTTGCCCAACTGTAGGAGGTGTTTGGCGGTGCGATTGGTGGGGGGGGACCTGTAAGGTATCTTGGTTCTTGTACTGCATGTAGTGGGATGTGTATGCACAATTCTGGACACCCTTGGCTGGGGGTTCACGGTCTTTTTCTCTTTTCTCTTTCCACGGGGATGTTAATATAGGAAACAGTTAGACCAGAATGGTTTTGAAACCCACACTTGGTTTATGAATAAGTTTACTGAATAACTTGTGCATTGTGACATTTTAAGAAGCAGGGGGTGGCTGAGCTGCAGGCTGCGGGTCTCAGCTGCCACACATAGGTCATGCTTGACCTATTTGCCTGTGAGGGGGCGGAGGGCGGGGTGAAGGGTTGGGGCAGGAGGGGGTGGCAGGGACAGCCAGGGAGGGGGGGGGGGTTTATCACGGCACAGCAGTAAGGTAGGGATGAGCGTTGAACAGCGAACTGGTAATAAGATGGCGGAAGCAGAGAAATGGGGAGCTAAGAACTTGCATGTTAAGATAAAGCTGAGAGAGTATGGGATGGGACTCGATCTCAAATCGGATAAATGGAGTTAAGAATTGCCTCTATTAACGTGAGTGGGTTGAATGACCCGGGGAAAAGACAGCGGGTGGCAGTAATGCTGCGATCAATGCGGCTAGATCTCTTATGTGTGCAAGAAACGCACATAGAGGGTACAAAAGGCATGCTCATGGAACAGCTCGGTTTCCACCTTTTGGCGCATACCAGGCAAGGGACTAAAACTAGAGGGGTTGCTATACTGTCTAGAAGAAAAGATATAGTAGTAAGGCGGAGGCTTGAGGATAAATGGGGTAGATGGGTATTAATAGAGTGTGTGATGCCGGCTGAGACCTTTACTATATGCTCGGTGTATGGCTCAACTGAGGACGACCCCGATATTTTTGAATTTCTGGATTCAGAATTGCCCTCTTGGTCCCCCTTAGTCATCATGTGCGGGGACTTTAATATTAATGGCATGGGAGGGCTCTGGGACGGTGGAGCTGACAGGTACCAGGGCCGGAAAAGAAAGGTATTTAGAGCAGTATCTAGCCTAGCACAGAATAACGCACTGGTCGATCTTTGGGATACGTTGAAACTGGAGGATCCTGGCAGTACATACTATTCGGCTCCACATAAGCTGGTTGTCAGGCTGGATTACTTCTTCGTTTCTAATTCTTTGGTCTCCTGGTGTCAGATAGAAAATCTCCCCCGGTTAGTTTCAGATCACAACCCAATAGTCTTAACACTAGATATGGCTGGGTTGGAAAGACCGGTGAGAGCTTGGACATTTGAGAGAGGGCTCTTGAAGGACACCGCATACATAAACTATATGAAAGAATGGATGGCTGGATTCTGGGACATTAACAGAGGTACTGCTAGCATGGGGGTAGTCTGGGACACTTTCAAAGCGGGAGTGAGAGGGGAAACTCTGAGCTACAGTCTGCATAGACAGAAACAAGATCGGCTTCTAGATACGTTAAAATGCAATAAAGTTAGAGAGGTAGAGGAGGAGCTTTGTCAGGCAATCACCTCTAGGGTAGCTCTAGATAATATCCTGCTTAGACTGGCCCTCGCCAAAGCAGAAGTACAAGATCGATTCGTGGCCAAGGCTGCCGCGACCTTTCTGGTAAAAAGAGAGCAATGCTATGAACTCAGTGAAAGGGTTGGGCACACCCTGGCAATACGCATAAGGCAAAAGGAGGCAGTTGGTGAAGTCAGGGAGATCCTGGATGAAAATGGGGATGTGGTTAAGGACACAGTGGGGCTCCGAGAAGCCTTCAGGTGCTTCTATAGCAAGTTATATTATGAAGATCAGGACAAGGATCCTTTGGAAGTACAAAATTACCTAGATAGAATCATCGTAGACCCATAGATATAATAGATAGAGAGGCATTAGACGCCCCATTCACAACGGAAGAGATTCTTGATGCTTTGACCAGTCTACCGTCGGGCAAAGCGGCAGGACCTGATCAAATCCCCCTAGAATTTTATAAAGTGTTCATTGAAGTCATAGGCTCTGATCTTCTTGGGATGATTAGGCAGGTTCAAGATGGGGGCGTAGCACCAAGCTCTTGGGCAGGGGCGGATATAGTGGTTTTCCTTAAAAAGGGAAAACCCCCTAGGGAGCCAGGGTCTTATAGACCAATCACACTTATGAATGGGGACGCAAAGTTTTCTCTAAGGCTTTGGCCTCTAGGCTAGGGAAGATAATCAGCAGGATGGTTAGTCCAACCCAACACAGCTTCATCCCAGGTAGAGGCACGACGCAACACATTCGCCAGGTCATAACCCTCTTTGATGCGGCGGAGGTTTCAGGAGACCCCATGGCGGTCTTGTTCATGGATGCCGAAAAGGCTTTCGATCGGGTCTCCTGGGGCTACCTCTGGGCTGTCATGAGACGATATGGCATTGGGGATGGTTTATAAGAGCAATCCAGGCTTTGTATGATTCCCCAACAGCCCGACTCAAAGTCAACGGGGGATTTACGGCGCCTCTAGAAATTAAGCGCGGTACTCGGCAGGGCTGTCCTTGTTCGCCACTACTTTTTGCGATATATATCGACCCTCTTATTCGGAAGATGGAGGCAAACGAAGACATCCCCCTTATGAGATTTCACGCACTTGAATGTAAGACCTTGGCGTACGCAGACGACATTGCGCTGGTCACCCCTAACCCCATCACTGCATTGAGTATGATGGAAACAGAAGCGCAGGACTTTGGCCAGGTGTCAGGGTATGCCTTGAATAAACAAAAAACTCAAATAGTTAAGAACATGGTGGCAGTCTGCGATGACACTCGAGTCACGGACTCCGCCGTTTACCTAGGGATAGAAGTTACAGCAGATCTGGGGAATATTGTTGAAAAAAATATGACACCAATAACCAGCAAAGCAAAAAAGGATTTTGATAGGATACATAACCTTCACTTATCATTAGTAGGACGCTGCAATGTTGTGAAAATGGTTTTCTTTCCAAAAATCCTCTACTTATTTAGGGCCATCCCTTTAGAGTTTGAGAAAAAGTGATTTAGTACTTTAGAGTATCTAGTGAACAAATTTATCTGGGCCCACGGAAAAACAAGAAGGGCAGCAAGATTTATGTCCTTACCAAGGGAAAGAGGTGGGTGGGCCCTCCCGGATTTTAAAATATATTATTGGGCCACGGCCTTTCAGTATATGCGGGGGCTACTGGGTGGAGAGGCCGTATCGGAAGGGTCCAGGGGCAGCTCAACGGATTCTTATGCATTTCTCATTGGAGAAAATGCCCAGAGCTGTTTACTGAAATTTACCGATCCAAATTACTACAAGAGAACCCGATTTAAGACGTTGCAGGCCGCATATAAAATTTGGGGAGCATTTCGTAAGAAAATTGGTCTCGGTCGTCTAAACGCCTATACCCGATTATTTAAAAACCCGACTTTACCAGGGGAAATTTTTGCAGACTTAACGATGGCAGAGTGGGAAAGATCTGGGATACAGAGGCTGGGGGATATAATGGGGTCTAGTGGTATGCTACAGTTCTCAGAGTTGCAGAAGAGTTATGGTATCGGTAACAGAAACTTTTTCAAGTATCTTCAAATCCGCAGCTTTTTCAGCGGTAAGAAAGGGGGACGGGCTGAATTCAGGGATAACAAAATTATTGACACTATTAGGAAAGGGGAAGGCTGTACCATTCGGAGGCTATATGCTGAGTTATCTTCCCTGAAACCTGATGATCTCGGGAATATGGGGAAAAATGGGCGGATAAACTCGACATTGAACAAGCTACTGTAAAGGATTCTCTAGAACTGGGTCAAACCCTATTGTGTTCAGCCGCTCTACAAGCTCAGCACTATAAGACACTATTCTCCTTGTATTATACACCGGCACGGATTGCACAATGGGGGGGGACAGGCAGGAATTAGATGTCCTCGGTGCGATAGTACGGAAACAGAAATAGTACATATGTTTGCTTCCTGTCCCCACCTGCAAAAATTAAAGAATAGTATTGAGGAGTTCCTGGACAAATCTACGGGTATTAAAGTTTCCCTGACACCATCTTTAATACTGCTGGGAATTAATAACGAGGATAGGCATAACATGAACAAGAGTTTTCTTTTTGTTGCAATGTCTGTAATGAGAATCTGTATAGCTACAGCCTGGCTTGACAGAGACCCTCCATTGTTTCAACATTGGCTTAACAGACTGTTATCTACCTTTAATTTGGAAAAAATATCTATGAAAGAAAGGGGAAAAAGGGTAGGCTGTGCGGCAAACGCATCTGGGGTCCTATATATAGATGGAAGGATAACCTCTTGTAAAGGTATTTTTGTTAAGCATCCCCATGCTCATATGTTTTATTCTGCCTTTTAGTAAATATGTTGCATGACGCCGATCTATGACTATAATATTGTAAAGTGTGTTTTGAATTATGTAATATCTGTTCTGTATAACAACTTCAGTTAAATTGCTGTGCTGTGAAAAATTTTTAAATAAAAGAAATAAGCCAGTACATTTCAGCTTGACTTTGTGCTGGAATTTGAGAGGAGAGAAGGTGGGCGGGGGAGGGGGAAGCATGAGTGACAGGGCTGACTTCCATCTTGGGAAAGATATTTTTTATATCTAAACTGTGTCCTGATTATATCAGAAAAAAATCACTTCTCTGCATCATAGAAAATTAGTTTCAAAAGCAATAATACTATATCAGTCTATGCATATGAAATGGAGTGGGAAAATGCATTCTGCACATTATTAATTATGCACAAAAATATAAACGCATCAAAATCTTCTACACTTTCTACTCTAACGCCATCTGACAGATTGTTCCAGAGTCTGCCTTTTTGAAGCTATTAATCATTATTACCAGTGCCTTATTTTGTAAGACAAATTTCAATGTTTATGCATCATAGTGAAACTTTGTTTTTAATAATGTCAGTGTACACTTGGCAGTCTGCTTTGAAAATGCTAATGTGACTCCCTGCAGTCTGAGAGATGTGTGATTGATGAGATTACACCACTCAAATTCCTCTTCCCCTAAAGAGCTTAGTTCTGCTATTCATGCTGACTCACGCATGGGCGGAGCTACGTTCTGGGGAGTGAGTTGGTTTGAATTCAGACTCTGTCAATCAAGATCCGTGAAACCTGACAAATACTCCCAGCTGTGAGAACAAAGAACTCTGTTGTACTCATTTAAACTCAGCCAACTATCATCCATCCAATATTTAATCCGAGCAAAGTTTTCCTCTACCCTTTTTTGATCATACTCTGGGTTTCTTGTGAGGGTGTCGTTATAAAAGGTAAGATTCATCTCTATGAGTAGTTTAAAAAAGTTTGCACATAAATGTAAAATAAAAGCAGTGATAAACAAGAGTCCTGCGTAACATTGAATTCCACTAATACCTTGTAAGATTCTAGTTGACCGATGGCAACCTGGCCAGACACTCACCCAAAAACAAAGAAAACCATAGACCTGCAGCCCCAGACACCTGGTGACTTCTCTCAGTCTATCTATTGTGATATCGGGATCCAGCATGACAACTCCTGGAGCATCATAAAAGGAGGATCACCTTTGTCCAAGACTAATAGAGGTTCAGACACCGCATCAATCAGCGTTGTTGCAGTACCCGATCAAGCTTAAATTTCCAAGAAGGCAGTGTAGTTTTACAAATGGCTGTAATTGTATGGTGATTGTGTAGTGGTCTTGTGTTTCCTCATTGTTTCTTCTCTTTCCATTTGGAATGCTCGGGACCAATGTGTTCTGGTTCCGAGCATTCCCTTGTAGAACACTGATGTCACATTGAGGGTGACAGTTAAGTTACCGTTTTTGCTCGCCTGTGAGCCTGCTGCTGCGCAGCACCTGTTGCTATATTAAAGCACTTTCTTCTACAACGTCAAGTCTTTGGTGTGTCGTTACTACACCAATTAATGGCGACGAGCAGGTGACTGCAGAACCTGCGCAGAAAGAAGAATTCGCCTACCTGGAAGAACGTGTGTCTTCGGAAAACAACGGCGGATCGAGAAAAGTTGGCCGTCAGTAAGGTTGGCTGTCAGGAAGAGCTCCGGACGCAGGAGCGGAGGTACTGTCACACGGATTGGGACGGGGTCAGCCGGCCGAGTAAAGTGTGAGAGAGAGCTGGTGCGCAGGATACGTCAAAAACGTGAGCGCCATCTTGGGGGAGTAAGTGCAGAAGATCTGTGCGTTCCACACGGCGTGCAAGCCAGTAGGAAGGGAAACGCACGCAGGAGATGTATGCGTTCCAAGGAGCGTAGCGGCCATTTCAAGGTGCAGTGCACAGTGTAAGAGGTTAGCGCCAGATCAATAAAAAAAAATTTTTTAAAAAGAAAAATAACAGACAGCCGTGGAGCGAGTAAACAGCGGCAGCGGGAGAAATATGTAGTGCCATGTTAGTTGGGACATATTTGAATAAAGCCAAAGAGAAACGAGCTTTGAGCAAAAAGTGGAAAATAAACAAAAAATTGAGGAGAAATTACGTGGTAACTTTGTGCTTGTGATCACCTAACATTCATTAAACGGTGACAGGCACACCCTCTAGTAGCAAAGGGCATTGTTTAGTGCCTATCATCTCGTCATTGCACGGTGACAGGCACACCTACAAGACTAGGAAAGAATTATTGAGCGTTTGTTGGCGTAAAGACGAACAGTACGGATATACGATCACCAGCTGAAAAAACAGATCATTACGCATTGTGTGCTTGTTATCGGTGACACGCACACCAAGAGGCGGAAAAGCATTAAAAAGGAAAAATACTTATCTAGCACGCAATCGTGAAGCACGCTCACATGTGTTTTTAAAGTTTGCACTGTGCATCCTCAAGACGGAGATGTTTTAATGCTGTACACGCCCTGGGAACTATTGTAGAAAGTGAAAAAGAGACAGTTAATAGAGTAACTACTCTGCTCCACAGAGTTATTGCATTGTATCTTTTATAGCCCAGGTTAAGAAATGGATAAGATAATATTATAAGGGTTTGGGGACGTAAGAATTTATTGCCTGCAGTGGTTGTCTAATCAAAACTGAAGGAGAGAGATAGAAGGGTACGAGTTTAAGAAAGCTAATTAGTACACTGACTTATGATGCAAGCAGTAACCCCACCTTTTCTTGAATCACCTGGGGATCCCCCGATTTCTTGGAAAAAATGGTACGATGCCTTTATCACGTATCTTGGAGCTATAGGTGCTTCTCGCTAGCAGGGCAGAGAGAGGAAAAGTATTTGCTTTACATGCTCTGGGTTTTGAAGGGAGGTCAGTGTATAAACATTTGCCTCCTTTAGTACGTGGGGCAGAAGAAGAAGATATAGATGAGTTTGTGGAAACGGTCAAAAAATTGGAACTAAGATTTGATGTGCAACCTAGTTTGGTTGTAGTAAGACATACATTTTTCAAGCGTGAACAGAAACATGGAGAAAATGTAGAGAATTTCATTTCTGTGTTAAGAATGTTAAGCGCAGAGTGTCAGTTTGAGACCAACTGATAAGAGATCAGTATATTTGTAAATGTGCAGATAAGAACATTCAACAAAAACTTTTGTCCATGGGAAATCCCTCTCTTGAGGATACAATACGTGTTGCTAAAAGTATTGAAATGTCCAAGTCCTCTGTGAAAGAATTAGATGAGAGGGTCACTGTCACAAAGGAAGAGTCCGTGGCTGTTGTAAGGTCGAAAGATGTTAAAACAGGAGCAACTTCGCGTCCTGAGAATAAGTTTTTTAAACAAACTAATATTTGTTTCAAATGTGGAAACTTTCCCCACTTCAAATCGGGGAGACCGTGTCCAGCAAGAAGTGTTGTTTGCAGGGTGTGTGGAAGGATGGGTCACTTCGCAAAGGTGTGTCAAAGTGGGATGCGTGTTCCTTTCAATGTTGTTGAAGGGAGGAAGAATACGAATGATGCTTGTGCTGCGATTGTGTCTAATTCGGAGTGTTCCGGTGAAAAATTAAACAATATTCAAGATGACTTAAGAGATATGGTTGTGGTTGTGGGAGATAAGGGTACCCTTTCCGGAGAAGGTTCAGAATGCGTAGATCCGTATGTTGATATCGAGATCGGTGGAAAGAGAGTTTGCCTGTTAGTTGATTCAGGGGCAAGGATAACAATGTTGACGCAGGAGTTGTTTAATGAGGTTTGGGGTTCACGTTCATTAATGCCTCCTGATAGGTCCCCAGTATCGTACGAAGGAGGAGTATTGAACTGGCAGGATATTTTGAGGACACCCTGGAATTTAGAGGCAGGAAAATAAATGGAAAGGTCTATGTTGCCATTAAAGGTCTAAACATTCTTGGGTGGTTTCACCAGGGGTTGTTTAAGATGGTTCTCCGACCAGGGACGAGAGATCAGGTTTCGATTCTGCGTACAGATGATTTTGAGGACAAATTGGCTGAACGTTATCCTGCTGTGTTTAGTGAAGGTTTGGGCAAAATTAAAGGGTTTACTCACGTCATTAAGGTCAAGAGTGACGCTGTTCCTGTTAAACACAGGCTCAGAAATGTTCCTTTTAGTGTGAAGGATCAGTTGGAACTAGAACTCAGTGGTCTCTGCAAGAAAGGAATAATTGAGCCAATTGAATTGTCACTTTGGCTTTCTCCTTTAGTCGTCGCGAAGAAGAAAAATGGTGAACTTCGCGTTTGTATTGATTTACGCAGCTTAAATAAAAATATTTGGATAGATTCACATCCTCTCCCGAAAATTTCGGACATGCTATCTCTAATAAATGGTTCAAAATGGTTTAGCAAGTTAGACTTGGCATCTGCATATCACCAGGTGGTGTTAGATCCTTCTTCAAGACATCTTACCGCTTTCGTCTCACCTATCGGATCCTTTCAATATTGCCGCATGCCCTTTGGGCTTGCCTCCGTGGCGGCTGTGTTTCAAAGGATTATGTCTTCCATGTTAAAAGGCATTAAAGGTGTTGTTGTCTTTCAGGATGACGTTTTGATTCACGGTGACACATGTGAATCTCATGATGACATCATGTTTCGTGTTCTAGATGTTTTGCAGGAAAAGGAGTTGTTCTTAAAAAGGAAAAGTGTGTGTTCAGAGTACAGAAGGTGGAATATCTGGGACACGTCATTTCTCAACATGGTGTGGAGCCAAGACCAGGTCTTGTGAAAGCCATTGTTGATAGTGATGCACCAAAAGATAAGACTGGACTAAAATCTTTCATAGGTTTGTGTGAGTTCTACTCACGGTTTATTCAGGATTACGCTTCCAGGGTACAACCCTTGACAAACATGCTTAAAAGAAGTGTGGAGTTCAGTTGGGATGAGTCTTGCGAGGAGGTTTTTAAGTGGATTAAGGCGCAGTTAACCAGCCCAAAAGTTCTCAAACCGTTTGTTTCCAACGCAATGTGTACCATAACTGTGGATGCCAGTGGCTTCGGTTTAGGAGCTGTCCTCACTCAGTGTGTTGACGGAACAGAACACACGTTGGGATATGCTTCAAGGGTTTTACGTGGATCGGAATTAAATTTTGCTGTTATTGAGAGAGAATTATTAGCGTGCTGGTGGGCCATAAGAAAATTTAGTCCTTACATCTGGGGCAAACACTTCAAACTACGCACTGATCATAGCCCGTTGGTATCTATTCTCACAGGAGATAGATTCAAAGAACATACACCTAGGATTGCTCGTTTGACAACGAAGCTACTACAATTCGACTTTGAAGTTTCGTATATTCCAGGAAACAAGAATGTGAGAGCAGATTACCTTTCGAGGTTTCCAGTTAAGGAGGATTGTGAAGATGATGAGGATGACGATGAATGTTTTGTTGCATCAATGGTGTTAGATGACATGTGTGCCGTGAAGGAAAAGGAATGGAGGGAAGAACTCTCCAAGGACCAGTTACTTAATGAGGTTATCGACTGTGTGAAGAATGGTTGGCCTAGTGAGAAGGACGCACACTACTCCTTACAAATTTTTGTCAAAGTCTCTGTGGAACTTTCTGTAGAGGATGGCCTTTTGGTGCGTGGAGACAGACTGGTTCCTCCAAGTGTGCTTAGGGGAAGGTTAGTAAAAGGAGCACATGAGGGACATTTGGGGAGAACACTTACAAAGAGAAGGCTGCGTGAGTATTTTTGGTGGCCTCAGATGGATAAAGATGCTGACTCGTGTGTTGAAGACTGTGTTATTTGTTCAAATTCAGAAAAAGCTTTAAAGTCAGAACTCCTCCTCTTCATCCCATAGAATTACCTGCCAGGCCTTGGGAAAAGATTGGTATAGACTTGGTTGGGCCTTTCAACATGTTACCCTCTTTTTCTAGGTTTGCAATCGTGGCAATTGATTATTATTCAAAGTGGCCAGAGGTTCGTTTCATCGGAGAGCCCAATTCGAAGAATGTTATCGACTTTTTGAAAGACCTTTTCTTGCGGGAGGGGTTTCGTTCCACCATTGTCAGTGATAATGGAGTACAATTCGTCAGTCAGGAATTTGAGTCTTTCCTGAGCCAAGGAGGTATATCTCATTCCAGGAGTGCACTCTATCACCCCAGACGAACGGATTAGTGGAACGCATGAATAGGGTACTTAACAACTGTGTACAGTGGGCGATAGCTGGGAAGTGTAATGTACAGAATGCAGTCAGGTCCATGTTATGGTTCTATCGCACCACACCGCATTCATCCACTAAGGTTTCTCCCTATGAACTTTGCGAGGGAGGAAACCCTGTTCAAAAGTATGTCCAGGTTGGATGTCTAAGTGGGTAAAGATGGGTTCAGTGAGCGATGTGGATGATTGTGTGAGAGATAATGTGTCCAAAGCACAAATTCGACAAAAGAATATTTTGATGAAAGGAAAAGATCTGTTCCACAGTCCATCGTTGTGGGTGATGTCGTACGTGTTAAGATTCCTGTCCACAGCAAAAAGGGAAGCACGAAGTTTTCGGAAGCTTTTGTTGTGGATAAAGTGTGTGGCAATGCAGTAAGAGTTAATCAAAAGAACTGGTGGAATGTTTCTAGGATTGTAAAAACGAAAGGTCATTCGGTTAACCATGATCCACGTGGTGACCATGCTGAGACTCCTGTTAGTCAAGAATTACGCTGTGATAGTACTGAGGGTCTATCTTTCCCCTCATCAATGGGTGGTTTACGTAGGAGTTGCAGACAACGTTTTGTGCCTGCCAAGCTCCGTTAGTTCATGCTCTTCTTGTTTCATTTCTTTTGTTTTCCTTTGTTGTTTTTCTTTTAGTTTTTGATGCTTTGTTTTTACCGTTTTGTGGAGGAGGAGGATAATGTAGTGGTCTTGTGTTTCCTCATTGTTTCTTCTCTTTCCATTTGGAATGCTCGGGACCAATGTGTTCTGGTTCCGAGCATTCCCTTGTAGAACACTGATGTCACATTGAGGGTGACAGTTAAGTTACCGTTTTTGCTCGCCTGTGAGCCTGCTGCTGCGCAGCACCTGTTGCTATATTAAAGCACTTTCTTCTACAACGTCAAGTCTTTGGTGTGTCGTTACTACAGATTGTTTTTTCAAGGGCTCCTTAGGATAAAAGGACATCTGAGAAAGACCAATAATTTTTATGGGCTTGACTGGTTTAGAGATCCATTTATAAACTAAGGAGTCATCCAGACTTGTTTAATTTCTCTAGGGATGATGCCAGATCTGAACGATATATTTATGAAATCTATTTTTTTTTTTTAAATGGGGCAAGAACCTTTTTGAACTTTAATAATTTAAGAGGGACATAGATTACCTGTGTAAGTCATGGTTTATTACTACCCCAGAGTGAGTGAAGCGTGAGAGTCCTAGGCCCCTTTCAAGGAAGGTGCCCAGGAATTGTTTTTGCAAGGAAACTATCCTGGCTTCCTTTTTCCTTTCCTTCTCTTTTCTCCTTTCCATTTTTCTTTCCTTCTTTCCATTTTTCTATCATTTCCGACAGGCTTCTTTCCTTCCTCCATTCCCTTTCCTTTCATCTTTCTTTCCTTGCATGCATTCTTCTTTCCTTGTTCTCACTCTCCGCTCCTTTTACCACTCACATTTTCTTTTGCAAATTTCTCCATTCCTCTTACTTTTTGGTTCTTTTGCCACCACCTCATAACTGTGTCATGGTATCTTCCTCCTGTTATTTATTAGTGTCTGACCATGCTTCTTTCATGTGGCCTAGGAGTCACCATTGAAAGTTAAGAAGATCTATGACAACCGATTAAATCAGTCCACTAACACCTCTGCTCCAGCTGATATAGCAGGTGCTTCACTTTGTCCTTGACCATATTACATACATTTTAACGGTGGCTGACAAATTTTGCACCAATTATGTTACACTAACAACTGCCCCAAATAACCACTATAAAGACCATGAAAAAATATATTTTGTACTAAATGACTGGTTTTAAAATTACATTTTACACAAGAGGGTTGATGGAAAAGTAAGTAAGTGAGCTAAAGAATGATGATGGATTCAACCCGGATCTGTGACTGGGGGTGAGTGTCTGAAAAGTTTCAGTGCTCCGTCCATCAACATCTCCTTGTGTTTGCTTTGTTCGCCCTAAGTTGGCAGGGTATGCCCAGACGTGGGTCCCTTGCTCACTTTGCCACTGGATTGAAGCTAGCCTGGCTGAACAGGGGTGTTACCCTGAAACCGGTCCCAGGATGCTTGTTTCCAGTTCAGAAGAGACCTGGCTTGGCAGTTCGGGCTGGACTGTTCCCATGAGGCACAGGGTCAAGGCTGATTTGCATATAGCTGTGTCTGAACTGGGGTGGCAAAGTGAGCTAAAGAACGATGATGGATTCAACCCAGATCTGTGACTGGGGGTGAGTGTCTGAAAAGTTTCAGCGCTCCGTCCATCATCTCCTTGTGTTTGCTTAGTTACATAACCTGTGCCATGCTGTTTTTATCACTTGATGGGTGTTGCCTTTCTATTGAATAAAGATTCCACAGGTCCATTATTTATCCCACATCACATAGAACTTTAGTCCCCTAATTTCAATGACTTTGTTTAGGATAATGCATCAAACTCCCAATATTTTACCCATATCTTTCTCCTAAAGACTCACGTATATTCCCATCTGGTAGCACCAGCCTGTCAACAAAAAACATGGTGGATGGTGCCATTATGCTGGGTGTGCAGGGAGTTTACTGTGCCTCCAGGAGTGTTTCTGGTGCTGCATGTTTTTTGTGATTTGCAGCTCCCTCCTCTTTTGCTTGATGCAGAGTTACCCCTGAGTGCAAAATGATTATTGCTTGGGTGCTGGAATGTCATCACTGGCGTGTGCTAGTGGAATGATGTTCTGAGGGCTACAATGCCCAAATTATTGGAGGAGGCTGGTCTCTTTTTGTACCCCATCTGCCATGGATGCCTCTAAACGTAGTGAGTGCCGTTCTGCTGTTGGATCCCGCCTTTCCTCTCCCTCCCAACTCCTCCTCCCACTTTTCTCATGCTTCTCTCCATCATTTTCTGTTCTTAAGCTGCCATTAAATTATTTTGCTTTTTTAAATAATCTGTATATATCACCCCTGGCCCTCTTTATTTCATACCCCTTACCTTTTTTTGTTCTTTGTCTCTGTGGGAGTAGGTATAGAAGACAATCCACTGTGACCCAGTTATTTCCAAATCCTTATGTTTTTTAATAAAATCAACAGTACATTCTTATCCTGCTTGTTTCTATTTAAATAATTATATATACAAAAACTCAGGGCCAGATTTTTCAGTGTTTTGTGTCGCGTGGCGCAAGAAGGCGCAAGGGAGACACAAAACCGAGGTGAGATTTTTCAAACCACGCAAGCCCACCTTGCATGGCCCTGTACGGCTTGATAACTCTGGAGTAATGCAAGACAGATCAAATCGCTGCCCTGTGTAACTCTGCCCCAGGAAGGCATTCCATGAGTGGAGCGAGGCTGTTCCCACGCATTCACTCATGGATATTGGCGCATTCCCAGATTTACAATTAGTGATAGACCTGGGAATGTGTCAAAATGCTGCGCCTACCCAGGTGAGACGTAACAAGGAGAAATATCTTTATTTCTTCTTGTTTTTTTCTCTTTCTATGTGTGCAGCATTTTGCAGCACACATTGTAGAACCCAGATCCCCCCCAAGTCGTGCCTGACTGACAATCGAGTGTTTGGGAGAAAAAAGGCCATGTTTATTACATAACGCAACACAAAACATGACATTAGAATTTAAATCTTCGGAATAATAACTTGCAATCAACATCCAGTAGAATTTTCAAAGAACATATTTACAACAAACATTATGTTCGGTCACAAATTATTCCCTAAGACATGATTATTTATTTGTGGTATTTACAGAAGACAATTACATGAGTTTGTTGAGGATCACCTATTATTTTCCGGCACTAAGGGACCAGTCAGCCCGTGCCCCAGGGTGAACCACGCAGGTGTACATCACCGGCATCCTTGAGTGGTGGTCCCCAGCCATCTGATCCTTGTCCCGAACCCTAGTGGCCCACCCCTCCAAACACCAGGCCGTCCACCGGGCTCGTAGGGTATAACCAGAGGCCGCAGCCCCATGCCCTAGATTGTCCAACTGTGTGCCCTAGCCCCAAGCCAGTGTAAACATTCTTTCTGGGGTCAGCTTGCCGTCTCCCCCCTCAGTGCTGCAACATGGCGCAGGGGTGTCTGAATTAGCGCTAGACAGCCAAAAGCGTGCCCACGCTAGGAAAGGACAGGAATGCGCTATATAATGTTAAATATGGCGCATTCCTGCCCTTTCCCTATCATGCAGCAGAGAGCAGGAAGGTGACTTGCTGTGTTGCGCTGCGTGAAAGATTGATAAATATGCCCCTCAGTTTTTAGGACTTGAGAAATATTCATATTTTTTTTCTTCTTCATACGACATCCAGGATTCAATATGGGTTACAGCACAATTTTTAAGAAAATCATTAAATATGTATAACATATGGCATCTGTGCAGACATATGAACTGGTGAGTCACAGTTATGCTTCTGTGTTTCATGAATGTAAACTGGAGCAGAGGGAATGTTGAGCTCTCTTAACCAAGTGGTCATTGAATTAGGGATATAGGAACATTAACCTATAGAGTGCTGCTCAGAAAGGCTAGTGGCGAAAGACTAAGAATCTGCCACATAACATGGTGAGACAAAGTGGCCCAGATTTACTAAGCCTTTCGTTGCCATTGAGTCACGCAAGGTGATGCAAGGCAACACAAAGGCTTAAATGATATTTACTAAGCCACGCAACCTTGCGTGTCTCTGCATGGCTTAGTAAAGCCAGAGTAACACAAGGCAGCGCAAAATGCTGCCTCGCGTTACTCTGTGTTGGGAAGGCACTTCATGGTTGGAGTGTGGGTGTTCCCACGCATCCACCCATGGATTTTGGCACATTTCCAGATTTACCAAGAGGTGTAAACCTGGTAATGCATCAAAATATTACAGACCTGGGTGTAAAGAGGAGAAATATCTTTATTTCTCCTTGTTACTTCATTTTTTTCAGCTTCGCACATAGAAAAAGAAAAATGCCTTTAAGGATTGGTTTTGTGCATGAAGGCACTCCTGCACAAAACCAATCCTGACTGTAACGCAGGCATGCTTGCACCAAGGTGGAAGGCTGTCTGCGTTGGTGCTAGGCCACACTCAGTGTGGCTGCTCACCGAGAGAGCAGGAATGCACCATATCTTAGCAAATATGGCACCTTCTGCTCCCTTCTTTTGATGCAGTGCAGCAAGTTGTCTTGCTGTGTTGTTTTTCATCAAATGTTAGTAAATTTGGCCCCATGTTTCCAGTTCTGATTTTTGTTTGACAGCCAGTGGTTAGTTAGTAAAAGAATAAGTGCCAGGGCCCAAAGTTCTACTCAGAAGCCTGTGGGATGTATTACAGAATGTCAGGGCTTAATAGTTTGATTTTACCCCATGCCTCTTTCATCCACCACCACACAGTCCCTGCCCATTTTTCTCATTCTTGCAGATTCTTTTTCATCCCTGCTTTCTTCCTCTGTCACTCTTGTTAGAAATGGGGTCTCTAGTTGGCAGTCGGTATGCAACCTGTCCAAGTAGGGACCCTCACTCTAGTCAGGATAAGGGGATGACACAGCTAAGATAACTGAATTTGTGCGTTATCCTCTGGCGGAGGGTAACGTCTCCAATCTGCACTCTGTGAAGAGTTTTCAATAATTCAAATAATCTTTCAATAATGATTTTGTTAAGTTCTTTATTCTTTCTTAATTTTGTCTTTATATTGTATCCTGTGATCTACTTTGTAGTTAGTAATCACTGAATCAACATGACGATATATTCATCGATATGCCCAATGCATTTCGGGCCATGCCCTTCATCAGGGGCTCATTCCTCCATAGTTTAGTGCCCTTAGTTGCACGTAATAGTGAGGATCGTCTGAACCGCAAGTATAATAGGTGTCCCTTCGCAGTTCCAGACAAAATGGATAGGAAGGGAACAGCTGGGAAGGAGACTGAAATGCAGACAGTTCAAAACAGCTTGCACGAGTCCTCTGCTGAATAAAGAATAATCTGACAGCTAAAATAACCCCTGCTCACCCCCTTGGTAGCTTGGCACGAGCAGTCAGGCTTATCTCAGAGGCAACATGTAAAGCATTTGTACATACACCCTCAATAACACAGTGAAAACGCTACAAAATGAGCCCACACCAGTTTAGAAAAATAGCCAATATTTATCTGAATACAACAAGACCAAAACAACAAAAATCCAACATACGCAAGTAAAGATATCACTTTTCAAAGTTTCAATAAGTCTTATTCCATAAAATCAATGGATGTGGGTGTTTTAGTACAAAGTACCTGAGATGCGTCAAAAGCAAAGACAATGCAGGCAGCAGGGGAGGTCAGGCACTAGAAAACACAGTGATGCTTCGCTTCCTTACTACACAGAGGAGGTGAGGCGTTGATTCTGTACTGGCAGAGGAAGTGATGCGTTGGTTCCTTACTGCTAGGTAGGGGAGGTGATGCGTATATTCCTTGCTGACAGGGGAGGTGATGCATCAATTCTTTGCTGGTAGGAGATGTGATGGGTCAGGGTCCGAACACGCAGCCTCGGTTCCTTGCTGCGGTGTGGTGTCAATGAATAATCGACACCCTTGGACGATGCGTCGAAAACCCGGACACGCTACATCGATGCGGCAGCAGCAAAGCAGGTGCTGCATCATTTCCACAGCTGCAAATAGGGGACGTGTTGGAACGGAGGCCACAGACGTCGGTGATTCTGGACTCAGGACTCACGCTGCAGCGATTTTTCAGACTCACTGTGTGGATCTTCTTCTTAGGACACTAGATTTTACTTCCAAGGGCCCCGAAACTGGATTTGGCATCACTTGGCAAGTCAGGACTCTCAGCACGATCGCCCAGGCACTGGTAGGTGAAGTCTTTGATGGCCCTGAGACTTCTTAACAGGAGGCAAGCACACACAAGCCCTTGGAGAACCTTGAACGCAGGATACAGAAAGCAAAGTCCAGTCCTTTCACTTCCAGGACAGAAGCAGCAAGCCGGCACAACAAAACAACAAGCAGAGTGTCAGTCCCTCTTCTTCCTGGCAAAATTTATTTTAGTCCAGAACTGTTCCGATTTGAGAGTGTCGGAGGGACAATATTTATACTCTGTTCTGCCTTTGAAGTAGGCAAATTTCAAAGGAAAGTCTTTGTAGTGCACAAGACCCTGCCTTTCCCTGACCTGGCTCCAGACACTACAGGGTGGTGGAGACAGCCTTGTGTGAGGCCAGGCACAGCTCTTTTCAGGTGTCAGTGGCAACTCTTCCCACCACTCTAGCTCAGGACGACCCATGGGTTTGGCAAATGGGTGCACTTGCCAAGTCGAAATGGCAGTTTACAAACTGAACACACAGACACTGCAGTGGCAGGTCTGAGACATGTTTGCAGGGCTACTCATGTGGGTGGCACAATCAGTCCTGCAGTAGAAATTGTCTTACAGGCCCTGGTGCACTTTACTAGGGACTTACTAGTAAATCAAATATGCCAATTACGGATAAACCGATCGCCAATACAATTTACACAGGGAGAGCATATGCACTTTAGAACTGGGTAGGAGTGGTACAGTGCCCAGCATCCTAAAGCCAACGAGAACAGGTCAGAAAAAATAGGAGGAAGAAGGAAAAAGGTTTGGGGATAACCCTGCACAAAGGGCCAGGTCCAACAACTCTTCTTTTTTCCCCGCTCATGTCTTTCTAGCTCATGCACTAGTTCAAAGTCTGATTTTGAAAAATAAGTGCAGATCCCTGAAAATGAGTGCCGGTGGGTTGCAACTGCAGCCACCGGCTCATATTAAGCACAGTTGACAGTGGTGTGACATAATACACTAACAGGTGTATGGCCATGATCAGGGCCGGCTTCAGGACAGTGCGACTGGTGCGGCGGCGCTGGGAGCTGACCTGTGGACGGGGCGCTGACCTCAAGGGGGGGGGGGCGCTGCGTTTAGCAATAACTTATTATTGGAGTGATGAGGGACACTTTTGCCCGGTGGTAGTGAGAGAATCCGAGGAGGTGGTCACGGGGTGTGGGGGCCCCAAAAATGATTGTCACACCGGGCGGCACCAGCGCTAAACCCGGCCCTAACCATGATGCACCTAATGATTGGGTGCTCCTGGCTCAGACCGGAACCATACGTCTGATTTAAAAAATATTCCTGATCTTAGGAGAATGCAGTAGTGAAAGAGAGCAGCCTTTTAAACTCCCACTCCATCTTTCAATGCCTGCATAACAACCTACCTTTGGATCAAGGGCATGGGGGTCTATTCTTCATTGACCTTGACAAAGGGCGTGTTTGTAGGGCACACTAACTGTGCACTTCTTCCTAGGCAGTACATACTTGGTGCACCTTCCGAGAGCCACCCAGCCCATATACCTGCATTGGTAATACATTTTAGGCCAATGGACAAAGCAATGAACTCATTTATATGGGACCATACTTTTTTTGCAATTGAGAGAATGCCAGTGAGAGGCTGTGCAGGCACGAAATGAGAATTTGTGTCACAGTTATTACACAAGGGACTGATCGAGCATCTATGACCCCTTCTGTAACTCAGACATGCCTAGAGGGGCAAACATCAGGTACAAAAACCTGCTTTGCCCCAGGACAATACTGTTTTGTATATACGAGAGATGTAGCTATAGGTTGCTTTCATGGAGCCCTTGGGACTGGCACACTTGGCAACAATGATCGATAATAGAAGAGCCCAGGTCTGCAAACATGGCAACCCGATGACATCCAGCTAGGGATCAACCCAGAGTGGGTGAGTCTTTGTCAGCAAATGGTATTTTGAAGGCGCCAACCTCCCTGTCAGAGAACCTCCTCATGTCATTAGTCAAAAAAAGCAGGCTATCTCTATCGTGGATGCAGCTGTTAAACTACGGCGTCCATCTTGTGACAAGCAAGGTCAGCTGATGATGCCACTTGAGGGTTTAGGTTGCATAGAAGTGGGTGCAAATTAACAATGTATTCACCTTTGCTGCTATACTGCCATGGACAGAGGTAAAGCAACTACAGATCATTTCAGCTAAGAAGTACGATAGTGATTACAAGGTAATAAGGCCTAATTATGCTCGTCAGGTACCGATTTTGAAGTCAGCAGTGACGGAAAGGGAAGCCATTAGTTCTTCTAAAATATGGCCTTCTCACAAGGTGGTATGCCGGTCTGATCTCGCAAAACTCGGGCTCCCTGTTGACTTCAAACGGTTGCCCTAAGGTTTTAAGCTCCTTTTTTTAACATGACTAATAGTTTTCACAAATGAAACACACAGAGGGCCTTGAAAGGGGAGACGGCGCGGGCTTTCAACGCTGCCGTGTATTAATCCTAAAATGCAAGGGGAAAGAAGGATGCATCCTAGAAGAGAGCCAATTCTTAAATCAGCTTTGAAAACCTGGTCCAGGAAAAGGTGTCGGCAACCTCTTTGCAGTTCGTAAAACCGAAAGCCAATAAAGCAGCGTTTTGTTGTTTTCCCACCAGCTCCGGCCCCTATTGTGTATGTGCGATCTGTAATGACTCCCCCATGCCTCCCTGGGAGAAAATGTGTACCAAATAACTGAGTAAAAAGTTTCCTCAATACATCAGATGGGATTTGCATGAGTGTTATGTGGAGGGCAGCGCCCACCCAGTAGGGGGCAGTCACGCAGGGCGCTGCTAAGATGCTGAAAAATGCAGCATCGCTCCTGCTAATGTGAGACCGTTGAGAACTGGAAGACAAAAGCGGGCAAATTCACAATTACCTGAAACCTAGCAGACAACCTCGAAGCTCCCCTGGTGCCAATAAAGCCATTGAAATGCTTTCAATCCCCATGGGCCCCAATTGTCGCGCCTCTTAACATCCCATGTACCCGCTGGCCTCCCAGACAGTGCCCTGCGGTTTACCCCAGACCGTTTTCATCTCTCTACTAATTGCCCCATCAGCGCTCCCTGTGCCAGCTTTCCTCCTTCTATTCGCGTCGAGGCCTGAAATGCAGTATTTTTAGGCCTCCAAAAGATTTAACAACACCTTTTTTTAAGCAGCAACAGGTAATTATCCGTAACCTTTTGACCTCCACTTGTGAATTTTCAAATAATGGTTCACGTTTGCCCCTAATTCACACAAGCACAATAAATACGCATGCACCCCTTGGAAAGCTTTGATTAAATGGCAAATGGGTAACCTCATAAAATGTTTTTTTATAACAAGATCCCGGTCTTTAAATTAGATAGTTGTGTTATGTACGTGATGGCACCTAATGGGTATTATATTGGCAGCTGGATAATGCACCCTGGTGAAAGAGCTGGGCCTTCTTCGCCTTAAGCGTTTTTCTTTTCTTTTTTACAGTTTTTATTTGCCGAACTCGATCCGAAGGTATTGGAGCGATATACACGAGCCCCAGTTACATTACACAAGGTCACATTCATTTTTTTTTTTTTTAGGCACAGCCAGGAGTTTAAGTGATTTGCCCAGAATCACAGGATGTTGAGCTTTCATGCTGTGAGAGGTAGCTGAAGGCAGGTGACTCTTAATTACGCTTAAAACCGCATGTCAGAGAGGAATGAAGGAGCAATGACGAAGACAAGGGCAGCAGCACCGCACGCTGTACACCATTAGGGAACATTAGAAGGGAGCCAGTCCAGATTGGTGTCTGCGCTCTCACGCGCTCTTAGAACGGATATAAATGAGTCAGGATCAAGCGCACATGAAGCGCTTCGATGCCTCGTCAGGGGTAGTAAGCGCCATATAAATGCAATTACAATACAATACATGATTACAAAACTCAACGTTGTTCTTTTTGCTCCTCCGTGACTGTGGATTTAGTTACAGAAGATGCGGAATACAAGGACTCCGATTTCTGCTTAACTCTAAACCATTTTTAGCTTAAATGTATGAATGGTGTCGGCCTGCGCCCACATGTAGGTCTGGGATATTAGACAGTTTCCAACAGCCCCCAGATCCGATTTAAACAGCTAACTTCGAGCCAAACGTCAGGATGAACATCCCCAGGCATCCACTCCTGCACTTGCGGATTCTCCTTCCAATGTGTGGACTATTTACCCTTATATCTTCCTCCACTGCTATGATCATGAAGTCACCGCTACCTTCCAGCACAGCCAACAGCTCTCCATATATCCCTATGTGTGCGTCCATCCATTCATTTATTTATGCTTCCATCCCCTGAACTGGTCAGCTGCTCTTGCTGGTGCAGTGGACTGGTGGTAGGCAAGCAGTGGGCAGACTGGTCACCTGATTCTAGGGCCTATCAAAAGCATCTAATATAATGCTATCTTCACTAGTAAATTATACAGTTTCTTTCTACAGCCTTGCATCCTCAATTTGCATGCTGTCTCAAAAGGCATCTATACTTATGAGTCTGCATTAAAAACGGACCTTTACGTAAAACTTCTAATTGCCACCTCTCTTTTTTTCGTTCAAATGGCCCTTTCCTTCCCTTCCATCTTCTGCATGTCTCCAGCCTTTGAGCACAACCTTTTTAAAGTCACATGCATGCTTGCTGGGGCTTTAAGTGGGATGAAAAAACTGGGGGGTTGGGGGGAGGTCTCTCAAAGGGGCGTGGCCGATGTAATTAAGGGCATGGCTTAAAACACATAAGCTAAAACTCTTTGCTTAGCATAGTGTGCCGTCCGACTGATATTTTGCTGCTTCGGTCATTGCATCCAGATATATAATACAATAAGTAACACTGAAACACTCACTCTCTAAAGTGGCCACCTGGCAACAAGCTCTGCATCTTTTAAATGCCCAAAATAAAAGCTCTGCATCTTTTAAATGTCCATAATAAATGAATACCATGCCATAGTGCATCAGGAGATTGCTCCCGGAATATAGCTTGGAGATGTGCCATGAAAAGTTGCCTTATGATGTAATATTATTTACCTATATGCTTCTTCGTTGAAAGTCATACCCCTGAAGCCTAACAATACCTAATCTCCTCAAGATCATCTATTAGCCCCACCAACCACCTGCATGATCTCAGAAACCCCTCCTCCACTAATGATACCACAGAACTCATATTCATTTAATAAATCACAAATAAACTGGAGTAAATGCATGGAATGACTTCCTTGAGTGAAAACAACTAACCCTACTAGCGAACTTTAACACTGGATTGACCACTAACCATGGGTTCCGGAGCAGTGTTCTGGCCAACGTAAATCACCTCAATGCCTTGTCAGGGTTAGTAAGCACTGTTTAAATGCAGTTACGATACAATGCAATTACATTGAGCAGTACAACACAGCATATGTCAGCTAACATTTCTAAATGAGAAAAAAAGCATTGTGAATGACTGTGGTCCTCCTTTGTTTCTACAGCCTTTTAACTAGGGCAGTGGATTTCTTCCCAGCTTTGTTCAAAGGTTTGATTGCGGATGGTTATGGTTTACCCATGTCCAACGGCGGCAGATAAGATTGCCTATCGCGTAGTTATTTTTGCCCTTTTTAGGTCGAGCTTAGAGCCAACGCTCATGCGCTGGTCTGCAAGACTTGTTGTGGTGGAGTAGCGAATAGAAGCCCCGCCCACTCTCCACCCATATTTGCCATTGGCTTGTGTCATTGTCTGTCCTAAATGCTGGCTTCTGATTCATAAATAGGCTTGTTAGTCCCTCCTTAGTACCGCCTCTTCTTCATTTGTCACCTCCCATGGCGACTGGCCCCTTTACTTCGGATGTTACACGGTACGTGTTATTTAGACTGTGAGCACTATTTTCTTTATTCAGTTTCTCTTACTGCAGGCACAACATGCTTTGGTGCCTTCTTTAGTCCCCCCTCCCTCCCGTTGTCATGCCTTGTTTACCCCCTGTTGTCCGTGCCTTCTCCCTCCCCGCTCCCCCGCTGACCATGCCTTCTCCCCCCCTCTCCCCATCCCTGGCCGCCCGCCCTCCCGTTGTCCGTGATGCCTACCATTTGCAATGCAATAGGTATCGCATTTACGCGAGTTTGAGCTATAGGCATTGTAAATAACAATGCCTTTTTATTTATGTTTTGGTTTTTAAAACATAAATAAAACGCATTGTCATTTACAATGCCAATAGCTTAAATTCGCGTAAATGCGAGACCTATTGCATTGCAAATGCTTGTATAGTTTATAGGGACTTTGTGAGGTTCCAGAACGGCCGGCAGAGCTGGGGCTGAGTCCGTCACACGCCAGATTAGCCTACTTAGCGCCCCTCGAGTAGCAGCACTAATTTGACAAACCTGTGTCTGCCTCGTGGATGTAACTGCGAGGAGTATAGCTCCTGCACCCTCTCGTAAATTGGCAGCGCTATGGGAACTGGCCTTTCCTAGCATGCTCCGTTGTTGTCATTTGTATAGCACTGCTATCATTACCACAGCACAGGGGCGCTCTCTCATTATGGGCGCTGATTTATGCGGGGTCGGGAGTGCTAATAATCGAGTCTCTGTGGTTTGTGTAGGTGCACCAGTAAATTCTGCCATCTGTGAGCACGGTCTGCAGTCTCCTGGGAGGCAGATTTTAATGTGTGAAAAGTTTAATGCTCGCAGCCACTGTGGAGCGGTGACATGCAGCTGCGGTGCCTCCTTCATTGTATCTGAGAAGTGGGGGACACTTTTTGCACAACCTTCCTCCTGGCCCCTTGGAGAAGCCACCCTTCTGGTGTCCTTTTTGCCAGCTCTAAGATGACTCTTGGAAATTCAAAAGTAGTCTTTCCCCTATTGTCTATCGGATTCACGGCTTGAGTAAACCATGTGCGTTGAAAAAAATAAAAATCATTTTAGTTTCAGCCACAAGAGACACCAATGCTTTGTATTACAGCTCAGCCCCCACAGTTTCCTTCATTCCATGGCAAAGGAGAAGCATATATTGATTGGCAAGCTTTCAGTGCTGGACACTTCCTGTGAAATCTCTATTCCAGCACTTCTCAGCAGATCTCCCAACTGAGAGAAGGAAATCAAAGCGCTATCCACCCCCAGCCACCCACCCTCCTCCATTACACACGCCACCCGTTTGATTGAGCCAATCGCTCGCTCATAGGCGAGACCTGTTGGCTTTGCCAATGCTTGTTCCCTTTCCCAAAAGTGAGGGGAACAGCTGCATTAGTATTTCTTTTGCCTTGCCTTAACCAAAGCTGAGGGCTGGGAACATTTTTAGGGTTATTTTTCCTTCTTCCTCCATTCCATCTTACTCATGTAGGAAGGGTGGGGATTTTTTTCAGTTTATTAAAGACAAATCATAAAAACACTAGGCAAAGCGCACAGCGTCCCTGGGTCTGCAGTTTTTTAAACTTTTTAATGGCGCCGTTAAGTCACTTTTAAATATTCATCATGATGCATGTGCATTCAATAGTGTGTTCGTTCCGATCTTTGCATTTTGTTACACTCCTTGAATAACAGCCCCTATAAATATACCAAGCAAACTTATCTCTGCTTTCTTTTAAAATGCTGTAATTTATTAAAACGACCACGCCTTGATATATGGAAAAGATACGTGCGGGTAACAGGTAAAATACCGTATAAATATCCTTGTCACAAGCCTTCTTCAAAGCACTAATGGAAACATAACAGGATCATGGAGATCACTGGTTACTACCTGCACTGCACTCATAACCCACGGCAAATGTTCTAAAATGTCAGGCATCATAAGTAAGGAAGATGATGGCATGATAAGTCAACTTTGACATCTTTATGAGTTTCAAAAATCAAAGATAACAACAGTGCATAGCTTCTTAAACCAAAATTGGCATTTCTTCGTTTGACACGAATGATTGAATGTTTATAAATTAATTCATTATATATTTATCATTGCATCCAAACATTCACTGCTTTGAGTGACATGCAAATGGACATGAAAGTCTACATGAATATACATTGCATATGAATTTACATGTGCATATAATATACATTGTAAAGATTGTGCCTCATTGAAAAGCTTGCGACAGCAAAGGATTCCATTGGCCCTCATTATATGAAATATTGCAGGAATATGAAGCAGGGGAAGAATGCCAAAGAGGTGACGGAAGTGTGCAATCAAGTCATTTTTGAGCAGAGGCAAAGCACGAAAGGCAATCAGGTGACAGTATGTTGATTGAAGGACTGAATGTGTCAATGACATTTGACTCGGGCTTAGGGGCCGCCACACTGCTGCTACCCAGCAGAGGCAACAGTGAAAAAGGAAATAATAATAAAATAATTTTATTATCATTTTCGTTTTCACTGTTGCCTTTGCTGGGTAGCAGAATCGCAGGGTGGGGCTGGGCCATCCTCCAAGCTTCAGGAGGAGAAGTTGTGGGCACTACTAAGTGCACATGATGGTTTGGCTGGCTTTTTTAGGCTGGCCAAACCATCATGCGCACTTAGCATTTCTCCACCCGTCAGTGTTATACAGCATTTTAATTTTTTACTTTGCCACGATCGCGGGTGGATTCGCGAATATGCGGCAAAATAAAAATTAAAGACACGCTGGCTCCAGCATGTCATTTGAAAGAAGCCCCCAGGTGGGCCAAATCCCAGGGGCATGTTAAAAATAAAGGAGGGGGCGCTTGGGGCCCTCCTCCTAGAGTTTAATATAATCCCGGGGACCACCACCTCCGGGGCTTCTTTAATGATTAAATGGGGGGGGCCTCTCAGACGCCCCCCTCCCCGGGAGCTTGGCAAGTGAAAATGCAGGGGGGGGGCCACGTGGACACCCCCTACAGCCTCGGGGGCCGTCTCCTCCATGTGCTTTAACTTTTATTAACAGGGGCTGCACGGACCCCCTTAGCCCCAGGTACGGCCACCTCCTCAGGGCACAAACTTGACATAAAGGCGGGGGGACCTCCCTGGGGCTAAATAAGAAATGAATGTGTGGGGGTACCGCCATCTCCCCGGGGCAAATGGGTAAAATTACAGTGGGGAGCTGCTGTTACCTTCAGTAAGTCACACACTGCAGGATTGCTGAGAGGTCTTCGTGGCCCAGCCCCCTTTCTCTACCACTCTGCAAACACGCCTCCTGGCGTACTACTAGTTGGGGGATGAAGTCCCCTTGGCTGCTGAGGGTCCTTGGGGGTGAACAACCCCTCCTGTTACCTGCAGGGAGTCCCACCCAGTGGTATGGCTAAGATGTCTTTGGAGGCCACGCCCTCTTTCCCCACCACTCTGCAAACGTGTTTCCTGGCGCACTACTGGTTGGGGAATGAAGTCCTCTTGGATGCTGAGGGAACTTGGGGGGTAAGAAGCCCTCCTGGTACTTTCTGTAAGTCCTCCACAGCGGGATTCCTGAGAGCTGGTCAGAGGCCCCCTTTCTCCACCACTCTGCAAATGCCAGTACAACTTAAAAAAAAACATAGAAATTCACTGACATAAACAAAGGTTACAGGGGCGTTATAGTTAGGAAATGGATTTAAAAAAACCTTAGAAATTCACTGAAAAAAACCAAAGGATACTGGGACGTTATTGTTAGGCTCAGGTTTCACTCGTACAAAGCCAGTGAAATTCAGCAGTTTGTTAAGGCGCCAACCGGACTCGGGCATGCCGCACTTATGGCGGTTATGCCGGTCCCCGACACCTTTGGAGGGGCGAGCTGGTGCGGCGGATGGAGACGAGGTCGGCACCAGCCCCGACTTGTTTGCCTCCTTGGGGTTGAGGCAGTGGGAGCATGCCCCAGAAGCACTCAAGTGCTTCCGGGGCATGGAGAGGCGGGTCAAAATCTGGATCCTGCCAGTTTTCCTGAAGGCCCCCATAAAAGAGGGTGTGGTGCGGCGGGACAGTCTTTTCCCTCACCACTCCACTTCGCTGCCTCAACTGAAGCCGTCTACCGTCGGAGATCGCCTTTTTTGGTGTACTGCAGCAGCGGGCCGTTCGGGCTGGGAACCACGCGGGTTACAGTTTCTCACCTGACCCGCGTTGTGTCGCGTGGGAGCGGCTCCAGTCCGGGAGGCCCAGGTGAGAGGGGGCATGTTGGCGGGGGGGGGGAAGTCATTTTTTCAGAGGGAGCCGTTGTGGTGAATGGCTTGGGCAGCAGACTGGAGTTGAGCAGCCAGGTCCGAGTCTCGGCATTGACCCAAAATAGCCTGAGAGGATCCTCGCTAAAATCTTGTGATTTTAACCTCGCGCTGCCCAAAAAACTGAATGTCCTTGTGTAAGGCAACGGGTCCTGGTAAAGCGCTCTGACACCTTCGGGTCGAGTTTGCGCTATATAAATTTGAAAATCAGCAGTGAGAGGGGGGATGTTTGGGTAAGAGATAGGTGGCAGATAAAAAAAATCGGGGTATGCATTTCTGAGGTCCCAGGAAGTTCGAGGAAGCAGTTTAGCCATCGGCAGCGTGAGCTCTCAGGATGGCGACCTGTGGGGGTGATTTAGTCTGAGGCATTTACAGGGGGGAGTCTGTTTGTCTGCATTGCCGGTGGGGGCTACTAACGCTAGGACCGCAGGTCCGATCACCAAACGGACTAGAAATAGAAATGTATTCATTAGAGTGAAAGCCAGGCACTGCAGCACAAAGCTTCTAAGAAACATCTTTTAGTGTTGTTTGTTTAATGGCTGTTTCGATTCCAGCTGAGTTGGGTATTACATTGAGAGGTTTGGCACACACACCAGGACATGTCTGCTCGGGCGCGGGTGATGGGGTTGTGGTCTCCCATCCTGGCTCTTAGTTTGGCCCAGAACGCAAATGGTGAAATGGAGAATGGGGAAGTTCTGGGAATAGAATACAACGTCGGGGTGAATCTGTAAAGGCCGGCGGCGCCCAGACAGAAGGCGCATGCATATGTACATGATACAGCTCGGCTGGGAAGGGTCAGAGGTCAGGGAGGGCTCAGCTAGCCATTCAGTCCAAATATGGAACAAGAAGAGGAGGAATGCTGGTAACAAGAGTAACAGGATCTCCTTGATGAAGAGCAAAGGGGGCAATTTCACTACACCATGCGCGCTCCCTGAGAGTACGTACACTACGGTCACCAGGCTTTATCACTAAGCCGCTTTGTATGCTACTTTCTAAATACATGGTACAGCCAGGGGTGCCGCTATAGATGTATATAGCCAGCTGACTCGGCTGTGAGAACCACATGTCAGGGCACCTACTCATGAAGTGTGATTGGAGCGGTGTTGTCCAAGGTGTGTGAGGGCTTCAGCAGCATAGGGGCGGATCAGTGCAATCACTCATTGGTCCTGGATGTTTGCCATTCCTTGGCATGAGTACTAATAAGATGCTCCAAGTTAGACAACGCCCGTTCCCCCACGGAGCCGGATTACAATAGCGATAGGCACGAGGACTGCGTTTATGACTTTGATTAGGACGGAGGGAGGCAAGAACCCTATTCGGTTTTTTTCAGGGTCTACGGGTAGGTGGGGCAACCCTCTAGGGAGTTCGCAATGATCGGGGATACAGAGCAAAGCACAGATTCCCGGTGAATAGATATGCAGTTTGGAGTCAGATGAATCCTAATGGGAAACCTTTGTACCTGGTGGAAGAGAGCGCCTCAAGCTTATTTCTCCCGGGGAAGTAGGGAGCTAGTACCGATAATAACCAGTTCCAGTGGTGATTCTCCTTTTGGTGGTCGCACGGTTAGTCCAGCTCTCACATCTGAGTGCTTAACTTGCAGGAGCAACAGGATGCAGGTTATAAGTTCCACTTCCATTATGACGCCTTTCGTCACGGAGATAGTTTGTAGGGGATGGGCCCCCAGCTGAAAGAACCCTAATCTGCAGTGCATATGTTTCAAGACCAGGAAGTGATATTGATCGTCGGGCTAATGCACTTGGTTGGCAGCGATGTATAACCTAAGAGTCTTGAGACGGGTGCCAAGGAATGTACATGGGATGTGGAGAAGATTGTCTAAGCAATCTTAGTGACCTATTCACCTCCACAAAAATCATTTTCAGGGTAATGTTGTAGATCTGCAGGTCACTTATCGCCACCATCAGCAGGATCTTGGCTACCCTGCAGGGCTGGGTGTGAGTGAACACAACAGTTTCAATAGGGAGAAAGGGAGTGCAGTGCATGCAATCCGAGCCTGGTAATAAGGGCCAGGTTTGAGGAGGGGGGGGGGGGCCAGAAGGTTCAAAGGGTGAAGGGTGGAGGAGTAACTTTAAGCAGCATTGCTGGATTGTTATATGGTAACATCTGCTAGTGGTCTTCTCCATGGGCTAATGGAGGAAGTTTCACTCTCGTTTTCAGCAGGAGAATGAGCGTTGATGGTCACATTGTTGACTACTTATGTAAATTTTAGGAATAATCACGAGAAACTCATAGCAGCCCCTCCCACCTCCTTTTCTGAGGAAGCATTGGGGGATGAGGTCGGCGCTGGATAGTGTGAAATCTCAATCCGGTGATTCTTTTCATATTATCAAGTGATCAGGAGTAAAATGCAGCTGACCCTTGAAACTGCCACACAGCGGGGGGCAGTTAGACAGGGAACAAGGAGCTAAAGCCCATGAGTAAGACTTCTGCCCGGTGGCAAGAGCCCTCACAGGATATGGGTTTGGATGCCGACAATTTATTCTACGACAAAGTCAGAACCAGCTGCCTAGTGGACTAAAGCTTACACAACAGTGGCCCCAGGGTAATTGTGTCAATCCCTGGCGGGTCCGTACACCTTCATTATTCTGCAGGCGATAAAAGGAGTAGCTTTGAATGCAGTAGCAATAAAGATCGGTTAATTCGGCCCCAGATACCCTTACGGTGACTGTTCAGTTGGCAGACTAGCAATTTACGGCAAAGCGGGGGCCAAGTATCGGAGAGATTTTGCAAACAAGAATCTTATTCTGGAATGGTCCAGGTTCTTTCATAGCGCTATGAAATCTACCGCATCACTAGGCAGCCCAGGAAGAGATTTCAAAGTTCTTCCACTAATGTGCGAAATGTTTTTTGTGAGTCCCGTCAGGGCTCTGCATCACAGGAGCAACATAGGGGGCGTAAGGCTGGGAGCCACTCGGGGGTGAGTCCTTCTCGCTTGACACGCGGTGTCGCACGCGGGGGCAGCTCCGGCGCGTAGGGCCCAGAAGAGGAGGCGGACACAGTGGTTGGGCGACTGCTCCTTTTTTCAGCATTTAACGGGCAGCTCATGGGGGATTTACGTGGGTCAAATATGGGCAAGGTTTGTGATGAAGGCTAAAGCTGCTGACTTTCGATTTCAGTGAGCTGGTTCGAGCAGGAATGTCGGCGCTCGACAGCCTAGGAGTCTGAAGAGATGAATGTCATTATGTAAGGTAACTGGTGCTTCCGTACGGTGCCCCAGTAGCATCAGGGCTGTGTGGCTGAGCGGTCTAATGTGCCATTGAATTGGGTGACGGTGAGCACTGTTGCGAAATGCCATTCAGAGTGCTCATGTGCTTTTACAAAAAATGGTTCAGTTCATCTGATTCTGGTCCCACCCCCTTAAACCAAAGCGCGAGGGTAGGAGGGCAGCGACTACCCACATGAACAGTGCAAGACTGGCAGGGGGGGCCTGTACTCTGTACTGCCGTGGCTTGTGTGGGGCTGGCCACCTTTTTTCTTCTGAGGAGGTAGCTTTGGGAATGTTTTTGCACTAGGGGGGGGGGCAGCTCATTGGGGATAATTTTGCCATGTTTGGCTCCAAGCGGTAGTGGTGCAAGGAGTGCCCGGGAGCGTGAGGCTTTAGGTGCCCTTCGCAGCTCTCTGGTGCTCACAAGAGTGACCTAGTCACCCTAGTGCGCAGTGGCTGTAATTGGGTGCTGGACAGGGGGGATTTCTCACGTTTTTTGTCATTAATTTCAGATGGATGCCGGCATGCAATGGCTTGCAAGGATATGTGAGTCGCTCACGAGTGGGGCGAGCGGAACGGCCATCTGGTGTCACTTGAACAGGAGGGGTGCTAATAAAGCATGGAAGTGTTCTCCAGCAAGGTTTCGTTTTCAGGTCCTGTGCCAGAGGAAGGAAGCTCGCAGTTGTGCGCTTGTCGCCGGAACCCCGCCCAGCTCAGGTGAAATGGAGGGATGGATAGCTGGTCATCCATTTGTGAACAGGGTGAAACAATCTTTTTCTCAGCCAGGTATGCGGAGAGCCCGGCGGGCTGGTTTCAATGTTCTTTGCATGGGCAAGGAGTTTTGCCTATGACAGTCGAGGAAATCGCTTTGGAGGTTCTGCTGGGTAAGACTCACATGCCCCCGCAGCGGCAAGTGTGTATCTGGGGGGCGAAGTCCTGGGGCACCTGGGTTGGACGAGCATTGTTGAGGCTCTCACCACCAAAATCGGATGGTTGGCACGGAGGTGCACACAAACAGTTTGGCATGGTCCCACATTATTCCCAGTTTCCAGTGGCGGGGGGGAGGACCTTGTGCCACTCTGGGAAGAGAATAGATAAGCAGAGTGATAAGTTGTTCAGGTCCCCAACTCTACGAACCACGGGGGTGGAGTTCTTGCTACAAAGATGGTGTTTTCCCTCCCAAAATTGGGCAATGGGATGGTCAGTGAACCTATTAGCACTGTGGGCATGGATAAGGGACAGGGCATGACCTTAGGACGTTGGGGGGGGCCGGATAGTCGGTCAACTATGCTGGCCTGTGGCGGTAAGGTCATGATTGGTGGGGCATTTTACGGTCCTTTGTAGGCATCACCATTGTCAATGGGGGAGCCTTGGGGGGGGGGGGGGGAAACAGTGTTCTCTCATAGAACTACAGGGGGCGTTTACGGCCGGTAGGCTGGAGTGTGCAGGGGGTAGAGAAGTTCCGCTTCCGGTAGGTCTTTGGGCCAATTCCTGCACAGGCGCATGGGCGCCAAATTGGCATAACAGCACAGCCCCTGGGAGGTAGTATTGTTGGCGTAGGGGGTGCCCGAAGGAGGTAACCTTCTGGGCAACCGGGCCTCCTGAGCAAGGTCACTCCGGTTGGAGGGGTGGACCTAGCACTTAGTTGGACCAGTCATGACCTTGCCCGTAGGCTCAATTCTGGATACGCAGAAAAATGATAATATAATAATTCAGTTAGGTTAGGAATGGCTTTGTATTAGATAATATGTTATGGTTAGTCATGCGATACGAAATAACGTAAATACATTGCATAAAATTGGTACATGAATACTCTGGACTGATGGTCGAGTTTTCTGCGTATTGTAAATATGGAAATGTTTTTAATATGTTTGTTTTTAATAAAATACGGCCGGGGTTATTCCGACCCCTAATCCAAGACAATTGTGTGGATATCAGTATATGCCTCGGGGGAGAGCGGAGGGGTTGTGGTACCCAGTGTTCATGGTTGGAGGGGACGTTTCCATTTGGGGCGGGGACTCGGCCATACCTGGCCATAATAGTTAACCGAGCTAACTATAACTCGCGCCCCCGCAATGCACTGCTTATGACCTCACATATTACATCACTCATGACATGGTCAGTGACATCACTGATGACATCTCAAATTACATCACTTATGACATCATCCACAATATCACTGACACACCCACTCACACCCCATAGAACCTTTCATACACCCACACAACCATTCACAAACCCATTCATAGACCCATACCAGTACTTACACACCCACTCAATGATTCATAGATCTACACACACATCCACTCACCCATACAGCCACTCATACACCCACTCAGTCACTAATACAGCCACTGACATGTCCACTCATACACCCATACAGTCACTGACACACTCATAGAGCTACTCACACACCTAGCCACTCACCCACACAGTCAATCACACAGCCACGTACTCACCCATACAGACACACACACACCAACTTACTTATACAGATACTAACACTCACTCACCTACAGTCACTGACACAAGCACACACTCTCCCATACAGCCACTCTCACATTCACTCATTTACCCATACAGACACTCATAAACCCCATCACCAGTAGCAGCTTCTACCAGACAGGAGTGGGGGGGGGCGGGGGCAGTGGGGGGGATGAAGAAAATAAACAAAAGAAAACACTAACCTGGGCCGGCTGCCGTCTCCTTCCTCTTCTTCCTGTCTCTGCCGGCAACAGGAAGCACCCGGGCTCCCAGGCTCCCCATTGCCAATCACAACGCTGCAATGCAGCGTTGTCATTGGTCTGAGTGCCGAGGATCAGCGCTCAGGTGGGGAATGGGAGGATTTGCATGTTCCTCACCAGGCTGAAAGGGGAAGATGCAAAGGGCACAATACTGTTTGGCCAGCCCAAGAGGGCCGGCCAAGCAGTCATGAGCACTTAAGGAGTGTAAACCACTCCTCTCCCTGATCTGCCCGGCCCCGCCCACCGCGAGAGCCACTGACTCAATAGGAAATATAAAATGATGATAACGATAGGTTATTCTCATTTTATTTTTCCTTTTGAGCAGTGGGGAGACGTTCCTTCGCCTTAGTGGAGGAGCCACCACTGCCCATCACTCACCTATATTGCCTTTCACATACCCAGGTATTCACCCACATACCACTGACACATCCACTTACTCACCCACATAGCCATACACACACTCACTCACCCATACAGCCCCTGACACATGCACTCACTAACCCATACAGCCACTGACTCACCCACTTACTCATCCATACAGGCAATCACACACCTCCTAACCCACCCACACAGACACTCAGACTACCATACAGATACTCAGACAACCAATCACTCACCAATACAGTCACTCACGTACCCACTCGCACACCCATACAGCCACTTAGACACCAACTGACAGACTGATACAGACATTCACACAACCAGTCACTCACCCATACATTCACTGAGACACCTAATCACTCTCATATACAGTCAGTCACACACCCACTGAATTATCCATACAGGCACTGATACACCCACTGATTCACAAATACACCTTGGTATCTATATTTAACACTCAAACATTTTAAAAACACTCAGTCACCGGATGATGTAATCAGTGATGTCATTTGAGAAGTCATCAGTGATGACACTGACCATGACATGAGTGATGTAATATGTGAGGTCATAAGCAGTGCATTGCGGGGGCGCGAGTTATAGTTAGCTCAGCTAACTATAACTGCTGAATTTCACTGGTTTTGTACGAGTGAAACCTGAGCCTAACAATAACATCTCTGTAACCTTTGCTTTTTCAGTGAATTTCTATGGTTTTTTTTTTATTCCACTTCCCAACTATAACGTCCCTGTAATCTTTGGTTTTTCTCATTGAATATATATTTATATATATTCAATGAGAAAACCAAAGGTTACAGGGACATTATAGTTAGGAAATGTATATATATATATATATATATATATATATATATATATATATATATATATATATATATATATATATATATATATATATATATATAGTTTCTTCCTATTTGTATTTTTCTATTTTGGTTGAGGTTTCCTCTATTGTTTAAATATCTGCATTTTCCAAATTTATAGAAAGGAAGATGTGTGCCATCTTAGTGATGTCCCCCTGTTCTAAATCAGAATAATTTCTTATGAACGCTGCAACGCTGAGCAGACTGTGGATGTGGTCATCTTTATCCCTTATGGTGTCTGCTTCTCTACAGGTAGATGACAGATGGGATCACTTTATTCCATTCTTACTTCATTAGGGTTGCCAATTCCATCTTTATTATCTTTAGTGAGGAGAAAGAAGCCTACCACCTTTAGTAGGTTTCATAAAACCATCTCTCTGGCCTAAACATCCAGTGCCCTCTTCCATCTTCAATACAGAGCCTGACCACTAAGGATACGGCTGCCTCCCAGGCCAAAGTTATGTGGTTTCCTTGGTTGACTTTTGCACAACGATCATTTGGGCCTTCCCAAGAATGTTAATTGCCCACTATTAGTTGGATGTGTTTTCCTCCTCCTCCATCTTTGGGCCAACAATTCGGGGGCAAGTAAATTGTAATTGGTTTTATGCCTTTTGCAGTAAACTTGACAAGTGTTTCAGACATGATGATAAATGTAGTAATTGATTAACAGCTTTACAAGTATAGCTATTACTTGCCATGTCTTTGTAGTTAAGGACGTGACATGGAGGAGGGTCAAAGTGACACGTCTCAAATTGCTAACCGCCAATCTTCATAAAACTGACTTTTAATTTTCCATGTCTCAGACCTGCTTTCCTTGCTGAGCTCCCTATGTGCGCTTACAGTTGTGATCACAGACCCAGTCTGTAGCAATAACAGGAGGATAGAAGGAGGCTGAGTCTAATTTGTATTCTGTTGGAGATAGTATATAAAACAAAAATAGGAATAAAGAGGTACCTGCCTCGAAGGGCTGAGTCATTCTCATATGCCAGCGGGCTGGATCCCTGAGCAGAAGAACACTCACTGCTGACAACTGTGGTGTTCTGAATGTCAAACGTTAATCTGTTAGGGCACACTTTGCCTGCCATTCTTCTAAGGTTGGTAATCTGAGCACAATAAATTGGGAAATAGCACCTTTTGCTATTTTTACAGCACTCAAAAATGGCAGAAATGCAGAATAAAGGACTTTAAAATAAATACAAAATAAGTTATACATAGTGAAATAAAAATTATTGGTAAGGTATACACAGGCATTAACCTGCTCATATATTTTGAAGGGTTTACCTTCTTATCAGCTGATTCAACATATCCGAACTATTTCAAAACCTTTTTTACAGGAACTTGTTTTTTTAACATGGTCGCTCCAACAGCACTTTAATTTGCACTGTGTATTGCAGTATTCATATAGCACCTACTATCCCTATGTGGGGGCACTGAAGCATTTGCCTACATGAGTAGCACACTAGACCATGTAGGGTGTGTAGGTGGAAGAATGTTGTCCTTGTTCTTAACCTATGTGAGAAGTGTTTCCATGTCATGCGTGATGACCACCGAGGTGCAGTTATCGTGTTATGGAGCGCCGCATGTAGCAGTATGTTGGATGATGAAGTGTGAGAGACAGACAAGCACTTTTATGGTTTTCAGTATGCTGATAGCCTTGAACACCTCTGCATGTCCCTTTATGGTATTTCTTATGATACAGTCTATTTAGCAGGTAACTGCACTGTGTTGTCCAATCTGTTAATTAGTATATAGGAGTGATCCTGAGCTGTGATGATTGGAGGGAGAGAGAAGTTGAGAGATCTGTTGAGATGGGTATTTTTATTATCATCCCCATATCTGAATGTCTTTGTGAGATGTAAAGAAGTGGTCAGATTGCATGGATATTTGAGACCTGCAGTTGTGGACTACATTAAAGTTTTCCGAATTGTCCAGCAATGTGTGACAAATCACTTTTGTTATTCCATGCCTGTTCATTTGGTGATGGCTGTTATTTTGGTTCTATAGTGCTGGTGACAGACAGACCTCATAGCAGATATGTCTTATCTGAATTTAAGAGGTATATGTTTTAGTTTGTTGCGGACAACTGAGTATTACGGTTTTAGTATTACTGTGGGCTATAACCGTAATATATGAAAATATAAAATTATATAATGCCATAGCGAACCATAGGTCAGCCGTTCCTAGCTTACCTGCTTACTGAAAGCAGTTTGGTAATTGAGTTGTTTGCAATTTCTGGGTTCTAAGCAGACGATTGTGCTTGAGGGTGTGACTGTTGTCTGGGCTCTGTTGTCGGGATGTGGATGGTGCTAGGGAATAGCCATATTTTCAACGGTCTTCGGAAGTGTATATACTCCTGGGTGCTTCAAATGTTGGCTGGTAGTGAGTTTCAGAGCTTGGCGGCTTGTGCTGAGAAATCAGTACCTCCTATGAATGAATGAAAAGAGGTGTAAGCCTGTAGTGCAGTGTTCTGTTTGGAATAGATTGCTCGACAGGTGAGGGACCGTACCGAGACCTATTCTGATCCATACAGAGGCCTTGCCCCACTGCCCCATGAGTGAGATGGGAATCCTGCCCCGGAAGTGACAGAAAAAGCTAACTAAGTTCTTGCGTTAGAGAGCATAACAACTCTCTGGCCATATTTATTACAATCCAAAAACACGACATTAAAAAACATTTTCAACATTCTTGTTTATTATTTACAATATGTACAGCACTTCATTGGAGATATCTAATACATGGAATCGCCTAACACTAGCTCTCAAAGGAGTCATGGTTGACCACCCCCCAGGCACCTATGGCATCAACTATTCCAATGGTCTCGGGGGCCGTGATCCCCCAAACAACTTGCATTTAAAAGGCAAACTCACATGCTCCTTCAAAATAGAGGGAGCGTAGTCCAGCATGAAATCTGGACCCCAAAACAACCATGCCAGAGCCAACCCAAAGAAGGTACCCAATTGGAGATGGACCTTAGGAACAGGGCCATACCTTTTCCCCTGGCACAGTCCCCATCCCGTGACATCCCTAGGGCAACGTAATGGAGTACCATGGGTGGCTTTGGACAATCGCTGTAGCGTCATACCGAGCCGTTCTCTATATACAGCAGTACCCCAGATCTGGTTTTTAGCCAAAAGGCTTCCAATTCCACCCTGAATTTGCCTGCACTTCTATTCCTGATGCCAAGGTTGTCCACCTGCTTTGTGTCCAAACAGGACTCCTTCCCTGCCAGAACCCCTCGTCTGACTAAGAGGCTACTTACAGGAATGGGCGGGTGGGCAAAAAGAGTCTTCTTTGCTGGTACAAGATGCGGGAGGATCCCAAGAGCATCGCCGGTCACCAGGGGCAGTCAGGCGAAAACCAGGTAGTGGTGGGAGGACAGCGCCCCTCCTTTTACCCTACCTGGCTGCCCCAGCCGCCCGGCAAGGTAACCCCATCACCCTCCTGCCAGCCAATGGCTGGTGCTGAGGGATGCCCGTGACAGTTCAAACACACGGTGGCCACCGTTGGCCGCCGCCTTCAGCCAGTCCGATCAGTCTTTGGGGCCAGCCATCTTTGTTGTTGCTCCTAGTCCACAGGTGGGGGACCGTACCGAGACCTATTCTAATCCATACCGAAGCCTTGCCCCTCTCCCCCATGTGAGATGAGATTCCTCCCCCGGAAGTGATAGAGACTAGCTGACATCGTTCTTGCATTAGAGAGAATTACAACTCTACGGCTGTATTTATTACAATCCCTAAGCATGACATCAAAAACATTTTCAATGTTCTTGCATTCTTGTCTATTATTTACAATATGTACAGCACTTCATCCCCCGACATCCTTAGGGCAATGTAATGGAGTAACGTGGGAGGCTTTGGACAATCGCTGTAGCTGTCGAACCGAGCCGTTCTCTATATACCGCAGTACCATAGCCCTGGTTTTGAGCCACAAGGCTTCCAATTCCATCCTGAATTTGCTTGCACTTCTATTCCTGATGCCAAGGTTGTCCACCTGCTTTGTGTCCAAATATGACTACTTCCCTGCCACTGGACTGGGTGGTTTACTGACCAACCAGGCCTCCCCCAAAGGACTTGTCATACCTAGTGCTGAGAAAAATTCTCTATTGAAAAGGCAACCAGATTTTCAACAGATTGTCCATGACCAATGTCTGACAGGTGAATCCCGTACCCGTGGAACATTGTCTCCCCACGAAGGGACGCATGAAGAACAGTCCTTCACCATGCTGTATTGAGTAGCTGCTTCATTCTGCTATTCAGACACCTTGCCGACTCATTAAGTCCCTTAGCAGACCGGCCTGACCTCCATACTTGTCTAGGCATGATGTGGGACCACGCAATGGCAGCACCCATGCATCTTTTTGCCAACCAAGAAACTTCTACCATTACATTTTCAAATAGGGCTCTTCTGCCCATTGTTGCCAAGTCATTGCCTCCTATGTGTAGAATGATGAGTGTAGGCGGTGGTAGCCGGCGGCGGAAAACCTCCTCAATAAATTTACAAAGACCATCCAGGTGTAGACCACCTTTACCGAACCAATAGAACCGAAGACTCGCTTCCACTGCCTGCGGTACTGATTGAAGAACGGCGCTGCCCGTCTAACAAAGGAAAGCACGAGAATCCAAACACTAGCTGGAGCCATGTGACCTATGAAAAACTGAGAGGAGAAAGACTGCTACTTATTTCATCCCAAGCAAAATCAAAATGCCTACATCATGTGGAGACACACACAGCACTTATAGCAGTCCGACTTCCACCTGCCAATACCCTTGACTGTGTCAACTCTAAGCCCCACCCCGACTGCAGATGTTTCTGCACCTATCCTAAAGGAGTGGGAACTTAACTTTCCCTGGATGCCAGCCGCCTGCAAGGCCTTTTGCAATACGTGAGAAAATTGGCATCTCGTGGCGGCACGCCTGATGCATGGACAAATAGGGAGGTTGATGCCACAGGGGGCAAATCTGTAAAAATCTGCGAATTGTGGCCACCAGGCACCAAATGAAGTCACCTGCCCTCTCCAAGAGTAACTGCTCCCCTCTTCCCAACTGGCCCATCTTTGAGCGTGGTACGGTAACTACTATGTCGTCCCCCCTCCAATATATCTAACTGAGCAAAATACCCCCATGGTGGTCCCGTTTAGTTCCGGCTGTGAGTTCAGAATCCCGAAAAACCCTTTAAAAAGCGAGCACAAAGTCTGCTGTGAACATGGTCACCTCATATTCTGAACTGCATAGCATAGGCAGAGTCTCCAGGATTCTTTCCAGTTTGTCATCATCAATGGGGTGCCTCTGATCTGGGGTTGCTCTCTCGAACCTTTCACACCCCTTGAGTACCTGCCTCACAATAAAGGCCTGGGAAAGATCTTCGCCCCTTCCCAGCTTCGTGAAAAAGGCCATTATTGTGCACTTGCATGTGCTCAAGAAAACCCAACCAGCTAAACAAAGAGGCAGGCTGCATTTGGAGGTTGCTAGAGGTGTAAGTAATGTAACTATGAAACGCCTTTTCGTATGCCCTCCTTATTTAAGGTACGAGGCTAGCTACCACTAGATCTGCAACAGTCACTCTCCAAGGGTCCACAGGTGTCCTGGAAAATATGTGGGTTCCAACTCTGCCCCTGGGTGGAAGCGCCAAAACTCATGTAGCTTGAAACTAGACAATGCATCACCTGCGTTTTTGAAAATACCTGGCACATGTTTAGCTTTAAACAGAATATTATTCTTTAAGCAGACTAATACCAACTCCTTTAACAAGCTCAGAACCCGTTTACTTTTGACATGCTGGAAATTAATGCATTCAACCACTTCCATGTTGTCGTACCAAAAGATAACGGATTGATTGCGAAATTGGTCTGCCCATATGTGTAATGCCACCACTATAGGAAATAACTCTAAGAAGGTGATGTTCTTGATCAACCCTGAAGACCTCCAAGGCTGGGGCCAGGTTTGGGCACACCACCCGGTCCCCAAAGTGGCCCCTAAACCAATGCTTCCCACAGAGTCAGTAAACAAACCCAATTCCTGGTTGGACCATAAAAGTGTTGGCCATACCCTTGCACCATTAAAGTCCTCAAGAAATTCCAGCCAAATCCTTAAATCTTGTTTTACATAATAAGACAGCTGAGTTCTATGGTGCTTCTCTTTTAAACCAGACATGGCTTGAGCTATATAGCGGGAGAAAGGGACCCACTGGAATTATATGAAAGGCAAAATTGAGCTCCCCAACTAAAACCTGTAAATTGTGCAAAGAGAGCTTTTTTGCCCCCAGACAGGTTTGCAGTGACACCCTGAAATCGTTCACCTTATCGAGAGGTACTCTACACTCTCCTTTCACTGAATCAATTTTTAGCCCAAGGAAAAGCAATGATGTGGCTGGCCCTGTTGTTTTTTCATGACCTAAAGGTATCCCAAAATCTGCCATTAGGGACTTAAATGTAGTCAAAGACTTAGCCCACTTGTCAGAGCCCCCTTGGTTCCCAAGAACAATAAATCATCCAAGTAATGAATAACCAAGGTGGACCCAGATACTCGTGTAAAACCCGTTCCACAAAGGTACTGAACTATTCAAAATATGCACAGGAGACTGAGCAACCCATGGGCATACACCTGTCATAATCGAACTTCCCCTGGAACTGGAAGCCCAAAAGTAGTAATCCGGATGGACTGGCAACAGCCGGAATCCCGACTCAATATCTGCCTTTGACATGAGAACTAACCGTGGACGGAGAACTCCGCTCCGCCCGCGGAGTGTGCGGAGCTTTGCCTACTCCGTGTTCCGCGGAGAGCGCGGAGTAGACAAAACCCCGCACACTCCGCAGCGGAGCAGAGTTGGCCCGCCGCCCGCCTCCACCCCCCCTATTAAGATATACGTTAGCAGTAATTTAAAACAATTAAAAAACACTTACCTCTTTACCGCGGGCTGCCCTCCTCCTCTTCCTCGCCATTCAGATACTGCTCAAGAAAACTTAAAGAAAACTTAAGAAAACTGCGCATGCGCGCACGCCCGCGCATGCGCATTTCTCGTGAGAAATGCGGGTGTGCGCGCATGCGCAGTTTTCTTAAGCAGTATCCGAATGGCGAGGAGGAGGGCAGCCCGGGGACGCCGCGGTAAAGAGGTAAGTGTTTTTTAATTGTTTTATATTACTGCTAACGTATATCTTAAATAGGGGGGGTGGAGGCGGGCGGCGTAGCGGAGCTACACGGAGTGCCACGTAGTTTGTTGCCAACTCCGTGGCACTCCGCGTAGCCCCGCTACGCACACTACGCCCAGGGCTAATGAGAACCCCATGTCCAAGTTGCCTTAATAAAGACAGGGCACCATCGGGGGATGCATCCTTACCGAGCAATGGGTTGATTGCATCACTAACAAATGCTCCACAAGGGGCTGAGAGGTTATATATTAACTTAAATTTACTGGGGTCTTTTTTTGATACCAGACTTAATGGAGAGCAGACAAATTCATCAAGAGGGGGGGCTGTCAAATGGCCCCACTATCCAGTTCAAACTCAATTCCTTCTGGAGTTTCCGGTTTTGCCACACCCAGTGCAAGAGTTAAGGAATGTTGGTTTTTACATATTTTGGGCCCTTATACCCCAGATGCTGGGGTTCTGAAACCATAGCGGAAGCCCTCATACAATTGCTATGCAGCTTCCCAACGTGGATACAAATTTAGCCAAGGAATCAAGACCAGGAGAGATACCAGAGATGGAGCACCCAAAACCAAGAAAGGGTCATCCTCACTTCTGCCCCCCCCTTTTCCCTTGACTTCTTGAAGCATTTAAACTCTGGGTGCCTCACAGTTCCACAAAAGGAACAATTGTGCTTGACTTTACAAGACCCCTGCGGACTGGTACATGCTTTTTTGTTAAATGCGCAACAAGCCCCTTTGGGATCCCAGCTTCCTGGCAAAGCCCGAAAGGGTGACTGTCAATTGGCCTCAGGTTTCTTCAGCATCATACAACGCAACCATGCATGCACATCAGTCTGATCCCAGTCTGACCTTCTTTAACCTGAATGCCTTATCGTAATCCTTCCAACTGGACCCTCCAAATTTTTCATATATACGCATTCAATCTTGTTCATATAATGTGGGCCCAAATCAGGGAATTTCTTCAGCAGGACTGACTGATAAATGGTGAAGCCTTTAATCCAATTCATTATAGCTTCCTCAACTTTAGGTTTCTTCCACTTATGAGTGCAATCCTTATTTTTCTTACTGTCCTCCTCAGGTGGTTTGACAATGGTAAGATCAAAAAGATCAACATCTGCCCACCGTTTTATCTTTGCCCTCATCTCATCAGACAGGTGAAGGCCTAACTGGTCCCTGGGGGATAGCATCTGGTCATGTGCACTACTAGATTGGGTCTTATCCTCACCTATGGTCTCGGTTGCCTGCACAAGTGAGGTGGACCCTCCTGCAGACAGGGTAACCGGGGGGGGGCGCGCGGTTGACTCCAATTACGTCACCTCCCCGTTCCCGGCTGTTCCCCCCTGCTGCTCGGATCCAGCTCTTTCAACCAAGCTTATTGCTGTAGCTAATGCCCAACTAGCCCCTGCTCGCTCTACCTGGGTCCCATTGCCCAATTTCGACAGCCAAGGGTTCACCTTGGCTAAGCTGCTTACTAAGTCCTCCTTGTCATTCTGCTCACCCCGACCTTGCCTCCTCCTGCCCCCCAACTGACACATCCTCAATCGAGGCACTCTGAGATTCAGGAGGGTCGTCCAGTGCCTGATTGACTCATTTTCAATGAAGTGTGGTTTTCCATATTGTGGATTCCATACGTTTGTTATACTTTCGGTTCGATCTGCTATATGATTAGATGTTTTAATGAACTAGTTTGGACGCTCCTATAATCGTTTTCCTGCCTGATGATGACCATTTAATTATATTATGGTCGAAACGCTGTTGACGCAAACATGTGGCCCAAACTGAAGAGGACGCATTTTTTGCTTCGTGTTGTTTTTTGTCTTGTCCTGAACTTCTCACTGTGTATAATGTTTTCCTCAGCCACTTTGTGATTACACTTTGTATTGTTCATTCTGTTTGTGTATCATGTTGAGCGCCAATGCTTTTGTATGTCTTTTTGATCTAATTCTTTATAATTAATACATTTTCTACGAATTGAATTTATACATTGGTTCTTTGTAAATTAATTTTGTATCCTATATTTGTATACCTTTTTGTTCTCATGATTTTTCCCCTTTTGAATAGTACACATATTCTTTACTTGCTTGGTAGGCATGCTGCCCACTACTACCCTGCTGCACCTCCTAAGGTTGTGCCTGTGCACTGACTGGGATATGCTGCGCGAAGATATGAACCCAGCTAAGATGTCAATACTACTTCTGTGATGCACACTGCCCCTGAACTGTAGAAAATTAGGACAAGTGTCCTATGAATGTGTTGCCCGTACTGTCTGTTAAAATTTCCAAACAATGTTCTAGCAAGCCCAAATTATAAAACAGCTTTGCTACCCACAGCCAAGCGAGCCTAATTCCAATACATAAACATTGTTCAGCATTATAAACGAGCATACAGTGAAAAAAGTCTGAGCGAGATCCAATAAGAATAAAACTACAGTCAGTGTTAGATTATAAACCCCACAGTGCCACCTACTGGGCAATTGCAATTGCAAAAAAGACCAAAGTTAACACAAAGCACTCAAACCAAACTAAGTAGAGGCAAAATGAAAAATTAATCGCCAGTGCCAAGCAGCTGACTTTTCCCCACTGCCCGAGGATAATGTCGACAGCCCCCCGGGTCCCTACTCACCCCACCACAGCAAGCACACTCCCCACTGCACAAAACCAACCCCACCTTACCTTGAATGATGCCAAACACACCCAAAGTCCCAAGGTCCCAAACGACGGCAGCCTGCATGGCTGTGTGAGGTAAGCACACCTCCTTGAAGGGGCTACTTGCTCCTGCCACCGCCAGTCACCGCCGTCCGAGCCCAGGGAGAGGCCGCAAGATCAAGCAAGGCGCGGTGGCTTAGTACACGGACAACGGCCGTGGTCAGGAACAAAAAGAGTCTTCTTTGCTGGTCCAAGATGCGAGAGGATCCCAGGATCATCGCTGGTCGTCAGGCACAGCCATGTGAAAATCAGGTAGTGGGAGGGAAGGACAGTGCCCCTCTTCTATACTACTTGCTGCCCCTGCCCCTGCCACCCGTCCTGGTGACCCCATCACCCTCCTGCCAGCCAATGGATGGAGCTGCAGGATGCCCACGAAGATTCAATCACACGGCAGCCACTGTTGTCTGCCACCTTCAGCTGGTCTGATCCGGCCCACACATGTCTTTGGGTACCTCCATCCTTGGTGTTGCCCCCTGTCCAATTTAACTTGTAGGTATCATGGTCCTTTTCCTTTGGAGGCTCTGTGGACAAATCAGAGTCCTTTGAACATTGCCCTTCTAGCTATAGGTAGCCAGTGGAGCGATTGCACAACTGGAGTCATGCATTCTCTTGAAGGTGGAGAAGAAGCCTTGCAGAAGTATTTTGGATGAGTTGCATTATGCATATGATGAATGCAGGTGCTCCCAGATATAGACTGTTAGCATAGTTAAGCTTGTGGATTATGAGTGTGAGGATGGCTTGCAGTTTTATGTTGGTGTGCAAAATATAGGAAGATGCAACATACTGATTTGATTGGGTAGAAGGCACTCTTTGTGACGTTGTTAGCATGTGGTATCAAGGATAGGTCTGAATCCATGGTTAATCCTAGGTTTCTTACTTCTCTTGATGTTGTTAGAGGGACTTCAATTTCCTTAGGCCATATGGTGGTAGGCTGGTACTTTTGCCATTGTCCACAGATCATAATCTTTTTCTTTGCGGTACTTAACTTTAGATGGTCATTCACCATCCATGTATTTATGGCACAAAGACAGTTATCAAGTTGTGCCTTGTAGTGGTCTTTGGGGCTATCCATATTTAAAGTGATTTGGGTGTCAACTGCATAGTTGCAACAGAGGAAGTTGTATGATTCAATCAGATTTGGTAAGGGTGTTAGGTAGATATTGAATATTAGAGGGGATATGATGGACCCCATATGCCACAGTGTTGTCTGTGAGAAGGTGATGCGAAAAGGCGTAGGTAGACTACACTTTGTCTGTGAAATAATATGCAATCCATTTTAGAGCTTTTTTCACAGATTCCAAGGTTGTGAAGTCTTTGCAGAGGCATGTGGCAGTGGACACTGTCAAATGCAGCTGACAAATACAGAGGTAACAAGGCAGCTACTCAGATTGATGATGGTGTCGCTCGCTCTGGTGATCATAGCTGTTTGTCAAAAAAATAAAGTAAAATATATTGAAACAACTTACATTTTGTCTCCAATGAAGTAAATGAGGTAACCAAAGTGAAGATGCAGTAAAAATACAATATTGAAATGTGAAATGCAAGATATCATCATCACTTTAAGAAATGTATTTTTTACCCTAACGAAAAGAGACATAACAGTTTATACATTTTCTAATAATGATTACACAAAAACGCAAATAAACTTTAAAATTAATTAAACTGTTACATTCTGCTGAACATTAAATGATTGTACTGAATGCTAGAACGTTAAAATCCCACATTAAGAATTAATACAATTGAAGACTAAATTTAAAACTTAGCATAAATCAATATAAAAGCAGCTTCCATGCCAGCCACAGAAACAAACAAGAAGCATGCCAGAAGATTTGCGTACTTCCATCCACTCCCTGTGCATCTGCATAGCCTGCTTCACTTTACAGTCATTCATGTCAGCTGGTAAGATAGACAGACTCGCTATGGCTGCAGCAGGATCCAGAAAAGTAATGCCAGGGTGGAGCTGGGAAAGAAGGGGTTGCAGAAGATACAAGGAGCTCCATTACTGAAAAAACTGTACCCCTATAAATTGCTGTGCCACCAAAAATACCCCCATGCCAGGAGATTTTCTAGGCGGTATTGTAACTACTATCACTTCCAGCCATTTGGCATTACCACGGGCTATTTATTGATTTCATTTATTTATGCGTTTTTATATAGCACAAACTTTACCCGAAGGTGTCAGAGCGCTTTACAATAGAAACAGTTACATTATATAAGGATTCAGAATACATGAATTACATAAAAGATATGAAACAGATAAACTCTAAACTCATATAAGAATGGTAGTAAGTACATATGTTTACTACAGATTATAGTGGTTAGAGTTACATATATACAAGTTGCAAATTCACTCAATATAACATTTTAAGAAAAGTTGAAGCAATTATGGTTGGACAAATATATATTACATATTTACAGAGCAAGATCTCGCCATTGCTGGGGTTTTTTGTGTGCTCGTTTAACCAGGCCTTCAGGGTGCTGCTGCTCTCACAAGCTGTGATCTAGGGCCTGGAGGGATTCCCGTACTGGTGATTGCCGTAGGGGTAGAAGGCCGGGTGGTGGTGGGCGAAGGTGGCGTGCTGGGGCATGAAGGCTCCATAGTCTGTGTAGGGGAGTAAGTAAATGGAAGAAAGGTAGTCATTGGTTTGTGCTGTGGGAGGGAGACTGGAGTAGTGGGAGCTGGCCAGTCTGCCATAACAGATGAAAATTGAAGGTTGACAATACAATTTACAACAGCGGCCATTTCTGCAATATGACCTCTGCTAACTCTAGAATTGTGAAGCAAGAATACCATATGTCCAGGTGCAAGCAAGGGAATGCTCCCCTTTTTTCTTCTTACTTGGACCAACTGCTTACTCTTTCCCCTCCCTCTAAACCGTTCCTCTATCATCTTCTCACTGCCTTTCCTGCTGGTCCTCTTGAGTTTCTCCATTGGCTTCCTCAGACCTGCCAACTTGAAAAATAAACCGCCCTGATAAGCCAAAATCAGCCGTAGTGTCAAAGCTTTGGCAACGGCTGATTTTGGCTTATCAGGGAGTGTGATGCAATGGCTTACTTTCTCTCGAATTGACGTTGCTTATGCCTACTCAGACATGGAATACGACACTTTATTATAGAGTCATGTGTGAACTTTGACTGATATAGTTCACATGAGAAGTGTTACTTCTGCTAACTTTACTTATTTTTCGTGGGTATTGGGGCTTCGAGGATCAAGATTGTAAACTCTCCACTAGCTTTGGATATATTACGCATACACCGATTAACTACTAGAGCCTTGAAAAAGTCGTCTTGCACAACGAAACACGTGTCGGTTGTCATGTAATTTGCACTATACAAGAAACAGAACAAGTTATTAAAGTGAATGGAACCATCAGTCTCTACGTCTGGAGTCTATTTCACCAATTTGGACCTGTCTTTCTGACAGACTATTTACTTTTCCTTTGTGTGGGGCTCTGGACATTTGCATATTCTTTGTATTTGGGGATTTGCTTTCCCATATACTTTACACTAGTGGAGTGACATAGTGTTATCTGTTTCATTGAGCACACATCTACTATGTATACTTGTTTACTTTTGCCTTGAAGACTGTGCATGTGCCAGCATTTCTCATTGGCCATTGTCACCTTCCTAATGTTTTGCCTTTGTAGGGGGTAGGCTTTATGCTCAGAACGACGTTTGAGGCATGTTGGCCCCATGCCCTGTCCCCATCGACCTCTTACCCCTCCAATAAAACAAAACCCAAAGGTTGCTGGGGCTGAAGCCAATGTCCTGGGGTGTTTTCACACCTCCTAATGGACTTCGGCTTCTTACAGCCTCCAAAGAGGAGCTGGAAACCCACACTTTTCAGTGGTTTCCAGCTCCTCTTGCATGCCACCTTGTGATTTTGGCTCCTCACTGTGTAAAGAGAGCCCAAATCGTGTTGGCAGGTCTGCCTCCTCTTCAGCAACGTACCCTGTTCTGGCTTCTATTATCTTCGAGTGATTCCTCAGCCTTGCTCCTCTTTATCTCTTTTCCTGTTTCCTTATAACTTCCTTCTACCCTCATACTTACTTCGCCCGCAATATACCTCCTTTGGTCAATTTCTTGATGGCATAATTTTTTTGGACTTGTTTTCATATAAATCATATTTTTGTACATTCTGTCGCAATGCACTGCTAATTACCTCCAATGTTACATCACTCATTACAAGTTCTATAACACCGTTGATATCACTGCAACATCTGAAATGTAATCGATGACAACACAGTGCATGGCGGGGGTGCAAGTAATGGTTATTTTAGGGACTGTGTAATAGTTATTTGAGATAACTATAACTGTTGAATTTCAGTGGTTTTGTTCGTTTAAAAGGCATGTTTTAAGTGACATTTTCACCTAACCAGAACGTCCCTTTAACCTTTGTTTTTTTGCAGATAGGTGTTTTATGTGAACATAGACAGTTATAGTTGTCTCTGTGCCACACCTGAAACGTGGTGCGGATTCCCTACTTTGTTTAGGTTCTATTTGTGATGTTGTTCCACCATCTAGTGGTTATGATGCGGAATTACTTCACCCTTTCGTTCATCAACTTGTCCTTTTCTTTTTTTGCACGACAAATGGTTACAGAATTAAAATAACTTATAGCACTATTTTTGTGTGGTGCGAAATCTGGAAATTAGGTTAGAAGGAACACATTTTGCAACATAGGAACTGGTGCAGAGAACGCCTAAAAGCATTTGTATTGAATTGTAATTGCATTTCATATTTTAACAAGGGTCCAAACACCGCCGAGGAGAATTCGGATAAGTAATTCAAGCATGATGTAGAGCAAGCACTCTTAGAAAATATTGCTCAGCTAATTATGTAAATTGTGGAAAGACGAAACTTCTTCAGCGTCTTCCTGTCTTTTCCCGAGAGCTGCAGTCTCAAGTAGATTTCCTCACTGAAAGGAACACATTGTTGACTAGTGCGCCTGCGCAGGGGCTGCGTGCAAGCCTCTTCTGGACAGGAGGACTAACACTGTGGGCGGGCGAGTCAAGCTAGATGTCTAGCTCTTACGCGCCCTTGCTCATGGGGCGAGTGACCAATAACAAAGGCGAGCCCAGCAGCCAAAGCTGCGAGACCTTCATTCGCTAATGCAGTCTGGAATGAAGGAAAAAACCTCACAACTTAAAGCAGGGTAGACTTTTAATACTAAACTTGCAGTTCAAATACAGAATATGCAAAAAGGCAGGCCTGCGATTGACATTGCATTTTGTGTATATGCCTTTGAAAGCATTGGAAATTCATATAATTTTTTTTCATTTTTATTATTGGTTTAATTAGGTTTGACAAAACATTTTAATAATATTATAATGCAAATTATCCTCCGGTCTAAAAATCACACAGCAGCCCTTTCAAATACATTCCAGAGCTTACAGATGTCCTTGATTACAGCCCTGTCAGCAGAATTCTATAAGCCTTGTCTAAGTCATTATTGTCTTAGAGGCCAGTAATCTCCTTATCCTGCAAGACAGTTGATATGAGAGTGTGTTTAAAATAACTGCAGTCCAGCATTACAAGTAGGAAGCATTCAATGACTCCATACTTACAGAACCTACAGGTGTGATCCTCTAGTGCAAGTAAGCCCTGACCACGCTGGCATGTGCCACAATGTTTTTACCTGGTACAAATAAATCTGAAAGGATGGAATTCTATACTGCAGGGTTAATGGCATATGTAAAAATATTTGAGGGGTCCCAATGAGTGGCAGCACTTACCATAAAGACCATTCAATGGCTTCATGGTCATGGTAGCAGCACTGACCTCTTGTGCAAACATGGTCAGTTATAGCTGGAGGCCATTTTTAAAGTGTCTGGCATTTGGACCATTAAATAAATCCGCACAGTCTAGTATCACTATCCATTCAAGACAAATAGAAGTTGTCAACCTTGTAAGTCTGATTTCACAATTTGAGATATATCATGCCCGCTAGAGTATCGTGTGATGCCCTTTTAAATAAAAAGAGCACCTGCACCAGGGTATGGCGCCAGGCTGAGGTGATCTCAGCTAGAGCATGTGGAGCGGAGTATTAATGCTTCCACAGACTAAACTGATGGCATATGGTAAGGGAGCCAGGCTGCCGCCCTTTAACTAATACTATCCATGAATTATCAGTCTCATTGAAAGATTTGCAGTGGAACCACCATAGTGTAGTGTGTGAGACACAGCATTGTCACATTTTGAATCTTAATCTAATTGTTGCAGCACTCACTTTCTAGGCAAAGCAGGTGCGCAAGTATGTGCATTATTTAACAGACCAGTAACTTTACATATTGCCAAACACTTATTTTCATCTTATTCATGTCTACTATGAGAAAATTGTGTTCTCTATGCATGCATATTATTCTCTGTCAATTATAATTAAAATGGCATCTTCTGCACAAGGATATCTTCTGCAGTGTACTCCTCAGAGGTACACCACCTAACTTCAGTGTTAGACCTACAGTTAATTCCATAAACGGACCTTGTGACCCCCCCTTTCTTTGTTTTACCAATCAATGTAATTGATTTCTTTTAAATACTTTGTTTATGTTGAAGCCAAGGGCCTCTTTTACTAAACTAGAGTCATCTTACTTCCTTACACGCTGTATTTTAAAGGACAGCATAGCTGCATTTGTGTTTTGATCCTTGAATCCAAATCATGCTGTTTTCTGGCACTATTTCCAATACGGTGTCAGATTGTTTTAATGTGTGCAATTTGATAGCTCTTTTGAACACAGTATACTAAATAAGCTCCTGAAAAGGAACAAAGCATTGCTCTTTGCTGTTAATCAGAAGAGACAGGATCCTGTTCAGTGGCTGCACTGCGGAGTGTTTGACCCAGAAACCTAGGCTCACTAGACGAAATTGTGTAATCATAGGCAAATCACTTTACTTCACTCTGCACCACTTTATTTGGCTGTCATATTTGGGAGAATGGGGATTCTTGTAGGATTACTGAATAAAGAATTGCGATTTTATTAAAGACAAGGGGGCATAAACCTTTTATTCACTCCCTCTGAGCAGCAACCTTAGAAGCATCCAAAAGAGAACTTCAAACAAATCACAATGTAATTTAGAACTTTCAGTCCCATAAATACTCCAAGTCTGCCATTTCCTTCTCTTTTTTTTGTCTCTTTCCTCAAACTGTTCTTCCATATTTCTCCTGTAATACAATCACTTAACTTACACCCTGGGTTGGACCCCCAGCTTGAGAAAAGCTATCTGACCCTTTGCCATAAATCCAAACCCATAATCCAATTCCACAAACAGACCCTGACTCGGTCTATAACTCCAGCGTTAGAGGTTTATCGGATGAAAGCTAAAAATGCAGCACTATATGGTGCTGAGTTATGGGGCCACGTTGACACACACAAACTGGCGGTGAGCCAGAATATATTCAATCAATCAGGGGGTATATTTGTCTGTTCCCTTCTTTGTGTTCCACCTTGTACGCCACTGACCCAGTTGTATCTTAACTTTGGGATGAGGAGAATTGGAGATGTGGACGCACTAAAACCATTGATGTTCTGGCTGCCTGTGTGGTCCACCCCAGAATTAAGAGAATACTGTGAGTCGCTGAGAGAAGTCATAAATAGGAGCGGTGCTAAAAAGATTCCCTGGCTACTCCATGTTGCAACCTGGTGTAGATCGCTGGGGTTGACTAATCTTTGGGACTGTCTAGAGTGCATTTGGGGAAAAAGATATGGTCACTGTAAAATCCAAGTACTGGGTCTTTGTGGTGGAACGATATGCTACAAGCATGTCTGCAAGGCGTTTAACTACTGAGTTTTTAAATCTTAAATTTTATCCCAAGTTCGAGCCCTACCTTGATTTGATTACACCACCATTGGCTAAAAGTCTCTATGTGAGATTCTGTTTGGGTTGTCTACCCCTAAGGTCCTTTAACCATTGGGCCTCCGAATCAGATTCAAATACTTGCACAGCATGTGGTCTTGCCACTGAGACTGTTGAACATATTTTGTTCTTCTGCACTGAATACCGCTTTCTTCGAAGAAGGTGGATTCGACCTGTTTGTTGTAACCTGGGAACTAGAAATTATTGGGTTGCCCTGAGGGTCTTAAAGGTTGATACATCAAATCCCATTGTCTTTGCTGTAAGCAGGTTTTTAGTGAATATCTGGTATAGGCGACAGAAGTTTTTGACCTAGACTGTTCGAACGGTTTCTGTTCCAACCAAGACGGAATCAAGCATCGGGCAGCATGGAAGCCGCTTTTTGGAACTTTCTAGCATGATGGTTAGACTATACTTGGATCCAAATATTTTAAATACATGACAGCAAGATGGTGTTCCTTTTAGGGCCTATTTTAATGCATAAGTACTTTAATATATTCAAAGAGGGACCAGTATATTTTCAATGTCTGTCTTCACCTGATAATTGTACTACTGCTCTGAAGTATATCATTGCTGCTATTAAGATGAGAAAAATAAGCTTTTTTAATTGTCTCGGAGGTGGTACAGTGATAATATTATTTTAATATGATAAAGAATGTATTTGCTCTAAATTGTATTTTAATTGTTCTAATTTGAATCTTTCTGGCTTTTCTAATGGCCAAAAAATTATGATTTAATCGAAAAAAGGTACAGGCGGATTGACAGTCCTATGGTATTTCCACTAGTCACGATTTTTACCTGTTTACATGGTGGACCGTCATGAGGTTTTTGTTGTTAGGCATGTGTCGAGGGGACGTCTTTGCCTGTGCACTGTTACCATGGTTTGATTCATAATTGTAATTTTCTCTTTTGTATTATCATATTTTAACATATGTATGAATTTCTTCTTCTTGCTGCTGTTGTCACTTTTTTAAAGTGTTTTATGGTCAACATTGACGGAATAAAGATATTGAATCACTTAACTTCTAATTATCAGCAAAATAAATAAAAACACATATACGTGTCAAATTACAACACAAATCTACTGCAAAGAAATACATTTCTTAAAATGTCTCAAAGTAACATACAGTAACAATTCTTAACAATTCCCTACCCACTCTACTTTCTACAAGGAAAGGGTGGGCTGGATAATGCTAGCCTCCTTGTCTTTAAGAAAATCGTGATTCTTTATTCAGTAAACCTATAAAAATCATCATTTTATGGCAAGGCAGGAGGCTAGCATTATGCATGTTCAAAGCCTTGCAAAACGCAGTTTGAACCATGTTCTATTGCTTTAAAATAAAACCTCCTGAATGTTTCAGCAGAAGACCAATCTGCTGCCTTCATGATGTCCCCTAATCGTCTGCCCATCATACAAACGCACAAGTTACTAACTTGTGTAACGATATATCTGTAAGAGACAGTAGTTAGTGATAGATTCCTTACCTTAGAATATCCCCAGGCGTCAGGCTGGATCCGGAAAGTTTTGCGTAGCAGTACCCTTGCGCGTCGGTAGGTGGCGTCGTGCGGCTCCGCGTCCGTCGTCGGCGTCGTGATCGCCGGGATGACGTCGCGGGCAGTACTTAGACGCCGCCCTGCGCGCTGACGTCAGTTCTGTACACGACTTTCCGCGCCAGGAACGCAGAGCCATGCAAGAAGCTGACACAGGTGTCTGAAAAATACTAGGGCCCTGAAAGGGATGTCCTTAACCCTAGAAATCAGTTCGCAGAACGGGGAGGATGGGTGGGCGGTAGGAATCTATCACTAACTACTGTCTCTTACAGATATATCGTTACACAAGTTAGTAACTTGTGCATCTGAAAGAGACACGTTAGTGATAGATTCCTTACCTTAGAATAGATACCCCAGCAATACCAACCCGGTGGTGGGTCTGCGAACAAAGATCAGACAAGGAAGTCCTGGAGGACAGAACGGCCAAAGAAGCCGTCCCTCCGGACCTGACTGTCAAGGCAGTAATGCTTAGTAAACGTGTGCAGCGAGGCCCACGTAGCTGCCTGACAGATAACCGGCAGCGGAACACCGCGGCCCAAGGCCGTGGTAGCAGCCGTTGCCCTGGTGGAATGGGCACGCAGCCCAACAGGAGGCTCCTTCTTGGCCAAAGAATAGCAGGTCTTGATGCACAAGGTAACCCAGCGGGAGATGGTTCTCTTGTGCACCGCCCGACCTTTTTGGCGCCCACGTAGCCAACAAAGAGCTGGTCACCCACCCGGAAGTGTTTTGTGCGGTCGATATAGAAGGAGAGCGCACGTTTTGGGTCCAGACGGTGGAGCCTCTCTTCCTCTCTGGAAGGATGCGGAGGCGGAAAGAAGGTGGGCAAAGTGATGGTCTGCCCAATGTGGAAAGCAGTAACCACCTTTGGCAAGAAGGACGGACGCGTCCGAAGAACAACCTTGTCTGGATGAACAGACAGAAAGGGAGGCTTGCAAGATAGAGCCTGGAGCTCACTCACCCGCCGAGCGGAGGTGATGGCCACCAGAAAGGCTGTCTTCAGAGTCAGAAGACGAAGAGGACAGTTATGCAGAGGCTCAAAGGGAGCGCACATTAAAAAGGTAAGAACCAAGTTCAAGTCCCACTGAGGCATTACAAACGGAACAGGAGGGAAGAGGTGAGTAATGCCTTTTAAGAACCTGTTAACAACAGGGGACTTGAACAGGGAGGGCTGATCAGGGAGCCTGAGGAAGGCCGAGATAGCACAAAGATAACCCTTGATGGTACCCAGGGCAGAACCCTGTTGGGCCAGAGAGAGAAGGAACAGAAGGACCTCAGAAAGAGGGGCAGAAAGGGGATCCACAGCCTTTGCTGTGCACCATGCCACAAATTTGTTCCACCTGCAGGCGTATACCACCTTAGTGGAGGGACGCCTGGCTGCCAGAATCACATCACAAACTTCGGGAGGCAAGTCGAAAGGAATCAACTGCCGCCGCTCAATCTCCACGCAAGCAGGTGTAGACTGGACAGGTTCGGGTGGAGGACCGTCCCCTGCTGCTGCGACAGAAGATCCTCCCGAAGAGGCAGACGGATCGGGGATCTATGCTCATATTGAGTAGCTCGGGATACCAAACTCTTCGAGCCCAGTCCGGAGCCACAAGAATGACTTGGGCCCGGTTGTGCCGAATCTTCTTCAACACTCTGGGTAGAAGTGGTATAGGCGGAAAGGCGTACAACAGACCGCAACTCCACTCGCGACGAAAAGCGTCGCCGAGCGAGTGCCGCCTTGGAAATTCCAACGCGCAGAACTGATGACATTGCGCGTTCTCTTCGGTGGCGAATAGATCTAACCAAGGCTCTCCCCACTGTAGAAAGAGTCCTTGCGCCACTTCCGAGTGAAGACGCCATTCGTGATCCATTATGCACCTGCGGCTGAGTTCGTCCGCCCTGGCGTTCAGAGAACCTGCCAGGTGTTGAACCATCAGGAACATGCCCTGATGTTCCAGCCATGTCCAGAGGCGCAGAGCCTCCTGACAAAGGGTCCAAGACCCCACCCCGCCCTGTTTGTTGCAGTACCACATGGCGGTGGTGTTGTCTGTGAACACCTGCACTACCTTCCCTTTGACAGAGGGAAGGAATGCCTTGAGTGCAAGCCGGATCGCCCGGAGCTCCAGAAAGTTGATATGGAGCCGGGACTCCGCCGGAGACCAGAGGCCTCTGATCTCCGCCTCTCCCATGTGACCGCCCCATCCCAGAAGGGACGCGTCCGTCACAACTGTATGCTCTGGCTGGGGAAGGGAGAGGGATCTGCCCATGACCCATTGCCGGTTCGAGAGCCACCACTGCAACTGTTTTGCAGTCCCCTCCGAGATCTGGACGTGATCGGACAGGTTGCCCTGGTGCTGCGCCCACTGGAACTTCAGGTCCCACTGCAGAGCCCGCATATGCCATCTGGCATGATTGACCAGCAGGATGCAGGAGGCCATGAGGCCCAGCAGCCTCAGGGTCATCCGTACCGAAACCCAGGATAAAGGCCGAAAGATCGGAATCATAGCCTGAATATCCCGGACTCGCCGTTCGGGAGGATAGGCCCGAAACTGCGTCGTGTCCAGAACTGCTCCGATGAAAAGGAGCTGTGGAGAAGGAATCAGATGCGACTTCGGCACATTGATGGAGAACCCCAGCGAGTGCAGGAGTTCGGCCGTAGTCTGGAGGTGGGAGACGACTGCCTGGGACGAGCCCGCCTTCAGCAGCCAGTCGTCGAGGTAGGGGAAGACTGAGACCCCTGCCCGGCGCAGATGAGCTGCGACCACCGCCATCACTTTCGTGAACACCCGAGGGGCACTTGTAAGGCCAAAGGGGAGCACGGTGAACTGAAAATGCTCGGGGCCTACCGTGAACCGAAGGTAACGCCGGTGGGCCGGCAGGACGGGGATATGGAAATACGCGTCCTGCAAGTCCAACGCTACCAACCAGTCTCCTGGGTCGAGGGCAGTCAAGACCTGAGCTAGGGTGAGCATCTTGAACTTCTCCTTCCGGAGGAAGCGATTGACGTTCCGGAGGTCCAAGATAGGACGCATGTCCTCCTTGTCCTTTTTGGGCACCAGAAAGTAGTGGGAGTAGCAACCACGCCCTACTTCTGGGGTCGGAACATGCTCGATGGCCCTCTTGGCCAAGAGGGCCGTGACTTCCTTCCGTAGAAGCACCAAGTGATCCCCTGACATGCGGTGGAATTGAGGTGGCATGGCTGGGGGTGGTCTCGAAGGGGAGGGAGTAGCCCCTTCGGACAATGTCCAAGACCCACCTGTCCGAGGTGATGGTGCGCCAGTGGGGAAGGTGATGGCGGACCCTGCCCCTACTGGCGTGCCGTGCACCTGAAAGGAGGGACTAGGAGGGCTTGGAGGCCGCGGACGGGTTGGAGGTGGTGGCCTGACCCGCACGCTGGTTGCCCGATCCGCCACGGCGGAATCCACGTCCTCGGCCACGCGAAGACGCCTGCTGCGCGGGCCGGTGGCTGGGCTGCTGACGTGAAGGGGCGCCCTACCGTGGCCACGATAGGGGCGAAAAGCAGAAGGCAGCGGAGGGCGTGTAGCAGAAAGGCCCAGGGACTTTGCAGTAGCCCGTGAGTCCTTAAAGCGCTCCAACGCATGGTCTGCTTTGGACCCAAAAGACCGACTCCATCAAAGGGCATGTCCATGAGAGTATTCTGGACATCCCCTGAAAAACCAGTGGTTCTCAGCCAGGCGTGGCGCCGGAGCGCCACCGTCGTTGCAATCGACCTGCCCAGCGAGTCGGCGGTGTCAAGGCCACAACGGATAGTGTATTTGGCCGCATCCCTTCCTTCCGCAATGGCGCGGGAAAGCAGTGCCTGGACCTCCTCAGGGCACTGGGGCAAAACATCCGCCACCGAATCCCACAGGGAGTGGGTATATCGGCCCAAAGACAAGCGGTGTTAACGGACCGCAAGCCAGCACTGGAGGAAGAAAAACCTTTCTTCCCAAACTGATCCAGGCGTTTGGATTCCCTATCCGGAGGAGCGGTAGGGAAGGCGGTTTGGGAAGCGGAGGCTTGGACAACCAAGCTCTCAGGAGTGGGGTGGACAGAAAGAAACAGGGGTCGCCCGGAGCGGGGCGATGGCGTCGTGACACGTTCCGATCCACAGGAGCCCCTGTGTTGGGCTTGGACCAGGCGCCCAAAAGAACGTCCGTGAGGGCGTCGTTAAACGGCAGCACAGTCTCCGCAGAGGAGGCTGCCGGCTGAAGCACCTCTGTCAAGATGTTAGTCTTGACCGTCAAAGTAGGGAGCTGGAGACGTAAGGCCCCAGCAGCCCTACGCAACACCGTACTCAAAATTGGCCCCCTCCTCCGTAGCCACGGGAGGAGACAGCATGCCAGTGTCAGGAGAAGTATCCAGACCACTGGCCTCCCTAGACTCTCTGTCCAGTCCTCATCATACTGACAGTTGCGTGTTAGAGGGTCATCAGACCCCTCCCAGTCCTCCTGGTCCTCCTCTGGTTCAAAATAAGGAGGAGGAGGGACATTTGGGACCCAAGGTCCCATCGGCGCCGGAGCCGGCGTCGAGCGACGTCGCTCCGGGACCATGTCCGGAGCCGGAAGGAACTGGGGACGACGCCGCCCGGAGCCCAGGGCGGCGTCGAGAACGGCACCGGAGACATCGGCGCCGGCGGAGGTGTCGTGAGGTCGACCGGCGTCGATGGGAGTTGTGGAGCCGGGATCGAGGCCGGGGCCGGAGCCGGGAGCCGGGATCGAGGCTGGAGGCTCGGGCGACGCCGGGGCCGGAGCCGCCGGTGACGCCGGATCAACCCCATCAGGGCCCGCGGGGCCCGAAGGCGCACCGGAGGGGCCTGAAGGCCCGAAGAGGCGGGCCATGGCCGACAGGAACTCCTGTACCTTGGCCGGATCCGCCCCCGAACCCGGGAAGGGCGGGTATGGACGGGGCGACTCCACAGGCAAGTCCGGGGCCGCGGGGCGGGGACGGTGCCGGGAGGGGCCTCAGCCGAGTCGCGAGACCGGCGAGGCGAAGTCCGAGAGCGACGATGCTTCTTGGACTTCTTGTGTCGAGACTTACCGGACGAAGAAGACTTCGACGCCGACGACCGGTGTGCACTCCGCGAGCGACCCCTGGACCTCTCACGCGACCGGGGCTTCCGCGGAGCCGAATGCCGGGCCTCGAGGAGCTTTCGAGACCGCTCTCGCAAAGCCTTCGGGTTGAGGGCCTGGCATTCGGGACAAGACTCGGTGTCGTGGCCTCGGCCGAGGCAGAAGAGACACTCCCAATGCGGGTCGGTGACGGACATCATCCGCGCACAGGCGCCGCATCGCTTGAAGCCGGGCATCCCTACGACACCTGAATGGTGGAAAAAGACAGTGAAAAAATCACCAAAAAGTATGGTCAAAAATTGACCAGGGCACTGCTCTTCCCGGATCTGCGCTTACTGGCGCGGAAAAAGAAGAACTGACGTCAGCGCGCAGGGGCGGCGTCTAGGTACTGCCCGCGACGTCATCCCGGCGATCACGACGCCGACGACGGACGCGGAGCCGCACGACGCCACCTACCGACGCGCAAGGGTACTGCTACGCAAAACTTTCCGGATCCAGCCTGACGCCTGGGGATATTCTAAGGTAAGGAATCTATCACTAACGTGTCTCTTTCAGATTTTACTTGCCATAGCACCCCTGACAGAATGAGCTGTAAATTTTGACATATCCACACCTACCTCCTTCCTTTCAGCCTTTAACCATCTAGCAACAATTGCATTTGTAACAGCTTTAAATGGTTATACATACGATATTAAAAACTGCTCTACTCCCGCATATCTCTTATCCAACATCCTTGATTCATACTCCTTTTAAACATCGCACAATACAGCTTTGGCAAATTATTGAATCTAAAAAATAAAAAAACGACCCCGACATAGATTATGTCCATTTACAGACCTCAAAACTACTCGGTCTGGCTGAACAACTCTACGAGACACTTCCAATGCTCGAACATCTGAACTCTCCTGAATGAGACAAGACATTAGTGTTGCTCACTTCCAAGTTAATTCCCTTACCTCTAAATATGTATTTTGCCAATTCACAAATAACTGTAGCACTAGATTGACATTCCACAAAGTCTGATACTTCGCATTAGGTAGTCTCTTCAACTGAATACCCTTCATCACTCTGCAGACCAGAGGACTCCTACCTACAGATAAACCTTGCTGTAAAGAATAACCAGCTGCCACAGCCGATCTGCAGCAATTCACAGTCCTGTATGAAATCCCTTTCTTAATTAAGTCTGCTAAGAAATTTGCCACCTCTGCATCCACGGGATCCAAATCCCTTTCCAGCCTCCATACCTTCCATGCTCCCTATACCTCTTCCTTGTACCTGGAGCCAATGACTCACTGAGTAAGCTTGAACCTGAATTCAAAAGTCCTGTGAATCTTCCGGAACGCCAGATATCCCCAAACTAGAAGGTTGAGACAACCAGACTTCACCAAAACCAATCAATCATGGTTTATGTAGCGCAACTACTCACCCGTGGGGGTCTCAAGGCGCTGGGGGTGATGGAGGGGTTGCTGAACCATTTGGGCGATGGGGTTCAGTTGAAGAGCCAGGTTTTGAGCTCCTTCCTGAATTGGGTCAGCAGCGTGGCTTGGTGGAGAGGCAGGGTGTTCCAGGTCTTGGTGGCGAGGTAGGAGAAGGATCTTCCTCTGGTCCTGGTCTTGCAGATCCATGGGACGGCAGCCAGGGCCAGTTGTGAAGAGCGGTGGTGTCTGGTGGGTATGTGGAATGTGAGGCGGTGGTTCAGATATGCTGGCCCTGCGTCGTGGAGGATTTTGTAGGCATGTGAGAGGGGCTTAAAAGCAACTCTTGTTGACTGGAAGTCAGTGGAGTTCTCACAGGTGATGTGGTTGTGACGGGGGGTGTTGAAGACCAGTCTGGCTGCAGCATTTTGAATGTTCTGTAGTTTCCCGAGGAGTTTCTGGGTGACTCAGGCGTAAAATGCCAAAAGTTGCTCCTTGTTCTTTATGCCTAATAAAATATCTTTGCATGGCACTATCAAATACAGCTCCTCTATCGCTAATTCCATCACTGTTGGAAACCAAGGCTGAGTTTTCCAGAAAGGGGTAACTAGTACTAGCTGACATCTGTCTCCTCACCTGTACTAACACTCTGAATCATTGAAAACGGGGGTAATGCATAGCCTCTCATTCCCCTCCAATCCTGCATAAAAGCATCTACTAGCACTGCTCCTGGATCCAGTCTCCAACTAACATAACTCGGCAACTGAAAAGTCAGTCTGGAAGCAAACAGGTCGACCTCCAAAAGATCCATCAAACTCAAAATCTTCTGAAAAATATCTTCTCTCAATTTCAATCGCATGTAATCTATCACATTTCTTGAATTCCAATCCGCTATCACATTTTGATTCCAAGGCAAATATTCTGCTTTCAAATGTATTTTATGCTCCAAGCAAAATTCCCACATTTCTTTTGCTAATCCCGACAAACTCTTTGACCTGCTTCCTCCCAATTTGTTTATATATGCTATCGCAGTTAGATTGTCCATCTTTAATAGCACCGAGGTTTCCCTCAAATTTCTCTCTAAACTTTGTAATGCAAACAACCCTGCTTGCATCTTCAAACAATTTATATGTTCTTCCTTCTCTGCCAGTGTCCAAACTCCACCCGTTTCCTGATCTGAGCAAAAAGCCCCCCAACCTAGACTGCTCGCATCGGTCTCTAAAATAAATTCCGTCTTTGTCCCAGATACAGCCCGACCATTACAGGCTTCCAAATCTTTCTTCCACCATAATAATTCCTCTTTGGCATCTCTGCTCAGAGACACCATGTCTCCGTACCACAACCCCTTCGCCAGAGCAGAAGTCTTTAACCGCTGAAGGGGCCTGTAATGTAATAGCCCCAGAAATACTGCTTAAATTGATGATAAAAGGCCAATCGCTCAAGCCAGCTCTCTCAATTTCACTGACTCCTTTGACAACGAGTTCACCTCTAGCCTCATCTTCCTCACTCTTTTTAGGTAACCGTAACTGATTTACTATTGTGTCCACCACAAAACCTAGAAACTCTATTGTCTGGGTTGGAATCATAACAGATTTGTCCAAATTTGTCACAAGACCTAGACTCTGAAGCAAGCTTATTGCCGGACGTAGTTCCGTTTTTTTTTGGGGGGGGGGGGGGTTTGGTTTTTAACTCTTCCACATTTTGATTCATTATCATTTTATCATCCAAGTAAATAAATCGTTCTTATTCCCCCTTCTCTTAAAAAACCTACCACTGGTCTTATCACCTTTGTGAAGCACCAAGGAGCTGCCGACAGTCCGAACAGGAGACTCTTGAACTGATACAACTGTCACTTCCGTCTGAACTGTAAATATCCCTGACTCTCCTTCACTATCAGATCATGAAATGGGAATGCTTGAAATCTAATTTCACCATCCAGTCCAAATCCTGATTCCTTCCATTTTGAAATGTCGATATGTCACATATTGATTCAAATTTCTTAAATCTATCACTGGTCTCCAACCCTTGTCCTTCTCCACTAGGAATATAGTGCTTACACATTTCCTTTCCTTCTCTCCTACCTATGCTATTTCATTCTTCTCTAACATTTGTAACACCTCCTCTTGAACTACGTTATCCAGATGTTTCTGGAACACCAACTTGTTTGGTTCCCTCAACTGGTATGGTTCCAAATTGAACTCTATTCAATAGACTGCTATTGCTTTTAACACCCATGTATCTTTTGTTATTGACTCCCATTGCTCCTTGAAACATCTCAACCCTCCTCCCACACTTGGGGTAAAACCAGAAACCGTCCTCACACTCACCTTGTCCTTGACTGGGATTTTGCCCTCTTTCTCTGTTACTTTGATCTCTGCCCCTCTGGGGGTAAAATTTACTTTCTCCATGGTTTCCCCTGTAGGATCCATACCCTTAGTATGCTAAATTTTGAACATGGACTCTAATTTGTTCAGCCGGAAGGGTGCCCTCTCCTATCAGCCCGGCCATAAAAACTCCTGTTTGGGAATACCCTGTGCATAGAGTACTGCACCTTGTCTAAACCTGTGAAAGTTTTCACATGTTTGGGACTTCACAATCCCATCCCCAAATAGCAGCCCTTTTGTATCCTCAGTCGACTCTTTCCTAGTCAACACACTTCGCTTCAGATTAATATGCATAAGCAGCATCTTATGCCTCTCTGCCAATAGGCCCACATTTGCGTGTCCTAGAAAGCAAACCACATGCTGACATCCTATTAATAGAGAGAGATCCAAATCAGTACTTTTTAAAAAGGCTTCCTCCACAGAGTCAAAAAGTTTTGCTAAGGGGCCCAGGATGTCCAACACTTTATCCTGGCATGATTTTAGTGATTTCTCTAGCCCCTTTCTGGGATCTTTCCCCATTTTGAACATATAGGCAATACATTTGGGGTCCAAATTTGGTGCTAGAGTCACCTTTTCATCTACTACGGGCCTGGAACACACTGCCTGGATGGGAGAATTCTTGATTCTTTTTAAGTTCATGATTAGAAAATATTAATTGCACTACATAGCTCTCAATATGATATCTAATCTGAGGGGCTAAGCTGAAATACTTACAAATAACTTTTTTTACTATTTTCTTACATACCAGCTATTGCATGATTTACATACCAATTATTTCGATATCAACTCCTATTTGGTTAAGGTTAAAGCAAGCTTCTGACTCTGCTCAGCTTGGCTCAACCTTTCCCATTCATTTTATTGCTCGCCAACCAGAGATCCGCGCCTCATGGGCCCACCACATTAACGCATCAACTTAAAACTGTCAGTAAACAATCCTTGTCTCCATTCTGTAGTTTTGTGAAAGCAGGGCAAATCCTTACACAGCATGCTATTTAGGATAGTGGCATAAAAACAAATATATCCATCTTTAAGAAAGGCAGATGTTTGAAATTACATCTTAAGGTTGCTGATTTGAGCACTCATGAACATTGCCCCGACCTGAATCATCACCTTAAAGACTTCCCTAACCAGCAAACTGGCACATGCAACAATGTGTATTAAGGACACTACTATGAAAACAGTTAACTTAATTTGGGGAGCAGTTGGATGCAGAATAGACCTAAACAAATTACAGTTGCACACAAAAAAGGGTGGCCTTAGTGCTCCACAATTTGGGCAAGATTTACAAACATTTTGCGCTGTGTTTACGTCACAAAAGTGGAGCAAACCTGTGCAAAATGTGTTTTTCTTCTTATTTACTTTCCAGCACAAAATTTGTTTTGTGCTGGAAAGTGGTCTAAAGGTAATGCAAAGCAGCATGAAGCACTGCTTTGCGTTGCATAGCATTAAGGGGGCATTACATGGGTGGTACATAGGCGTTCCCTTGCAACTGCTCATGCTTTTTGACACAAAACCTTATCTACTAACAATAGTAAGACAGGGTTTTGCACCAAAAATTAACACCGCTTGAAAGCAGGCGCTAAAAGGAGAAATGTTTTCATTTCCCCTTTCTTTTCCGAATTTGTATGTGTGCTGTACAGTGCAGCAAACATGCAAAGTATGAAAGTTTTAAAAGTTGTCTAGGCATAGTATTTTGTACTGAATGGAAAACCTTCCTGTACAAAACCTATGTTAGACTGACGCACACACTATTGCACTATGGTGCAATGGTGTGTGCCTGACATTCAGCAGCAAAATTCTGCACCATCGCTAAGGAGAGGGGAGGAGATTGCCATATCTCTGTAGATCTGGCGTTCTCCCGTCCCTCCCAGACAATGCAACACAGCATTTTTGACTGCTGCGCTTCATTGGGTGACACTTTTGTAAATAGGACCCTTTGAATCCTACTACCTAGCAGCATAGCATGTGTGTGGTGGGGTGGTTACAACCTGAAGGGCCCACTAAAACACAATATCTCTACAGACAGAATGTTTGGCTTGCAGACCATTGCTGAAGTCACAGATACAGTCCTGACTGTCCTGACAGTGCAGACTTCTTACCACTCTTAACTTCTGGATTGCTCTTTGCTGCAGATAGTGCAAACTTTTATTTCCTTGTAGTCCCATGGAGGTGCCTGGCTGCATTCTCACTTCCCTGCGGTCACCATCTTCAAATGTTGAGGATTGATATAGGTTGTTTGTGCATTTTGTTTCACACGTTTTTAAATAATTTTACTTTCCCAGTATACTCCGAATAGAAGGGAGGCTTTCTTCTGGGATAGGCGCAGCTGGACACTGGTTAGTGGTTTAATTTCACCCATCGTTCTCCCCTCCTCAGTTTCATCCCCTTCACCTGCCAATGCACATTCCAACCTGGCTAAGCCATACTTGTTTTCATGGCAGCGTCTGTGCGCGTCCATGCCTGGACCATGCCTATAGCCACAATCTCTTGCCTTTTTCCTCGGATTTATCCCAAAGCTTAATTTATTCCAGCACTGAACTTCGCTATTTTCAGACTAAGGGTAAGTCATGTTCCAGTTTGGCCCTGTAACTTATATTATAATGCACAAATCCTTACATGAAATGTTTCCTTCTTTACACTTTCAACCAATTTCTTTCTGTTCCTTCCTCCATTGCAAGCACAAATGGCCATAATTTACTGCAGGCTTCAACCACTTTCAAACCAATTATTGCTAATATCTATCAAATGTGCAGTCTCTACTTTAGAACCAACTACAAATTTGTGCCTTCAAAGAGTCCCACAAACCAGATTTAAGAGACCAGACTACATGATTCTTCCAGGCCCGACTTAGTAGTAGCTATTCCTCAGGGCTATAATATTATCAGGGGAGACCACCATAACTGCGCAGCAGGCAATATTGCTATTGTTTTTTCGCTCTAATTACCTGCTACATTATTGAAAGTGAACATTTTCCCTTTGCAGTGTGCATACTATTTGTGCAAAAATGCATTCCCTCTACTTCATTTACAGGAACCCCAGGTAATCCTAATCTCAATGTCCAGCCTTACTTCTTACAGGACCGAAAATATCTAATGCTACTTGTACCCATGACTTTTCTGGTGGTACCCATATTGCCATGGGCTGCATCCTTGTCTTGCACACTATCACTATTCTTACAGTCCAAACATTCTCAGATCACTGCTCCACCGGAGTATCTAAACCTGGCCACCAGAAGTGTAACCTAGTCCTTTCCTTTGTTTTACTAATACCCAAATACCCTTGGTGTGCTAACTCCAACACCTTACAGCCTAACACCACCGGCGGAATCAGTTTTGAGCCTCTCCACACCAACCCATTGTGAACAGACAACTCATTTCTCACTTCCCAGTACCCTTGGTATGATGGGTTAATTTTTTTGCGTTCCCCCCAAACCTCCTTGAGGAGTTTACAGACATCCATTAATCCCTTATTCCTAACACTCTGTATTTTCCTTTCATCTTCACTCACCATACAGTTCGATTTCACAGACTTTCATTTCGTCCATAATTTCTTGAGTTTCCAAATCTTCCGACATGGTTTCTGTCACTACCAACCATGATAGACAGTCAGCTACTCCTGGGATATATTCTACCTTAAAATTGAATACTTGTAGAGAAATAACCCATTGGCAGATTTTGCTGGATACTGCATCCAATCCTTTCATTCCAAAAAATTCTCAGAGAGGTTTATGATCTTTTCTGACTGAACTCCGTTCCCCCACAGGAATATTTTGTTTTTTTAATGGCCCAAACTATGCATAATGCCTCCCTTTTGATTAAAGTATATACATTCTCTGATCCCCTCAAACCCTGGGACAAAAACATTACGGTGCATTCCTCACTTCCTTCACCCTGTTTTAAGACTGCTCCTAGTCCTTTAGCACTGGTGTCTGATCAGTACTGATCTATCCAGCGTATTAAAACTACCCAAGGATGGTGCCATCGACAGTGCCTCCTTGAGATCCTTAAATTCCTCATCACACTGTTGTCCACTCGTATCTCACGCCTTTTTTCAATAATTTCCTCAAGTTATAAGCTCTTGCTGCAAACTAGGCTATAAACTTGTGATAATATTCTGCCATGCTTTGAAACTTTATCAAGTCCTCCTTGTTCTCAGGAATGGCTATGGTGTCCACCAATGCCTTGTTAGGGAAAACACTATCTCCTGTCAATCTATGTCCCAAATAAAATATCTCTTCACTTCTAAACTTGTATTTACTCACTTAAAAGTAGGTCATGTTCCTCCTGGGTACCACCATAGACCAACACGTCTTGATAAACCTGTACACCTGCCAACACACTCCATTGCCCTTTGAAAAGCAGAGCTTGCTGAAATCAACTGAAAAGGCATCCTGGCAAACCTAAACATACCAAATGGTGTGGTAAAGGCTGTCAAATCTTTGTATTGTTCTGTCAGCTCTATCTGGTGGTACACTGCCTGAAGAACTAAGGAGAATATTTTTTGCTCCATTGAGTTGTGTAAGCAGATCTGCGAGATTGGCTAAAGGGATTATGCCCACCACAACCTCTTTATTGAACCCTCTCAGGTCCACACAAAACCTAATCTCACCCAATGCTTTTTTTTGCCAACACCACTGGAGGCACGCACTCTGATACTGCCACTTCTTCAATTATCCCTTCTTTTCTCAATCTCTCTAGATCTTCCTTCATGGATTGCCTCATGGTAAGAGGAACACCCTCACCTTACTTGCATTCTTTAAAATAATCCTATGTGTATACTGTGTGAGCTGTCCTAATCGATCAGAAAATACTTATGGAAATCCCATCTGCCAACTGTTTTTTGATTGTACCTTGTCATCTTCCTGTTTTACCTCAACTGTACTCCCATCAGTGAATTTTGGTTCCTTCTTTCTTTTAACAAAATTGGAGGTGTAATATTGGGATCCATCATTACTTCCAAACCTGCCTTGCTGCTGCTGACGTCTGTCTCCTCAGCAGGACACATTTTTCCCACTGTGATCCTTCCTTTGTATTCCAGTTCTCCCACAAAATAGCCTACTAGCTTAATAGGTTGGCCTCCATACGCTAACAGCCCAATATCTTGTTTGTATAACTTGACCATTCCTGTCAGTTTATCATTGAAGAATTCCTTGGGAATCAATGTAATCTTAGTCCCTGAATCAAACATTTTCACTCCATGACCATTCACATTTACTATGTCCTCTGGGCCATGCCCTTTTCTTTTCTCACTAACTTGCAGAATGATTTACCCTGCCTGCAACTCATCATTCACATTCACCAAGATCTTCCTGGTCAATGCCCACCTCCTTCACTCTGTTTCTTGACCTGCACACATTCGCATAGTGACCTTTGACTCCACATGTCTTACACACAACCCCCCGCGCAGGGCACATTCCATCATTGCCCATGTAATCAAGCATCCCACACCTGAACCATTTTCCCATGAACCTTTATCAGTGTGCGCACATTTTTGGATTGAACACTGTACCTGTTCTTTGTGTGCGACCATACTCTTTGTGATTAATCTTTCTTAATTATGTCCACACATGCTAGTGAAAGTTGAATTTTCTTTGCAGTGAGGATCCTCATCCAACTTTGGCTCATCCTTTTGCCATATTTCATCTCTTACCCTATGTTGCACCCCAGCATAAATTGGTCCCGAATCAGCTCTTCCACACTACCATCAAATTTGCACGTAGAGGCCAATTTTCTTAAGTGTGTAATGTATTTCTCCACAGACTCCTGTGCATGTTGTACTCTTCTCCCAAAGTGATCTCTCTAATAACGTGCTAGCCATAGGCAAATAATGCTAGTCACTTTTTTTCAATACACACTTCAAACTCATTCAGTTCTTCTGTTTCCTCTACATTCAGCTCCGGAAGATGTTCAAACACCTCTTACCTCCGGACTCAAACAATGAAGCAGCAAAGAGGTTTTTCTTTCTACACTCAGTTGCACCACACACCTTTGCATAATGTTAAAATACTTACTTGCTCTTGACCCTTTGAAAATGTGGTTACTCTAGTGACATTAAATAAAAATGTCAGATGCTTTTCGTAAACATATTACAATATCATAACAAGAACAAAAATGGCCGGACACCTGATAACTTCGGAATCGGATTAGACACCCGAATATAGCAAATCCTCACACAATTAGAAGCCTTCCTTTATCAAAAGTCCCCTTTCTGTCTTTTTCTCTAAAGGTAGAACTGTTGATCAGTAGAAATCCTCCTCTCTCGGTTTGGCCTAATCAGAGATCAGGCTCCTTCGCCAATGAGCTTGACCATTAGAAATCCTTCCTGTGTTTGGGTCAATCCGCGATCAAGCTCCATTGCCAATGAGCTTTTCCCTTGTTTAGCAGCCTTTATTCCTTGTATCCAGCTGCTATACCAAGAAACCTTCCATCCCACGATAATGCAGTTCCATGGCTTGGTAAGCGCTTAAACAATACGCTTTATGTTCCCCCTAGGATTCACAACAGGATCCTAGGGCAGACACAGCTTTCCTCCCGCGCTCCTATGCACAACGCAAAACTGCTTGATTCAGCTATTAAACGGGCATGTCTTTGAAGACGCGCTTCAATGCATAATAGAACTCTGAATTTAGAAGGTAGCGCTGGCTTGAAACCATTGCGCGTCTGCCAAAAAGAAGAGTGCGCACATGACCGCACATCATACAGCATTCATTTCATTTGCTCTGGCTTCTTTCTGCTGAAACTTTGTCTCGTGCCTAACAACTTGCTTTCCTCATATCACCAGAACCTCCAGTCAAAGGGCTAACATGTCACCCTCCCAAATAAACCACAAACCAACTTTGAATCAATTCTGAGACTTGCAGGTATAATACTTTCCGTTAAATGAGTGGCGCTCGCACACCTACCTTTTTTTTTATTACAGCCACATGCTCACAGACCTGAAAAGTCACAGCGATGTTCACCGAGAGCTTTCCCTTTGCTGTGCTCACCCTGAACACCTCTTAAAGCAGGTGTCTTATTCACCACTTCATTGTCTAAAGATGCCGCCTGGCTTCGGGGTTACTCAGATGAAAGAGGAGATGCTGCCAATAGTGTTGGTGTTTACTCTTCCACAGATCATCACCATTGTGAAAAAGCAACTCCAACACACTGATGCAGTTAATGTCCAATTATTTAGGTTCAGAGTAGTTCCACCTCAGCCACCCAACATATAAGCTGCTGCATCACTTCCAAGTATAAGTCTCCACTTCAACCACCTTTCCTGGAACCTTCGGCCCTCACATTCTACATTCCGTTAGGTATCCTAGATACTACAGTAATCTATTTGGCACATCATTGTGGTTAGCTGTCATCTGTTTGATTTAAACAGTTTATGTTCGGAATCAAGGTGGTGCCAATAGGTTATTGCTTGGTGAGGAAGACACAGTAAATGGCTACCCATATGGATCAGTCCTACAGGGACCAAGATATTTTGCCAAGTGGAAGGTGCAATACAGACCCAAAAAAAGCTGCACAAGGGTCTGCACCACCCTGGGTCCGAGAGCAACCATGCGACTGAAACCTCTGTCCATTTTAACTTGAGTTGGATTAGCAAACAGCACGCTGATAGCAAGCAGAGTCAAGAGCAAAATAAGTCACAGAAATGGAGCACTGTGGCTGGGAAGATGGCATTTTCTAACTCAATGTCATTTTATCACCCATTTGCTATATGCCTCCTGGTCCAACAGCCTCAGGCCAGTCACTCAATAAGACTTCTTAACGCATCTGTTTGAGAAGGCGGTCCCATGCTATATTTTTAAAGACTTCGTCCTGAATAAGACCCATCCGATGCAGTGCTTCTTTATAGACTATGCATTTTTGAAGGCGACAGAACCCTGTTTCATAGAAGACCAAAGGATTCCGTTGGATGAACTTTGGTCTCACATCCTGCTAAAAAAGATGCATTTCCCAGTTAACGTTTCAGACTCATTGAATACTTAATGACCATAAGAGTCCAAGCACCATTATTTAATCAAAACGGCAGGCCCAAACACTGCACATCTCTATCTTTGCCCACTCAATGCATTTGAGCACGTAAGGAGAGCATATGTAAACACCTTTTTGTTTGGGAGGCGATGTACTAGGACGATAAAGTCCTTCAAGTCTATGCAGAGCTGTGCAATTGCTCTTTGGGAGACTGCTCCAATGTTAGGAACCTATTTCAGTCAGTGGACCCAGCTAAGAGCCTGTGTTTGAATACCTGCCTGTGAAACTGTTCCACTAAAGGACCACTTGCGCTGATTTCTTAGACACCTATCTATGCAGGTAGAACGGGTGACTGCACTGTGCAATTCTTTTAAACAGTGCAGGAAGTGAAAAACATGAAACCGTGACATTTCTGCAGCACAGTGCAACACAATTTGGAGAACAAGCCCATCAAGCAAATCACTGAACCATGGCCTGACCAGAGCTCACCTGACTGATGCTCATCTGGCTTTGGGAGTGAAGATTTGCTCAAAAATGTTGCCCTCCTTCAGATTAGCAGGATTATGTGAATTCTGAGCCTTTTAAGGATTGTGATGTTTCTGCTCAGAAATTGCTCCTTCACTTCTTTCCTAGGTCATGAAATATATTTGTAAAGCAGTAGGCAGCATCTCTGCTTAAAAAAGGTGCCTGGCTCCTCAGGTCACCAACTTCCATTTTGCACAATTTTACTCATTTGACAGCATCTCTGCTTTTGGTATGTCGTCATATGCATTATAGGGCCTGCTCAGATTACTCCCTTTTTTGTATACATGCCCTCAGTATCTAGCTGCCTATACGTTTTAGTCCCAACAATAATTACAATTTGGGTGCCCATGCAACTCCTCCATCACACTGCTAGGCGCTGCATCAAGTGCATCTCTGGTCACTCACTCAGCATACCAATATAGTCCCAACACAGCACCAGAACAAACTAAACCCTCTGCCAACCAGGAACTCCACCACAGTGAGTGTGCTACCCACACGAAAGTGCGCTTCAGTGCCCCAAAATGGGGTAGTAAGCACTATATAAAGGGTGCAATACCAGCCTTAGAAATCTTGCTGAAGTACAGGTTTGGCAGTCGTGAGTCTGATGCTTATCTCACCATGTTGCCTCCGCACACCGCTTCAAATCTAGGCAAGTGATTTAATATTTGCTGCTGTCCACTCCATGTCTGACAATGAAAGTTAGAAAGGCTTTCGTGATAGTTCAAAACAGTGCTTCTGCCAAGAACAGGTCACTTCCTAGTTCTTAAGTGGTCACTTAGATTTCCTCGCTGTACTTCTCTCCTAGCCTACGTGGCTGGCAATAGTGCTCTGTAGTGCAGTACTTGGAAGTGGTACTGTGGACTTATCTGCACAACAGCACTCAGGCCCACCCATAAGACCAAGAGAAGGCCAATTGGCTTCTTCAGCGAGCTTCCGAACATTACATGACTCATCACATAAGTGGAATTCCCTACTGTTCATATTTCGTGTGTGCAATCACCAGCTTTCTGAGATTTCACCCTACACTTGTCTCCCAGTCTATGTGGCAAGTGGTGCCACTTTGGCAGTGCGCTCCTGGCAGAGCCCTAGGCAACTGGACCATGTCCCACTATAGCCTGGGATAAGCAAGCCATAAGACGTTCACAATGCAACACTATAAAAAGCTGAAATAGGGGGCAAGGATGCCAAAAATTACACACCATTTCGCAGTTTTCGTGGTTAAAGAATACCTGAAAGTGCTGTAGATGTTAAATGAAGGGCAAGATGGTCTGGAAGGGTGCTTTCTCTTCCTACCAGGACGTTAGTGCTAATCACCAGGGTAAAAAACGTGACAGAGCAGAGGTCACAAGTACATGGACGTAGATTCACAAAAATGCCTGGGGTATCGGAAGGGACATCACAGGAAGTGACATCATTTGACTTTTGACCCTATCCAAAGGAAGTGGTATAACATGACCTGAAGACATTACAGTAATTGTCATTGCTAAATACCTGCATGATTACTATAACAGCACAGACAAATGTCTGTTTTAGAAACCACCTACATTAGGGGGTTGACATGGCCTTTAAAAGTGGTGGGAAGTATTACTTCCGTTGAATTGTTTACAAGCCAGACCTCTAGGAGGCCTTGGGGGTTATTCCCCTGAGAACATGTTAAGTTAATTGGGATCAAATAGTGTATTTAAAAGCACAATTTTCACATAATTTTTCTAAAAAGCCATGGGCTCTGAAAGGACACTCATTCATATTCAAGTTCTTTCATGGTGTGCCAAGGCAATGAAACCGGGCACTTAATAGGAGAAAACTCCATTGTTTCAGCATATGCTATGGGTGCCCCACATGCCAAAGAGCACCTCCATTGTGCCAGGATCAGCAGTTTATTATGCAGGCCTCTTATGCCATGGATGCCCCCTTATGCCAAAAAATTCAAACTATGCCAGTGTCAGAATTTTGCAATTAAATCCATTAAAATATCTTATGTCAACGTTATCTCTAGTATGTCAGGGCCAGTATCTTATCCTGGTGCCCCCTTCCATATGCCGCAGTTTTCCTCTTATGAGAAGTATCTCAAATGAGCTAGCTCCAAAGGTGCCCCAATGCCAAAATCTTCCTCAAGTATGCCTGTATTTTTCCATGGGTGTCCTGCATTCCAAGAATGAATTCTGGTATGCCACTTCCAGTATTTTACTTAAGGGTGACTATTATGCCAATAATTACCTCCAGTATGCCAGTGCCAGTATTTTGTCAGTTTCCTGTAATGCTAACAATTGCTTCCAGTTTGCCAACAGCAGTATTTTTCCTGCATGCCTGTAAAAGCCAAGAATTACCATCAGTATGCAAAGGGCAATGGTAGACACTACATTCTTAGCCACGCTCACTTACACTCCCTCATTCATTCTCACTTGCACTTACTCTTATTCAGTATCTTGCACTTACTCTAAATCACTCATACTCACCGCTCAATCATCCTCGCTCACTATCTGCCACTCAGTCACCGATTCTCATCCACTCACACACGCACAGACACTAACCCACAAGCACGCACACAACATTTAAAAACATTTTTCCACTTACAAAATGTGTAGCTGGAGATCTCGTTCCAGCTCTTGGTGCTCCATTTTATATTAAACTAATATTGAATATTAAACTATTATTCGCTATTAGTATAATAAAACATGGACAGAAAACAAAGATAGAGCGCCGAGGACCATAATAACAAGCTGCCTTAGTCTTTTTGGCACCGACATTGCTAGCTCGGAGGCAAGGGGTTGCAAAGGCAGTGCCAGGGGTAAAAGGGCAAGCTGGGGTCGCAACTAAAGGACGTCCATGCACAAGTAAATCCTCCTACAAACTATTGATAATTCGTACAGTTAACTGCGCATGTAGTGCCGCGGATAATTTCGCTTGCACAGTTGCTCCTGTTAATGTAACCCTCGTCAATAGAATAGATTTTTAACTGAACATTGAGTGCTGTGTAAATCTCAAACTGCGAAGCCACGATTCGTGATAGAGTTTAGTCCAGTTATCCTCTGACATTTCTTGCATAGTTAATATGTTTTTGATGCAGAGTCCTTCTTGCTGTTCTAAAAAAGTGCATTTTTATTACACGTTCTGAAGACGCTGGTGTAGAGACAATTCTGTCGCTGAAACTCCAGAGATTACCGGAAGTATAATGCTCAAAATATACTTTTAATCTGCTGTTTGTCCCCTGTAAGGGACCGAAAAGGCAGACCTGGGCATTCGAGAATAGTTCTTCCAGCTGAGGGATGAGAATCTCTGCAGCCTTAACCCTCCTCAGGCTGCAGCATTTGACATTCTGTAGACATGGTCAACAACTCTGCAAACTGTTGGACCACTACCTATGAGAGAGGAAGAACTCCATAGGGGCTAACTGTTCCTGTTCCCAATTAACCAGCATCAGCAAACCGGTTCAATCAGGTAGGTTCATGTGCAGACTGTGGGTCCTCAGTGGGGGGGGGTGGGGGGGGGGGTCGTCAGCACTCTCACTTATGTAGTTTAAAGTTTGTGGTCACTCAGGCCAAGCTAACTGGTGCCATAGTTTGTACTAAATATATGTACGTGGATCTGCACAAAGGCTCTCCCAGCTGCCTCTCGAGAAATAAAAATCATGAAAACGCATACATTCGCTTTGTCTAAACACTGGATCGACAGGCTTTTCAGCTTGGTAATGATCAACCATCTTATGCTTGTATTTGCCCTCCAAGCTGGGTTGTGCACCCCAGAATAAACAGAGTGAGGAATTTGGGTGTTCTATTTGGCATGAATCAGTCTTTTGACCTCCAAGTATTGGCTGGTACTAAAACTGGCGTCACTTATACAACCCATCGAAAATTGGGCCTATTTTTTGAGGGAGTCTAATCTTATGGTTTTGGTATGAATAGTATTGCTTCCCAGGCTCCTATTTTTTTTCCTCCATTTTTATATATCAAATTAGACCCCAAGGTATTGAAGCACTTTACTTAGAAACCGGTTACATTACACAAAGTCACATTCATTTATGTAAGGCACAGAGATTACGAGACTTGCCCAGAATCACAGGATGTTGAGCCGACAGACTCAAACTGGATTCTCCATTTTCAAAGTCAGCTGGTCTGGCTTTAATGTCACGTCCTCTCTTTGTGTTTTTATATTTGTAATCAACTCAGTGTTTATGATAGGGGGCAATTCGCACCCTCTTCCAGAATTCTGGAGTAAACCCAAAAACAATTGCACTCAACGGATGGACATTGACCTTTTGATTAGTTCCGAGCCTTAGGACAACAGGTTAAATACATTTCCAATGTCATAGAACCAAATTTAGGGCCACGAAAATGAAGGCAAGTGAGTAGTTTGAAAATCAAAGGATTATTAACAGATTAGTTAAAATTACAAATTCAATCAAATGGGTCAAATCTTGGTAGCAATTACATTCATCCCAGAATAGCAAATTTAAAGGAAGTTATTCAAAATAATCATAAAATACGATCGAAAACAGTTTAGCATGAAGTGACATACCCTCATTTTCTAAGCAATATGGGTCAGGAAGTTGAATAAAACCTAGAAGATGGTGCGAGCAGCATAAGCCTCTAAATGTAGGATCAAATGAAGATCCTTTCAGAATCGAAGAGGGAGATGTGCCCAAGAGTAGAAGTCTTATGGACTAGAATCAAAGTACGACTTCTCCTAAGAAGAATCAGACCTGGCAAGAGAAATAAAGGATAGCATCTTCTCAGGGTAGTGTGTGAGGAGCATCTAACTCCAACCAGCTCACAATACACTAATACATTCTGTGATACCATGGTACATTGCTTCCAGTTCTCAGAATGAAAAATTGAATTAAAACCGAACTTTACTTTCTCTTGAGTCATCCCTTTCTCAGGCATCGAACAATGAAAGCGCTCTTTGGACAGCCGCCTAGAAAAAGATACCTGATGGCAGGCTAGTATATCAAAGTCAACGTGTTCTCAGAGCGGGTGCCGAAACTAATTTTCACCCCCATGAAATCTCACTGTTTATCATAACGAAACATTGTACTCTAGCAATTAAAATATGCATCTGCAGCTTGGTTATTAGAAAAGTGAAAAAGAAAAAAACAAGAAACAAAATGCATTTCAACTGTTAAAATATGTCGCCAAACTAAGGCCTACACTACAATTGCTAAATTGATTAAACCTTTGACAATTATTAATATAATACAAAATCGTAATATGAATCTATGTAAATACTACAATGTAAGCCAGTCTATAGTGTGAGCTACATTACTGTGGTTAACTTTAATATGGAAAAACATGATCATAAAAATGCAGATTAGTGATTAGTACAAAGTTGTATGCAAATAAATTTTGAAAGATTTTGATTTATGAGAGAAACTAGTGCAATGGAGAAAAATTTGCTAGAAGGAAAACAACAAGAGGCAGATCCTTGCATTCAAATTTTATTGCATATCATTTTACCACTATTTTTGTTGAGGGTCTACACTTTAATACAACCAAGGACACCACTGCAAAGCAGATGAGAACAATCACCACAATGGACAAAGCGTCCTCATTTAGATGTGCAGGGAATTTATCTGATGAAATTGTAGCCACTGGATCTGAAAGAGAAAGAACAATACTTGGGTTCCCATACCAATTGCCTACAAAGCAGTTACATGGCGAAGGCTACACCATTTAACTAGTTCAGTAACTAACTTCTCTTCAAAGCAGGTAAGGAGTCATTTTATTTATACAAGTACAACATTTTCCATGAATACCTAGAAGTCAAGAGTCAAGCACCTACCACTGACATTTCAGCCAGCAGTAAGTCACCCTCTACGAATTCAAGACAAACTATTGATGGGAACATTGTGTTTTACACAGTCCATCAGAATGTAGACGTTCCATCTACACAGGGCATTAGCATCTAATTTTTTCCAATACAGTCTCAGACCATCAATAAACTAGTTGCCCAATTGGTTTATGCATGACCTGAACGTATCAATGCAGTTTTCTTCAGTCCCATCCCCACATACTTTGGCAACAATATTTAAAGCACGACAGACTAGGGGGGCATGATGCAGACCTTTGAGAATCAATATCAACACTAAGGAGCTAGGTGTATTAGTATTAAGTGTACTAGGGCTTTCAGGTACACTACCCTGGACAGCTGATTCTCCCTCTAAGACAATAGGTTGTGTGCTTTACTTTCCCCCAGCCATGAGTAGGAGGAATTGCATTTGAGGAGGACTGCAAAGAAATATTGGACCCCATTTGAGGTTGATCTTTCAATGACACCTTTGCACCCTTAAACACCACTCCACCTTTGTTTTGCATTAGATATGCACTTGGCATTTTTTACCTCTGTCTTCCTAGAATGGCTTCTGAATTTTTTTTATTTATTTTTTTAACTCGTTTTCCTTTCGCTAAAGGCTTTGAGTGTGGGTTTTCTAAGAGTTCAAGGATGTGCAACAGCTGGAGCTTCTTCCTCCCAGACGGGGTACCTGTTCTGTAATTGTCACGAGCTCTGATATTTTACTACAGCCTCTTGTTTTGGAGCCAGTTAGCGGCAGGACTGAATAGGGCTGAGACACTTCGGTACTACCACTTACTTTCCAATTCATTTCTCCCTCATGTAGGTGTAATTAAGAGCTGTGGAGTAAGTAGGTGGTATTTGTATAGTGCAAACCTAGTCAAAAGGTAGTGTGGAGTACTGTATATTGCAGAGTGCTGCATGAAGCACTGGAAGATGCTGTGAGTACATGATTAGTGACCATCCATGTTTTCAGTGATGTTACAAAGAAAATGATTTGATCTACCAAGAGTAGCTCTCTCCGCTGTCTTGGGAGTACTAAAACTCCATACCTTGCAGCCATGCACTCACAGGCAGATGTACATAATTTAGTCACTGAACATCTCCGCTTACTTCGAGGGTTGTTCCTCATTCCTGTACTAGCCCCAACATTCCACTTTCAGGTAAAAAATTAAAATAAATAGCTGGTGGTACCATAGTCCTCGCACAGGTGGGTCTCAATATAATCTATAACTTGTGAATTTAAGAGGTTTTTTTAAAAAGTTTGTTTTAACTTCATTTCAACACCCAACTATAATATCACTTTAACCTTTTGTTTCTTCAGTAAGAAAAACAGTGTGTGTGTGTATATATATATATGTTACGTTTCGTATAGAGGCCCCAATATAGACGCGTTCATATATGCCGTATATGGTCATATTCGCATATGCCCTATTATGGTCATAATCGTATATGCCCTATTTGTCATAATCGTCTATGCCCTATTATAGTCATGATCTCCTATGCCCTAATATAGGCATGATCTTTCACCTACATTAGTTCCCTACAGTACACAACGAACTCTGAGGGATGAACGTTATCTAGTCTGTGGTTAGAACACTGCAAGGTCCTTCCCGAACACAGGCCTACAATGTACTCAAATTATGCATGAGCATTCACCAGCTACATCTCCCGCATAATATGTATGTACAAAGTTCACCCCTGACGTCTTCCTCATGTCTAACAAAGACCAATACAAACCATACTGAGGGACAAGACACTTTAGGGTATAAATACACCACATCTTGCCATGGTAAGATAGAGGGAACCGAGACTTCCATGCTGAGACACTGACCAGAGACGCTAAGGCTCATGCATGCAGTCGCTCCAGCTGACAGCGGTCTAACACAGCCCTTGCGGGGTGTCCAACTCGAGACCAGGACGGGGTCCCACACTCTCTATTCAGGTATGGGGGTTAGACTAAATCCTAGAGGGATTCTTGGCTCTTAGGCTTTTAGACCTACACATATGCTAGGTACACTCAGGTACATCTAGTTAGGCATCGTAGGAGTACGCGCACTTTCATAATGCTTTTTATATTCATGTATGTATTCATGATTATTGCAATATGGTAGAACTGTTCTATCCGTTCACTTTTATCGTACTGCTAATATATCTGCCATTGTCTGCTGGTTGCTGCAGCACATATTTTACACTAGAATAACAACTGTTCAATAAATACTTATTGAAACGCCCAGACTGTTTATTCTGTGTAACTCTGAGACAAACCGAATAAGTAAGCACGAGTGACTGAGCGAAAAGTAGTACATAGTTTCCACGATTGAGAAATCGGGGTTGTCATGATCTAAGGTTGCCAGAAACTAATCTCTCCCCGATAAGAGGAGATTCTAGTGGCACTGTGAGCTAGCTAATTCAATCCGGTTAACATATGCGGTGGGGGTGCACAGAGTCAGTCTAACACCAAGCCCACAGTATGTTATCCAAACGCGCAGGTCATGCACGGGTACTATAGGAACTACACGAATATATATATATATATATATATATACACATATACACACACACACATACATACACACACACACACACATACACACACACACATAAACATTCACCTAACTGGTGCAGCTATTGACAATTTTGAAATAATTACACTATGATCGCTAGAAATTGACAAAAATATTGGAAAATAAACAAGCTTAAAACACTACTTGGAAGAAAAAAGCAAAATACATTTCAAAAGAAAAAGGGTTTACACTGCAACAACAAAAAACCTCCAGTTATGAAACAAAACAATGAAGAGACAATACACTACATAGGAAGAAAACTCCTGTAACCAGACAGTCTTTTTAGAGTTAACCATGTACAGCAGGTCTCCTGTGATGGCAGTAATAAATAAGGCGGTCATCAGTTGCTATAGCTTATTTTTTATGCGGAATAGCCAATGCAGATTTTGCCCCTGGCGCTATGAAAACTACTTTGCCTAGAATGGAACCTTGTATTGAAATGTTCATCTTCATGAAGAGTGTCACCATTCAGAGACATTCAGAGTAGTATCCCATCAAGACACTTTAAGCACCATCTAGTTCAATTCACTAATACCGGTTTGTATAAGTCACAGCACAATTAGCGAAAAAATTACCAAGATTCAATGAGTTTTTATCATGGCTGCCACATACCAACGTGAATTTTTTAACTCTTAAATAGTCCTAGGTTTTTAGCCGCTACATCTTTGCATGCCTAAATTGGAGAGCCCATACTTACCGTGTTAGAAGCGGAACTTAGCTCTGAAACGTAACATGCAGTAGTATAAAGAGTCCGGACTGGCAAGTGGTGTTGCTCTAGACACTAGAACCAAGTGTCCACAATGTCGTTCTACTCTGGTGGCTACATCACCACTTACGCCTTGTTACAGCTCTATTTTCCGGTCTGGTAGAAAACGGAATCTAGAAGTATACTGTGGGATAGGCCCAGTTCCTTTTTTGAACCTGCCTCACAGAGAGCCATATTAGGAACTATGAGAGGTCAAGTTCTGCTGGAGTTTCAGGATTTGCTTTTCAATATAGTGAGTTTTTAAAATGTATCTCAAGAATCAACAGAACAAGTATGATTGTACCATTATTCCATGGAATTCAAAGCAATGACCCAATCAGAGGAACATTAATATAGATGCTTTTTTTCTCCCATTACTCTCTAACTCTGGATAACGTGGGTTTCGAAAAAGACAGCTGAAAATAGTTAAACACCTGGGCAGCCGTAATAACTAAAGACACCATAATGAGTTAAAGATGTACCTACCTTTGCTATTTCTTTCCAGTTTAGACTCTTGGAAGATAACGGGGCCCAGCAAACTCACCAAGTTATCTTTAGAGGAATCTGAAATTTCTATTGAAGGAAAGAATAGTAAGGTACCGGTATCATAAAATTCTTTAATGCATGTGCATGTGAATTCAGGAGCAACTCTGCACTAGTTACCTCGTCTTCTACGTGAATTAGGGCACATCTTGGAGCATAGAGGAGAATCCGGAGCCAATATGTTGCATATTAAAGCAGTACAATGAAAATAAACCTTGAGGGGGGAAAAAAAAAAGGTCATCTTACAAGAACACACATTGAACATTTAATCTGCAGTCATTTTGCCGAATACTTGTAGGCAATCTTGCCAAATATTGGTTCCTTGAACAGTCTTTGGCCAGAGCATTTGATGCATCAAACATGGGCAGCACATGTATTACTCACATTGTGGTGGTACTCCAAGTACTACTTAATTTTTCACAGGCGTGCCTTCAGAAATCTGACTTTAGTAGTTTACCACAGCGTTGTGACCGAGGTCATTCAAATGGGAAATACTTCAGCACCTGCTCCCTTGGGTGCAGACCACAGCTTCTGAAGCCGGAAGTTCCAAAACAGAAGAAGCAGGTACTGAGGAATTTTGCAAGTTGAATTGTGAAGCAGTCGAAGTAAGCACCACGGAGCAAGTTGAAGTTGCTTTGCAGGGCTTTATTATTGCCTCAACGAAGATCTAAGTTTATTTGAATAAAAGGATTACCCAATTGCAATTTGATCCGTATTTTACTGTTCCATAAAGAATGAAGGGGGCAAAGACCACTTCAATCACAATCCTACAGGGCCTTTCTAAAGTCACATACATACCCGTGAAATGTTCTGTGCACATATTAAAAGAAACACAATCTCAACAAAAAAGGCGTGTATTAAAAACCAATTAAGAAAGACTGGCAATGCAGAGGTAGCTAAGGTGCCACAAACTACAACCGTATGAAGGAATACATTAAATGACTAGAAAGTCAAGAAATGTCCTTGAAGTGATTTTATATGACACAGGGGTTGTAACCTACTTAAGGCCTAAAATAGTAATAGAGAAACATCCTCCTCAAATCGAAAGACTAATGAAACTAAAGGCATTAGGGGAATTGAGCAAGTGCCTGTAAAATGATAACTTTCATGTGTAGAGTTGGCTTGTATTACCATTTTTACATGAACTACTTATTAATTTCTCAGGTGTGTGCTTTTCGAAGCCACATTATTTGACTTTTGTAATCAAGGCAATTTTCACCAGATTGTCCGCACAAAAGAAAAAACATTGGTATCACCAACCAGGTAGGTGGGAATCTACTAGACTTAATTATCAAGAAAACCATCCACGTTTGACCTTGGTCTGAAATGCTTATTTCTTATATCCTTCGTTCTCCCAAGACCTCATCTTCAACTTCATACTGGTATGGGAGCCCGCACCCCAATATTTTACTGAACCCCAATATTTTATACACCCTGATTTTTACCTCTGGTAGTTAGACTCCATGATTTCTTGTTGATCTAGCAGTTAGAGACCACCCTACACAACATTAGGTTCAACAATTAGAATACAACTTAAATCTCATCTAGAACTCCCTTCTTGAGGGGTCACAGTTTCTATTTAAGTCTGAAAGGTTTAATACAGAATTAATAAATCAATACAGGAAAAAAATGCATAATCTGCCATAAAGGCTCAAATACAGAATCACAAATCATAATAAAATCCCTATTTAAGCTGTTAAATCGGTCTAGATTCTAAATATCAAACTTAAAGAGTACTGACAGCATTCTAAAGGAAAAAGAGAGCCTCAAAATAGGAAAATGAGAAGTCACCCCCAAACATTCAAAACCAGTTTGTTTTTTTATACACATCTTATGCAAAACTGGAAATATAGTATTGATCATTGTTAGGTCGCGTTGGCAAATCAAAAACCTTAATAAAACCTTTTAACACCAACCCATTTGTTAAGGTAAGAGAATGTTTTCTGTTTGTCTCCTCAGCAACTGCACTCCGTAGATGTACAACAAAATATGAAACATTTCTCAAACAAATGCTCATAGAATTACTGTTCATCTGCAGGCCTACATTGGAACTTCCTAGTGAAATCCCTCAAAATGATACATTGGGTACACAGAGGAAGGTTTTATTCACAATACACACTTTCTAGGACAATGCAGTATTTGCGTCACAGCACCCTGTCCTCTGCGGAAACTGAGAAGATTTGCAGCAGGTATCAGATTGGGAGGGGGAAATAAGCAGGAACAAGATGAGTCGAACATCAGAAACTTCATCTATTGTATTAAAAATGGGAGTCACCAAAAATGTGGTATAACTATTTTGCATTATTAATCACTTCAAACCTATCTAATACAATTGTTTCAAGTGCTTTTTCATTAGTACATCAATTACAACCATATGCAGCAGTAAAATCACCAATTCACACTAGTAATTTATCACGGAAATTTGCATATAAGAAAAAAAAAAAACTTTGACAACCTCTCCCTTCTGATTTTTTAAATTCTCACTATAACCCAGTTAATAAACTTTACCAGTAGAGGTTTTCATCTTCTTGGGTAATCTAACATTTTCCTCCATCTTGAATTGTTAATACAGTCAATTCTTGTAATTTTCCATTTCCAACTCCACGATCTCTTCATCAACTTGTTAAGCTCAAAGTTGTATTATCTACTAATCAGACACTAAAAATTATAATAAAGGAAATATAATAATCATAATGGTTTGTGCAATTCTAAGTGTTCAGACGGATTGAAAAACACCACCACGATTATTCCTTAATCATTCACCTACTTTGTTAGTGGAGCTATTGATTTTTTCATTACTATCAGGTATGTAGGTATAACACCGCTTAACCTTAATTACTTTACAAACTCCTACGTCCTTTGCCAAAAGAATATCTAAAGTGAGTCGATTCTGTGCGCCCATTGCTCTGCTACCATCTCTACGTTCACCTACTTAAAACACCTTGCTGTATCTACAGCAAGTCTACTACTGTAGACCATCGTCTAATTTTATCATTCGTTGCCACTTCTACTGAAGGGATAATAGCCCCTAGGATATCTAAAAATGTGTCCAAAACTTTGTTTCACCCTATTTAAACTATATTAATCACAACTCATCCACTAGTTAAGATTTAAACCAAATAAAATGAACTTTTTTTCCTTTTATTCTTTTTATTGTGTTATAGTAACAAAAATGAATCAACTGGTTCAGCGGTTACCAACAATACAGTCAGAGTTCTCAGCTTTAAAATGGTAGTGAACAATTTGTCTGCACCACTCAAAACTCTTGTTTCCCCCCCAACTGTTCACTGCCCTCTGTCATAACTCCAAGGTGGCGGCGATCCAATATCCTGCTCCGCCAATCCTTTTGTCATTCATGGGATACGAAGGTGATCTAGCCAAGGCCCCCATATTTGGGTGTGCATTTAAGGGCAGCCTCTCGATTTATATACAGCTTCTTCAGCAACTGCATAGTAGTCCATCCATCTTAACCATTCCTGGATTTTTGGGGGGTGCCTTGGAACTCCAGTGCTTGGTGAGGTCTCGTTTAGCTAGCATGCACCAAATGCCCACCAGAATTCGCTGCCCCTGGAAAGCACCCCATCCAGGAAAAACTCAGGAGAATCATTTTGCGGTCCTACCCGATGGGAAGACATAACTTCCTCTAGAATTAAAAGGATTCAACCCCAGTATTGCTGGATAAGTGGGCATTCCCAGATGGTATATATCCAATTGCCAGTCGGATCTCTGCAGAGTAAGAATTATGTACTCCGGATCCAACCCATTTGCCACAGTCTATATGAGGTGTAGTAGACCCTGTGCAAATATCTCAATTGATTGAGCCTTAGGCGTGCCGGAATCAATAGTTGTTTGATTGCTAGTTTGTCATCTACCCAGTTCTCGTCCTATTTTGGCGATGACTGAGGCCCATTTATCTTTAGAAAGCCCCAAGGAATTGGGTGTATTAATCATTAAAGCCTTGTACCGCCGGGATATACCTTTCCCACCCAATTCTCGCATTGTGACTTTGGGTTCCAGTCGAATATATTCGGCAAGCAGGGTCAATCCCCTCAGTATGTGATCTAAAGTGTGCCACAGTTGTATGAAGAGATTATCTGGAACACCTCATTCTTTAAGTGTGCACCACAATCGGTCTCAATAGAAGTTGGGAGGCCAAATCTAGGAACCAACTCCCTCAACAACAAGTTTGCAAATGCAAGGCTATCTGCTCTTGTAAGAAATGTGTCCACTCATTTAAAGAACAATCACAAAGACATTTTTCAAGCCATTACAATGTGATATCTCAAAGTCTGCCTGCTATCTCTTAAATGAGCCTTCTGATTTGCCAATGTGATTTGTAACTAACAGTTTTCCCACCCTGGTTATTTGAATGAAATATCAAAACATGATTGCACACATCTTCAGCACTTTGTCGAAATCCTGCATTTTCCAAATATTTTTTAAATATCCTAACCAGACTCTCTTCCTGCAAGAATCCGATTATGCAGATATTTACACATGGGCCGCAACATAAAATCTTGTAAGACATTTTGGTTTTGAAATTGCATTCAAATCCTGATAATTTTTCTTGTGACCCATTTTTTCTCATTTTCTCTTCTCATTCTCAGGAGCATCCTCCTGAAGAACTCAGGAAGGTTTGCATTGAATCCATAAAGAAACAATTTACATTATTTGAATCATGCATAGTCTGTGGCAAATGCATCATTTTCTTGAGCAATGGACTCTTATTGCAAAGCAGCGTCTTGCCATCGGATCTGCAAATCTATTGCCTAAAGTAACCATGTCCTTTACAACATGATGGGCTGTGCACTTAAGTTACTTCCTTTGTTCTCTGGATGGATCCTAGTAAATCCAATATATACGTATTGTTTCTTTGATTGGAGCTCCTGAAGATATCATGAATCCCCTTTGTGACCATAGCTGTCCATAGTCTTGAAAACCAACAAAACCATACTGGCTGTGTAAATTGTCACATTTAAGTTTTTACGATCAGCAGCAAGCTCTTGTTAAGGCAATCAATTCTGCCACCTGCGCGGATGTTGCATTTAGTAAGCAGGACACCAAGTGTCTGAGATGGAGCATAAGTAGCTTTCAGTCTTCCACATTTGTCTCTCAAACAAGAACCATCAATAAATAGATCAGCCACTTCCAACAGAACTTTAAGTTATGCACAAAACCAAGACCAAACATACAATCAATTAGATCCCAATTGCATAGCAAGGACTCATTTTCATCCTTCCTGTCGTCACAATTCTTATCTAAAATTGGAAGTGGGTTGCTGGATTTAGCACATTGCATCTTCAAAATGAGAATATTCTCTGCAGCAAGTATTGCCTGCTCATAATGAGTCAATCTACTTTTTGTTATATGCTGAGTCCTTGTCCTCATTAAAAGGACCTCAACTGAAAGTGGGACATAGACAGTTAAAGTATGACCCATCACTATCACTTCACTTTATTCAATTGCCAAACAGATGCAACTGATTTCAGACAACCTAGAAGACTTACAGTTACTGGATCCAATGCAGCAGAAAGATGGGAAACCTGATGAATCAGTCCTCCATTTAAAACTTATTTTATTAGATTTTACTTGCACAACCAAGACAACAGTCAAGCAAAATCACATCCTGCATCAGCCCATCTTGGTATTAGCTTAAGTTATTCACAGTAGGTATTATAGACCCAGACTCATCCGACCCCCAGGATCCTGGTCTCCGTACACTGCCCCAAAGTCTGCACAAAGTGTCAATCATGCTGTGTTGAGGCTCCATCTCATCTCTCAATTATGCTCCTACATGTCCATTTTTTGCATCGATTGTCCATTCACATCCAATCTCATTACATATTCTTGAAGAGGCCCCCAAAACTCTCAGCCTGGATGAGGGTGGCAACGTATCTGCATACAGTTCCAACAATTCACTGCACATAATCCTATCTTTGCCCCCCTCCCTAACCCAGAGCCACCAGTCTGTGGCCCAAGAAGGACACCATCGCCAGCAATTTCCTACAGTGCTTAACAGTGTCCAATATACCTGCCAGTAATAAAGTCATATGGGGAATGGGGGCTGTGCTGTATCATTACGTCAAGTGCACGTGTTACCTAGGTCCAGAATGTTGCAACCACTGGGCAAGGCCACAGTAGATGAAAATAATCTGCATCAGGGGCAACCCATCTACAGCAGGGAGTCTGACAATATTCCGTGCTTAATCATGCTTGCAGGGGTGTCATGCGCCCTATGCAGGTATTTGTGATGAATATGTATTTCCCATTCAAGGATATTGCTCTGGTTTGTTCACAACAAAATGACAAATTGCTTGTAATGTCAGTAATGTCAGTGCTTAGGTCCGCAGACCACTGAGCGAGCATGCTATTCTGGTGACGCAGGACATTATGCTATGCATGTGAGTCACAAGATGTTTGGCAGATGGGTTCGTCAGCAGCAAAGATAGTAGATCCTAGTCATCGGACGAGTCCAGAAATACTGGAATTAGCCACTTCAGAATGTGTTTAAAGTTATGATCTTAGTATGTACTGCATAGGGGAAGACCTCTTAGCTATAAATTCCTCCAATAACTTGAGATGAATTTTTGATTTAGGAATAAGTCCCACATGTATCCGATGTTTGTGCCATAGTACTGGAATCAAGGCTAGACTGGCCATACCGGGCAGCTGGTGTTTCCACAGGAGGCTGGAAGGGTGGAGGGCCTCTTTCATTACTGGGGGCCGGTTTGCATCAGTGCAACAGTTTTAAAAGCACTGCAGAGTTCCTTGTATATCCAACAGTTTCCAGACAACAATAAAAGTGTCAAAATAACTGGTGATTAATTTACCTGCTGAGAGAGATCGGAATTTTGTCTAGTGGCAGTTTTGACTCATCTAAGGTAGTGCAGAGGATTAATATGCCTGGCGCAAAGAGTACGTACTATGCAGATCACAGAACAGTATCTTATGTGCATAGCTTAGTGGGTTACTGCTTTTCGCACAGAGATCCTTTTCTCACTGCAGTTCATAAGTTACCAACAATCTAGGTTAGAAAGTTATGTTTTTTCCAATCTTTCATTATCCTAATTTTGATTAAAAGGGTTTTGATAAAAAAAAAATCTTAGCACCGTCACCCCTAACCACTTTTACATTCTGAATCCTGAGTTAGTGCTTCCCCAGACTAAGGACTCTTAAAAAATCCCTACCAGTATAGGCGACGCGTATCCTACACCTTGTAGTCCCCTTTGTCTTATGAAACATTTTCTATACACTGATTTACACACGTATGATTCATTGTCTCTGTATGTGTGAGATGTAAAATGCTCCAATACCCTACACTCGTATGAGAAACGCTATAAAAAAATCAAATACATGTGAGAGAGGGGCTATGGAGAGATGAGATGCACTGTTGGAGGGTGATAGTGAGGGAATCATTGAAGAGCCCCAATAAAGATTGCTGTGCCCTGGTGCACTGCAAGGTTATAATTTACTATGCTTTAAAAACTAATACAATTGAATATATATTGAAGAAGCATTGGCAAAGCCAATAGGTCTCGGCAATGCCCTAAAAATTGACCTTGTGAATGTCTTTTAGCCATGTTGTCTAGCATTCCATCTGCTAAGTGTAGCTGAAAGTCACAAAGCCCAGAATCGCAGGATGTAGTCTCAACGCAGTCTCTATGTTGAGTTTTTTGTCCTGCTCCTCCTAAAACAAAAAAGCGCTATGACATGGCCTGTGCTGGCTGCATCATAGCACTTTTTTCGGAGACTTTCAGCCATGTTGAACAGCAGATGTGGTGCTAGACAACATGGCTAAAAGACAGTCACATTGACAAGGCCAATAGCTCGGGTGTTTGCCGAGAACTATTGACTTTGCCAATGCTTGTTCGGTGTTGACGGAGTATTGCTGAACAAATGTGTAAGTGATTGTAAGAAACAGTTTAGGAGCTCAGAAGTGAAGTGAGGATGTGGTGTAACGGCCAGAGCTTCTGACAGGGGAACCGGTGAGCCAGGTTCAAGTCACTGGGTCGGCAAAACAGTTTGTGATTCTGGGCAAATCACTCATGCGTTCCCTGCGTACAACAATGAATGTTTCATTGTGTAAGGTAACTAGTGAGCACTTCGCGCGCTCTAATACCATTGGCTAGTGTTAGCACTATGGCAAGACTGAGCAAGGAACAAGCTCTGCAATACCATCGGATTGTATAAAAAAAAATAAAAGCAGTAGTGATGAGGGAGGTAGTGGGGGTATGGGTCAAGCAGGAGGGGATGGGGAGATGGGCAAGCAATGATGGGAGTGTGCAGGAGTAAAAAAAATACCTTAATTGAAGCCGGATCAGTGACAAAACTTAATGTGTCATTGTGGAATCTAACTGGTGAGCAGCTCTCCAATACCATCTGCTTGCGTTCGCGCTATGGCTAGACTGAGGACAGAGCAAGTGCTCCAATACCATCGGATCATGCAAAAAATAAAATAAACTAGTGCTGTTCATATTTTAACATTCTAAGAAATGCATTTGTTTATGTACATGCGGTATGTGTACAAGGGAAACAGCCTGAAAACACAAGCACTCCTTTGGAGTGCTTGAAAACAAAGAAAAAATAGCTGCGCAAGCTGGGAGCAGTGCAAGGCGACATGCACTTGGTCCATGTGGTATGGGAGGGCCAAACACAAGGAGAGCAGGACGCCCGCATACCATGACGAATGGCAAAGAAAATGAGAGCAATGCTGAAATTACCAATGGTAGGCGATGCATGGCCTGTAAGCCCATAGATAGAACGTAACACGTCTGGCACTGTCTAGCCAATCAGATTATGTGTTGTCTAGCCAAGACCTTAAAACAATAGATCTCGCACAGACACATCCTATTGGCTTTGGCAATGCTTGTTGTGTTTAGAAACTGGAAGATTAAGTGGTTTATCCTTAATCATAAAATGTGGAACGGAGGCTGAGGCTAGAGAGATATGGCGTCCTTTCAGGAGACGGTATGGCATAAGGGCCAGAGCTGTCAACTATGGAGCTGGTAAACCGGGTTCAAGTTTCGGCATCGGCTTAACAATTGATTTTCGGCAAATCACTTAATTTCGCCGTGCCTACGAAAATGAATGTGTCCTTGTGTAACGTAACTGGTGCTAATGTAAAGCGCTCCCATACCTTCAGGTGGTGTTGGCGCTACATAAAACTGCACAAAGAAATGTGAAAAAGAGTCGGTGAAGGAGGGGGGATCTGTGCAACGGAGTTCAGCAAGGGCAAGCAGCAACGGGCAGGAGGTGGACAGGCAACCAATAGTAAAAGTGGGCTGCCACAGGGAGATTAAGTGATTTGGCAGTAATCAAAAAATGTGGAGCAGAGGCTAGAGAGAATGTGGCGTCCTCTTGGGAGAGGATGTGGCTTAAGGGCCACAGCTGCAGACTATGGAGCTGGGAAACTGGGTTAGAGTTTAGGCGTCGGCTCAGCATCCTTGATGGTGGGCAAATCACTCAATCTCCCTGTGTCGCCAAAAATTAATGTGTCCTTGTGTAAAGGAACTGGTGCTAATGTAAAGTGCTCAAATACCTTCGGGTGGTCTTTGGCGCAATATAAAACTGCACAAAAAACAAATGTGAAAAGCAGAGTTGGGGTAGAAGGGGGATCTGGAGGAAGAGGGGATCAGGAGGGAAGAGGGGGATCTGTGCAACTGGAATTCGGTGTGGGTAAGTAGCGATGGGCGGGAGGTAGACAGGCAACCAACAGCAAACGCAGGCTGCCACAGGAAGATTAAGTGATGTACCCAATTTTACGATTTCCTCGTGAAAGGTAACTGGTGTTTATGTAAAGTGCTCCAGTACCTTTGGAAGGTATTGTTGCTAGAAAAAGCTGCACAAAAAGTAACTGGTGCTAATGTAAAGCGCTCCACTACAGTGGGTGGTGTTGGTGCTATATAAAACTGCACAAAAAAACCCCAAAAAGAATCAGTGTTTGGCTGGTTTACAGTAGTGAACATGAGGAAAGACATTGCATCAACAACCACATTAAAAGGATTACTTTTGCCATGGACATTGAGGGGCAGGCAGACCTTGATAACATCAAGACTCACAGCCTGGCTCCCTTGAAGAGAATTCAAGTTAAGCAACAATGGTGCACGGAAACACTTCACCAGTGAATGCGTAAAAAATTTACAGTGTCCCGACGGGAGAAATTTGAAGAAATAGAGTCCCACCCTATGAAATGAGAAGCAACAAGGTGAGACACGAACAGTTCACTTATTTCACACAGGAAAAACGTGGCTACACAATCGCAGAAGACGACACAGGTACTTTAGAAGCTCCGACATGCCCTATGATAACATACCTGATTCACTGAAGGTCTGATTTTCCAGCTATAAACACCATTGCTGAATGACTACATATGGTGTAAACACCCCCCGCCCCCAGTACCCACACGCAAGGAAAATAAACAGACATGAGTCAAATAGCAGCCATGCACACATGCTCCAATCAGCACTTCAGCTATACACCAACAGCATATTAAAAGGAACACCACCACTCAATAGAACGAAACAGACTACAATGAGGGTTTAAAGCAGTGATGGGGGGAGGGGGTGATTTGTGAACAGGCAAGCACCACGAGGGAGCAAGCAGAGATGGGAGGGAGGAAGTGGGGGGAAACAGAGCATCAATGAAGGGAAAAGCAGTGATGGGGAGGGGATGAATTATGGATGGTGTAGGAGGGCGAGTGGGAGGAGACTGAGCTGGTAAAATCACAAGCACTGTGTAGAGTGCTGAAAATGTAGGTCCTAAAATGGTCGCAAAAGTGGGAGCAGTGGATGTTTACAAGTACTTGGTCCATGCTCAGGGGTGGGGTGGGGTGGGGGGGAAGATTGCTAAACAAGAAGCATGAACATGCATACCAGGGACAAATTGTGACAAAGAATATGAGACACATGATGGAGCAAACAAATGGGAAGCCTGTGGGTGGGCTGAAGTCCACAGATTAAAGACGTGTCTCATCAAGACAGCACATGTCCTTTCTAGCCGAGACTAAAAAGTGTGTTGTAGAATGCACCATTTTTTCCCCAAAGTGGTGGTGGGGGGGAGAAGAACCCCCCAACCCCGCTTGGAGTGGTCAGGCTCGCTCACTCTACACCATAGGGGGCAGGAACGTCTTAAGGATTTTGGGGGCCCATGTTAAGAACAGCTTTGAATTTATGATCCAGTTTCAACTCGGTCATGCCTTCTTTGGCCAGGTCACTGACAGTGCACAGTCACACTGGTCCAAATTCTAAATGTGTTTACATCTGATATTCAGGGATAGTGATGTGTTTTCAATATTGTAACAGCTGCAGCTCACTAATATTACTGCAAATAATCTGACACCCTCCCATTTCTCACATGAGAGGTCCTGTTTTTACCTAAAGGAAACTTTTTTTATGGCTGGTGCATGAAACATAAACCCAACATTTGTCAGAAAGATGTCTGTCTTAGACTCTCACACATTACCCACATTAAAAATAAATTAAAAGGAAAATGCCATTTACAACAATCTGTTTAAGAATTATTCAAGGTCATCAGGCCCAGACTCTCTCAGGGGGCCCACTGAAAGGCTGGGGCCCTGGGCCAGAGCCCACTTTGCCCATGCCTTAAAACGTCCGAGAGGGACTGGTCTGAAAAGTTGCTAGGGCTGCTTTGGGTTCCCTGACCGGAAGCAGAGCAGAATTGTGTTAAATATGGGCATATAGCTTTCCACAAGCCCTTGGAGGGAGTCTCACTAATGACAGGACACTACCGCCGGTCCGACACGGCTGGCTGTAATCCTGCAGCCGTTCCAAGTCTCGGTGGCCATTTTTATTCACTCAAGGTTCCCGAAGCTTCGATGCTTTGCATCATGGAAATCAGACTAGATGCATCGCATCCGGCTAGCTCCTGATCCTGGCACTACCAACGTCCATTTAGATAAGTACCATTTGCTTTCCTTACACGAACTGCTATATTCTTTTGGCCCAATGCAGTCGCAGACCTTGGGGGAGGGGAGATTAGGATATTTACCAGGCTGGCTGACTGCCATCTCCGTCTAACAAATATTGAACCGGCCTAAAGAGACATTGTATCACAGGCCTGTGCAAGAAGCCAACTCTAAACTTTGTTGCACGACTCAGATGGCAAATTCTGATTGCCGACGCTCATTGTGTATTTCAGTGTTCCTCCAAATTACGAAAGTATTTACTGCTTCTACAGTTTTGTGCGAGTTGATTTGAGGAAACCCTATTTTTTATTAGTGTGGGAATTGCTTATTGGTGCGAATTGCCTCAAGGCAGACTAGTGTAGATTACTTATCCACTAATTATGCTTCATGTACCAGACGAATGCCAAGTCAAATGCATGACGTGTTTAGTTTAACGTTCTATGTTTTCACGTTACTTCCTGTTCCACAGACCGGCCCAGAGTGCGAATCATTAGCACCCAAAGGGGGTCAGTATTCCAGGTGCTGTAACTTGCCAAGCGCCCCAATAAGTTAGCAAGTGTCGGTTTCCGTTTTGGGTGATGAACTGTCCTGTTGTGTGTGCTAATGTCTCATGTTCATTGCGCATCTAGGTCCAAGGGAATCTAAAGAAGACTACTGCTCAGCAGGTTTGTTACTTTGCTCATTTGTTTTAGCCATTTTAAGCTCGTTTTAGTTTATGGTTTTTCCCCCAAACCCCTTTCCCTTGTGTTCATTCCAACACCGTGTTTCCTCGCATCCGGTGATTTGTGAGTGCAGGGGAGAGACGGTGCATGCTGCCCCCTCAACAGTTCGTTCCTGGACTGCTTGGGTGGTGGCCTAAACTGCAACGCATTCTGACATCCTGAAATGGATGCAGTAGTTTCAAAGCACCACCATTATCGAGACAATACTGCCAGCAACTGATGGGGCAGCTTAAATCCATTTCTGTATTAAATTAGTAGTCCCGGCAATACAGGTCCAATAATTCACCAGTACAATAGTGTCAATATCACTATGGTACATTATACCCAAGTATCTGACTGCTCGGTCATCCAGCACAGCAGGAATTCAAGCTCCAGCCATTTAGTGGAGTCAGTGAGGAGAACGACTTGTTCCAATTTATTTGGAGCCCCAACCATTGCCCAAATGCAATTATATCTGGAAACGACCTTTACCACTACTCCTTAACAACGAGGGGCCTGAACCACGATCCCTCAACAACGATCCGGTCTAAACCACTAATGCATTTACATTATTTAATTATTAATTATATCACTTATCACTGGGTGTAAGTTAGGGCAGGGTTCTTTATCAAGAGGAGATCATCATCTGGATACATTGATTGATAATACAACATCCCGCGTCTCGAAGCAGATGCCTCTATGGTGGTGATCTTTTTGGAGGCAGGCCATTTGCTCCATGACAATGGCAAATAGAAACAAGGACAGCAGGCACCTCTGCCAATATTAAATGGCACAGCCCAAAACTATCACCCTTATCCATGTCCTAGGGTAGTTATATAGTAATCTGATCCATTGTAGGAAAACCCTTCCCACATCCATTCTCTCCAACACCATAGGTAGGAAACCCCCATTCAATTGAATCAAATGCCTTCTCGGCATCTAGAAAGGCAGCCACTACCTCAAGCCTGGGATCTAGTTGATGTGTAACTAAAGTGTATGCAGATTTTCCACCATGGACCAGCCAGGGATGAACACAGACTGGTCTGGGCGCACAAGGGGGGGGCATTAGCAGCAGAAGCCAATTGGAAAGAAGGTTGAACATTTTACTGTCTACTTTAATGAGGGATGGGGGTGGTAAGGGTTACATTTATCTGGGTATTTGCCCAGCTTTCACAACATAGCAATTGCCTCAGCCATTGAATTAGGGAGACTAGCTGTCTGGAATGCCTCCTTGTAGACAGGATTGGAATCGGGTCATCAGCATATGCCTTATAAAATTCAGCCAAGAGCTCATCGGTCCCAGGAGTGCTACCATTATTTAATTGGGCGAACTCTCACCCCCAAGCTCCTAGTCTGTATCCTGCCGACAAATCTCCCTTTGGTTAGAGGATAACATGGCAGATGGGCATCATTTAGAAATCGATGTATGTCATGGGTGGAATCTATTGTTCTGGAGCTGTAGAAGTGTTTGTAAAAGGCAGTGAATCAGTCCAGTATGCCATGCAAGACCCACCCATCATCGGTTGCGATTCCGGTTATGTGGTTCGCCGCACAATTTGGCCTTGGCAGCGATGAAAGTGTGTGTCTCGGGCACTCCCCCTCACCATAGATACGGGCAGTTTTATATTTGCTACAAAAATGGATTTCCTTTCCAGCGCCTTCCTTATACTCACGTACTTTGGTTGTAAAGGCTCTAACATAGTTGACCCCCCCATCCCGGTGTTATTTCTCTTCTGGTGATTTTATTTCTCCCTCCAGCTTAGACAGCTCGCTCCCGAGAGACTTTATAATACCATTGCTTTTGCCAATACACTCCCGCGGATCATCACATTGTACACCTCCCATAAGGTAGAAGTGAAATCTCCAGATCTTGTGTTTTCTGTAAAGTAGTTACTGGTGGCTTAGAACAAGTCCCCCCCTAAATGCCGCATCCTGCAAATTCTACAGATGTAGGCGCTACATTCGAGTAGTATGGGCCTATAAAGGGAGCACAAGGCCCAGATGAACTGGGGAGTGGTATCCATATACATGGCATGCGTGCACTTGAATGTGTCCAACCTAGGATATCTTTCTTATTAAACCAGTCATCTAGCCTGGCAGAGGAGTCATGTACCGAGGAGTGAAAGGTGTTGGCTTGGTCATGGGGTGCATCGCCCTCCAAATGTCCACCATGTCATTCTCTCATGGCCATGATTCTCAAAGCCTGGTTGTGTTTGCGGGCCAAACCCTGGTGCAATCAAGTAGCGGGTTTCGGATTGCATTGTGTCCCCCCTCCCAATAGCAGTGTGCGCATGTTCAACATGTGAATGTGAAAGATCAAGTGTGTAAAAAACCCATTCGGGACCATCTGTGTTCGGGGCGTAGGAGTTAACCAGAGTAATCCGTACGGAGCCAAACAACCCCTGGACTAAGAGGTATCGCCCCTGATGGTCTAAGAGCTTATATAAGTGATGGAAGTTAGTAAATCTGTGAATTAGTATAGTCACTTCTCTAGAGTAGGTCAAATAGAAGGCAAAATACCAATGGTAGAGGCCCCCCGCCTTGTTTAGGGGCATATTCCGTGCGGGAGCCAAGTGTGTTTCTTGGAGAAAGACCAGATTGATCTGATGTGTTGTCAAATATGCCAAAACCTGGCGGCACTTTTGTGGGTTGCCTAGTCACCTAATATTCCAGGTGATGCATTTTAGAGCCATATAAAGGAATGTGCGTGAAGGGTCCTGTCACATCAGTGGTCCCATACAGGAAAGCTGCATAGGGCAGGTGTTCAATTGCAAGTGGGTCATATCGTGGGTTGTCAATTAGGCAAGCATGATAACAAAAAACATTCTCCCCCCTTCAGCCACCTCCGTCACTGGGCTCCAATTGCACGGTAAATTCCCTCCAAATATCCCATCTCATACAACATATGTAGAGACAAACACAAGTATCATATTGTAAGAAACTGGCTCTATATATACTGCACCAAAGTGAGGTACAGTGTGTATAGAGTCCAAGAGTCCCCAAAGGTAGGCAGAGGTTAAAGTTAGATAGAACCTTACTCTCTAATAGTGGTAGCTTGGTCGAGCAGTAAGGCAGTATCAGAGGACAGTGTTAAGCATTTGATGTACACACAGTCAGCAAATGAATTCACACACAAGAAATGAACTCTAGGCCAATTGTTTTTGTATAAAAAAATATACTGTTATTTTATTTTAGAACCAAGCAAGCCTGATACAGGTAAGCATTCAATTCTTTTCAGTAATAAGTTACTTGTTGTACACAGTTTTAAAAAGCAATGAAGATTGTACTGGATTTGATTTACAGGGGATGCAGTAGGTTGCAATACTTAGTAAATGGAGTACATTGAAATGATTTGCTTTTTAAGGTAAATGCAGGTAAAATTACTTTTGCGTTACTTTTGTAATCCAGTGCTGGACTCCTAGATTCAGCACTGGGACATTTACTTAAAACAGGTAAGTAATTACGTTTTTGTAGTTTGTACGATTTTTAGAGAATATTTTCAGATTTCAAAAGTCCACACTTAGAAACCTTTTGGACCAGTACATTGAAATACATAGGCTTTTCCTGTAAATTGCAGGTAAGTTACTTTTCGGATTACTTTTTCTAACAGTGCTGGATCCTAGATTCAGCACTGGGACATTTCCTGAAAACAGTTGAGAAAATGCGTTTTAGTTAGATGTACGATTTTTAAAGAATATTCTTGTATTTCAAAAGTTGACACGGAAACTTTTTCACATAGAACCACCAATGTTATCCTATGGAAGGAAATTCAATTCACAGGTAAGTTACTTTTACGTTACTTTTCCTACTCAGTGCTGGATACCTAGATTCAGCACTGGGACCTTTCATGCAAATAGTTGAGAAAATTCGTTTAGGTTATTTGTGCGATTTTTAAGGAATATTCTTATTTCAAAAGTCGACACTTGGAAACTTTTTGGGAGAAAAAAAGTGTCAATGTTATCCTATGAGGATAAACAGGTTATGGGTTTCGAGGTAAGTATTCGGTCTTTGGAGTTAGGGTTCTGGGGTCAGACTCAGGGGTCTCCCAGGGTCAGTGATGCACTGTTGTTGCACCCTCAGCGGCACTAGGGCGGCTGGGTGCAGAGTGTTGAGGCCCAATGTTATCCTATGGAGGATAGGGGGTCTCCGGTTCGTGGCTGCTGGCAAGCAGGCCACTGGGTTGTGGGAGCAAAGCTCCTAGGGTTTAGGTCAGGGCAAAAGGGGAAACAAGTAGGCACAAAAGGTGCACCCTCAGCGGCACTGGGGCGGCCGGGTGCAGAGTGCTGTTTCGACGTCCGAGGCCCTGTTTTCTATGGAGAGCCTCCGGTTTGAAGAAGCACTGCAGGCTCTGGGACGAGGACCTTCTGGGTGCGACCACCACTTCGAGGGGTAAGTTGGGATGTCTTGGGTTGGTTAGGCACCGTTGGTTGGGGCACACTAGGCCGTGGGGCGTCGGGTGCAGGGGTGCCTTTTAGGGTCGGATTTTCTTACCCGCTCTGGTCGCGGTAGAGGGGGGGCCTCTGGATTGAGGCTGCAGGCGTCGTCTTGGAGGCTTGAGGCAGGTCAGGAGTCACCGGATCTCGGGTCAGGATCGCCGGGGTGACCTTCTTGTGGTGTTTTTCCACTCGAGCTCGGGCCGGGTTCGGCGGGTGCAGAGTGGGCTGGATTCGCAGTGTCCAGCTGGAGCCAGAAGCTGCAGTTTAAACACGACCGGTGTTCACGGGAGAAACAGTCTTGGAAGTGAAGGCAGGCAGGTCCTCCGGGGTTTGTGAGGTTTCTGGCTGCTGGACAAGCCGGGATTTCGCAGAAGCAGGTTCGAGGGGAGACAGGCCTGTAGGGCTGGGGCCAAGTCAGTGGGCGTCGTCCTCTTGTTAGCTCTGCACGGCTCTTCGTCCTTTTCTTGTTGGTAGGCTGGATCTGCCTTCCTGGTTCAGGGCTGCCCCCTAAATACTGTATTTAGGGGGCGTTTTAGGGGTCTTTAGGTCAGTAGCCAATGGGCTACTGACCTTAGGGTGACTACACCCTTGGTGTGCTCACCCCACGTGGGGGAGTGAGCACAATCCCTAGTCCTGATTGGGGAGTGCCTGCCATCTGCAAGATGGCAAGCACTGGAGAGTGTGCTTCACCTCGCCTCCCCCACCTGAGGGGTGGAGTTGGCAGAGGTGGGCACACCTCCAGGGCTGGCTAGTATTTCCCGCCTGTCATCGCGCCGAAAGGGAGGGGAGACTGGAAGGGGGCCTGCTCCTGATGGCAGGAGAGGCGGGGGGGGGGGTCGCATTACAAAGGCTGCCAGGCCTTTGAAGCTCCCCTGCCACAGATGGCTCTACCTGGCCTGGGGGAGGTGTGTACACCTCTGCCCAGGAAAGGCTTTGTTTCTGGGCTCAGGGAGCGTAGGCTCCCACCCTAGGGGTCCAGAAACATGTCTTGTGGTGGCAGGCTGGTGTGTACCAGTCGGGGAACCCACCAGAAGCTGGTCGTTTTTCAGGAGGCATCTCAAAGATGCCCTCTGTGTGCATTTTTCATTAAATCCCACACTGGCATCAGTGTGGGTTTAATGTGCTGAGAAGTTTGATACCAAACTTCAGTTTTCAGTGCAGCCATTATGGTGCTGTGGAGTTCGTAATGACAAACTCCCAGCACCATATACTCTTAAAGGCAGCAATGCACCTACAATGTCTAAGAATGGACTTAGACACTGTAGGGGTACAGGGCTCATGCACCTGTACCCTCACCACTGGTATAGTGCACCCAGCTAGAGGGGTGACTGACCTATGCCAGGGCAGTGGGTTGTAGGCATGGCCCACAGAGGTGTGTGCCATGTCGACTTCACTTTGTTCTGCACCAAAACATGCAGCCTGCAAAGGCAGTGTGTGTGTGTGAAGATACAGGGCCTCTAAGGGTGGCACAATAAGTGCTGCAGCCCTTAGAGGTCTTCCCTGGTCACAGTGCCCTGGGTACCTGTGGTACCATTTACCAGGGGCTGACCTGTGGCCAGAGATGTCAATTGGGTACAGTTTTGGGGAAGAACACTGGCCCTGGGAACCTGATTGGCAGGGACCCAGGGCACATCAAGTCAAAGTGCATCAGTGGTCTGGCAAAAAGTGGGGGGTTACTGCAACAGAAACCCACTTCCTTACACATCAATGAAGTTTCATGGCATTCCGCCGAGAAGGGTCAGATAACCTACAAAGAAATAGGTACTGTTCTGAGAACCAGAGGTGTCTGTACCACCAAGGAGCATAACAGTAGAAAAATATATTCCCTAGCCTCCAGTGGGCTCTCAGTTCACTTGGGGCGAAAGCCTGGCAGTTCTCATCTCGCACAAAAATTACATGCCACAGTTAGTGCACAAGAAGGTGACAAAGCCTCGCCTAGCGCCACTTCGGTTCACTATATCACTAAGGCACTATGCCTGTGGGCATGAGCATCTTGGTGGGGTGTTACCGGCAGTTTTGCGATGCTTGTTCGGAAGTGAGGTTGTTTCTTTAGGGTCTTTGATGATCAGCGTTTTGTCCTTTAGCGAGAACTGTAGCCGTGCCGGGTACAACATGGCATATGGGATGTCCATCTTCTGCAGTTGTTTCATGGCCAGAGAGAATTTGCGATGCACGTCTTGCACACTCTGAGTAAAGTCTGGGAAGAATGGCAAGGTTATGCCTTCCTAGTTAGGGGGCTTCTTTCTAGCAAGTCAAAGGATAGTGTCAGTCTCTGTAGTTTAAAGTTTTGCAATGACAGGAGGCAGAGGACTGCCCTGGACCAGTCTAGAGGCTAGCGTGCGGTGTGCTCTCTCCACCACTAGCATGCGGGACAGAGAGTCTGCCCCAAAGATTTCACGAAGCAATTTTTCTATGTAGTCCCCTGTTCTCCCCCTTCAGCATAGTTTCTGCAACTCCTAGGATTCTGATATCGCTCCTGCAGGAACGAGTCTCCAATATTTCAAAGATTTGTTTAATCTTTTCCATTTCTGTTGCCATCTCTTTTAGAAGCTTGTTGCGCTATGTGGCATTATCTTCTACCCCGGATATTCGGCGTTCTACTTTATCGATGCATACCTGCTGGCAATACTTAAGTTTCTTCGTATCGTTCAGCCAGCAGGTGAGGGAGTAGATTTTCAAATCAATGGTCGATGAGCTGGACTTCATTTCCCACAGAAGAGAAGGGAACTCGTGGAAAGCCAAGGACTCTGCTGCCTCGCCTCCATCTGCGTCTTGGCATTCTGCATCTTTTGGCGGTCTTCAGTTTTTCCAGGCTTCAAAACTCAGCAGGGATTGCCAGTCAGGTTTGCCCTCAGTAGAAGCTGTAACAGTTCCAAGGTAGGGGTCCCATGTCTCTATCCTGTTAAGTTCCCAAATCGCAGTTTAGAACATGATGTTATCAGTGCAGAGCTATGATCTCCGGGCCCATCAATTCACCGTGCAAAAGCACCCTGCCGTTAAGAGCTGCCCAGTATCTTATGGGCTCCCGCCACCCCCACTCTGCTTGACATCATTCATCCAGGGAGGCGGACTGTGCGTTTAAACACCCACTGGCTGCCTGCCTCAGAGGCCAGGGCTCGCCCAGATACCACTGTCTCCCGGGTTATGTCTCTGGCCCCACAGGGCCCATGTGGCACTGTCTATCACCACCTCAGGAGATGTGCCCATGTATGCCCACTCCACCGCAGCTGCCTGGAGGCTAAGCAGGCTACAGCACGGCTTGACTTCTTCCAGAGCAAGCTACGCTCCGGGGCCAGCAGTCACGGCTGGTGTTGCCTCTGGTTCTCCTCAGACCAGCGTGAGTGAGGTGGTGATAGTTCAGGATTTTCACTACGGCCCATGGAGCAGATTCACAGAGCTGCCATCTTTTTCAGGTTTAGTGCCCCCACCATCCTCCATGCTTTTGAGTGAGAATTGAACGTTGGCATACATAGTTTTCATGAAAATATAGGAAAAACATTGTAATCCGGCATCACAAATGCAGGCGCATGACAAACTTAATTTTCTAAATGCATCAAGACAATCAAATGGTATCGGGTCCTGTACATCATTACAATTTAACCTTAAAGGTTTAGCAATCAAGGAAAAGGTTGGAATCCACCGACTGTGCCCAACAATTCGAAGAAACATCTGAACCTTCCTCTGGGTGTTTAGCAGTCCGAATTTCACAATTGTAGAAATGAGTTCTTTAGAGACTTTCCTCACACCCTTTTCAATATGGTGTCCAAGATAAAGGACTTCTCTTTTGCAATACCGCATTTGGGTCAGCGCGACTATGCCCATTATCAGCTAAATGGGCTAACAAAGCAATCGTATCCAGGTTACAATCCTCTTACGTTTTGGATGCAATTAATAAATAGTCAATATATTGGACTAAGTCCAAGTTAAATAGAAATTTTAAACTCCATCTTTCTTTGGGGTTTGTGAGAAAATTGAAGTGTTTTACACTACACGTGAACTCTTAAAAAATTGAAATGTGAAGAGGTACAGAGTCCTTATTCAATGGAATTGAGAAAAACACTTTGTGTAAGTCAATGACTGTATACCATTCTGCATCTGATGGAATTTAGAATATTTCGGTACCACTGGACAACTAGAAACTATTTTGTTATTCTTTCAAAGATCCTGTATGATGCTCTATTGACATTCAGCTTTTTAATTCCCATCACTGGAGAATAGCAAGGACTACCAAGCACTTCACGGATAATTCCCTGCTCAATGTTTTCCAATCCATGATTTCATTCCTTCTTCGGTCTCTTTCGTAAGCCTGTACTGCCTCATTCTAGGAATATTTAATCTGGTTTAATATTTATTTTCGCTGGTTCCACTCTTAATCCAATCTCTTTACCAGTGTAATCCAATACCTCTTTAACAGTGCATCTTAAATCCAGAGGTTGATATTTTGCCAAGACTGGGTACGACAAATATTTGGGGAGTTTTATATAGCGCGAACTAGACCCAAGGGTATCAGAGTGCTTTACATGAGCACCAGTTGCATTGCAGATGGACAAATTCATCTTTTGTTAGGCACAGGGAGGTTAAGTGATTTGACCAGAATCACTGGATGTGGAGTGTCCCTGCCGAGACTCAAACCCAGTTCCCAATATTCTAGGTCGACCGCTATTGCCGTTATGCCACATCCAGTGTACAATATATTACGAGATTCATTTTGCAGAGAAGAGTCCATCCACAAATTCACGGGACTCTAATCATAATATGAAGTGATTCTCCATCTGGCCTATTTGAACAGGAACATTTGCTGTAAACCGACTAACAAATTGTTAGTTGCTGATCCCTACATCTTGGACTTCTCTCCCGAGAGAGGTAAGTTTCGGACTTCCACAGAACTATAGAATGAGTTGCCCCATATAAATCAGGAATAAAATGGAGTGGCTATGGTCTTCTCCATCAATATATGGACCACTGTGGTCTACCTTTAAGACTGTTCCAAGCAAGCAATTCTCCTCTCCCCTCAGTCATGGTGAACTATTCCCTAGCATCTCATTCAAAATTATAGTAATTCTATTGGTACCCTTCATTATATGACATTTTATTTCTCATATTTTGTAGCATTACTAGGACTGTTGGCATGAGCATTCAGAATTTCTGATTCTGCATATTCTGTACTGAATTCAGCATATTCGATATATTGTCTCGGTTTGTTGAATCCAATCTGAATTTGCCTCTATTCTATTGGGATGTCTACACTACCTCTTTCAGTGTCTTATTCTCCCACAACAATGGCACACTACTCTGTCAACATTTACATTCATCCCATTTTCTTTACCTCATCCCATTATGTACAAAGTTCATATTTGAGCCCATTTTATTCCATGACCCTTTCTCAAACTGTTGTCTATGTGATCATTTTTTCTTTTAACTTCCTTTTCCATATCTCAAAATAATCACTACTATTTTTTGCCAACATCAACATCTCATGTATGCCCTTTGCCAACACAACTCACTGTTGAATAGGATTACTGATCTTCGACCTCAAATCATTTACAGAAGCAGAAACAAAACCTCCAATTCCTTCTTTCTTGGAATTCTCCACTCAGCTGTGTCTCTTGTAAACATGCATCAACCTCTCATAATATGAATGCACTGATCCATTAGGCTCCTGTGTTGTCCTCAAATTCTTATCCCAATTTATAACCCTTTCAGGAACGCGCTTTTTCAAATATTTAAATCACAGCAGTGTATTTCTCTGTAGCTGGCGTATCCTTAGGACTAAGCCCAGCTGGTTCTTGTGCTTGCCATCTAATACCAACCTTACATTCTAACCACAGATCTCCAGGGTCCACAATTTCAAACAACGTATTTAAATCAGCTCATATCAGGGCAATGTGTGTTTTCTTACAACTTTGGAAAATTGTGTGTGAAGACATACAAATGAGCCCTTGTCCATGGGAAAGGCAACAGATTCCATCCATGAATTTCCCTTGAAGGAAATAGCAAAACCAAAATTATCCCTGCTTCTGAATCTCTTGCTACATTTCTCACTTTTCCTTCAGTCTATTTCATTATTTTATTTGCGGTCCCTTTCTTCCATCTATCTTGATATTTCTTCAAATCACTCCAGTCTCTCGTTCAATTAAATCTTTAATTTGAGCTCTCAAAGTGAGCAGTGTCATCTCTATCATGTGTTAAAGCCATTTTATAATTTTGTTTCACATTTTTCATTGCAGATGTCAATTTCTAATTCATTAGTTAATTCTTCTAATTTGTCATGTGTTCATTAGCACATCTCGCAGCTTCTTTTTTTCAAATACCTCATTATCAGCATTGCAAGTCAATAATCTGTTCAGGTCCACATTACCTTGAAACCTTTCACCAAATTCTATTTTCAAAACGCCAATACAAATATCTGTAGGTGGTGGGTCTACTATCACTGCTCTCACAGAAAGATTGTGTCTGATCCTCTGGTAACCCATTTCCACTTGTGTTCGGCATTGCCATTGTAATTTCTGTTGGCGCACTTAGGGTAACTAATAAAAGCCTGTAATATAGTAGTGTCTCCCCAGCACCTTTATCAACCCCTACAGCAGTGTGGCTAGTCTGCATTGATCCATCTGTATATGAAGGTCTGGAATTCAACAGCTCACTAGTAAATTTGTCATCATCTGACCCCTCATCCTTCTAAGTCTTCTCTTTATACTACTACTTTACAGTAACTGTAGTGGGAAAGGTCTTTACACATTTATGCATATTCTCTCTAACCTCTCTCTTGGAGACTTAATTTACTCATGCAGACTCTAAATGACTTTATATTTATAGATCTCTTTTTCCTTTCCCTTTCAGTGACCATAAAATTCCATTTGTTAAGCGCTTCAAACCAATTAGTTCTGGGCAAATACATGGTCTAAAAAAATAAAAAAATAAAGTTTAAAAATTGTAAGTGAATTCTAATAGAAACAGTAAAGCCTCGTGCTGTATATTGATTCCAGTCAGATCCAAATGCATGTGTAATACCCACCTTATTTCATATGCTGGCATTCCTTTACTCGGTAATTTGTGACCCTCTCTAGGTATACAATCTTTAGATTTGGGCTTTGCAAATACCCCACCCATGATTTACACAAATTCACAACAAAATACAGAAAACATACTTGGCAAGCAACCACCAATGCTAGTGCACCTCCGTCACAGGTCAGTCTATCACACTGTGACAATGCCAGCAACCAACCAAACAGAGGACAGCTTTGAGGTGATGTCTCACCAATCCCAGCGTGGCACCATGGCACAGCAACCAATCAGAGCAACTTCTTTGTGAAAGGAAACAACTATGTAACCACTTTAAACCACACAAAATCAATAAACCCTAGTCTGTTTACCCTAGGAAAGAAAACGTCCGTGCAGAGAGTAAAATAATTCGGCCAAAAAGCATAAAATCTCAGAAAACCAGGAAATCTTGGTCAAAACCACAATTCATAGAAAACAGACATCCGATCAGCGACAGTCTACCCTAGTCAGTGTACTCACCCCTGTGCACGTCAGAGCAAAGTACACCAACTTATATTAGGAACACAACCTAGAAAAAAAAACTTGTTAGTTCAGAATCCCTATAGATGTGTATGCGGAGCCTCGCTCTACACACCGCAGACACAATCTATCAAGAATTTGATTTACGACGAATCTGATAATCAAACCAATCTGATGAAATATCAAATGAGATCACAAATATGAATAGTCCATCAACACAACAGTAATCAATGCACCAATAGAACCCACAATCATTGCATACCCACACAACTCCATGCAAAAACAGAAATCCATCATTGCAGTCTCAGACTTCAATATTCACTCAAACTCAATTTCTCCCTCTTCATACTTACACTCCAAATTCATTCAAGAATCCACAGCCAATACAGCTAGTCACTTCCCTAAAAGAGCAGACATAGTTGGCAAACTTCCAAAAATCTTTTCTTCTCCAAGCTGGGCATTAACTCCAAAACTACAAAAGCATTTAGGAGGGCCCTTTAAAGAGGAGATGCTCTTATTCAAACCATCTGCTACCAGAAGCCCAAACAAATTTAGTGAGTGCCCCAATATTTTATACACCCTGATTTTTACCTCCGGTAGTTTGGCTCCGATTTCTAATTAATCTAGCAGGAAGAGACTACTCAACATTAGGTCCAACAATTAGAGTAGAACCTCAATAAAAACAGGGACCTCAAGAACTGAGCTCTAGATCAGAATTAAGTTAAAAATATTTAATAAAGAACTGTTAATACAACAATACAGGACAAATGCACAATCTGCCATAAAGGCTCAGATACATATACTAAAAATCCCTATGCAAGAGGTTAAATCTCTTTATATTCTAAAATGCAAAGTCATAAAAAGTACTGACAATATTCTGAGGGGAAAAGTCTCGAAATAACTTGACAGTCTGGAGGTGTACAACAACATGAAACATTTCTCAAACAAAAGCTCATGGAATTACAGGCCTACATCAGAACGTCCTACAGAAGTCCTTCAAAATGATACCTTGGGTACACGGTGGAAGGTTTCATTCACGATACATGCTTTCTAGGACAATACACTGTCATAGCACCCTGTGCTCTTCAGAAATTGTGAGGAGAGAAGACTTGAAGCAGGTCTCTGATTAGGAAGGGGAAATGAGCAGGAACAAGGTGATCAGAACTAAAGAAACTTCATTCTATTTAAAACGGAGCCTAATCAAAAATGGATTATAACTATTTAGCATTAATTGCACTTCCAACCTACCTAATAAAATTGTTTCAAGTGAATTTTCATTAGTACATCAATTACAACCATATGCATCACCAATATGCACAAGTAATTTATCACCAAAATTTGCACATAAGAAAAAAAAAAACTTCAGGTCAAAACTTATTTGCACATGGCTGGTGTCAGACTTGGCCTCTTCTGCAGGGTCATCCTCAAACTTTTTGCCTTCACCCTCCTGTTTTCTGAACCCATTTTGGTTGCCTTTTATGACACTGCGCACTTTAAAGTGCTTGTGCTCTATCCTTAAAACATGTTAGAATTGGCATACACCCAACTCACCCATTTAATTTACTTTTGAGTCCCTAGTAAAGTGGTACTACACGTACCCAGGGCTTGTAAATTAAATGCTATTAGTGAGCCTGCAGCACAGATTGTGCCACCCACTTAAGTAGCCCTTTAAACTGGTCTCAGGCGTGCCATTGCAACCTGTGTGTGCAATATTAAACCGCAATTTCCACCTGGCAAAATAAAGCTTCTGCCAGGCCCAAACCTTGCTTTTCAATACATATTAGTCACCCCTAGGGTAGGCCCTGGACAGCCCGGAGGGCAGGAGGTGTATTTAAAAAATAGGACATGTACTGGAAGTTTAACATGTCCTAGTAGTGAAAAACTCCTAAATTTGTTTTTCACTACTGCAAGGCCTACCTCTCCCATAAGATACCATTGCAGTTACCTTGTTACATTTAATGAGCTGTAACTTCCAAATGGGAACAGGTAACCAGTTCATGTTTGGGTTGGTGGAATTGTAATAAAAAAATTCTTATGGTAAAGTCAGAATTTGTTACAATTTTGAAAATGCCACTTTTAGAAAGTTGGCGATACCAAAGGGGATGATGGACGGAGCGCTTGAGCTAATCAAACACTCACCCCCAGTCAACTGATCTGGGTTTAATCCATCATCATTCTTTAGCTCACTCCACCACCTCAGTTCAGACATGGCCATATGCAAATCAGTCTGACCCTGTGCCTCATGGGAACAGTCCAGCCCGAACTGCCAAGCCACGTCTTCCCTGGACCGGAAACAAGCATCCTGGGACCGGTTTCGGGCTAACAGCCCTCATCAGCCAGGCTAGCTTGAATCCAGTGGCAAAGTGAGCAAGGGACCCACGTCTGGGCATACCCTGCCAACTTAGGGCGAACAAAGCGATACCAAAGGGGATGATGGACGGAGCGCTTGAGCTAATCAAACACTCACCCCCAGTCAACTGATCTGGGTTTAATCCATCATTCTTTAGCTCACTCCACCACCCCAGTTCAGACATGGCCATATGCAAATCAGTCTGACCCTGTGCCTCATGGGAACAGTCCAGCCCGAACTGCCAAGCCATGTCTTCCCTGGACCGGAAACAAGCATCCTGGGACCGGTTTCTGGCTATTCAGCCATCATCAGGGTATGCCCAGACGTGGGTCCCGTGCTCTCCATGCCACTGGAATCAAGCTATCCTGGCTGAAGAGGGGTGAAACCCCGAAACCGGTCCTAGGATGCTTGTTTCCAGTCCAGGGAGGACCTGGCTTGGCAGTTCGGGCTGGACTGTTCCCATGAGGCACAGGGTCAAGACTGATTTGCATATGGCTGGGTTCAAACTGGAATGGCATGGTGAGCAAAAAAACGATGGATTTAGGCCCAGATCTCTGTACTGGGGTGAATGTATGACATTGTTCTGCATTCTGTCCATCAACTGTTGTTTTTGCACTTTTAGAAAGTTGCCATTTTCCAGCCTTAGCCATTTAGTGCCTGTAGCCTGTCTCTGGGTCACATGGCTGGATGTAGCTAACAATTGGGCTTTGTGTATTCCTCATAGATAGTCACAATAGGGAGCTTAGGTGTACCTGGATGGCCATAACTGGCAGGATAGGCGGGCGGACCTGGGCACAGCCCTACTAAACACTTTAATAGACTGACCTGCCTCCACACAAAGGACCGCATAACCGCTGTATTTAGACTGGAGGCAGGAAACTTGTGCACTTCAAATGGAATCCTCTAGAAGCTTTTCCCACTTCAAAGTAGGTACTTGGTATAAATATTAGATCTCAGACACTAGCTCTTCAGTACACTACTGGTCATGTGGAGACCATGCGAGGAAAAAACTGCTGTGCTGCGGAAAGGACTGCCAATCTGCTGGATTACTGCATTACTGGATTACTGCCCTCCTGCCTGAGTCAGAGGGACTGGATTTGCGCCTGAACACAGGACTCCCAGAGTGACTCCAAGGGTTGGTCTGCTGGCCTATTGTTTAAGAGCCACATGGACATAACAGGCTCCCAACTACATGAACCAGCACCCATATCCAACTGAGTTAGCCCCTGGCCCCCTAGTCGTGACCCTTGATGTGGCCACAATCGCAAATGGGCCTATTGGCACTAAAACGGTCACTCGCAAAGCTCTGTCCCGGCTGTCACGACAACAGGATCTTCTTGCTACAGTGACAAGTGGCCAGGACACCTGGCCTGCTCTTCCTGCTACAACAACCATCCTCGACGCTTCCTTGATCCTCACGGCCCACTCCACCATTAATGCGACTCTGCGCTTGACTGAGAAGGTAACTTTTGAAAAGGACTAAACTGATACCAGTCTCAGAACTGCGCTCAACCGCAGTTGGACTGAACGTGCGACTTTATCCCGGTCTGGAACGATCAGATATTCGCAAGCGGCACTTTGGGCTTTTTGGCGCTATTTTCACTTGCATTTTTTTAAATTGCACATCTTCAGTTCACCTGATTGAATGTCATTTTGGTCTGGATTTATTAAATATTGTTCTATTTTTCAAAATTGGTGTGGGTTTTTCCTTGTGTTGTGTTTTCACTTTATTTCTGTTTGAAGTGCTGCATAATTACTTTACACATTGCCTCCAAGTTAAGCCTGAATGCTCTATGCCAAGCTATCAGAGGGTTGAGCACATGTTAATTTGGGGGGTTGCTTGTGCCTCACTCGGACCAGGATTGTGGTTGCTGCTTGAGTAGGGTTTCACCCCCTCAACCAGTAACCCAATTTGTCACAGTAGGGTCCAAACTGAGTTGGCACTGTGGGCGAAAAACGATGTTTTGGAATGCGGTCCGGAGCAATTGCTGGTGCCTGAGATTAATTCAGGCATTGCATCCATCACCTTGTTGTTGCATATATCTATAGTACTGCACAAAAATATTACATATCAATATTGCAGCACGTAAAACATGCGAAAAAACCATAACGGATCACCACTACAACATAATGCCACTCAACAAATATGCACTAACATTCTTGTAACACATTGCAACTCCAGAAATCTGCTTTTGTTATACTGTAACGAAGGACATTAAATACTGCTAGTTAAAAATGTTGCATAATTCGAACCCTTAAATCATGAAGGAAATGGAGGAATATCTATCAAATTCTGTTGTAGGTGCAGCCCTAGAGGAGCCGGTCTTGGTTACAGCAGTGTAGAATAGCACTGAAGGATTAGGTTTAGTCAGAGCACTGGCATGAGAAGCTTCATTTCAATGTCTACAAACAATATTGAAGACATTGCTCCATGCAAACAGAGGCTTACACCGACCCCTTTGCAGCAACCAGTCTAACTGCATCATTGCTTGAGGCAGTCATTACATTGCACTTAAGACATGGATATAGCCCAAATATGTGCACGATATGCAGATTGCTTTCGTTCATAAATACCGAGAATAAAATACTTTGAAAAATAGCCGTGGAAATCTATGAAGAGTTTTTTTTTTTTAAAGTTGTGTCACTAATAAATCGTGCTCTATATGTTGCGATTGTCCACCTCGATGCTGAAGAGGCATTCCACTCTGTGGAACATGTTTGATTGCGATTAGAAAAATTCATCCTTGGTCCAAACATTTGTAAAATGATTTGAAAGTACAAAGACCCAACTGTTCTGGCTGTTACTAATGAGGAGCCATCGAAATGGTTCCAGCTCACAAGAGTAATATGACAGGACTGCTCTTTCCTCACTATTTTTTGCTATGGGCATTGAATCACTTGCAACACAAGCTATGTATGCGTTGAGAGGAGGTCTTGCAACGATAGCAGCCCAAAACAAGGCCATCATATGTAAATCTGGGATCTTGATAGGATCATCTCATTTCTGATGCAGATTATGGAAATTGGTCATAGCCCTGGCAAATGTTCCCTCTAATGTATTTTCCCTGTGTGCAGCAAGAAACACTGTGCATGCCTACCCCAGGCCATGTGCAAACCTCCTGCTGGGTAAACTAGCTTAAGGTTAAAAGCAAAATACGAGTGGTCCTACTAGGCATTTTGTTTTCTTTGTGCGAAACGTAAAGTAATTTTAGCAAAATGTTTTGCCAAAGCAGATTGTACACACAACTAGACATACAGCAAGCACGTCTTCCAAATAGCAAACTATTTTTGAGCTTCCTACCCAATTTACAGTTATTTTTCACATAGCTCTAGCGGTTGCCAAAAAGATCAATTTCTTAACATCGCTTGGTAGGAGTCGTAGAAATTCAATAACTGCTGAAAATGAAAAGTAACAAAGCATATTCTATGACAGCGAACTACATTCTAGGCACTTTTGCTCTGGGACTTCTAATGGTGATGAGTTAAAGTTGTTGGAGTATCATGTGCCTTATGTGAAGTGCCTAGAGATCAACAGAAAATTAAAATGTTGTGGACTTGGGCAAATTCTTCACATTATTGGTATGGTTGGACAGTTTTGAGGCCATAGCGTTGGCAATACAGTGTTAAGCACATCTCAGAACATAACACGGAAGCATTGCCTTGCGGAAGAGGGATTTGGGAGAAGTTTAAAAATTTGATGGCTGAGCACACAAATCTCAAGTCTCCCTGAATAGAACAGTTTCCCTAGTTAAAAAATGTAATCTCCTCGCAGATGGACATCTCATAAATGGCCATAACCACAACTTAAATACTAAAAAAACATTAGCCTGTCAGAAATTGCTATAATTCCCGGGTTCCCTAAAATGAACATTAGCACTTAAAATGAGTGACAAAGAATATACACACTAAATAACTTGGAAAGAATCACTAAGTTCTTATCTGTCATTTAAACCTGCAGTGTGGTGGTCTATAAGTGCTAACTCACTACAACATATATATCAAAGGAGTAGGGACATGAAGAAACGTGCTCAAGAGTTTGCAGGGTGACACTGCTCCGTAAACCCGATTCTCCATATTCCCAGTTCCAACTACAAAAATAAAAATGCTGTGCTTTACATGAACAATGCCACGGTATTAATACTTTTGAGGAATTCATATCCACCCTTATAGAGCTTTATTATGAGTTGCCTATATTACAAAGTAATTCTTAACATGATAAATACAGATCCCACTGGGTGCAGTATTTAATGGGTGCAGTATTACCTCCCTATAACAGTTCCACACTGCAAAAGAGGGGATACTGCTATAATATTCCATGCTTACCCGTTTCTGAGGTGCGAAGCTACTAATGTACAGTATTTTCCCTGCATAAATTATGTCAGTCCAGCATAACTTGAGGGAAAAACGTGAAGAATTACTTTACCTTTTGTAATCCCGATTTGGGTGCTAAACCCGGTTTGCTCCCAAATCTGGATTATTCATCTTCCTGTCCTGAGGGCCTAGGAATCCATTACATAAAACAGAAAATGCTTTGCTGTTGAAAAATGTAAATCTTACATTTGTTACCAAAGACACAACCATTTGGATTATGGGTTAAGCAAATTATGTGGAATGATCATTCACAAACCTTCCAACAGCTTACATTCACACAGCCTCGTTGATGCAACTCAGTCTTGGGACTTCCAGCTGTATATTCTCACACAGCTCCAGCAATGTTCTTCAATCACAGTGCTTACTTCAGTCAGAGTTCACACTATTCCACTGATGTCTCATTGATCACCTCAAACTGCATTCTCCCACCTCCGACATACACCTCTGTTAGAACTGACTGAATTTACTCAGCTCCACTGAGACATTGTCACAGGGCTGCCATAGGAATTTGGGTAACTGATTGAGGGGGTACCCTGCTTTTTAATCTATTTTTATTCATTTTATGGTACTGTATTTTACTATGTACGCTTTTATGATACGCTGTGAATCGAAAAAAGTTATCGATTGAGGGGGTGAAACCCTACTCCAGCAGCAACTGCAATCGCTTGTGAAACACAAGCATCCGTAAATTAACCAGTGCTTATCCCTCTATTAGCTTGGCAGAAAAGCAGTTAGGCTTAACTTAGATGGAATGTGTAAAGTATTTACAGCAGCACTTCAAACCATAAAAGTGAACACAAGAAAAATCCCAAACAAATTTTGAAAAACAGTAAAATTTAAAGGACAAAACGTAAATCGGTAGAATCGGAGATATGCAATTAAAAATAATTTAAGGAAAAATAGTGCCTAGAAGCACAAAGCACCCACTGTGTTTATCTGGTTGCACCGGGACAAAGTCACAAGTTCAGGCTGACTGCAATTAAGTGAGGCTGGATACAGGGACCAAGTTAGACCCACTGAACAAAGTACCATAAATCCAGGTGCGCTGAGAGATTCTGCGTAGCACAGCAGCAGCTTTGAGGAGGTTGCTGTGCTGTGATGCAGAGTTGTGCGTCATAGTCAAGGATGCAGTCGATGAAGGGCTTGCGATGCGAAGGCCTGCACGGAGGATGCGTCATTCAGCGACAGTTCCAATGAAGCTGCAGGTTGCGATGCGAGGCCCTGCGTTGGGGATGTCGTGGTTTCAAAGTGGCTGCTAGAAATGCATTGTGCTGCATCGGGTCTGCTCACAAGACCACAGCTGGGCTGGCAGAGCACCTTCAGGCCCACTTCCAAGGGTCCACGACTAGAGTGGCACCACTTGGGGGGGGAAGGGGTGGGGAGAAGGACTCCAGGTACTGGGTTCTAAGTGGTTGGAGCTTTCTCTGTCCCAGAGGTTCTGATCAGGCGGCCAGCTAACTAGTCCTTGGAATCACTCTGGTGGTACTGGGTTCAAGATGCAGGTCTAGTCCTCTTCACTCAGGCAGCAGGGCAATAGAGTACCAGTACTTCTTGCGCAACAGTAATTGAGTCTTCCACATGGCCATGGCCAGAAGTATACTAAAGAGTTGTTTCAAAGGATCCAATATACCTGGTGCCCACTTCAAAGTAGGAAAAGGTTCTTGAGGCTTTCACTCCTAGAGGTGCTCGGAATTTCCCATCTTCCTGGCCCCAGCTGGTCTGCGGTCACAAAAGATTAATGTCAAACCCTTTGTGAGTGTGCTTAGGCAGAGCCTTTGTGATGTGCAAGTGTGCTACGTGACACATCCCCCCTCATCAAGTCAGATGGACGATCCTGCCAACAACTATTTCCCTTTGCCTAACTGTCTGGGAGCAATACACAAAGACAAATTGCCAGCTACACCTAGTCATGTGACTCTGAATACAGGCACCAAATGGTTAGGACAAGAAAACGCAAATTTTCGAAAAGTGGCCATTTCAGAGTTGTGACTTCAGACTATACTTTACCATGAAAGAGGGTTTTAAAATACAATTCTTTAGACACCAAACTCCACATACCCATCTGCTCACAATTGAAAGTTATTACTTATTAAATGTAATAAGGTAATTCAATGTCATCCTATTGGAGAGGTAGGCCTTGCAGGAGTGAAAAACGAATTTAGGAGTTTTTCACTACAAGGATTTGAAAAACTTGAAAGTAAATGTCCAACTTTTTAAATACTCTGCACCTTGCCTAGGGCCTCCTCTAGGGGTGACATGTATTATAAAGGAAGGTTTAGGCCTGGCAAAAGGTTTATTTTGCCAGGTCGAAATGGCAGTTTAAAACTGCACATGCAGGCTGCAATGACATGCCTGAGACCGGTTTACAAAAAGGCTTGTTACGCGAGTAGCACAGAGTGCTGCCGGCCCACTAGTAACATTTAATTTACGGGCCCTCAATACATGAGGTACCACTTTACTAGGGACTTACAAGTAAATTAAATGTGCCAATTGGGTGTAAGCCAATTTTACCATGTTTAAAGGCGAGAGCATAAGCACTTTAGTACTTGCTTGCAGTGGTAAAGTGCACAGCGTCCTAAAAGCCAACAAAACCGGTTTCAGAAAACAGGAGAGTTAAGGCAAAAAGTTTCTGGATGACCCTGCAGAGAAGGCCAAGTCCAACAGCTGCTTTTATTCACAATTAACATTTGATGTTACACTGCTACACTTATACAGCTTTGACAGTGTGTGTCTCGTTTACAGAGTTGCCAGTCCACGTTTACACAGCTTTGACAGTGCACCTGCCTTCAATCAGCATTCAACGAGCTCTGACAAAGAGCACTGTTACAGGACTCCTTGCACACCATCATTTCTCTGTTGCAGGTATGGCACAAGGAAGCACAGATTCCTACATATACACCAAGTTAACTGAGCAAGGCCAGTTCAACACACTAATAAAGCGTGCTTTTACATATCATTTCATACCAGCTCTCTGCCATTTCTAAGCACTGCAAATACAGATATTACTAGCAACCAATTTATGATACTCCAACAACCTCAGAAGGATAGAGCCATGCCATGCAGGGTTCAAATTCATGATCGATAACACTGCATATCACAGCAGCAATTGTTTTGCCCACAGAGCAGTCCTTCTGATGTACACTCACAAAAGGTAACCGAATGGTGTCTGAGTAACTAAATCAAAAAGCTAGGGAGAAGGAGGAAGGGACAAACGCACTCATGTGTTGAAGACTAGAGCCCTCACTCACCCTAGGGTGACATGCTTCATCATTGGGTTCCCTCTTGCACACTGGGACCGCAAGGTACCCAGTGTTAGCTACAACTCCCCCATAGGAGAGGAGAGAGAGGTGTTGTGTCAGCCAATGTAGGGCAGAGTGAGGGGCAGAGTGCAAACAAAAATAGAATTAAACGCGAGTTAAAACTACCTTCTGGTGGACAAGATTAATCTTTTAGTGTCCCCAGTGGATAGATTAAAATAAGCTCAGTGAAAATAGGGATATGGATATTCCCTATTAGGATCAGGTCGAAATGTTTCTGCCTTAATAGACCGGAAAGGTTCTTGGCATTCCTCAGGACCGTTCGCTATGTTACTCTGCTTAGATTGTGCAAAAAATTATTTTAAAATAGGTTACCATACTTTTACTGGTATGGGAATACTCTGTGGTACCAGCTTGTAGTCAGGTCCACATTCAATTTGAGACTATTAGTCAACATCCACCTTCATAAGTCCTTTCGTAGCAGGTATCAGGACCCTTGTATCCGGTCTCCTACCGCATTTCTGAAACGCTGGAGGCCTGATGACCAGATTCAAGAGCAATGTAAAGGAATAGCATTCAGAACAGCACATGTCCCGTGCAGAAGGCGTGACAAGGATGGTCAATGGATTTGAGGGACTCCAGTGCCGATCTCCGTGCAGATACACGCGAACGATGTTTTTGGGTGTTAAATAGAAGCAGGACTGAATTATGGACCTGGCCTTTATCTAGAAACCTTGTATTCCTGCTTGAAAGACATTGCGTTATCTTGGATATCGCGTGTCTTCTTCTAAAACACTGAGGGCCTGGCCATAAATATCAAATATCTCAATGTCGGAATCACTGACACCCATTTGATGCCTTGATTCGATGTTATTGGCTCAGGGTATCTTCCCTGCAAGTGTTGATGTTTCTCTTTATTAATATCTCAAAGTTGAAAAAGTTCCTAAAGTTACCATTGTGCTCCCACTCCTCATAATTTACCTTTTGTAAACGATGCCTGCTCAGAGGTGTTTCTGCAGAGTTAGTCTTAAAACTGACCCACCAGGCTACTCAATTAGCCACATTGTCCCTCCATTCAACACGATTGTTGAAGCCTTGCCTGCCATCACCCCCCCCTCACGCCCCCCACCCTTCACAAGGCAGTGGTACAGGGAAGAAAAGAGCTTCCTTACATATAGCAACTTGCCTAGGAAGCAACACAGAGTGCAGGCCTTTTTTTAAGCTCAAAGGCCTAATTGTATTTTAGGAATGGGTGCGCATTACACAACGGAAGTGCGTTGGAGTGAAAGTGGAGCTGCGCAGACGCATAGGTGTGCACCTTAAACGGAATATAGGTCCAGGCCTCATATCGGAGATCTTTCCCATGTCCCCCAATTCCTTTAGAATAAATATCCAGTATTAGGTAAAATGGTGTCAAGATCGAGTAATGTAGATGGGAGTTAGACTAACTAGGAACTTGGCACATTTAAACTTTAGAATCTTAGCGGCCTTGAAATGGATTGGCAAAAGGGCTAAGAGATGGAATACACTTCTTTTAATTGCAGGCAGAATCTTAGTTATCAAACTGATAATTATCCATAACATTGTCTGCAGCTGTACCAACTTCACTGCAGTTGCTCCTCTTGGGAATCAAACTCTTAAGCAATATTTTGCAGTCTGATCCTTCTTTGCGCAAGTACATTTGTAGATTTATTTGCTTTCAGAGATAATCAAAGCATGCCCTTGCTTCCACAAGACAACTGCATATCAAAAAAGTAGCTTTATGAATCAAATCAATGAATGACTCAAATTCAAAGTAAATCGCATTTATGTTTTGGTCCTACTGCAATTTGCCCAAAACAGTTAGTAAATTTATTTGAGGCAAGTAAACACCTTTCTATTCAATTGTTTAAAATCATCCAGGATCTTTGTTGAAACCTCGAACATTAACACCACCAGAAATTTCAAAGTCTCTTCTTGAAACGATACATGACACAAACAGTCTATATAATAAGACAACTAATGCCCAATTTTCCTTACACTACACAAGCACTAACAAACCCAAATTTTAGGTGTTTTAACAGGCAAATGCATGCAGAACAAGGCCATTAAAGTAAACCGGGTAAGGGCACGTAAGAGGCAGTAAGGACGAAAGAAAAGCAATTACAAAAAAATACAATGGTGCTCTAGTTGCCAATTAATCCATGGTGCAACTCAATGCAAGCACGCGACTGCCAACAGTGAGTTATGAAGGCCTCACTTGGCCAGCCTTTAAGTGACTGAGAGTCTCAAACCAATGCTTGGAAGAGTCTGGTCAAAGGAAGCGAATGGCTGAAAGGGGCAGACTCAAAGCTTACTCTACGTATAATATAACCAATAAGTGTGTGACAACTGTGCTGTGGCACCAAAAGGGAGACCATTTTATGCTAGTAATGTATATCCTTCGTGAAACTCCCCCTCGTAACTTCAGAAGTGTTAGCAAGTAAAGAATTCAGTTAACGTCAATAATCTTTCTTCTAACCGATTAGAAACATGAAAAATGCATTTTCTTGCACAGTGCTCTATAAACGGGCACAAAGTTGATAAGGTGCAACTTGAATGACTACCCATTATCTGCCCTTTTATGCCTCCATTCTATGGGGCTTTCAATTCGGTTCCTTCTAGTTATCCCCTGACAGTGTTTCCTGAAGTAGGAATGGTTACAAGTCATGTGATCATTTGGTTGGCATTTAATTATGCGCTTGTACTCCCAGATGGTAAGGTGGGCAATATTAATTCTGGAACCTTGGTCCCCAAAATACGCTTAAAATGATAATTCCTCGAAGACCAGGTTTCCTTAAAATGGAGGGTAGACAAAGTCAAATGCAAATCTTGGCACAACCTACAGTCTGACATGCATTACCTTCACACTCCATCTCAGATTTGTACTAGTTTCATCAGCTAGTTTAGACTACTTTCTAATCAGAACCAGGTACTAAGAGTGAGCACAAAATGCTACAACACAGCTAAAATACTTATCACTCAGATTAACATTGAATCCCAGCATCTCCTGACATTACCTGCTTATTCACATAAAATTCATGTCTTATTGTTCAACAATATGCATTTCAAATGTACCTCCCGTCTACCTTATTGTATTTAATATTTAGGTGCTGCCGGCTCCAGATTAAAAGCAAGCTTTCCTCACACATAGAAAACCGAGAGAAGGACTACCAGATAAAGAAAGGAGGAGGGGATGATTATTAATGCATGTGAGCTGGTCTGGGGCATTCTATGTGAAGTAAATTAATTATAAAATGATGAACAGCCACATATTTCACATGTTGATCTGCGTCAACATCCTTAAACCTGTACACGCCTTTTCAACGATTGTTTAGGACAATACCAGTTTTTACCTTCTCCTGTTTTATCCCCATAAAAAATCCAGGATGGAAATACTTTAGACTGGGTTCTTCTGTTGTCCAATGAATGCATCCAAGCTAGGGGGGGGGGGTCCAATGCAAACATTTGTATTCGCATCTCAAATCAAAGCCTGGGTGACCAGTTCTAGATCAAACCATTACTGCTCTTCCAATGGGAAGAACAGTAGCACCTACCATTTCTCCTCAGCTGAATTCTCCCCACTTCAGTGTTATCTACACCAATCAAGGGTTTAGGGAAACGTTTGTTGGCAAGAGTGCGAGAAGCTGAGGGCACAATGCTGTATGGAAATGTGCACCTGTACATATTCCTAGGAGTGCTGAAGATGCACTCACTAACACCTGCCTGTCCTTGCAACAGACTTGTGTGCAGCACAATACACCGTAGCGGTCCTCAAAACCTATTTGTTCATATTTGTTCGAAAGAGTAATATCAACACAAAGTTAGAGTACCACATGTATCAGGTTTATTGCTACAGTGAGTCTCTGCTCTCTGGAGAATCCAGAAACACACAAGGCAGTTTTACGGTTGCCCTGGAGTGTTGTCGACAGATTTACCTTCTATCGTAGGTGGGCGCTTTTCACAGCACAAGCGTTGTCCGTTTTCTGCTTTTTCGGTTACTAGGCAAACAAAGTCTTAAAACAAAATGCAGTCTCCCACAAAAACCAGGTTGTATTTGAGGACAAAGGGGACCATCTTCTGAATGGATATTAGGATAGATTTGGAGCCAAACCTGCCATGTCCGTTCTATTGGAGGCAGCCTCTGACAATCAAATTGGTATTGGAGACACTGCATTTTTTTTTTATTTAAAAAAAGCCAAAAAAACACATACCAGGCTTGCAAGTGCAGCATTTCCTGACACAAATGTAAAAGTCTTCACTTCAAATCTCTTTCTGTGGTTTGGATGTTGCACTTGGCGATCAACAGGGTGGAAAACGGTTTTTGAATTGTCATTTTGGTAGCCACACCTGGAAAAAAACAAAAAAACGAAACGACTTAAAGCTCCAGGTCTCGTGCAACGTTCTTAGAAAATATGGATAAGGGCAATATGTTTCGTTTCAATCCAACATTCAAACATCCTGTGCAGATATTTAGGTCAATATGTTTTTGCAATACTTATTCATTTTAAACTGGTGCTGTTGTCCATATATATATGCTTTACAGCTCTATACAGCACATCTGCCAAACTTCTAATACACATCTCCTCTGGAACATGGGACAAATAAATACAAGACAAAATACAATTAGTAAGACAAAGCTAACCTAAATCTCACAGGTGTCATTCATTATAACACCTCTTTAAACTAACAACCCTAAAGACCCATTACTTACACTGGTAAGGTTCTGTCAAGAGACTTTCCAAACTACAGAACCGAAACCTACAAAAAACTAGATGCAGAACACGTTTACCCCAAAACTTTATCTATCTGTGCTAACATGCGTAATAATTTGGTTAATGCAGCCATGCCTACCCCACCATCTAAATCAGTACTTAGTCATTCAAGACCCTATTAATGTATATATCTGCTGGTAAAAGTGTTCCCATATTTCCTCCAATATGGACAGTTGGTCATTAATTTTATATAATAATTGTTAACATATTGCCCTGGCAACCAATTACTTGTACCATTCGTCCATCCCAAGAGTGTCCTTGGATTGCCAAAACCGAAGAAGAAAGTAGGAACTACCCGAGCAAAACATCTGCAGTCAGGCAGCAGTAATGCCCCATGCAATTACCTCTTCACGTACTGCTTAGCAGTATCTAGCTATTGAGGGTAAAGACCAAAGAGTGTGTGTGAGAGAAGTATCAACCCTCCCAGTTAGTGTCAGAGCGGAGATTAAACTGGCAAAGACTCACTGGGGTCCACTCCCACCTATGTAAAAACATGCAGGCTGTTTTAGTCTTGCGTCCCATAACTCTGCTCCTTGGTACCCCCATCAGCATTTTCCATTCTGTATAATCTATATCTAGCCTTTCTTTCCAGACTTGCCGTAGCAGTTCTGCTGAAGAGACCGAGAATAGTGAATCTATAAAGGTCCGAATAGCCTAGGGATTACCATTCACCATTGTCCCCACTGAGGAAATAACATGTTATTGGTTGGAGGGGGGGGGGGGGATGATATGGGGGTAAACCTATGGTTGTGAACTTATAGCTGATTTCAAGCAGGTGTTTGATTGGAGGTACCGCATTTTCTGGTTGTCCGGTAATTTGAATTCAGTCTTAATATCTGAAAGTGTTTAGAGTCTGTCGAATATTAGACCTTTAATTTGCCGTACTGCAGTTTCCACCTAGAAGTCCCAGTAAATCTGAAGCTTCCTATCCTTATTCTGGCATTTGACCACAGAGGGCATCTGCATGCATATAACTGGTCAATTTAAGTAATCTATGCTTTGCTATCCAACCAGGTTTAATCAATTTCAATACTAATTGAGTGGCCTGCACAAGCCAGAAGCCTCTCCCTATAAAATGCATAGCATGTCTTGTGCTAGGCATTTTTCCTTGGTCACCCATGCTAAGGGGGCCCAATTGTATCCACCTCGTAATACGAATATATATAAGGCAGTCATACCACCCACTGCGGTCACTGACTAAGGTTTCCGCATTCTAAGGCTGCGCTTTACCTTATTCAAGATATAGTTTGATGGTACAATCAAATGTTCCTTAATAAGGGTTGCAGTATCACCATGGCTAACATGCCAAACACAGTTAAGTTGAGAGGAAATAATCACACTTCACTTGCTTTTAATGTTAAAAGGCTATTTTATTTACAACTGGCAGAGTACATAGCCCTTCGGCTGAGCTGCACAAGCTACTCTATCAACTGGGCTAAGAAGAAGTTGTAAATTAACTTGCCTCCCCTAAGTAACTCACACCCTGCAAACACTTCTGAACAGCACCAAACCTTTGAAAAGCGAAGAGTCCTTGTGGCCCTTGCAACCGCACCCGCCTCCCCCTCTATAAACCATTTTATCAATCCTGCCCGTTCTTGGACCAGGCCCTTGTCCTTGCTCCAAATCTTGACTCCATTGTTCTTTGCTTGTTCTTACACATCTTTCCCCCAATCAGCTGAACAGTGCGCCTTCCTCTGCTTGCCCTTCAGCCAATACACAACAAAAACAGCACCATAACAATAAAACACCCCTTCCCACTCCATAAAGTGTACCAGGATGGGTGGTGGGCCTCAGCTCGGCGGCAGGTGCAAATGATAATTTCCACCATATGTGCTGATGCTATGTGGGTGGGCCTATAGGCACCACATCACTACGTCATTCCCTCCCCTTACTCCCAGCATTTGAGCACTTTGTGCTGCCCGCACTTGGGGCCCTAACTGGGAGAAAAGTATCACAGTGAACTGCTTGCTTTGAGTGCCAAAGTGTGCTTTATTTACAACTGGCAAGCAGAGTACCTAACCCTTTTGATGAGCCGCGCAATCAACTGGGATAACAAAAGGTTCTAAACCAACCCTCCTCCCCTAAGTAACTCCCACCCCACAAACTTCTGAACTGCATCCAACCTTTCAAATGCCAGGAGACCTTGTGGTCCTTGCACTAGAAACCACATTAACTATCTTGTAAAGCCTACACGCTCCTGTACCAGGCCTTCATCCTTGCCCGAATCTTGGCTCCATTGTGGTTTCCTTGTTCTTACACCCCCCCCCCCCCCATCAACCTCCCCCCTCCCACCTGAACAGTTTGCCTTCCTCTACCACTACCCCCCGAAGTGTCATTTGTTCCTCCAAACTCAGAGCTTTTTACAGTCTTTCTTCCACTCTTCCAGTGATCTAATCAGCCATTCCAAATATAGGCCGTTGCACTGCTCAGGCAAGTGGACCCCATTGTCCCTGAACAAAGTCGGGGCATCAAAAAGAATGCTCTGATGTACCGTCATCTGCTCCCCTCGCTTGCAGACACCAGCCATCTCTCTAATCAGTTTCTTCCCCGCTCTATCACAGCAGGTCATTGAGAGTCCCTCCGCACACACCTAGGCAATAGCCTAGTACAGAATCCCTCTGGTGAAACCCAGCTGACATTCAGCATTTCCAAGTCCCACTTCATGTACTACAGCAGCTCCAGCCCAGAGCATTGCACCATATTACTTTCCCAGACGAATCACTAAAACATCAGGCATGCCCCATTTTGCCATGTTCACCCACAAGGCCAACACCAGTTAACCACGGGGCCTTGCTTCAGGAGGGGTGTTTGGGGGTGTTACACCCCCCAACAAATGTATTTAATAAATAGTTGGGTACAGGAGTTTTCAGTCTGGTATGGCAAGGTGTCTGACGGATTTCACAGGAATTTTTAAATACCCACCAAGACAAAAATACACAGTCTGTTTTGAAGGTGTTACTTTTGTTTTCTAACAAAATACTGTATTTTAACTACCCCTCACAATCCGCACTCCTTTCCATTTCCACTGGCCTTTAAATCCCCCTCATGCGCTGCTTCTTATAGAATAATTAAAATATGACAGCATGATTGTCGGAAAATCTGAAGTTCACACCTCCCCCATTCTTTCTGACCAAGCTGCGCCCCTGGTTACACACAATAAGGCCAAAACAAACACCATGGCACCATCCTTTTCCAGCCACAGTTGGGTGCCTCCAAATTGCCTGCACCCGAGCTCACTTCACCCGCAAATCCAGTGAGACTCCGCACAAGGAGCACTTACCAATAAATCAAACAACCAGTTTGTTAATTCCCTGCTGCATCTCCCCTCACATAATTACTCCACTACCTACCCAAACCCTTCAGTCTGTCTTCCTCCAAAACCCCACCGGATAGCCACCCACCGAACCCGGCGCTGTCTCCATCTGAAATGAGTGATGCCAAGGATATGATTGGGCAAATGAGTATATAGCTTTGTTTAAGTTGTTGCATGGAGAGATGGTGAGCAAGGAAGGCTCGAAAGAAGGAGGAAGCTGGTTAAGAGGCCAATAGTGCCTGCTAATGTTGATACCTGGACGGTGACGTTCACCATTTTCACAAGCATCTGGTGTGAAAAGGCTTCGGAGCAGAAAGTGGCCTTAAGGAAGTTAATTGAGGTTATTAGGACAGCTAGCATTGGTTTAGGGAGATTGGCTACGTTAAGTTATGATGAGCAGTTTAGGGTACTGAAGAGTCATCCAGATGAAAGCATGTGGAAATATTGACCAGGAGCTTTGGCTATGGTACATCACACCTATAAGATTCACATACAGCAAGTGGGCTGCCTATTACCCGAATGATCTATGCCAGGGGGAGACACTCCACGGCTTCCAAAAGTGCGCTGAATTTCCAATTCTGAGGGGGCAATTGAAGCCATCAATACACTTCAGACTCTAAAAATTACTGCTTTATATGGCTTAAGACAGTGTTATGCCCAATGAGAAATATTGCCCTGGTCTTCAAAGACTTGGGCCTTCACTACCTGCGTCAGTAATTCAGGAAATTCCCTTCAGCTCACCAGCAGGTACAAAGAAAATTGCACTCACCACTGTACGCGCTGATGCTACGTGGGTTGCCCTGGGGCCACCAGATCACCATGTCGTTTTCGCCCCTTTCTTACAACCTCGGAGCATGCTCCACTGCAAATGCTCGGGTCCAGATTGTGACACCACATTAATTTTTTTAATCAGGGTTTCGTCCCAAAATAAGCCTCGAAAGAACCATGTAGTCAGCCAATGTCTAGTTATTGCGTTTAAGACAGGATTAATATCTTCTACCATGTTCGTCAGACCTTGGTTATAAATCCTGTTGGAGTGGTATTTTTACCACATATTTTACAGCAGAAATGTGCTTTTTAAAATAACAAGACGCGTGTGAAATGCAGGAACTGAGTCAGAGTGGCGCTATTTATTCAGACAATATATGTCGGACACATCACTAATCAAAAATAACTGTACAATCTAGTAAGTAACAAGTGGCAAAGACACATCGCAGATCAGAAACAAAAACATGCAATCTACTAAGTTTAAAACCAAGGGCAATCAAGAGAAAAAGAGAGAGAAAATGATCAAAGTGCAATAAAGCATTACAACCTCAATTGTAGATGCTAAATAAAACTGTTAACCGGGAACACCAACAGGGTGAAAAACACTGCAGAAGGAGGTCAACAAATGGACTGAGGAGCAGCTCTTTTATACTCTTTTAACCCGTTGCGTGCGCCAGTCGGCCAACGGCCGTCGCAAGCACTACCTCTGTAGTGCTGCGAACATCCGTTGGCCGACGCGGCCCCGCCCACTCTGCTAAACCGCCGCACCGCGGCGGAATTGCTGCCGCGGTTAAGCGGTTAATGAGGAACTGTTGACTGCAAGATCTAACTTTTGCAGGTGTTTGACAGCAGATCATAACAAAAAATAGAACATTTTATCAAAACACTTTGCGTCACCTCTCGGAAGCTTTAAGTCGGAAGCTCCTTATATGTACATAGCGCATAGAAGGGTTACTTCTTATTTTGGAGGCATGCAGCCGTCTTAGTTTCAAAGCAAAGCATAAACATTAGGTGATAAGCTGTGGAAAGTTAGTTAGCCCCCACCCTTATTCTGACACCAGCTTGTCTTTCTAGATGACAGATGCATCCAGTTATTGCTACATCTTCGTGATGTTCAGAAAGACGTTCACATGGAGGTCAGTAGCGAAGAGTGGGGGGCCTGGTGATTTGTATATCAGAAAGGCAGTGAACTGAGGTTCATGGCCTTCAGAGGATAGATAACTAATATTTGTAGATAGGCATGAGGCCCACCATTTCAGTGAGTGCTTAAGGCACTATGGGCAATTTAGCACTTTATCGGTTGACTGGCAGGGACATTCAGGACTCTCATGCTTCAGAGGTGAAAAGCAATAGCTGAGGCATTATATGGTAAAACTGGTCCCTGCTTCAATCCTGTATTTGGGCAGTTTGGTTAATCAACAAAATGGATAGTTTCCTATGCTAAGCAATGTTTCCCTGTTTGTGACATGAGTGATTAACTTGGTCTGACTTGTACTATAGCCTGAAAATTCAGAAAAACCATCAATGATCGATCTAAAGGCTAGTGTCTAGTAAGTGACATAAGCAAGATATTAGCATAAACAACTATTGAGTTCCTGATGCTGTCATTATGCCCTTCACTTGTGTCCTGTCCGACTGCCACCACCAGCGGCTCTATAGCCAGGAATAACAGCAATGGGGACAGAGGGCAACACTTCTGGTACCCTTTAGAATAGGGAAATCTGATAAGAATCCAGACAAATGAATTTAGCAACTAGGGGTTGATCTAGTCACTGGGATCCTCAAATAAATGCTGCCCAATTCCGAATTTAGATATTACTAAAAACAGGTACCCATGTTCAATGCAGACAAAAGCTTTGTCTGTATCAAAAAAAGGGCTATTTGGTGCACAACACTCCACACCTGTCCGAGGATTTGAGAGAGCACTCATCACAACAGGTCAGTCCAGAGACAAAGCCAACCTGGGTTGGGTGCATCTGGTGGGCAACGACTTTCCTCAGTCTATTGGCTAAGATATTTGCCAAAATCATAATGTCCGCAATTACCAGTGACATTTGTTGACTGCTCGAGCTCTGTAGGGGATCTTTTCCCAGTTTGGGGACCAGATTGATACCTGCTCTGTGGGGAAATTAACTTGAGTCCTGCTTCTGCCTTATGCCCGCTTTGCTCAAAGCTATTCCATAAAGTCTAGATGAAGTACAAGATACTAGTTCAAGAGGGGTGGTATATAGCCTCAATAGCGGCACAAATGCAAAGTCATTAGGAACCAAAGTCCAAGATTTCTTTACATTTTGAAAAGCCAGCCCTTCACAGCAAAGAGCAGCTTTGTGGGGGTTTATTCCAAGAAATCTGCAATGCAAGATCGTAGGCAAGCTACACATAGAAATACTCAAGCTATGAGAGGGTTTCTAAACATTTGATGCCAGATTGTTTGCCAACACCATGCATGTTAAAGTGGGAATAGGAGCCCCAGTAGCGGTGCGAGTCCTATTTTGGCAACCAGGAAGGCAACACATAATCCTGCCTCCCTGAAGGTTTCTAGGACACAGGTTGTCACTTGCACACAAAGCACAAAAACTCCAATGGGCAAGCAGAGCATCCACGTCCTTTACAGGACACCACTGAAAAGCGTCCATGGTCTCCAATTCAGATAATCAATGTGCCATGACTAATATAAGCAAGCAGAAATGGTATGCGGTTCCTTGGGGAGGGAGGAAGAGGCTAGGTCAGTCTACCACCCTGACCCTATAGTGGACACAGGGTGTCTCCCAACTTGGGAAATGGGACCCTCACACACCCGGCTGGTGTCATGCTTCATCATAGGGCATGCTCCTAGTCAGGCCGGCGCTGCAATGCCTGACGGGCACCCTATGAGGGGCTCTTTATCGGAGATCTTTTTCTCCCAAGCAGTCGGGTGCTGTGTGGGTATAGGGCCTTGTGGTGTAGATGTGGGTGAAGGATGTGCAGGAACTCTAAAATGGGGCTCAGTGGTACTCGAAATTCAATTTAATCAGCGAGTCCATTGGTCCCCAATTAAAAAAAGCAAAGAGCCACCGCTGAAATAATGTCCAGTAATGGCTACAAAGTAGTGGTCGACATGTTTCTTGCCTAGTGTCTCGGGGGGGGGATCACGTGGCAATTCCACAGGACCAATATATGTACACTATTTGCACAGTGGTTGGTTCAGTATTAGTGTCACATGCGAACCAAGCACTACAAGAAACCTAACAATGAGGTACCTTATTAATAGACCAACCTAAAAAAAAAAATGAAAGACAAAATTGACAGCACCATAAATGATCAGCAAAATTAAAAGCTGGCTCTTAGCAGACATCATGCCAAACATCATGCTCTGGTGGTTAGTAGAACTCATAAGTGGTAAGTTCAGTGGAAATGAAAGCAACACTGCGGCACACATGAACCACATCTAATGACTGAGGCGAGTATGGTGGTAAAACAACCACCGAGGTATGTATGCAGTAAAACACACCCTATTAGGGCGGTTAACTAGCTCCTTCGAGCAACAGGCGGTGGGTACGTTATTAATGTCCTAATGGTAGCAGAAAAGCAAAAAAAGGGTTAACGGAAGCCAGGCTATGTAGGTGGGGTCAGGCTGAAATGGACGCAGACCAAGGGGGCACAGAGCGGCGTCCTGGTCAAGTCATTGAAAGAAAGTACTCACGATTCAGTCGCGGCTACGTCACCGGGAACCTACCCCACACTCCGCCAGCTCGGAAGAGTGGAGTGGGGGGTGGAGCGACCAGCATAAATACTAGAAGTACGAGTACCAACAAAGGCATAAAGTTAAAAATAGGAGATCCAAAGGGCTTAAGAATCACTGAATTCAGGAATTCATTTGCCCGTGCCCACATAAGGGACCATTACTCGCCCTCGAGTAACAAGATGGAGTCGGTACCTTCTTGGTCCTCCTATGCGCATACCATGCTTGTCGCCAGTTTTGAGACAATGCAGAAAAGGGTTTTGGTGAAGTTTGTTTCAAGATCAGCAGTACACAACAGACCCCAAGCAGGCAGAGTCCAATTGACCAGCCTTGAGATTTTCCGTTCCCATAGCAACGTTAAGAATGCCATGACATAGGTTAGAATATTACTAGTCCCTAAATAAAGCACAACAGCAGCCTTGGCTCATTCTGCTTACTAGCTCGATGTTGATTATCCCCACCTGACATCTGGAGGATGTGGCGCAATGTCCAGAGCTGCCGACTTTGGAGTTGGGGAACCAGGTTCGAATCTCAGCGTCGGCTCAACATCCTGCAATTCTGGGCAAATCACTTAATCTCCCCTGTGCCTACCAAAAATGAATGTGTCCTTGTGCAACGTAACTGGTGCTCATGTAAAGCTCTTATACCTTTGGGTCGAGTTTGTGCTATATAAAACTGCAAAAAAAAAAAAAAAAAAAAAAAAATTAATACGAGTCCCCTAAAAAAAATGCAACAATTCTAGAGCCCCCGGGGTCTGCAAACTCTTAATAAGGCGATGTTAATTAGCCCTACCTGGCCTTGACAGCAGTGACTTCTGAGGAATTGAGTCCCCTCACAAATGTGGCAATTCTGTAATCCGTTTTCATCCCATGGTTGAAAGTTAACATTATCAAACTGTACCACCAGCTTTACAGAAGACACTGCAGCATTTCAAGCTCAGCTTGTCTTAAAGAAAGAAATTAAGGCAGTGCAAATAGATCATGTTTTGTGAAGGACGGCAAAAACTCTGAAAGCTTAAAGCTTCAGCAGACATTTTGTACCTACCCATCCACTACCAGATCCCAGCGAGGTATCGAAGTTGGGTCCCGTGAAGATGTCGCCCAGCAGTCATTCAACTTCAATTCAATATTTGGATCATCCCGATTCAGCAGTTGTACCTCCAAGAAAATTGGTTGGCGCAGAAGTTTAACCACTGGGTACTGGCGTTCACTGTAAGCTTGCTTAAATGAGCGATCTGGAAAAACAAGAAGCGTGTTTCTGCAAACAGAGCATGGTCCAAACACAAAGATTTATTATGCATTTATTTATTAGGGATTTCATTTAAACAGTAAAACATACAAATCAAAGACAATACATTTATCATTTTATCCCGAGAGAATCAGGCAAGTCTCTAACAAATGGGGTTAAATAATGTAAACAAACATTAGCCTGGCACAAGACCCTGCCTTAAGGATGGGCACTAGAACTGAAGAACCCAACAGACTAAGAATACAGTGTTACTGTTACAAATCCTTCTTGCGCTGTCTTTGTGGAGCATTTCGAAGCATCAGAGAAATCTGAGTTGCAAATTTCCAGCAAGACTGTTTTGGGATGGATGGCAAGAACATCTATACATTTTTAACATAACAGGAATAGTGAAGAATTTCTTTAGCAGGGTTGTTTGGCATGGACAAACCTTAGTTATGTAGGGTCAGGCTAAGGTGTGCTCAATTAAGTGTGAGCTGTGCAATAAAAGACAGCTGTCCTCAGAATAATGCTTTACCTTTATCAGTCAAAGTTGGGTGAGAGAAGAGTGGGGGCTTGTATTATTGGACTGTGCTCACATTTTAACTTTCCTTATGCAATTTGGAGGTTATTCTCACACCTCCTGCCCCAATCTGAATGATCAATGCACTGCCTCTGGAGAATTGTATAATCTTTTGTAATGATGCCAAGCCCTCTGCAAGGGTTAGATCATAGTTAATACTTTTGAATGGGTGACCAAGGCCTGCAGAATGAGGTCTAAGCACGGTTTAGTTGTAGCCATTTGTCTTCGTGCATTGTTGCAGAGTACCCCAATTTGGTGATACGTAACCGAGGCCTTCCTCCTGGAAAGCACTGTTAAGGCCAAACATTTTGTGATCTGCTAGAGCTAAACAGTGCCTTGAAAGATCCATTTTATGGTGACTCCAACGTAAGAAGCAGTGTTTAGGACTAGGTAGCCATGGAGTACGAGTCTGTATCGCAGATACCTTGTCCCCAGCTCCTAGTTTTTAGGCTCTTGGAAGGTAAGAGGGATGGCAAACTTAAATTTGTCTTCTTCCCTTTGAAAACCTCAGCAGCCTAGGACACACCCAAGAAGTAGAACTAGGACTCAGTTTGGGTCCAATTCAATGATATTTTACACATCTCTATCAAGGTGGTTGTTCATGGCTATAAAGGGGACTTAGATTTTATGTCACCTTTGGCGCATCACTGCACACATTACATTGTATAGCTTTGTCCTTAATCAGCTGATTGCTTACTCAGCATGCAGATGGTGATAAGTGAATGTGGAGGAATCTTTGTTTCAGATAACTTGTAATAGTTGGTCCCTAAAACCTAATTACAAAGAGCGCAACAAAATCCCTTAAAAATGATTAGTTAAATATAGCTCATAGAATCAGCATTTAACCATTGCTCCCTTTTATACCAAACTTATTGGGACTCAGTAGATTGCAGTGCCAGACTCATTAGTTCTTAACATGTGCAACATCATACATTAAAATTAAGTGATTATAAATTCCTGAAAAACATTGAAGTAAAATAACTGCAATGTGAATACTACTTCTACTCGGTCCATATCAACTCCTGCTTCAAGTGCTGCATTACCTTAGTACCAAAATAGGTTAAAATAAGGTTACTTTAAAATTTTAAATCTATTAAGTACTATATTGAATATTTACCAAACTGCAAAATTGCCTTTATGTTACTGGTATTGAAGCAAACTTTAATGCAGGTTTGTAAAACCATTGGCTTAAGAACAACATGATGTTCTGACTTAAATTTTGGACCACAGCAAAGAGTAAAATGGATTTTCTTTAGAACTGCACAATCTGCTAAGTGAGGTAGTGATTGCAAGGTTCTTCCGATTGGGTCTATAGTTAATAGGCTGGACCAGAAATCTTGATCGCAATATGCAATTTGTTCATGACTTACATGGCTCCTTTAAATAATGGTGAGCTGCAGGTCTCCTAAGACAGGCAAGTTGGAGGTCTGCTTTATGACTCCAAGTCCACTTCTTTGTCCTGCGTACAAAGGAGGAGCAGGTCCAGTCCTTCAGGGCTCCTCTTCGGTCACAAACAGCAGGTTCAGCCTTCTTTTCATCTTCCTCAAGTCTAGTAGTATTCTGAAGTGGGCGCCTGGAGGAGACATTTATGCCTGGCACAAGATAGTTGATGGGAAGGACTCCCGTCCAGGACCTAGCCAATGGGGTAAACTATCCCAGGGCCAATCCTTCCCAATTTGACCATTTTCAAGATGACGAAAGTCTTTGGCCACAAACTTATTTTGGTGTACACTATTGTAATCCTAATGCCTTCCTACATCTAACACTAAATCCAGTTTGGGGCTGTAACTATACCCAAAACACCCCTCAAGACAGAACCCTAGTCGGACTAAAGCAGAGTCCTTCAGCAACAGTAGATGCACAATTGCCTTGGCATCCTGTTCTCCCCCCTTTCAAGTGTGCCACAAGTTTTATATGGAAACCCAGCAGACCGGTCAAGGAGGTTGACACTCAAGCAGAATTTGACATTGTAGTGTCAAAAAGGATGCCCTCGCCCTGCCTATTCAGAGATGTCATCTCTGCCCTTTCAGGTCAGCCTACTGTATGCTCCTGGAAGGCATTTCATGCCAATTCAAGGCTCGTGAGAAGCCAGAGAGCCAATATAAAGTAGCCTCCAGGAACTTGAGGCAGAGAAAAGGAAAACATTTCCTTATTTAAAAACAAAAACAAAAAAGTCCAACTCCAGCATTGAATAAAAATGTTAACAACCTTGTGGGCTACAAAGCCTACATATAGGGGTGGTTTATGAATATTTAAAAGGAAGGTCTTGACCTGTCACAAGGGTTTATTTTGACCGGCCGAATTGCAGTCTGCTTCAGGCTTACCATTATAGTCCATGTTTGCACTCACACCATGGTGGATGGCACAATAGGTGATGCAGTCCACTAGTGGCATTTACTCTACAAGCCCTGGGTACATTTTGTGTTATATACTAGGAACTTCCAGGCACGTTAAATGTACAAATGAGTATACCATTTAACCATGTTAAAATGAGGAACACAGGCACTAGGAGTAGCAGAGTTAAAGTGCATAGAGTTCTAAAGTTAGGAAAAATATAGCGTCCAGCAAAAGGCAAAAGATATGGGATGACTACGCAGAAATGGCAGATTTCCTCAAGTTGCTTTAAAATACATTAATTCTGTGTAAGATGTGACTTTAAGTAAAGATTAACTCCCTACATCCTTTTTAAACTCTAGACCTTTGTTTGCAGTTCTTAAGTATGTGGACCACCGGTTATGTGGATTGAAAAGCTCTCCGAAAACCATCTTAAAAGTCAGTCTTGGCATGCATTACTAGATATTTAATAAAAGCAGATTTACACTCCAAGTCTGGTCTAAGCAGTCCAAATTCCATACAAATCACAAGACAACGAGTGTACTAAGGTAGCTGTAGTATCAGTCTGTATGCCATACATTGCAATTTATCTAAAACTGATGTACATTTGGATAGATAGGCTTAGTGCCATAAGAGATAGTTTGAAGCAACTTTGCTTTCATAATTCTTACAATGGCTTCTGCTGATGGGCTATATAGTGGTGTATTTAGTCTATACTGTGTGAACGTTAAGTTGCTGGCTTTTTTCTTGATCAGAGTTAGGGGAGTATTTGATTTGCCCATGTCCAACAGTCAAACCACCAAGTAATTAAATACTGCGGTATAAGCAATCTTAACCACACCAATATTCTATAATTATTTGGACTTATTATATTTTCTTAAGACAGTCACCTGAGTTTTGTTGATATTTACAAATATTTTATTGCCCAAGTTCCATTTGATTCATCCAGCGCCCATTGCAAGCAAATTGTTGGCTGACTTAGGCTCACTAAATCGTCTGCCTGTTGGAGGATCTGTATTCTATACAGCCCCATCCTAGGAGGAAATGACTCCTCCTCCCTCCTCCTCTCCCTCCTCCTCCCTCCCTCCTCCCTCCCTCCCCCCTCCTCCTCCTCCCTCCCTCCTCCCTCCTCCTCCTCCCTCCTCCTCCCTCCTCCTCCTCCTCCCTCCTCCTCCCCCCTCCTCCCCCCCCAAAGACAGGGTCTCAACAGTATCAGCCGTGTAAAGGTTAAACAGCAGAGGGGACGGGACATTTCGCTGTTTGAGGCTCCTGTTCCATATGGATACAGTTTGAAAATATCTCCAATCTTAATCCGCAACCATGTTTGAGTAGAGGACAACAATTCTTTTAAAGAACGGTTGTGTTATGCCCCATTTTGTTAGTTTGTCCCAGAATAATCCTCGATCCACCCAGTCAAATGCAGATGAGGGGTCAACAAACATGATAAACAGGGCAACCGAAATTGCATTGAGGTGCTCTACGTCATATAGGACAATGCTACTCTTATCATGATACCACCTCGGTTTCAAACCAGTCTGACAGAAGGGAATTATCTTTTTCAACCCATTCCTCTAGCCCCCCTAATAAAAACCATACCACCAGTTAATAAAATTCAGGAATATACTTTTGCTTCCATTTCTAGTAAAGCTATCAGTCGGTAGTTTGCTGGATCCCTATTACAGCCCTTCTTATAGAATTGTGGAACTTGTTCATTCAGAAGTGAAACTTGATATAATGATGTTAACCAATTAGCCCAAAACTCATTCATGGCTTTAAAGAGAAAGACCGCTAAAAACTGTCCAGGCGCACAGTCTCCTCTTAAGGGTTGTATTTCTCTTGACAATGGGCTGAGTAAACAGGCCCTCAATGGCAACTTTATCAGACCAATTATTTAAATCAGATGTTTCTTGTAAAGTTGTTTTTGATAATGTTTAAAGCACTTGTATATACACTACCATTTAAATAAGCAACACCATTTCCTCCATTACATGCCATGTGTTGAGACTTTACTTACTGCAGAATTTTGCTTGTTATCTCCCAAAAGTATATGGGCCAACTTCCATTAAGCTTCACAATATTTGGTCTTATTCGCTAATAAACTTGTTTGATAGATCTTTCTTACACTTTGTGAAAGGGGCTCTGCAGCCAGGCTATAAATGTGGTGGCATATTTATTTCACCAAGATTAATCGCTGGGCACACATTACACTACATAGTTCTCTTTAATCAGCTGATCAGGTACTCAGCATGAATATAGTGATAAGTGCTCAAAGAAGGAAAACATGAAGCATCAACTGGAGGTAGCGTCAGCCTAGTATCATTCCTTGCCAGAAAAACTTTAATCAGGTTATCTCCAGAAACAACTGTTGCAGATACAACTGTAGTATTTAAAGATTTAACTTAGTCTGGTTATTCAAGGACAAATTGCTCTGCCAAGGGGGGAAATGCACACAATGGTTCAAAAGGGAGTTGAAGAAGGTGTCTCTGTGGAAAACAAAGTAGGCGGATGTCTAGGTGTAAACATAGGATTCAGAATAAAAAAAACTAAACTATTAAGAAAGGGTGAGGCACAAATGAAAAATTAGCTAAGGATGCCATCTATTATAGCCTTATAGCCCGCCGTAGTGGGCTATACCAGCCATTAAAGGCCCACCCCCGATTTAAAGGCACGAGCTGAGGGAGAGGGCCTTCAACAAGGGAGCAGTACTTTAACGCCAGTATAGCCCAGCTACAGAGGGCTATAAGGCTATTAGAACATATTGCCACTAGAGGACAGAATGTTCCAACAAATAAAACAGACCTCATGGAGTCCGAAGGGATTGAAATCCCCTCAAGCTCCATGAGACCTTTGTTCACAGCAACAACTGTGAACGACAACACTGGAATGTTGGAGATCCAGGCATCTACCGGCCATTAGAAGCCCGGAGCACTCCATTGTTTTCAATGGAGCTCCAAATATTCCAATGTTTTAATAACGTGCACAAGGAAAGTTGTTCGGGCAGGTTGTTAAAGAATTTGATGGATCCTGGGGGAACCATCATAATGCAGATGAAAGTTGACTTAAATATGTGAAGTAACTGCTCCTTGGAAACGCAGCTTTAGTCTTTGCCCCTTGCCATCATTCTAATGCAAGAAGGGAGAATCCATAATAATTTCAAAGCCGGTGGACCAGATGGTATTTTACCTTTACCACAACAATTTTACATCAGGAGTCATTACATCACAGGCGGGTAAATTAGTTATCAATTGTTTAAAATGACTATATATACAGACACTAATATACAGATATTATTAAGCTTACGTCACTTAAATATAGTAATTTAAATACAAGTAATTAGGTTTAAAGTAATAAATAAAAAGTTAGATAATATTTATAGGCACAAATTTATTTTGATATTTAAAAAAATTTAATATATGGGATGTTTTTAAGTTTTACATAAGGGTACTAAGGTCTTTTTCTCAACATAGGGATAGTAGTGTACAGGAGTAGCAAGGCGTTTTAAGGGGTCGGAGATGGGTAATACTTGGGGATAGTCATGGGCTTCTACGGTTCGGGAACTGGAAATTTAACATTAAATTGTAATTAAAGTAAAATAAACCATTTCATTAATTTGAAAATTAAATGCATCTCTGTATATATCTATAGATCCATATCTGTATAGGTACACAATACATTCTACCTTACCTGTGAAGTACAAGCACTCCCTATTTAATGGCCAGTGTTGTAAAGCTACTCCCAACGTACTTAACATGATGTAATGACTCCAAATGTAAAAACCTACAAACAGATATTCAGACCAGGTGTGTGGTAGTCCTCGGATGAAGGTGCAGGGAAACTGGCAGATGCAGGAGACGTACACTTTGTGCTCTTATGAGGTCAGCAAGGTACTAGCAATTGGGAAAGGCACAATCTTAGTACCCAAGACAACGTGAATTTACCTTCTAGTTAGTGTTGATAATGTATTGGCCAGTACCTAAAAATTGTTTACTGAAGTCCTTTGGCACCATCTGTTGGAGTGGGTGATTCTCTAAAACTGGCGACATGGCTTAGGCTGGATTTTATGCAAGAATATTTATTGGGCAAGAAGTGTCAGCCTTAGCTTTGTTAGATGTTCAGCCAGGATGGGGGGTGTATTGTGCATATGTGGTTCTCTCCATGGTCTTCAAAACAGTAGTGGGCTTTGTCCACTCAAGGATGGTAAAAAACATTCTACCATTCTTTGCATTTGCCACCATGCTCAGACACTCACAAAGTTCATATGGGGATTGCAGTCAGCTTTCTGCATATGTAGTATGGCAGTGGGCTATACAAAATATAGCATAAACAAATGCAAAGGCTGGGGAGCTCACTGGTACCGGACGATCTAGTCCACCAGTCAAAAAATGTATAGTTCATGCAATGTATATGGTCCATGATTTATTTCCAAAATGAAAGCATACGCCTCAAAGCCTGCATTAAAAAAAAGACAAAAGAAAGGATAGAAGTAAAAACCAACTCCTTGAAGGTGCAAAGTTTGTGATGCTATTCCTCTACCAGTGACAGATCCAAGATACTCAGATTCCAGAATTTTTATACCTACCAATTTGGGGAGGTGGGTTTTCTTGGACGGATTCTGTTAACCTAGGACCTTATGTGGGTAAAGCAAGATCAACAAATGGTAATGTAAAGGTTGGAAGAGGCTTAGCATAATTGTAGTGTACCAACCATGCTTTAATAGCTAATTTTCTACATTGGGATATTTCGTAGTCAATGGACAACCAAAAGATACGTCCCAACAAAAAAAGTCCAATTCCATAGCCTTCTCCAGTTTTGCCAACATCCAATAATAGAAAAGCCACTCTCAAACTGTACATTTATGGCTGAAAATACCTTCATTTACACAAGACCGGAATTGAGAAAAGGATTCCGGGCAGGTGCTTATGGATTACAGTTGCAGATTTCTCCACCGCGAGTGCAGAGAGATCTGCAGTGGTAAATCCCCATGCAAGGGCTGGTAAGTGGGCATTATAAAGCTCTAGAAGTTTGTGAACACCCACAAAAGTACGGTATGAACATTCACAAACTTAAATTCAGCCGCTTGCCACAGAGGAAATTTGAGATTTAAACCAGCCAAAGGCTGAAATAACTTGTCCCAAGATAGAAAGGGTAACTGGTCCACCCCAAGTTTTGGTGGGGGAGTAGGCGGAAGAATTTTCTCAACCGGAAAAAAATTATGTTCCCGCAGAATAAAAATAAAAATGTGCATTTACATATCAGACTCCATTCACGCCTGGAAACCGGCACCTGGCACCGCTTTCTAAGTGTGCTACTGAGAATCCATCCAAATTAAGTAGTAGAGATCCAAATCACACTTATACTAAGGTAGATTTTTTGACTATTTTCCAGACATTCTTTTGCTATGGCAGAATTTCAAGCCGTTTAAAAAAATCATGGTTTGTTAGCAACACTCCAACATCTGGGAAAGGAGAAACAACCAATACAAGTCTTACCCTGGAAAAGATTCAAGATCAAAGAGATTGGCCCATCACTTCTAGCAAGAGTTACTGGAGGCTCCTGGGTCAAGACAGCTGCTCTCACCACAACTTCAGCATTTTCTTTATAAAGGCACCTTACAGTCATCCTGCATAGAGATTAGGTATATTTAAATATTTGAGAAATGGATCCACTTTACACAAATGTCTTTCAGACTTCGAAAATTTGGAACCGAATTTGCAGTTAAAGAAATAATTAGTAAGCATACAGACAAAAGTGCTCACCTAAACTCACTTTCTCTTGCTATTATACTTTTTCGGAGATCTACCCAGAGTGCACGCACTTCATTTTCATAAACAACATTGTTCCCATCATACTGCAAGACAACAAATAAAAACTGAGTAATTTATAAGACTGAAAAGCACAAGACATATGCCACAAATTACCACTTACCCTTATTGTGGTGCCACAGCCATCTAAAGGGATGTGAAAGGTGACTTTGCCACTGGATTTATTGTATGGAAGACAAGCAGCATCTCGGACTCGAACAGTACTTAGATTCACTTTCGGAACTGTTCTGGTCGCAAGAACTTCAACATCCATGAATCCATCTGCATTACAGACTGCAACTGAAACAGATTAATTTCAAAATGAAATGCAGCTTTTCCGGTTAGTGAAGGAAAGTTTAGCTTTTATTAAAGACAGAGGTGGGCATAATGCTTTCTTTTCTTGCTTTATTTCTATAGCAGCCAAAATACATTTAAAAAACTACACTTCGTATGATGTTTGTCTAAAGAAACCAATGGGAAATAAGTTGCAGTAGACCAACAAACATACAGTAAACCTTTCCTAACTGAGCAATAAGTCAGCTTTTCTTGCTTGGGAGGTCGAACAAATCGTATGAACCAGTGGTATTAAGTACAGAAAAGGCAAACAATAGGATAAACAACCTGAAAAATATTTTTTTTTAAATGCCTTGACAAAACAGTTCTCAGGTTTCTTCAATATGGAGAAAGTAGAGTAGATTAAAGATGAAGCCATAAATGACTGACCTGCAATTTATCCACAGACTCAGGCAACTTCCTAAGAAGCCTAAGCGGTTTGAGAAAGCGGTGCTGAAATATGAAGTGTCTCTACATCTTTAATAAAATCTACACTTTCGTTAACAGCTAGGAAAATCTTCATATGACAAGTTAGGGGTTTCCTCTTGTGCTTGTTCAAAGTATATAACAATCAAACATTAGAAGTAGGCTTACAACAAAATGATTGAGCCGTTAGACCAATAAGCAGAAAAAAGAAGGTCCTCTAATCTTGGACTAGCCCAGAAAGCTTTAGATGCCTTGGCTGTCCTAGTGAAATGAGCCCCAAAGGCAGAAATATCAATGAGACCTGAACTAGCTAACCCAACAAGGTAACATTGGGTAGAAAACAGATTTGAAGGGTTATCTAAAAGAAATCAATAGTTAAGGGGAAAGAATATTTGCTTACATAGGCAGTAAGTTCGTAAATCTTTAGTGAAGAGCATTTGCACAATTTTTAGTTGATTTGGGAAGTATGGATATAAAGCAGAGCCTAAACCTGTTGTGGTTATCCTAGTGACAATGAAACTCATCTACTGGGTTTCATTCTATTTGAATGTGTTCAGCTGATGTTGCCAATCTATTAACAGTTTCGTAAGACTTTTCAAATTGCCAGAGACTCTGGAAAATGGACTAACAGTTATGTCTGCTAAAATGAGATCTGTATACCTTCCCACACGCCAGCTAACCTATACTGGCCACAGTGATTGATAAACTTTGGAAGTACCCGGGGCCCAAGATGTTCAAATGTATTCTGCAGCTTCTGAAGTAATACCTGGGATTCACCAGGTCACCCCGAAATTCTCCAAGCGGATATTGAATTGAGGATGAGATTGTGTCTACCTTGGGGGTTGCATAATAGACCAGGAAAGGATGAGATTAACCAGGAAGGTCGGACAACAGTTCCAGTAGGTGGGAGCCAGACTTGAGAATGCCACAAGGTTGCTACAAGAAACAAAACTGCTTGTTGACGACATGTCTGGGCAAGATCCCTGAATATCATTAAAAAGGGGGGTACATTTTTAATTTGTTAAAGGATAAATCCTGGAGAAAGGCGTCCATAGCTGTAGTGAATGGATCCAGTCTCCAACTGTAGAAGAGAGATGGGAGTTTAGATGAGCATGAACAGACCCACAGCGAGGGATCCCATCAAGAAGAAATTCTCTTAACTATTGTAGGATGAAGATGGAAATCACAGGAGTCAGATGTCTGGAATACCAATCTGCTACAGAATAGAGACCGCCGGAAGATATTCTGCTGGTCTGAAATGTTGCGTTGATGACTAATTTGCAAAAACATTTTGCAAGTTCTGCTAGTGGCTTGGATTTTGCCCCCCTACATGATTCTCTGACAGCAGCTCATCTGTCTTTCCTTATTAGAACTGCATGTTTGACTCTCCCTGGCAAAGGTTTGATTTGCAAAAAGAACCACCATGCATCTCTATACAATTTATGTGCACAGATGACTCCTGTTGTGACTATGTAACTCAAGTCGAGACTCCACCACATTTTGGCCCTTTCCTGTAAGACCTGCATCTGACTAATACGAGGGGAAGCAAAGACAGCCTTCCCTTTCCAGGCTCTTGGTGATCTAATCATTGAAGTTCTAGAACCACTTTTTGATCCAAGGACACCAAATGTGTAATGAAGAGGGCCTGGAAAGACTAGTTTAAATGATGCGGATAAAAGACTCGTTATTCCAGCTAATGTTCTCAAAGAAATCAGGAACTTACGGAGCACTGTACAAATGTTCTGAATGGCTACAACGTTTGAATGGTGAATTTGCAGAATTGACTTTTCAGAGTTAACAAGCAATCCTAAGAAATCTGTTGTCTTGGATGGAACTATAGTTCACATCCCAATTGATGACTGATGGAGAAGTTTAATTGATACTGAAATACGGTAAACAGGAAAGGTTGTCATGAGCCATAATTAAGATATCTATATCAATGGAGTAGGATACGTTGGGCTCTGAAATGTGAAACTATTGATCGCAATTTTTAAAATGATAAAGGAGCGGAAACTAGATTGAATAGGAGACAAGTGATTAAAGTTTGTTGATCCCACTGCAACTGCAGATGCTTGCTGTGACCTTGTGAATGGGTATTGCTAAATAAGCATCTTGAAGATCCAGAGGGATCCTTCAACCCCCCGTGAACTGTGAAAAGAACCCACAGAACTACTGTAATTCTTTGCCAAGCAGTTCAAAATGTTGCTAGACATCTACTTTTGCCAGTAATGGAAGCTGGCCTTTGGGTTCCTTCTCATCCTAAATACTCTTCCCCTTTGGAGATAGAACTATGGATAGCAAACTTGAGCAGAGACCTTGAAAGCTCAGAAGGAACTGAATTTGGTATTGAACTGTCTGATAAAGTGGTTCCAATCTCTGCTGGCCCTGGCAAAACCCCCTAGCCCAAAGACTTAGTAATTAAGCCTGCATTTGGTCCAAAGTAGTGAGTGCAGTAACATTTGCTGAGCACCTTAAATTAATCCCCAAATAATCCTTTGGATTGGAAACCTATTTATGTGCTAGAAGTAGCTCCTAACTTAGGAATTATTTTGAGTCCAAGTTCTACATGCCACTCATGGGACATAGCATTGTTAGCATTGCCCAACAAACTATCCTCCAAATCCAGCTTGATAATGCTTCAGGGCCAATGAATTTATCCTCTAATTTTGCCTCCTCAGCAATATACAAATTCCTCATGAGAACCGGTTACATCAAGAAGTTTGACATGACACACAGACCAGGCTGTCAACACCAAATTTGAGAAACAAAAACATTCGGGTCTATAGATGGGTAGGAGAGATAGTGTGGGAATGTTAGACATGAACACAGATGTGAACAGGTTTGCCTGTCCAGCAGTGTCAAGGATTTTGTTAAAATCTTGTCCCAAACATGGTCGGGGAGACCCACTCAGTGGAATTAGGGTGGACTATTGAGGTACAGCCAAACAGGCGAGCCATTAGAATCCAAAACAATTGTTGATTTATCACAATATATTACTGCAACAGATAAATACCTGATTCTTTACAGAAGGGCACATCAATCAGGGTCATTCGGCAACATATCTGTGTCATTAGTATTTCATGCATAGTTATCTGTATCATGCAATTTATCCACCACAATTTGAGGGTGTATCTTTTTGTCGTAGAATATACCCTGCGATCAAGTGGTCCAAAGGAAGAATTTTTGTAGGTCAAACCCTCAGAAAACTGAAACAACTTGGGGAGGACCTGCTTCCTTCTGAATCAGTCTGCTACTTGAAAGATCATCATTACTCCTCTTAAAATTCCCAGTGACTTCCATGGAAGTCCCATGGGGGTTTATTGAAGAGGAATTGAACGGAGTCTGGTTAACAGCTGTTGCAGTACCCTTCTAGACTATTCCCACACAGTGGGCTAAAGCAGACTTTCTGAATTTTTTTTTAAAAGGCTTTGTTAAGTTTTGAGATACGCTTCATTGTGGAAGTCACCGCCTGTTTAATAAGGACTGAAATAATTGAAATTCTTCCTGAAACATTCATTCTCCTTATCTTCATTATAAAAAGTAGATTGCTCAAAAGCCATATTGACTGAGAACCAGAACAAGAAAGATACATGAAATATAATAGAGAAAAACTGGACGATTTGTATTAAACCAACTAGTTCAACAAAATGTGAGCCAATTAAAATTACTGGAGAATAAAGTTCCCAAGGGAAGGCTATTGCTGAAGAGATGAGACCAGTCAGACTACAAATGAGCAGTCAAGAAGTTGTTCTGTCCAGAAAGGGTTGATCTTTTAAAGAAGGTAATTCCTTATAAGGGCAGACGCTTACAGAGAAAAACCATCCTATGGGGCAGGCACCTGCTGCCTCACGCTTTTAGACTAAGGCCACTTCCTAGAAAAGACACTCCAAGAAGAAATTGAGGAGGAAATGACTGACAGCCCCAGTAAACAGCTTTCGTCACGCTGGCACAAATACATCTTCAGGCAGCCAAAGCATCGCAGTTGCTGGCGGAGCAGTGATGACTGACAAGGCAAGACACCTCCAGAGGAAAAAGTCATACAGCACTCTGTTACAGGGTGCGAGAAGGAAGCTGAAGGATGAAAGGAAACGTGCCAAGGTGCAAGTGAAATTAAACTGAAATCACACATTAGAACATATGTTTAACAAGCATCAAACCATTGCATATTTTCAATTAAAAAAAGAATATGAAAGATAACTGGTAATACTTACCGTGACTGCTAGTAGCAAGAAAAGAGGACTTGCTGCTCTCATTCAGGACTATGGTGTTTCTCAATGCTCATATGTCTACTACATTTAGTTTCCTATTGGTTTGTTTGGACAAGCATCATGGGAAGTGTAGTTTTTATAAATCTTTGTTGCTATAGAAAGAAAGCAATTATAGAATGCATAAAAGATGACCCCTATCTTGTGATCAGTCCTCTTAAATTCACATGTGGCAACAAATCAGAGCAACATCATTTGAGCATAGTTTCATTAGTCACTATTGCCTCAAAAGGAGTTCCTCAAACACATTAATGCCCATATTAGGATCTACTACTACATAGATAGGCTATATCCGTTTAGACCATGGTGGCTCAGCCACGTGCCAAGCTCAAACACTTTCCTGATCATCTGGAATACACATTCATTGGGGTTCCCTTGGTCCAAGTTACTTTGCTGTGTATTACTGCCACGCTAGAAGAAACTGGGCAGACACTTTGCAAGTTGAATTTATGAACCTTCTAGTAGAACGGGTGTCTGGCAATAAGTTTGACATTGCTCTCATTTTCATTAGTCTACTGCAGTTGAAAAAATTGACATTTTCGTTCTGGTGACTTCTTGGTTACTTGCGATCTACTAGTGTTTAACTTACCAGACTAGTTTGAACAGCTGACTTCAGTTTTGGTAATGCATCACTAACTGGACAGAAGTGGAATAACGAACAAGCATGGTTAGGAGTCAAATATTTCATGGAAATAGGTTTTGAAGAACACTACTGAGTTTAAGCAATAGAGAATTCGGCTTTGTCCGCACATCTACAGAAGATATTCCCCAGTTAAGAAATGCTTCATGTACTTTCAGGAATGCACATGTGGTTTGTCAGACCATAACTTTAATATTTTAGAGGCATAACCAAAGGAAGTTTGCTGAAGTGTTTTTTGGGTTCTTTCTTTACGAGTTTACAGGGAAGGTTAGCATACCATACACATACGGCATGTTTTGTGCCATACATCATGGAGAGTTGAGATTGATGGACCAGTAACTACAATATACAAAGTATGTTCTAGTGGAAAGCCACTGCAGGCATTTAAGAACTGGTGTGTGCAAATGTTGTAAATACCTGAAATCAGACGGGCAGCTACGTGCATCACTGCTTTCAGGAGAAACTGGACTATCTGCATCCAAACCAATAGCACATTTCAAATACTGTGCAGACTATCGCTTGCACAGTATGACAAATGAGCTCACTGATGAGAAGTAAATAACCTGGGATAAAGTGGAGGTTTATTGTGCTCATCAATTAAGGCAGAATTTAAAGCTGGACAGAAAGAAAAGGAATTTCACATAAGTAAGCAGCAAGCCGGTGATCCAGTTAATTGCCAGTTATCTATTGCTGGATGAGGAATTGGGAAGAGTAGCAAGACAGGAACTTCAGTTTTTTTTCTAGATCTCTTGATCTCAATCGGGGTTTTAGGGCAGCTCATAGTATGGAGACGTTGAGGACTTCATTCGAGTTTCTCTAGACAGAGGCACCCCTACCATGCTGGTATTATTTGAATCATCCTCGAATGGGACACAGTGTCCAAGGCAACAGATAAGTCTAAGGCTGTACAAAATTGGCATTTGAGTGTGCCTTGAAGTAGTTTCAAGATTTCCTTAACAGAACACAGAAGATTTTGTGGGCACCTTCAAGTCTCGTACTATGTTAATTGATAAGCGGGTACTACAGGGCTCTTGTTTAAGTCCTACTTTATTTAACATCTATATAGCCCCCCCTTGCTTCCATAGCCAGATCCTTTGGTTTCGATATTATATCATATGCTGATGATACAAAGCTAATGAACTCCTTTGATACCAATGAGGAGACAACCACGGAGCAGTTTTCCAAAAGCATGAAGACCATCGCAGGTTGGATGGCTGCCAACTTCCTACAATTAAATGCAGACAAAACGGAGATTGTTATTCAGCAAAGCACAAATACTGTGGACTCCAGACTGGTGGCCGTCTAATCTTGGCCCGGCCTCCTCGCCCAAGTAGGTAGCCAAGAACATTGGCATACAAATTGACCAGTCACTTTCTGTGAAAGACCATGTCGCAGCCATCAGCAGCAGATGTTTTTACAAATTGTGTTTGCTGAAGGCGGCTTTCCCTTTTCTTCCACCCTCATCCAGGAAAACTCTAATCCAGGCCCTGTTTATTAGTAATTTGGACTATGGAAATGCCTTGCTTGCCACTACAAATGTCTTGATTAGCGAAACTGCAAGTGGTCCAAAATTGGCCACCCGGCTTGCTTGCAATCTTCCTGCCGGCTCTGCCTCCGAACCTTTGAGATCTCTACATTGGTTACCCATTAAGAAAATGTCTATTTTTAAAATCTGCTGTTTAACCAATAAATCCCTTATGGGCAACGGTCCTGCTTACCTAGCCCAGAACCTCAAACTCTCCTGCTGTAACACGAACTTACGTTCCAAAAACAAAGCTGTATTGTCAGTTCCCCGAATTCTCTTGACAAGATAAGGGGGGGCGGGGGGGGGGGTAAGATCTTTTTTTTACTTGCGCCGTTTTACTGGAACAATCTGCCTCTCCATGTCTGAACTTGTTCTGACTTTGCCCGTTTTTGGAAATCTCTTAAGACTGTCGCTTTAGGGAGGGTGTTCTGTGTTTGACTGTACCTTTACTTAGCGCCAAGATACCCCTTTGGGGTGATCATGGACTATACAAGTCATATTAACATAGCAGAATATTGCAGCTTCACTTATTTTGTTCCATGGGGTGTTCACTTTGAACTACTGTTGCAGTGTAGTGTTTTGGCAAATAACAGCCACATTCTCAATCATGGCCTCATGTTACTCAAATGCAGAAAAGGACTGAACCTCAAGTAAATATGAGACAGTAGGACAGTGTGAAACAAGTCTTAAGCTATCTGTAAGTGGTGTTGGAATAAAGAAAACCTAAAATCGACCCTTGACACTGACGGCTGGTGATCCCTGAAAGTGGCAGGGCGTAATACATGCCACAGGTTCACCTCATTGTTTTCAAAATTTGTCTTGGGTGTCTTCACACACAAATGTACCCCATGCACTCGCACTCACTTTCTCACTCACAAACACTTGCACACTTTCACAATCACTGGCCATCACTCACAACTATTGGTGTACAGGGGCTCTGATTTGAACTCCTGGGGTGTAGGTTCTCTGCTTTAACAGTGCAGCAGGTGTAGTGCCCCAGTGCCTTCTGGTCCTGGGGCACCTGCTGCACACTTGATAGAGGCACCCCTGACTCACTCCCACTCCATCACAAAATCCCCCTCACCCATTTTAATTCACTCACACCGATTTACTCACTCATTTATTCATATTCACTCAACTCACTGATTCTCACTCTCACCCATTAAACACCCAATCTCATTCTCTCTCACTCACAAGCACACTATTACACATGCTCAGAGAACCACTGACCCAACTTACCCCATATGCTGCCAAATCAGAGTCTCCATGGCAGCAGCAGAGCAGGAATTTGGCGCTGGACATTGGAACCAGCAAACCAGGATTCCTAACTAGGAACAAGACAGCAGCAGGGCAAGGTTTAAGAGAAAGACTCCCCTCAAGCCGCCCCCCAGCTTCTTGAAAGGACTAGAAGCACAAACCTATCAGAAGCTGGGATGGTGTTGAAGATCCTGCCCCTGTTGCTCTGTGTGGCTCCCTATTGGCATCAGGGATGCACTGAAGTGAGCCCTGGCAGCCCCCATTTAGAAGCTATACTGTGTTGTCTGAGGCATGCGCTATACGTCTGCTAAATAAAAATAAATAAAAAAGGATAGTGCCTCTGTTAGGCGATCATATCTGAACTACACCCTTCACTCGAGCAATCCATCTGCGTTTCTAAACACTCTGCAGCTGTATTATCGCTCTGCCCCTGCCTGCTCCAGTCATCAGGAGCCTGGTGGAGAGGCAAGAAGTGCTAAATTTGGGTTTGCATGAACACTGCTGAATTAAACTACCACAAGAGTGTGCAGAGGCTCAGTGAATTGTGTGGCAGATCACAGGGGGCAGCGTTAGTCCCTGATGAGCAGCTGCCCAGCCTAGGCAGCAGCTCCTGCAGGTTTCAGAGCATGTTAGTGCAGGACACAATTATGCTGCACTTTGTAGAATGCTGGCTATTACCAAAAGGTGGTGGCATTATCATAAGGATACCATGCACACATACCCAACTTTAATTGTGAACGATACAAAACATGAAAACACCGATGTTATGAGGGTTGGGACAGGTGCCCCCCCTAATGGCTGTGCCACACCGTCCTGAACATTTTTCTGGTCTGCATTAGATCATTTTTCTCAAATACCTTGAACAATTTGAGGCTATACTGCAGAGGCTTCCCGTTTGACTGGGCTGTCCAGACGAGCTCTGCCGAGAGGATCAAACGGAACCTCCAGCCTGAGTCAGGGTGGCTACTGCCCACTCACTGAAGGCAGTAAGGTGAATGTCAGAGTTGGTCATAAGTCTATTCAAGGCGCAGGCTTCTTACCTGTATACTACTGTGGGACTACCTACAGAATCCATTCTAAAGATCCATCAAGTTCCCTAGGACTCGTAGCTCTTGCTTTCCATTGTGTGATACATGTGTCAGTGGCACGTGTTGCTTACGTTGGGTGTCTTTTACAGTAACAAGTACATCTACATTGGTTCCTTTTTACACCATGTACACTGGTACACAAGATGTAGGCTCTCCTACAGGTAGTCACTGTTTAGCATGTATAAGACTTCCTACAGTTCCTTGTTATTCTGGACCTTCAAATGTGTTGCCAGGAGTTGAAATTTTGCTGATTTGGTTCTCCCTGTGATGAAGTCAAGCCTGCATTCCTGAAACCCCTTCTTCTGTAGCCATGGAAGAAGAAACTGGAATGACCTGTGCATAGATGAGCTGTCCAGCTGCTGGAAGATTAAAAAAGTCACAGAACAGGAGTATCTACAAGGATACCACTCTAGTCACAGCCACAGATGACATCCGAATGCTGCTAGACCAGTGGCCCTCCTCCTCGGCCTCAGCATCTTCTGACAGCGCATCCAAGCACACACTGATTAACATGCTCCACCAGATTGAAATCCAAGAAGCAGCCCTCAAGTGGATTGCATCATACCTCACAGGAAGAATGCAGAAAATCATCCTCCTCCTCGCTCCCCAACATCACCTGCGGGATACCTCAAGGATCATCCCTCAGCCCAACCCACTTCAACACATACATGACCCTCCCCCCCCGTCCAACATAGTCAAAAGCCATGGACTTATCATATCCTCTCTCTGACTAACAATCCAAGATCCATCAAAGACAAGTTCCAAAGATGTATGAAAGATGTTGCCGACTGGATGAACATTCTCACACTCAACACCGACAAGACAGAAGTACTCATCTTTGGGAAAGGCAAGGACACACTGGAACAACGATTTGTGGTCCCCGGATCTGGGCCCCATCCCAGATACCCACCGAACACGCCCACAACCTCGGCATCATCCCCAACAGCCAGCTATCCATGAAGAAGCAGACTACTCCGGCAACTCCCTCTACATATGAATAACAGCCCAACTCATGAAGAAGCTCCAGACAATCCAGAATACAGCAGCCAGGCTCATCCTCGACTTCCCCCGACGGACACACAACACCTCACCTCAGGAAACTCCACTGGCTACCAGTCATGAAGAGATGCCAGTACAAGCTGCTCACCCACGCATACAAGGCATTACACTACGAAGGACCTGCATACCTCAACCAACTCGTGACCTTTCACCAGCCCACCAGGAAACTCTGATCCTTATCCCTTGCTCTAGCTGCCACCCGACGCATCCGCCGGACACCCAGTGGAGGCTGCTCCTTCTCCCATCTGGCAGCCAAGACCTGGAATGACCTCCATCTGTACCTCAGAGCCTCACCATTGCTCCAGCAATTTAGCAAGGACCTCAAATACATGTATTTTCAACCGGCAGGTGAACAAGCAGAATTATCTGACAAAGCCTGAAGACCCTCACGTGTGAAGCAGCCATGCTCTACAAATCCCGATTGTTTGATTGAAGAGAAGGATACGAGGCCTGAGCGGTGAACTTCGCTAGCAGAGTTTTCCACCCTCCACGGAGTTCCAAAACAAAGTTTTATCGCTCATGCTCGCAAACATTAGGTTAGCGAGCACGAGCAAGGAAAATCCAACGCTAGACAACCTCCCACCGAGATTTCTAAATTTAGGCAGTTGCAGATGGTCATGACTGCTTGCATTGAGAAACCTTCCATTCACATTGAGGAAGCTGCTGCTCGAGTAGAACATTTACTCAAGCAGCAGAAAGAAGTAGCGCCCTCTTGTGATGTGCATGGTGCCATTTGCACGGATTTTCCAGCACAGGACAAATACTCAGCTAAAAATCAGTGTGAACAGTGTGACCTAATGCACTCCACTGCTTGCGGACCTCCACGTAGCATGGCGTAGTTTTTGAGCCACTTCACGGAGTTCTTTGGAGCAGAACTCTGCCCCAGGCCTAAAGAATACAAGCCACAGAGACCATACATGAGCCAATAGATAATATCTTTGGAGCTACCTTGTAAGAAGCAATAACAGACCAGGATTGGCTGGGTCTAGAACTCCAGAGACGCTGAATTGACACCGTTTAGGCTATACGATCCCAGACCTACTCTTTATCCTTAGTGCACACAAAAACTATGAAACCAGTTGGGACGTTAAGCTGTCTCAATGAAAATCAAATTTGCCCTGCCTGACACCAGTAACTAAACACATGGTCACCAAAACTTGTTTTGTAATTGGAAAAACCCACAAAACTGCATGATTGACTAGAATGGGTGGGACCCTTGTTTGGATCATGGTCTTTTGGTAGAATGGAATTTCTACTTTGTTATTGAAAACTAAACTGGCCTGCTTCAGCTCAGCATTTTTTCTAATACTGAGGAAGACCATTGAAACCAAGGTAAGGTTACTACCCTGTAGTACATTTTGCTGGCTCTTGTTCATGAACAAAAGTATGATAAATCCCTAGAGTCCACTTGAGCACAGCCCCTTAGGGTAACCATGGCCAGTGTCAAGCTTGTGTAAAATGTCAAAGGTAAACTCTATAATGATTGGGGTGTTAGCTCAGTGTTATTTTCCATACGATATCAAATCGGTTTCAAACCGCTTCCACATCTTGAGTAACCCTTTAAGGACCTATTTTGTTATCTCTTTAGAGTCACTTGTATAAGGGGGCAACTTGATTATCCAGTTGATGTTCAGTGGAAGTCATGGCTGGAGAAACTAGAGTACACCCTCACAAAATAGCTTCCACTAACCACTGACTGACTCAAGAAAAGACCTCACATTGGAATTTTCATAAGCCGGGATAGAACTTAAATGTGAACCAAGGACAGTTCATAACTTCATTCTGATTGGAATGCAGTTACATTCTCAAGAGCCAAGTTCCCGCCCCAACACTTTTTGTTGCATAACATTTCACTTGATTAGAGAAAAGTACAGGCCTCCTCAGACAGTACTTGGTTCATCTCTGGTAAGTGGACATTGATAAGGTGTACACATCAGGGTGAGAATGGAGACATGGATCAGGAGTGTAAGATATGAATGGTTGCTGTTCTCACTCGGGTCTTAATCATGGGAACTGCAGAACTGCCTGGTTTCTTGAATGACAGAATGAAGAAACATTCACCTACCGGAGGAGATGGACTGTGCCTTCAAAGAGGAATATTCTGATCCAAGGGAAAGAGCCCAAGGGCCAGATGACTGAAGGACTATCCTGATAACATCTCAAGGAACTCAGACTGCCCAGGAGACACTAAATCATCCCAACCCACCTTCCCAAAACAAGCAGTAGACATCCACGTTGAGCAGCAGCTCCATCATTTTCAAAAGTCAAGAAGGGTGAGCCTCCATTGTTCTCAATACTCCACATGAACGTGGGGTGCTTGTACCCATTTCCACAGCTACTCCAGTGAGTCTAAGGGCACAGTTAGTATTCACATGTCATAGGGTAACACCTCATTGGCTAGAGGTGGTCACTCAGGACCATTTGAACCATCATAGCAGCTTGTAGTTCCAGAAAAACCACCAGTTGCGTCACAATCACCCTTTTCTGCAATCAGACCAGTAGTCACATTGGCTTGCTATGGGTTTCTCTGCTACCCGTGGTGCCATGGGTGCCACGCTACTAGAAAAAATATCACAAGAGGTAGCTTTTGGCATACAGCCCCCCTCCTTCCAACAAAAAGGACACTTACTGGTCCATAGACTCGAGTGACTTATGCCTTGAACCCTAGTGGTCATCACTGGCCAGCTGGACAAAAGTTGCCAAGGGTCACAGAGCAGGAGGAATCCTGTTGGCGTGAAGGGTTTTGTGAATTGCCATATTTAAGGCTACATATTTTGGAATCTTTTTAAGGGGTTCTTCCTTTTATACATCATCCTTGGGTACCACTGTTGGCTAGATTAAAGCAGATCCAGGTCCCAGTATCCCCGACCTTTAGCCAGTCACTCAAACTCCTATTTTTAGAGATAGTATTCCTAACTTCATGAATTCTCCCAAATCACCCACTGCTCAATATTAGCCATAGGGTCAAATATTAAATAGTTTAAGTACCTAGTGAAAGGAAGCTACAAAAACATTTGGGATGTATCTTTAACCCAGAAGGTGCTAGGGAATCCTGGTTTCTTTGCATTATTTAAAGTGTACCATTTTATTTGCATTTTATTACAACCCTTTCCTTTTTTATTAATTTGAGTGTTCCCTACAGGTGTTATACTCTTCCCAGAATACATAAGCCCCTACCACCTTCTAGAGTATGTATTGACTGCTCAACTTTGCCCCCTAAAAAAGTCAAGTGCTTTCAGGGAGACTAAACCTTGTAATTTGCAGTGCACTAATATGGTGGCCCTGTTACACCAATAATTACCATTACCTAAAAAAGGTAATGCCCAGTAACCTGTAACTGGCTCGGGTCCACATGAAAGTGCCAGACTTGCATACAAAGATAAGAGAAGCATTTTTGTATGTGAAGTGCCCTGGATGTGGAACATCCATGTATCCATTAGGATTGCCCCAATGCTGCTCCAATTTAGAAGACGCACCTCTTTAAAGATCATTAAAGATCACTACATCACAATGCATTAACAGGCCACAAAGCAGCTACCTCTATCACGCGTTAAATTTATGCTGGACTATGATCAATTACAGTGCGCTCCGCTGCCTTTTAGCTGGGTTCATACTACAGAAACGCCACATACATATGATGGTTTCCAATGTCTCTGATCTCACCAGGAGCTTGAGGGAGAGGGTAATTCTTTATTTCCTTCAAAGATGGCCTTTGGGATCAGTTTCTTTTTTTTTTTTTAACCAGAGGCCATTTTGTTGCCCCCCCTCCCCCTATAATCACAGCACATTAAAAAAAAAAAAAAAACAGCCTCTCTCCAGCATCCTTTAAAGGAGTGTAAACCATAGGAAGTATTTTTTTTTTTACAGTGCTTTGTTATGAGCATTAGAACGACAAAACAAAGGAAATAAAGAATACTGCTATGTAACTGCTTTATCCAATAGAGACAATGATCCATTATTCCACACCAACCTTAGAGCCCTTCCCCACTCCCTCCCCATCTAGAAAATACAGTTGAGACAGGTTGATCAGCAAACAAAGAATCAACACTTGTCATGGCAATAGACGTACAGGGGTTGTCCTTGTGTTCATTCCATTTTCCCTATTTTTTCACCCATATGTGGGGAGATCCCCTCCCGTCATACACTACCTTTTCTGTAATCATGCACCAGTCCACATAGTTTTTCCACTGTCAATTGTGGTGGCTGTTCTGCACCCACTTCTTCCCCCCCCCCCCCACAAACATGCATTGTTGCATTTGGCCACCATTAGTCCTAGCGTTATCCAAATTTTCTCCATACGGGTTAGGTCCAACACATCCCAGATATTGAGGAGGCCCCACTTAGCAGTAGACTCCATGTTGCAACCACATATATTATTCATACAATTGACCACATCTGTCCAATAGCATTGCAACATGGGACAGTTCCATATAATTTGGGAAAAAACATGCCTACCTGACCACAGTGTCTACATTGTGTATCTATGGCCCTGCCCATTTTTACTAAGTGCATGAATAGTAGGACCTGTGTAATATTTTGAGTTGTCCACTTCTCTAGGGGATGCTAAGGCCTCCACCCATTAATCATCTTCAAGACCTTCAAGATCTCGCTCCCATCGTGCCCTCAAGTGAACCAGGGTGTCAGGAGAGTTGTTAATTATTTTTTGATAAGTGAAATTGCCTTACATGTGTACATCAAGTATCCTGTCCTCTAGTGGCAAGGCCTTGGGAAGCAGCCTTCTACAATGCATATTGTTTCAGTGAGTGCTAGTTGATAGTCGCTTTGCAAGTCTGTAAAAGGGATGATGCCCCCCGCCCCTCCCCCCGCCGTGCCCAAAGGTGCTCCACACTCGACAAGCAAATGAGATCCCATTTATTGAAGCCCGGTTGTGCCCCTAGAGTACCCAAACTGGCTGTATCCCATGGGGGGGGGCGGGGGTGACTATTTATTTTGGCTCTCCATCCAAGCACCCGGGGAGTTGTGTGCCAAGTGTTCAGTGTCACTGCTGTCCGGCCTTCACAGGTCGTGTGGCGCATTCCACCGTTTTTGGCCCCAAGATGGCCTCCCCCACCGGGTGCACTGCATATGGTATGGAGGTTTGTTATTGGGAGCTGTACCCAGTAATTAACAGCTATTAACTGTGCAGCCCAATAGTATTTTTGGATGCCTGGGAGGGCAATGTCGCCATCACACCAACCTCTTGTCAATTTTTGGATAGCAAACCACGGAGGGGCTCCATCCAAAGCAGCATGCGTGTTTTGCTCTTGATTCTGGAGTTGTCTTTTGGTTTGCTCTTCTGATCCTTCCTGTTCTTTATTCCACTCTACTTCCTTGGCATCCATTTCTTATAACTTAGTCCTGATCTTCCACTACCGTTTTGTCTCTGGCTATTCTTGCCTTGCCAGTGTTTGATTCTTTACTACATTCCAGTACTTGTTAGCATGGAGATACTGCCACTACTGCCATAAGAAAATGTAAACTAATGCAACTCCAGTCCAGTACCTTCAAACCTGAAGTCACTATCCTTAGAAGTGCCCAGTCAAAGAGTGCAAGAACATTCATATTGAGTGAGGACTGCCCGGCTTGAGGCCCCAATACCTCACTGCCTATTGAGCCTCATACCCAAACCTTCCAAAGGAAAGATGCAATACTGGTTTGTGACGCTTGGCCTATTTCAGATTAAGTGCCACATAGCAATACACTGGTAGTCAAATAGGGGACAGACTGTTCCCAACAGGTGCATAGTTATGATGGAGTAGACCGTAGGAGGAGAAATATGCTTAAAAATGATCAGACTGATGAGGGCAGAAGAGAACCTTATTGAGTGGGCAAAAATGCCAAACAGGTTGAGCCAAAAAACTGATGAAGATGATCTGTGAAATATAAAATACATGTTGCATTGTCTGGGTGGTGGGGGATGTGAGCTTGGACTTCAAATCATTGTAACTTGGAAAAACAAGAATAGAAGAATAACTAAGTCAGGAAGTATACTGCTGTGTAAACATTGTGCAAAAGCGGACTGTGTAAACATGATTTGTGTATACTATTCTGGTATGTGTGAAAGGTAACTGCAGAATTCTTTTATCGAGGTCATGCTGAATAGTTGAAAATATGAACAAAGAAGCTAAAAAAAACATATGTTCAACAGCTAGTATCGCTGTTATAATTCCATATCCCTCGTTTACTCTGCTCCTCGAACTAAGTCCTGCCTCCAAGTCTACCATGGAACTATGACCTCCGGTACACTAATTGTAAATCCTCTAAATTAATCTGAACAGTCTGTTTAAGCACAGTAATCCCACCATGGACATCAGGTTTTCACCTATAATTTGTCACTAACTCCTTGTACTTAATTCCCTCACTGGCTTTGCAACTTCTAAATCCTTCCTTAGTGTTGAGAGGGAAGGATCTATTGCGCTACATAAATGCATTGGTGGACCAGCCAACCAGGTTACACATAATTAGTTGCTCTTCGGCCTAAATTACATTTAAACTGATGGATTGATCCATCTTTTCCTAACCAGACACTTAAAAATGGCCAGTCTGTTGTAAACCAGCTTAAGTACCATGCCTAAAATGTTAATGTTTTTGGAGCATTCAGGACAAAGTGTGCAGCAAACATAGAAAATGTCAGTTGCCCATTATTATGCATTGTAATAGTGGACTTGAGGATGGCTCGGAAAAAGATGAACCAGAACCCTTCATGGTAAAGGTCTTATCCCTACAAAATCAAGCTGGCATCCATGGGGGTAAGCACAGCATAAGGAGCAGCTGAGACCTGTCTTTAAGGTAGCCCTCTAAATTATAATGGAAATCTCCCAAACAGTTGCTTTAATAGTTTTTTAAACAGCGGAAAAAAGGGTGTAAGAGTAATAAGGGAGTTCAAAGTTTAGGACAAATCTTAAGTATTACAGTTACTCTTCCCTGTCAGAGAAGGAAACTCCAAACAGAATGGTCAACATTGCTTTCAGGATATATTATTGCTTCAGAGCAACAACCATTAACATTTACTGAAATTCAAAAGTCAAATGGGAACAAAATTAAATACAGGATGTGAGAAACGCCCGAAAGTCTAGGGAAGACTAGAGGGAGAGTGATTGAATCTGTACCATAAGCAAAGCCGCAGGATATTGGTGGTACTTTCACTGTCACACACTGACTTGGACTTCATTCTGCCTTCAGCACTATATCACACAAGTCAAGACAAGCATCATTTGTAATTGCTTTGGAAGTGGCATGGTATGCTGAGCACCATAGGTGGTGTGCCACTATGTAGTGTTCCATATCACTGTCAATATAAGACAACACAGGAGGGGACTCTGATGAAGCACGCCACAGTGCTGTCATACTTTTGATACATACTCTTGCATGAATTTGGCCTCTGAAACTAGAGGTTAGGTTCTCAGAAGCTATATTGACTCACCCACCCTTTTAACCACACTCAAGTTCTTGATGCTTGGCACAGAGGATCTCCGTGTGAGAAAGTCTGTTGTAGCAGCTCCAGTGAGGCTTTCTTGGGACTCCTGAGGCTCATGCAAATGACAGATTTGGCCAGACTTGATTTGATCCTTGGATGTTTTAGTAATGCAAAAACTATTTCATCTGTGCTTGTGCAGATTTGAGGCCCATCGGGCGCCACCATTTTCAAAGTAGTAGTGCCCCAATTTAGAATTATTAGAGAGAAATTTAAGGCATGCATGTACTTTTAATGTGAACCTGGTTTATAAATCTCAGAGAGCTGCATATCCCTGTTATATGAACCCTAGCATCCTCTGCTCCCAAAACTCCTTGCAGAGTGCTCATCTCTAGAAAGATAGACTGCTACAAAGTAATTTGGAGGAATCATTTATAAAGGAACAGTATTCCTGGAAACCGCTATAAAATATTTACCAATGTCTAAGAAATTGGGTAAAGAGACTGATTTAGAGAAAGACAAAACTAGAATCAGCAATTCCTATGTAAAATAAGTGGTTTCCAGATCGGTCATTTTTTTGCCACCCCTGAGGATCTTCTGTGGTTCAGCCCAAGGCACGTTCATCTTTCGTCATAGAACTCCATTAAGACCTTTGTGTGGTTAATAGTGGTCTTCGCTCTTGGTATAGGTTTTTCGCTGCAGCTAGACCAGCACTGATTTACCAGGAAAAACACAGAAGACTCAGGTGGAAGACCCAATGTTCTAACCAAACATTTCCCAGGTGAATGAAAGTTCTCAAGAAACTATATATCTTGTGGTTGTGACAAAGGTCTGACCACAACAATTAAATGACCAAAGTGACTGCATTTTGTTTTCTTCACAGATGACAAACCTACATCCGTTCATTTGTTTTACTTTGTCCCCTAAACCCTTTCCTTGGGGATCATTGAGCTGGTCATAGTTTTATTACATCCATTGCTACTATTGCCTCTGCAATTGTGCAGAGAAGAAACACATTTCAACAGCTAACAGTTCTGACACAGGATTGCCAATTTGAAACCAACAACAAATGTTACTAGCATATTGCAAATTAATACATACACTTTAACAAGATTCAAAGTCATCTTGAAGTGTCTTTTTAGAAGAAGTCAAACATATGCTCTTAGCAGACTGAAATATCAGAAGCAAATCCCAAAGGTGAGACATAAGCAAGCCTTCAAATACAGGAAAAAGAAGAGGCAAGCAAAAAAGATCAGAAACAAAAACAAGAGATTCAAACTAAGATCACAATGGGAGGATGGAGGCAATCGATAATGTAGTGGTGAATCTGCAAACTTATACTTTGTCTTAAGGCACACATCAGATTTTGAAGTACTGAGGTATAGCCATTTAGCATATACATTACATAATCTCAAAGTTGATCTGTATAGAATAATTGGGAACATTAATCTCAGAAAAGTCTTCCAGACTGCATCACATAAATCCTCAGATACTATATCTGCAATTGAGATCACTGCAGTCCGCATCAAGGATTAAGATTTCAAACTTGGATTTGTTAAATGAGATGCATGACAAAATTCTGGAGAAACCTGCTGAATATTCTCTATACACCAATACAGACAGTGGTCTCAAATTGAACTCTAAATTTGAATCCAAACTACCAAATGAAGATTCAGAGACATTTTTAAACAAATATGGCTTAAAAAGAAACTGATGCTATCAATACAGCTATGGTCATTCAGAATAAAAGACAAAAAAGTATGTTCCACTAATGGAATAATGGAGCACTAGATTCTAAATTATTATGAATACAAGCATCTTAAAGTTCCTGCAATGTACTTCTTCCCCAACATCCACAAAGGAGAAGCAAATCCACCAGAAATACCTAAAATACTTGGGTGTGGCGCTAGCAAAATATTTGTCTAAACAGACATATCGAACACAATTGGTCTCTACTTTGCCCTCTTACATTTAAGATGCGTCTCATGTTTTTAAATAGTAAGAAATCTCAATGGATCTTGACCATATTTTTTGTTACAATGGATGTGAGATCTTTATATACTTGTATTAGTCATGTAAATGTGTGGGAGCTATAACTAGATTTCTCAATACTGAATCAGCCAACTATCTCACAATCTAATATTAACTGAGACGGTGGCCTTTGTAGTGCACAATACCTTTTTCTACACGGAAGTGCCCTAGGTTAAAGAATTGCTCCCCCAATGCCAACCGTTTAATGGGTTGGTAGGAGAGCAAGCATGTCTTCTGATAAACACTCACCATTAAGTAAGAATACTCTGAATTCATAAAGGTTTAAATATAAATAACATTCGCTATGAACTAACTTCGGTGATATAAAAAAAGTTTACATCGACAAAATAGCTATAAAGAGTAAGGCTGTAAATTGTATTTTACAAGTGATTCAGGTCATCCAAAAGTATCTTATGGAGAATGTTTGAGAAACAAATGTTTATAAAACAAAAATATACAATTTATACTCCAGTGGTGGTAGCCACTGGGTAGTTCTAGTTAGGCTCATGTTTCCATAGGAAAAGCATTTTTGGTTTCCTTACAACTTTGATGCCATTTGACATATCTTCACAGAACTTTCCAAAAGGTCTCTTGCACCTCATCTCCTTCCTGGAAAGTTTTGGTGAGATCTGTCAAGCAAGAGCAAAGAAAAAGGGGGGTCCAAGAACGCGTTTTACCAATTCATTTTTTCATAGGAAATTTAGACTAAGCTACAGCCCAAATGGCTAAATGGATTTACACCAAATTTGGCAGAAAGCTAGATTTTGGTCTAGAACGCAATTAAGGCTCAAAACGTTGCATATTTCATGTTGTGGAGGATCCATGGCACCGACAGACCTCGAGACGAGATCTGATTGGCTGCCACCACAACAACAACGTTGTGGCAGCCATCTTAGGACTCTGGACTGAGTCCCAAGTCCTAGGAAAAGGATTTTTTTTTTTTAAAGGGAAGCAGCAGATTAGCAATACCCTGCTCCTTTTCCAGGCCTAGTCGGGGGGGGGGGGGGAATGGGTTACCCAGATTCCCCTGCCCAAAAACATTAACACCACCCCCCGGCCGTAGGCCAGGATCGGAGGGCAGCGCATTAATATATTTTGGACCCCTTCCCAGAGCTTCTATGAGGCCCCGGGTTCTCTATCCCTGGGGCCTGTTTAATAAGGAGAGGGGGCATGTGGGACCAAATCTCCAGGGCAGAGTATGAAATAAAGGGGAGGCCAGAATGCGTCCCCCCCCCCTCCCCAAACCATTCTAGTGCCTAGGGGACCCTGTGGCCAATTTTAAAAGGATAGTGGGCTATGCACCCCAAGCTGAACTGATATCTGCCCTGTGGACCCCATCCTATGGGGCCTGATACTTACCAGTGTCCTGGGCAGTTATACTCTGGCGTATTCCCCCTGGTTGGGACCAGACATTTGCTCTCGTGTGTCAAGACCCACACAGTCCCCAATGTGCCCAGCATTGTGGGTGCCCTTCTTGGGAACTGAGTCACCAACCACAAATTAAAATAAAAGGGCCAAATGCAGCTAGGGAAGCTGGCTGGGGCCGTGGGGATCGAGGCCCTCTCCTCCCCCCCCTGCAGACCCCCCAAACAAATATTGAGCTGTGGGTGCCCAGAGATGGGCATGGTTATCCCTTGCTGCCTGAAGGAGTGCCTCAATGCCCTGCAGGGCTTTTTGTTTTTATTTTAGTTTGGCTGTACCCCTAGAACAGGGAGCGGCACCACCAAGCCTTTTGTTTAAGGTTGTGGGGGGCTGAAAGGAGTGCAGCAGCTCCACAGCAACATAAAAAAGTGTCTCTTGGGTCATTAAATTCATGACCCCGGGAGAGCTTTGAATATACTTTTTTTTTTAAAGCACTCTTAGCTGGAACTCTGCTTTTTATCTGGAGTGCAGACCCCCCTTGTGGTGTGTTCTGTGGCTGCATTGCTTAGCCTGAAAACTATTTAAATTTTTTTTTTTTTTAAAGACTTAAAACATGCAGATTTTTTAAAATAAAACTTTAAACAATTTTTGAAGACTATCACTTTTATTAAACATTGCACTGTGTGAATTAAATATATTTTATTATAATTATTGGTGATTTTTTGTTGAAAAAATATAAGTGGCTTTATGTAGGTTGATATGGTCACCCCTTCATAAAGTCAATAAGCCCACTTTATGTTTGACAAAGTCAGTAGCTCCGTCCTACTTTAAATTACACCTAGGGTATCCGGTTTTAGGTTTAAACCTATAATAACCGATTAAACTTCACCAAAAGGAAAATAGCCCTCATCAGTGCAAGTATATAAAGACTGAAAAAACACCTTCGCAGCCTCAAACTAAATACTATTCAAAGAAAGGAAAAGCTGAGTGAAAGTTGTTTATTTCTTCCTGAAGGGGCCGATACAATGTAACTTTGTTCTACAAGGCAGCAGCAAGAAAGGCTGGGCTAACATTCTGCTTGAATTTTGTTGTTTAGGGAAGTCACTAAAATATTGTTTCTCCTTCCTTTTTTGTTTTGTGGTCTTTGGTCTAAAGATGCAGGCTTTAGAAGCATGTTTAGGTCTTATTTTATAAACTGTAGCGAATCGGGAAATATCAAAATCATATTTAATATTTTGGCTACGTTTGATTCTTTCACTAATGGGTAAAATGGCTGGTCTCAATCTTTCAAAATATGTACCATCACATTTATCCACAGAGAATGGGTGAAACCCTTCGATACATCAGCCCCCTTTTCTAGCAAGTCAGAATTGATAGGTGAATTGTCAAACACCCCAAGATTTTTATTTAATGCAAGGTATAGTGACAGGTATTTGTGTAAAGAGTGCCGTCACCAAGCATCTGAAATGGGGATGAAAACAGGACACCAGACGTTTGGAAAACATGGAACGCAGTGTCACTTGGATTGATGCTGCAAAAAGTTCTTACCAAGAGCAACAAGGATTGGAGTGATATTGTTTGTATTTGCAGTAATTCAGCTACGTATATGAAAATGTTGAGTGATGACCTGTCAAAAATCAATACTGGAGCTGAACTGCTTCCCTGTTAGAGATCCTTGCCATTTGCTAGATGGTATGCTGAAAGCATCTTTACAATCTTCAGAGTTAATGAAGAATGCTATGGACTTTGTGGTCCATTCTGGTGCACGGTTTCGTTATGCGCGAGAACTAAACACAAATATTTCTCATTTTGTGCTTTGTGTGGCATCAAAGAAAGCCATGCCAACTGTCATTTAGCTGGTGGTTCCCAGTCCTAGAGGCCGTGAATACTAGATTATCCATGAGGCAACCTTTTACAGATTTTTGCTTACTGATGCCAAATTCAAGAAATGTAAGGACATTTGGTTGCATATTGAAAGTGATGTGAAGAAAAGTACACTGTAAAGGGGAATTTTCTCCGGACTTTAAAAAGTACTGCATCATTTTTAACCGCTTCAATAACTGAGGGCATATGCGCCCAGTTCAACGCATATGTTGCAGAACCTGTCCCAGAGAATCGCAATCTTAGGTGCACCAGTATTTGCATGGAATGCTATGTCAGTGGCCAGAGTTAGCAAATTGTGTACTGGCATGTTTTGCTGTTGTCCGTATCAAGTGCCAATGTTGAGAGGACCTTTTCACAGAAGAAAAGAGCGAGCACGCATGACCAAAGACTCACTAAAGAAGTATTGTATGGTATACTACAATAAGTTGGGGGGGGGAATATTTGAACCTCGTATACCCTGTACGCACACCGTCTATACACATGCACGATCAGTGCAGAAAGCAAGCAATAATAAGAGCAAAACATTCCATAAACACCGGAAAAACGGTTTGCTGTTTTTAATGGCACGAAAATGTGTAACCATTGATAACCACTGTTTAAAGGAATTGAAAACACTGAAAAACCCCCACCAGAATTTACCAAAGATAGAATATGAAAACAGGAAAGCCTAATTACACCTAATCATCCATTCTCGCCCTTGGGGGTTTTCGTGGCAGGCTCTGCTCCAAACACCCCGCTGCGCTTGGCTTGTGCGCAGCAGAGGGGTCCAGGGACAGGGCCTGGCCCGTGGCCAACCCCACACTGCACATGGGCGAAGGTTGTGCGCTGCGTGGGTTTGGCTGCCCACAAGGGGTTGGATGTAGAGCCTGGCCACAAACGCATACCGCACAAGGCCGCTATTACATTATCGCAATAAAATATTGCTTTACTTTAATGAAAAAAAAAACTTGACATTCACTGAAAAAAACAAAAGGTTAAAGTAACTATAAAGTTAGGTATGGTAACAACATCTTACTTTGCATAAAAAAACCTTTGAAATTTACAGAAAAAACAAAGGTTAAAAAGATGTTACAGTTAAATGAAAATTTCCAGTTAAAATATACGGTTTTAAACAAATAAAACCACTGAAATTCACCAGTTCTATTTATCTCAAGTAACTGTTACACGCCCTAACTATAACTAGCACCCTTGCCATACACTGCTAATTACCTCCCACATTACATCGGTAATGACACGTTCTATGACATCATTGATAACATGACTCATCAGAAATGACAATTGATGACAACACTGGATGGCAGGGTGCGAGTTACTTTAGGGCTCAAGTTAGTTATGTGAGATAATTAAAACTTGTGAATTTCAGTGGTTCTCTTTAACTGAAATTTTCACTTAACAATAACATCACTTTAACCTTCGATTTTTTTTCCATTGAAGTATCTTTAAGAGGAAAAAGTGATTAATCGATGATTTAGAAAACCAGGACAATGTTAATGTGTATCAAAAAACACATCTAGGTGGACCAAAATGGAAAGGAAAAACAACTACTACAAGACAAAAAACACAAAAAGCACTTTGAGTTCTGGAAATATGGTGAGACCTTTCAAAAAACAGAAAGCTGAAAGTAATAGCATACAATCATATGTATATATTGGAACTACCCTCACAGAAGAGGATCACAGAGATATATATATATATATATATTCACTGAAAAAAACCATAGGTTTTAGGGACAGTTTTAGTTACTTGGACATTGCACTCGTACAAAACCCGTGAAATTCCCCGTTATAGTTAGTTCAGCTAACTATAACTCGCGCCCAGCAATGCACTGCTGATGACGTCACATATTACATCACTCATGACATGGTCAGTGACATCACTGATGACATCACTGATGACATCTCAAATGACATCACTGATGACATCATCCAGTGACTGTTTCTGTAAAGTTTAAATATTTTTAATATATATAGGAAAAGACGTATTGAAGAATGAGTGGGTGTGTAAGTGTCTGTATGGATGATTTAGTAGGTGCGTGACTGACTCTATAAGTGAGTGATTTAACGTATCTTACTGAATGCATGGGTTAGTGACTAAACTGGGTGAATGTCTGTATCCGTCTGTCTGTTGCTGTGTAAGTGGCTGCATGTGTTTGTGAATAGCTAAATGAGTGTCTATATGAGTTATTGAATGCTTGTCTGAGTATCTGTATGGGTGCCTGAGTGTTTGTGTGGGAGGGGTGTGTGCAACTCTGTGCATAGATGTGTGAGTGGGTGATTCACTGGGTGGATGGTTTCAAGAGTGCATCTGTGATAGACTGTATGGGTGGGTAAGTGTGTGTAAGAGTGTGTTAGTGAGTGAATGTATGTCCCAGTGGTACATGTGTGAGTAACTACATATGTGAAAGGCAGTATATATGTGTGTTGGAGTATATAAATAGCTATAAGCAAGAGTGAGTGATTGTGGCTGTATGGATGAGTGTGTGCTTGTATAAGAGCGTAACAATGTGCTACTATTTGTATGAGTAAGTGAGCTGGTGTGTATAACTGTATAGGTGAGTAAATGGCAGTGTGTTTAATTATTTGCATGACTAGGTGTGTAAGTATCTCTATGGATGAGTGGTGTTGTTTGAGTGTCTATATAGGAGTAAGAGTGCATATGATAGTCCTGTACTGAGTGACCGTAAGTATGAGTGACTGTACGGGTGAGTGAGTGGATGTGTGTGTGTGTGTAGACCTAAGAATCAGTGAGTGGGTATGTAGTTATTGGTGTTGGAGTGTCTATGGTTTTGCGAATGGCAGTCTGTAATTTAGAGTGAGTGTATCAAAGGTTATATTAGGGTGTGAGGAGGTGCATCAGATTATCACGTGGATGATATCAGTGATGTCATTTGAGATGTCAGTGATGTCATCAGTGATGTCACTGACCATGTCATGAGTGATGTAATATGTGACGTCATCAGCAGTGCATTGCGGGGGCGCGAGTTATAGTTAGCTGAACTAACTATAACGGGGGAATTTCACGGGTTTTGTACGAGTGCAATGTCCAACTAACTAGAACTGTCCCTAAAACCTATGGTTTTTTCAGTGAATTTCAAAGGTTTTTTTAAATGCTAATTTGTAACTATAACGTGCCTGAAACCTACGGTTTTTTCAGTGAATTTCAAAGGTTTTGTAAATGACAATTTTTAAATGTATTAATTGTTATATTAATTTTTTTCATACTGATTTACTACATTTTTAGAAACAATTTTTTTTTACATATTTTATTTTTTAAATTACATTGTAATTACATTATACATTACAAAAAATACTTTCTCAGAATGAATTACTTTAAATACTTTGCAGATAGGCAATAGACTTAAGTACAGTAGTTACAATTGTTGCAATGGGCAACACATTTTCAAACACAATGCAACATTCAGCTCAATGTGAATTTCTAGTTAAATGCAATTAGTTACTTTATGGATTACTTTTGTAACCACAGGACTGGATCCTAGATTCAGTCCTGGTACATCTCCTGTAAACAGTTGAGTAAAAGCGTTTGTTACAGTCGTGATTTTTAAGGAATATTATTGTATTTTAAAAGTTAACACTTAGAAACTTTTTCTCATAGAATCACCAATGTTATCCTATGGAAGGAAATTCACTTAGCAGGTAAAAACTTATCGTAACTTTTTCTTACTCAGTGTTGGATCCTGGATCCAGCACTGGTGCATCTCCTGTAAACAGTTGAAAAAATGCGTTTAAGTCATACAGGCGATTTTTAAGGAATATTTGTAGTTTGTGAAAATCAACACTTTGAAACTTTTTTGCTGAAAACCAGTCAATCTTAGCCTATGAAGGAAATTCAAGTTACCGGTAAGTACGGTTAAAATTACTTTTGAGGATCAGTACTGGGCTGAAAGATGCAGCACTGAGGTCTCTCCTGATAACAGGTGAGTAAATCGGAATTCGTATTTCGGCTGATTTTAGAGGAATATTTTAAAGTTCCAAAACTCCACACTTAGAAGAATTTCCAAGTGAAACTAGTCAATGTTAGCCTATGGAAGGAAATTCAAGTTACTGGTAAGTACGGTTAAAATTACTTTTGAGGATCAGTACTGGGCTGAAAGATGCAGCACTGAGGTCTCTCCTGATAACAGGTGAGTAAATCGGAATTCGTATTTCGGCTGATTTTAGAGGAATATTTGCACAATGGTGAAGGGAGGGGCGGGGCCTGAGGTTACATCTGTGCAAACGCGCTCGGTGGCGCGTTTTAAGTTGGGGGATTAAGTCCCCTTGAATCCTGAGGGTCCCTAGGGGCCAACTAGCCCACCAGGAACCTCCAATATGCGCCAGGGGCTGCGTTGCAGAGACGCGTAGAGAGGCCACACCCCTTTTTACACCTCTCTGCAACGTAGCTCTGTGGCGCTTTCTGGATGTACCTGTTGGGCTAGTTGGCCCCAGGGACCCTCAGGATTGAAGGGGATTTAATTCCCCATCTTAAAACGCGCCACAGGGCCTGTTTGCACACATGTCACCTGAAGCCCCGCCCCCTCCTTCACCACTGTGCAAACGCGCCCGTGGCGCGTTTTAAGTTGGGGATTAAGTCCCCTTGAATCCTGAGGGTCCCCGGAGTCCAACTAGCCCACCATATACCTCCAAAAAGCGCCACAGAGCTGCGTTGCAGAGAGGTGTAAAAGGGGTGTGGCCTCTCTACACGTCTCTGCAACGCAGCCCCTGGCGCATATTGGAGGTTCCTGGTGGGCTAGTTGGCCCCCAGGGACCCCAGTATTCAAGGGAGTCGTTCCCTCTCTGCAAACGCGCCAGGGGCGCGTTTGCAGAGTGGTGAAGGAAGGGGCGGGGCCTGCGGGCCCGATCGTTTTAAAAAAATAATAATAATTTTGTCCTCTGAAGGGGGCTGTGTGGCCCCCTTCCTTTTTCCCTGTTTTTATGCCCTGGGGACCCCATCCCCCAGGGCCTTACCCCTTTTTAAATTTTTAATAAAAAAAAAAACGGGAAGGGGGCCGCGTGGCCCCCTTCCTGGGCCTGTATTGGCCCCGGGGACCCCATCCCCCAGGGCATGGCCTCTATATTTATTTTGAGGGGGCAGCGTGGCCCCCCTCTGGCCATTTAAGGCCCCGGGGACCACATCCCCCGGGGCCGGCCTTTCCATTTTTTAAAACTTTTTTTCTCTCTTTTTTGGAGAGGGGGGCCGCGTGGCCCCCCTCCCGGGCCACTACTTGCCCCGGGGACCCCATCCCCCGGGGCTGGCCCTCTCCGTTGGGGACTGTGGGGGTCCCCAATCCTCCCACAGTCCCGCCGGCTCCCCACGTCCCTTGGGAGCCGGCATTGCTGTTCCACATGGGGAGCAGCTGACATGCTGCTCCCCATGTGGAAAAGCAATCGCTTTGGATATTGGAAGAGAGAGCAGGTTTCCTGCTCTCTCTTCCAATATCCAAAGCAGTTTGTTATGGCAGGACGGGAGCCGCGAGGCTCCCGTCCTGCCATAGCAAACTACAGTGTCCCGGGGTAGGCACCCCGGGACACTGCAGGAGCCGGCCCTGGGGGGTGGTGGTCCCCAGGGCCATCAAGGGCTCCAGGAGGGGGCCGCGTGGCCCCCTCCCATTCAGTACACAGCCCCGGGAGGTGGTGGTCCCCGGGGCTCTGGGGTCCGTAACGGACCCCCATATTAAAATGTTTAGTGCCCCGGGAGGTGGCGGTCCTCGGGCGTGTGGGGGCTGGAGCCCCCCCACACTGGTTTTATTTTTAATTTAAAAAAAGCCCCGGGGAGGTGGTGGTCCTCGGGACTGCGGGAGGGCTCAGAGCCCTCCCGCACCATTTTTTTAAAAAGCCCCGGGGGTGGCGGTCCCCGGGCTTGGGGGCCCTTTGAGGCCCCCACACATTAAATTATCCCCCACCATGCCCCCGGGACTTGGGCCACCCGGGGGCCACTAACATCGAAGCGCGGGAGAACGCGCTTCGATTTTTTCGGCAGGATTCGCGCACCCTGCCGATTCTTTTTAAAAAATAAGCTTTTTTTGCCCAGGGGGTCCTTGTGGGACCCCTGAGCAGGCCTAGGGGTTAGGGTGTTTCTACCCTGCCCCCTTTGTGCGTTTTGCGCACTTGTTTCTGTCCCTCTGTTCTACCGAGGGACAAAATGGCTGCCAACACTTCTTGATTTGGAGTGTTGACAGCCAATTAGCATGCAGCTCGTGATCGGGAGGGTACGCGGATCCGACGCGCCCATAGATATATGTTATTTTAATTGTGAATTTCTCAGGAACTACTGAACGGATTTACACCATTTTAGCAAAAGGCACCAGTCTGAACCAAGGGCTACCTCTTTGCCAAATTTGGGGTAATTCCGTTCAGCAGTTCGGGCTGTAGCTGCGACTAAAGGTTCCTATGGAAAAATGAATGGGGAAAACGCGTTTTGGGACCCCCCTTTTTTCTCGGCCCCCGCTTGACGTATCACCCCGAGACTTTCAGGGTAGGAGCGGACCGGAGCGCCCCAACAAGTTGGAAGCTTTCGCGAAGATTCGTCAACCGGCGCCAAAGTTATTGCAAATAGAATGTCGCGGATTTCCTATGGATAATAGGTTGTAACTATAACTATCTACTGGCGACTGCCAGTAGATTATATAGAATGAATATATATATATATATATATATATATATATATATATATATATATATATATATATATATATATATATATAGCATTTTTAAGGCGCAAATCAATCCAAAAATGCAGCAGAGGCTGTATACGGTCAAAACAATGTCAACTGGTAAAAGCGGAGGAAGCTAGGTTTTAGATGGCTGATGCATTGTGATGCAGTGCTCTTTAAAGAGGTGAGCCTTTGCCTCTTTCCTAAATTCGAGCAGTGTTTGGGTGGTCCTGATTAATACGGGATGTTGTTCCAGATCCTGGGTGCATAGCTGGAAAAGGCCTACTCTTAGTCTAAAGTTCGATGTGTCCAGGCTGTGAGCAAGATAAGCGGGGGTACTGGTCATGACAGATGTGAATGACAGCTAGTTTTGAAGATGGTGCGGGCTGACAAAAGAAGTGAATGAGTTCCATCAGTATGGGGGTGATGTGATCATATTTCTACAGGCTCTGGATGAGATCTTCTGCAGCATGTCTGGTAGGTCATAGAGTAGGGCATTACTACCATCCAGATGCAAGAGTACGAGGTCATGAAAAGCAGTTCTAAAGACGCCCTCTGGAAGAAATGGTGTCACTTTCTTTATATAGCTGGTTCCATGCTGTCTGTTTTGCCAACATGCGCCTGGAGGGAGAGGCTGGGGTCCAGGGTAAATCCAAGTGATTTGGCATCCAGTGAAAGTTGGGGTTCCAAGTATGGTTGGGTGGTAAACTCGTCTCCTCCAGCAGAGTTCAAAGTTTTTCCCACTCTTCATGCAGTGTCAGAAAAACTGTGCCAACCACTACATGGTGGAGTTTTTTTCTCACGTGCGGCTCCCCAACGGTAAGTTGGCGAGCAGGAAAATCAAGTGCTAGACCACCTCCCGGTGAGATCTCAATGTGGGCGGTCATAGCAGGTCTCTACTGCTCATTGAGAAAGCTAGCGCTAGCGGTGTAAAAGCTGCTGCTCAAGTAGAAAATGTACTCAAGCGGCAGAAAGAAACTGGGCACTTTGGCGTGCCGCGTGGTGCCATTTGCGCTGATTTTACAGCACGGGACAAGCGCCTGGCGCTAAAAATCTGCGTAATAAACTGCAACTCTGCCTCTCGCTGCACTTCGCTGAATCTCCGTTTTTGGATAACTCAGCAGAGAGAAACTCTGCAAGTTCCACCCAGGCCTAATTCTAATCCATCAAGATCCAGGCCATTGAGTCAGGTTTGTACTGCAACTTGCTTATTGTTCTTGGCAAATAACAGGACTTTAGTCTTGGTTGCCATTAGCTTTAGGTAGGTGCTGGACATCCAGGATCTGGATGATGCATAAGCAGTGTTTGAGACGGAGAAGACTTTCAAGTACAGTTGTGAATCATCAGCATATTGATGAATCTTCAGGAGATTATCGGAGTAGAGCACGAAGTGGCTCTATGTGTAGGTTGAAAATGACAGAAAGTAGTATGGAGCCCTTGGGAGCTCCAGTGGTGAATGGCATTTTTTGTGAAATGGATGTGCACATGACGACAAATTGGTGTTGGTTGGAAAAGGAGAACCTGTGAAAGACATTGACGGAAAATCTAATTCGATACTCAAGGGTGCGAATGAGCATGATATGGTCAACTAGCAAACACTGTTCTTTGTCCAAGTTACACTATCAAGCAGGTTTCATAAAACAGTCAAAACCAATAGTTTTCTATATGTGGCAAATGTAATAGTTGCAATTTTATCTTGGATAAACTGGAGTTTACAAATTGTGTTAATCTAGAATGTGTAGTATTCGACTAGGCAGTACATAATACTGTATATGTTATCACTTCTGTCTGTCAACATGTGGGATTTATAATACAACCAGAGAGGCAAAAACAGCAAGAACATCTAGGAGACTCACGCATTTTAATGAAATAAACAGGACTGATATTAAAAATAAACAAACATTTTGTATGCAACTGTCACAGTAAGCCACGTTAAAAAGAAATGGCAACATTCAGCATAAATTGAGAAAGCAGCATTCTGGATAAATGAGCTACAAAAGCTACAACCACTGTACTCCAAGATGAGGACCTACATATTTTTCTATGCAAATAGTATGCAAAATATCTACAATTGTTTTCACGCAGTCTTTGGAAAGCAATGTATCACCTATAAGTCCTCATAAATGTGCCCTATGTTGGGCATAGAGTAGCTAGCCAAATCTTATGAGCTTGAATTTCGATAAGGGAATGCAGTCAGTTAAAATCTTGCTGAAGGAATCAATATGGAACATGAAACTATTTATATCCATAGAGTTTATCCTGTTTACCCGAACAATTCTATACCATACCTGGTTGTTGCTCCTTGTTCGCACATTACTGTGAATTGACATAGTACATTAGAAATAATCCTAGTGACAGGCTGCTGACACGCATGCCACCTTTTCAAGATAGGAGGCATCATACATGTATGTGTCTATTTTTTTACTTGGTCTAGAATGCTTCTGTTTACCCAAGAGAAACTCTTTTGAAGAGAACCTTTGTTAAGTTCACTGGAGTATACATTCCTCTACTCCTTAAGATTAAAAATATGATCACAACACTATACAAGAAAATTCTTATTTAGTCTTACTTGTTTCAATATGGGGTTTAACTTTGTATGATAAGGAACATTGTAGATTAATTTAAGTGTAGCTTCTCCATGTGTACACTGTTCTAAGATGGCAGGTGCTATAAAAATCAGCGCAATTTTTAGGTTGGTGTTCTCTATTGAAACTGCAAATGGACCATCATGCCCATTTGTAACTGCCAGAGGTACGGCTAACTTGATAGGGGCATTATTTGAACCAAGTTTCTCTAATTCTTGGGTAAATATTGTCAGATGTTCTTTGCTCGGATTCTGTTTTTTTCCAGATCTGCATTCTTAGATTTTAGGTCAAAACATGCACATTATTGAAGATGCCTGCAGAGGTATTTAATCTTAGACTTAAAATCTTCCAGCACTGAATATATAACAGCAATTATAATTAATTCATTCTGCGTCAAAATTGTAAGCATGTCAATAAATACCTACATACTAATTAACAATTCATTTTGAATTTCTTCTTTTAGAGCATGTTTTCCTTTGAAACTTGTTAGAGAGGATATGCTAATTTGTACTTTACAAGTTACTTTGGTATTACATTACTTTTGTTTGTGCTTCCAACTTGATGTCCTGTTTTAATATACTTTGGTATCACTGTTGCCTTGGTGAAGCAATACTATATAATAGTTTCTCATGTGTCGGCAATTCTTATAGGATTTCTTTCCTTGAATGAACAGTAACCATAATACTTACAATATTTAAAAACAAAACTTTAACCTCACCAATTACTTTGATATCATATTTTCTTGTGTTTTAAAATCTATAGGAGAGAAACTTGGCGCTTTTTTCAATATAGTGGAAATACCAGTTTGACCAACCAGTAGTATATGCAGCAGCTTGTTATAGGGACCACCATTCACTCTTGTAATAGCAGGCAAAGCAAGAGTGAGCTAGTAAAAAGAAAAGTGATGGGTGGAATGATAGAGTTAATCATGGCCACAGCCCTGCTGAACCGGTTAAAAGACGCAGCTTGAGTTTTATGGCACAGTTGGCATTGGACCCACATTTAGGTATATCTGTAGCAAAATCACATAAGCAGCAGAAGTGACAAGGGCAGTTCTACACTTCTGTTCAGCAACCCAGGTCTTAAGTCAAATTGAACATACATCTCGAAAACTTGTGTGGCACCACCAGTATAACTGAGCAGTTGACCAGAAGTTTGAGTATTTAGTAATGCCATGATGCTATTGAACGCACATGGGAATACGGTGAGCAACACCACGATTTTGCAAACATTCTGGAATATTTGAACAGTACCATGACATTTTATTACAATTTCCAGATACTTTTGCTCGGTTTGATTAAAGCCTTGGACCTTTTAGGGGATATTAACTGGCAGAGCAAATGTGTCAATCATATTACACCTCCTGCATAGTGCCATAGGGTTTGAAGTTTGTATTTTTTCCAAAATGGCCATATGGGGAATAGTCTAGACAAACATTTTTTCTGCTGTATATTGTGTTTGTAGCAGGCACACTTTTTGAAATGGCACATTACGCGTATTTACCTCTGCACAGGAATAATGCTGAGAAGTACTGCATTTTTTTTTTTTTTTTTTTAAGATGTATAGATCAGTAAAAATATTTATTTAGAAGATGAACGGTTTGGAATGGAAGTTATGATTGGTCTGTGCGCTGGAAGGGTAGTATAAGAAACGCATTCCATGAATTTGGTTTCCGGCCTTTTCAAGTAAAAGATTGGCAAATAAACACAAAAAATTAAGTTGCACTTCTGGCTACAGCTTAATCACAGTCGTGATGGCAGATTGTGGATTTACATGCCAACTGCACTACGAAAAATATGGATGCTAAATGTGAGGAACCACACAAAATGACTGATCGGGCCATTTAGGGTTGAAAAATTCACAAATGGTTCCAAATCAGTCAGCAGAACAATTGCATGAAAAATAGGAGGCTTAGCGGGGGGGGGGGGGATATTTAAAATGTCTCCAGAAACGAAAATAAACGAATGTAGGGACAGTTGGAGTTTGAAGCAGATATTCTTTGGCATAGTTCGATGGCTAGTGTTTTACATTGGAGCATTTGAAAAGGACAACCAAAATGATCATAAAAAGAACATTTTCCTACACTTCTGCCAATCTCGGATTCTCGCTCAAATCTAAATTAAAGTGCATATTAAGTTCTATTCATCATGGAGTGACAGAAAAATATATTGTGAGTTCTTACCTGGAGTGGTTGGCACAGCGCATTGACATTCTGGATAAATCACCATTGGAAATGCAGTTTCTTCAAAAAGGAAAGTCAATTTGATACTTGAAAGAAAGGTGGTCTGCGTCAGACATTTGTTTTTCTGAAAGAAACCAGAGTGCAGGCATTAGGAGATATAGATACACATACACTAGTGATAATACACACCACAAAGTGCAACAAAAACCCAGGTAGGGCATACTCATGGGGGGGGGTTGGGGATTTCTACCATAAGATGCAAGAAACTAGACTTTGTAAATTCTAATCGCGAAACAAGTGTAAAGCAGCATTGAGAAACAGTCTTGCTCTTCGTTCAAAACCTAGAACGCCTCTCGCTATAAATCGTGCTCCGTCATTCTAACATTCTGCTCAGGAGATATTTTTTTAAAATATAACAAATACCAAACGGCGGCACCTCCGCAATGGTGGAGGAGTGTCTCCCCACTGGCACAGCCAGCAGCCGAAAAATAAACCTATATTGTTTTATTTTTCGGCAGCTAGCTGAGCTAGCGTGTGTGGGGATGAACGGGGCCGGGCAATGGGAAACAGGTGGATGGGGGCAGAGTGATGTGCACTACTAACATGTGCATGTCTGTTTGGCATGCCTTCTTGGGCCGGCCAAACAGACATGTGCAGCTACGTTTCTCCAACCTGGCTGTATTGTACAGCCAGGTTGGAGAAACAGCACAGACTCCCTCAGCGGAGAGTCAAAGCAGCCTGTCCAGGTCAATCCCTGTGCCGAGCAGCACGGGGATTGGATGGGGAGTCTGCTGCTGTTCCAGTGTCTGCTGGGACCAGGAAGCAGAGGAGCTCTGAGGCACCAGAGGCAGCATGAGGTGCATTTTCTTTCTTCTCCACCCAGTGCTCCCGCCACTGTCCATATATATCGGCCACCACTGCAAATACCACCAAGAGTTCGAACAGCCCAACATACTGAGCAGATATCTCATGGGAAGATAATGTTGTCAAAGCAATTTCCAAGTAGCTTTCCCAAACTGAATGCAAGTAAGCAGGCACTAAAGCAAGGTGGACAGTGTCAGACTTCAGGTACAGAAGCAAAATAGCAGAATGCCATTCCTGGGTTGCACAGTACAATGAACCCTATAGTCACGAGCAGGAGAAGGGTAAAGATCATAGTGTAGAACTGCTGTTAAAATAGGCACATAATTGTTCTAAATTACACCCAGGGAGCAGTAGGAGGCCTGCTCATTAAAACAAGAGAGGAGAAAGGACTGGTTTTGGGTCCTATGTTACACTTATGGTTGCCAGCACTATCTACATCACCCAGGGGCAGTTGCCACTGGGTGGTTATAGTTAGGAACAGGTTTTCATAGCCATAAGAAATTGATTTTTTGGTTTGCTAATAACTTTGGCGCCATTTGGTGAATCTTCATGAAACTATACAAAAATTATTTGCATCCACCTCAGCTCATTCCTGTGAAGTTTCAGGGTGATCTGTCAAACATGGGGGGGGGGGGGTTGAGAAAAAGAAAGGGTTCCCACAACACTTTCCCCGTGCAATTTGCAATATGAAAACTGAACAGCGATACCACAAAAGTAGCTGAACGGAATTACACCAAACTTAGCGGAAAGCTAGATCTTGGTCTACTGCTTTTTGTGATTTGGTGTAAATCCATGCACTTGGCCGCCCTCGCCAAGCTTCTTTAGGCCCTGGGGCCCACAGCTACATTTTGGATGGGTTGGGCACGCAGCTCCCCTCCCCTTTTAAGCCCTGGGGACCCCATCCCCCAGGGCTAGATTTCATTGGGGGGGGGGGGGGTGCCTGCAGCCTCAAAGCATTTAGGCCCCAGGAGCTGAAGGTATTTTTGTTAATGCGGAGGGGGCATGGAGTCCCCCCTCTACAAGCCACAGCTATGGCCCCGGTAAGATCACCCAGGACCTGATCGCAGTATCCAGGAGACATCTCCCCCAGACACTCCTATTCCCTACCCAGGAGAGTGATGCCAGGAAATACCAATTTAATTCCCCGAGGCACTCTTGGGCGCAGGAAAACAACTTTGTTCCCGCCAGGAGTGGAGGAAAGCTGCTTCCGCCCAGGTGGGAGCATAGCAATAAGCTATGCTCTTGCTGGCACCCAGGATGGGTGCTGGCCGAGGAGCAGTCAGGGGCTGCGGGGGCTTTAGGAGTCCCCCCACAGCTCCTAGCAATTGGTTAGGTTGTGGGTGGCCTAGGTGGGCACCCACAGAAAAAAAATGGCTGGCTCTCACTGGCACCCACTATGGGTGCTGGCTGTGGAGGCTGAAACTGTAGCGGGCGCCCTGCCCCCCACGGCACCAAAGTTAATTTAAAGTGTGGTTATCCCAGGTAGGACCAGAACACCTCTTAAAAATAAAAAATAAAAATGAATGAGTTGTAGCGAGGAGCACAACCTAATGTCCAGCAAGTGCTTTTCTTTTTTCTTTTTTTGATCCTGGTGGAGCCTCTAGAAGGGGCAGGGCCAACACCAAACTTTATTAATGTGCAGATAGTGCAGGGAGTACAGCAGCCCCTCAGCAACATCATTAATAAAATAAATTAAAAAAATAAACAGTAAGTCTCCTGGGTCATTCAATAAATGACCCCAAGAGAGCTTACCATATTTTTAAAGCACTCCGAGCTGGAGCTGTATGCATTTTAGCTGGAGTGCAGAAACCTCTTGTGGCTGGTTCTGCGGCTGCACTTTGTGCCTGAAAAACATTGACAGACTTTTAAAAAATTGCTTTAGAGAAATCACTATAAAACACTGCAATGTGTTAATTTATTAAATATACATTTGATTATAGTTATTGGTGATTTTTTTTTTTTTTTTTTTTTTTTTAATGAAGCCAATATGTCGGCTTCATATGAGCTGAACCTTTGAACCAAGAGGCCCTGCTTTATATATTTAGGTGTTCTGACCCTTTCACAAAGCCAGTAAGTCTGCTTTATTCAAAATGAGACCTTTTATATCACTACATGACAGCTGCATGTGATGGGGGTTGGGTGCCAGCACGCCATTGAGCACAGGTATTAGCCACAGTCCATGTTATGCACCCAACCCCCACGCCATGGATATCTTACTTTACAAAAACCTAGAAATTCACTGAAAAACAAAGGTTAAAGGGACATTATAGTAATTTGAAAATGCCAGTTAAAACATACTGTTTTACACTAACAAAACCACTAAAATTAACCAGCTAGTTATCTCAAACTATAGCTTGTGCTCTTGCCATGCACTGCTGATTTCTCACATATGACATTACTCATGACATTAACTAGGACATCAATATCACTGCAACATCAGAAATGGCAGTGATGACTGCATGGCTGGGGCACGAGTTATTTACTTTGACAAACCTCCATGAAACTTTCTAAAAAGGTGCTGCTTTGACTAGTTTGTGCATGGAAAGCTTTGAAGTGATCCGTCAAGCGAGGGCAGAGAAAAGGTGGGAATCAAAATGCAAAATCCCCATGCATTTTCCATAGACTTCTTTAGACAGGGCTACAACAAAAATTGCTGAACGGATTGCACCAAATTTGGCAGGAAGCTAGACCTTGATATGCAAATTGTGCTTTTTGTGACTTGGTGTAAATGGTTCAGTAGTTTGAGAAATTAAGGTTAAAAAAATATATATTTGGACAGTTGGGTCAGCGAATGTCTCAAGAGACTCTAGCGAGGGCGCAAATTCAATAATAAACCATTATGGTTGGCCCAGGGAGCTTTTTTAGGTCTCGCCTACGCAGCGCGCATGCGCTGCTTAGGAGAGACCTATAGCCATCGGCACAAACGGGGGGCAAAAACGTGCACGCGTTGCATTGCTTGCAATGGCAACGCATGCACGTCTGGCGATTCCTTTGCGGGAGCGCGCAGCGCCATATGGTCACAATCATCGCGCTTTGCTGCACGCTCCCGCAAGGGAATCGCGCAGGCCCCCTCCCCCCTGCTGCCGCGCGAGGCGCGCGCTTTTGTGCTGGTTTGTTTTGGCTTTAATAGATGAGTCTCCTTTTGTGAAGTCACCATAAATTCGGGTGGTCCGAATTACACTCCAGCGTGAGCTGACGAATATATATATATTCCTGCTAGACATTTCGCATTTGCTTGTAGAATGGTGTCTGTGTGCCGTGTCATGTTCTCGTTGCAAAATGTGCTTGTTTAAATGATAACTAGGAACACTGCCTGGCTCTCTCTGTTAGAAGCTGTTTTATAAACAGGATTATGCAGCCTAACATAAGATATTATACTCAGTAACCGGATCTGTTGATCTATACTGCAACTTTACATCACTGGTGAATGGCTAAAACGAGTGTCGATGATAAAACGGTCCTCTTTGGAAAGCTCTATACATGATATATAAATCCCCAGGCTATGCTATTCCCAACCATAGCGGACTTGATTGATGCCAGCAAAGTGTCTTTTAGTGTGTTTTTGTTTGGAGATGACCATTAATTGTTATTTGGTGCCATGTTTCGCCTCGCAAGGTTTTATTCTGCTTTCCAGCACTGGGTTTATGGAAGGGATAGCATGTAGCTGTTTTTTGTATTTAACTAGCGAACAGAAGATGGATGCTGGTAGAGGGTGATGGAGGGCGACATTACCAGGACACCCTTGATCAGATGGACTGGTGACGAGGCTGGACTCTGCAAATTCTGCTAGTTGTTTTGTAGGGCCATCTTTTCCATAGGAGATTCTCTAACACGTTACAACAATATTACGTTGCTAGAGGCAGTGTGTCTACTGGGTGTGTTGATAACGGTAATCCTTTGTTTAGGGAATATGTGGCCACGTCTTTCTTCTTACTTCATCAACAGAGCAGGGAAATGGTGGCTGGGATCCTGAAACCACCCAATGCAGAGCAGTCCCTGCAGTACACAGCGGATTCCATGTGTGCAGGAAATTGAGCAGTGTCTAGGTCACTAACCCCAGGTGGATATCATAAATGCTGGTGACCCAGAGCTGGGAGGGCAGTGGTGCTAGTTTTCATCATATGTAATAAACTCAACCGATGTCATTGTTTCATGTTCACTGTATTGCCCTAGGAAGTCTATATTATTAAGTTAAATATTTAGATACATAAAAGATTCTTATGTGTAGCAACATAGAATATGCACTTGATACTAGTTCGCTGTATCATGTTTTGGTTAGGCCATGGTTAAACAGGAAGATAGAGCACAAGGCTTAAGGGCTTACGAGCGTGTACCCAGAGCTGTAAGACGTTGTGTTTTTCCCTCTGAAGAAGGTCCGCGTTCCAAGTTGCCCTCTAGTTTTCCCATTGTCCAGATGCTATGAGTGGGATCCTAAACTTTCCAGCACCGTCTAACACATCTATTTTTATTCAGTTGTGTAATTTTTAATTTATTTCAGGTTATGATCAAACAAAGTTTCTTAAACGTAAAATGTAAATAAAACCCGACATGAACACACATTATATATTCTATATGGGTATCAAGTAATGAAAACAATAAGAGGCAGCAGTAAGCCTCAAAAGCTCAAACCTACATGGACTGTACCCATCCTATATTAATAATACCATAAAAAACTCAAGTTCTTGTAGATATTAGCTTTTTATTGGGTGCAAGATTTACATTGAAATAGTGCTCAAGCAGGGGCCAACCACCAAGATTGAGTGGAAGCTTGTGTGATCCTTTGTACCCCCTCTTGCCTCCTTCGGGATCCGTGTTACTGTCGCTCTTTATGCTACACTTCCAATACCCCTGCTTAGTGCTCTTTCGTATTTGCACGTATTTGCAATGCACTAGGTCTCGCATTTGCGAAAGTTTAAGCTATTGGCCTTGTAAATGACAATGCCTTTTATTTATCGGTTTTAAAAACACAAATGAAAGGCATTATCATTAACAATGCCAATAGCTCAAACTCTAATAAATGTGAGACCCATTGTATTTGTGTTTGGTATCCAGGAGTTGATCAAATATAATGACTTCGCATGCACATAGTGCGTGCACTTTCCACACAATGGTTGACAGTGGGGTCCTTTTGTCTGTTCACCTGACATGCTGGTCAATCCTAGTTCAACAAATGGGAACCTCCTGGTGCGCTGACATTCCTATGTCCTTCTATTCACCCATGCGTATGGTTCTGGGAGGGGAGGAGGTTTGGTGAAGAGGAGGGTATCTCGTGAAGGGCAAACATGCATCTCCATTCAGGAGTAGGCCTGTGAACTCCTGAAACTCTGAACATGTCAATATTTGACGATGTATTCTCTCAGAGAGACTGTTTCATGCCATTGAGGACTAAATGTAACATTTACTGAAATTTTAGATCATGCACTTTGAGTTACTTTTGATCTGCTGCTCTGCCTCGGTTCCTGGTCATCTCTCTCAGCACAAGGCATTCTCCCATCATTATTTTCTTCTTCGGTTTACTTGGGATTCTTCTTCTAATTTACAGTCTCATATTAGCAAACTTGGGGGCATATTAGCAAGACCGGCGGCAGGAAACTGCCGCTAAAACGGCGATAATGGGCTTGCTAATATGCGTTATAGATTTCCAATAGAAGCCCAGGTTAGATGTCCTGCACATCACATTAGCAAGCCAATAGGTCTTGCCTTTGGGACCTTATAAGTGTTTAGTTATCCAGCAAAATATCCTTGGTGCAACAACATCAACTGTTGCATGGCTAAACACTTATAAGGTCCCAAAGGCGAGACCTATTGGCTATGCCAATGCTTGTTTCCCTTGGGCCATCTCGCTCCCAGAGTGAGCACTCCAATTGGCTACAAGCAATATGTGAAAAACCTTGCACGTAGCCATTACAGGACTTGGGGACTTAGTCCCTTGTCCTAAACATGCAAAAAATTATATTATAAATATACAAATATATACATACATATACATACATATACACATACATTCACAGAAAAAAAACAGGCTACAGGAACGTTATAGTTAGGCTGACATTTCACTCATACAAAACCAGAGAAAGTCAGCAGTTAGTTAGCTGAGCTAGCTATAACTCACACCCCCGTAATGCACTGCTGATGACATAACTGATGACATCCACAAACTCTGATACACCTACTCACACCCCAATATAATCTTTCATACACCTACTCCAAATTTCAAACTACCATTCTCGAAACCATACACACGCCAATACCAGTACGTACATGCCCACTCACTGATTCATAAGTCTACACACACATCCACACTCATACAGCCACTCATACACCCAGTCACTCACTAATACAGCCACTGATATATCCACTCATACAGCCATACATACACACTGCCACTCACCCATAGAGCTACTAACACACCTAGTCAGTCACCCAAAGAATCAATCACACTGCCATTTACTCACCTATAGTTATACACAAACCACCTCACTTATTCAAACAGATACTAACATTTGCTCTTATACAATCACCGACACATGCACACTCATCCATACAGCCACTCACAATCACGCACTCACATAGTCACTTATATACTCCAACACTCACCTATACTGCCTTTCACATATGCAGTTACTCACCCATATACCACTAAGACATCCATTCACTCACTGACAGCCATATGCACACTCACTCACCCATACAGCCCCTTGCAGATGCAATCATGAACCCATACACCCATTGAATCACTCACACATCCATGCAGGGAGTCATACTCCCTCCCACCCACCCAGATACTCCGGCATCCATAAAGGTACTCAACCAATCAATAACCCATATAGACACATATGTAGCTACTCACCAACCCATGCAGCCACTTACACACCAACTGACAGACAGACATTCACAGATTAGTCACTCACCCATACATTCACTGAGACATGTATAATCATTCACTCATACATTCAGTCACGCACCCACTGAACCATCCATACAGATACTCCATACACCCATTCATTCAATGCACCTTGATATAGATATATATATATATATATATAATATTCTTAAACTTTTTTGCAACATTGTGTCACTGGATGATGTCATTTGAGATAGGAGTGATGCCACTGACCATGTCATGAGTGATGTAATATGTGATGTTATCAGCAGTGCATTGCGGGGGCGCGAGTTATAGTTAGCTCAGCTAAATATAACGGCTGAATCTCTGGTTTTGTAGGAGTGAAATGTCAGCCTAACTTTAACCTTCCTGTAACCTGTGTTTTGTTCCACGAATTTCGAAGGTTTTTTTAAATGCTGATTCCTAACTATAACGTCCCTGAAACCTGTGGTTATTTCAGTGAATTTCTAAGGTTTAACTAGTAGTCACGTTTGCAGAGTGGTGGAGAAAGGGGGCTGGGCCTCCAAGCAGCTCTCAGGAATTCTGCTGCGTAGGACTTACAGGAGCTACCAGGAGGGCTTCTTGGCCCACAAGGTCCTTCTGGAGTAAAGTGGACTTCATCCCCCAACCAGTAGTGCACCAGGAGGTGTGTTTGCAGAGTAGTGGAGAAAGGGGGGCGAGGCCTCCAAAGACCTCTTAGCAATCCCAATGTGTGGGACTTACTGGAGGTAACAGGAAGGGTAGTTTCCCCAAGGATGTGTTTGGGGGCCAACTACCCCTCCGGTTACCTCCAGTAAGCCCCACACAGCAGGATTGCGGAGTTCTGATAGCAGGCCACACCCTCTTTCTCCACCAACCTGCAAACGCGCCTCCTGGCATGCTCTTGGTTGGGGGATGAAGTCCCCTTCGCTACTGGGGGTCCTTAGGGGCCAACGAGCCTACCAGATACTTCTAGTAAGCCCCACACAGCTGGATTGCTGAGTTCTGATAGCAGGACATGCCCCCTTTCTCCACCACTCAGCAAACGCGCTTTCTTGCACACTGCTGCTTGGGGGATGAAGTCCACTTTAGTCCGGAGGCCCTCAGGACACAAAGGGACCTCATCGACCACCAGCGGTGCGCTGACAGGCATGTTTGCAGAGTGGTGGAAAGAGGGGCGTGGCCTCTGACCACTTCTCAGCAATCCCACTATGTGGGGCTTACTGGAGGTAACAGGTGCACTGTTTGGCCCCAAGGACCATCAGGACCAAAGGGACTTCATGCCCCAACCAAGAGCGAGCCAGGAGGCGCGTTTGCAGAGTAGAGGAGAAAGGGGGCAGGGCCCCCCGGCGATAAGCTAGCCTCCATTTTTTTTATACTTTAGGAAGGGTGGCTGTGTGGCCCCCTCTTCCCTTTATTCTTTTGGGCCCCGGGGACTTAACCATTTTTTTTATTTTGATATTAAAAAAAGTGAAAGGAGGGGGGGCAATGTGGCCCCCCCTCCTGAGGCAGATTTTGGCCCTGGGGACCCCATTCCCTGGGGAATGGCCAATTTGTTTAATCATTTTCAAGGTGGGGGGAGGGGTCTGGAGGCCTCTCTCCCGGGCCATTTTCAGCCCTGGGGATCCCATCCCTTGGGGCATGGCCAGCTGGTTGGGGGACCATGGGGGAGCCTGAAGGCCCCCACGGTCCAGGCCGGCTCACGCCTCCTGCTCCTGGCATCCCATAGCAAACCGCAATGTCCTGGGGGTGAGCACCCCGGGACATTGCTGGAGCTGGCCCTGGGGGGTGGCAGTCCCCAGGCAGATTTACAGCTCCAGGAGGGGGGCCACGCGGTAAGTAGCCCAGGGGAGGTGGTGGTCCCAGAGGCTGTGTGGGGGGGGGGCTTGAGCCCTCCACACATTTGAAACATAGCCCCAGGGAGGTGCCGGTCCCCAGGGCTGCGTGGGGGGGGGGGCAGCATCCCCCCCACGCCTACTTATCTAGATAGCCCCATGGAGGTGGTGATCCCCTGGGCTGCAGCGGGGTCTCGTAGCCCCCCACATTGAATGTATAAAACAGAGGGGAGGTGGCAGTCCCTGGGGCTGCGGGGCCCACATCTCATTTTTTCATTGCCCCTGGGACCTGGCCCAACCAGGGGGGTTAAAGGAAACTAAGCACAGGAGCCCACGCTTAGTTTTTAAAAAAAACATGTCGGCCAGATTTACGGATCCACTACGAATTCCGCCGAAATTTAAAAAAAAAAACGCTTTTGGCCCTGGGATCCTTGTGGGATTTCCCGAGCAGGCCTGGGGGGGTCAGGGTGTATTACCCGGACCCTTTTTCTGGTTTTTTCACATTTGTTTACCTTTACAAGATGGCTGGCAACACTTCCTGGTTTGAAGTGTTGGCAGCCAACCAGATTGCAGGTACGATATTGTGAGGGTTCGCAAATCCTCCGCGCCCCAGTTGTATATCTGAGATATCTTTACATTTCTCAGGAACTACTGAACGGATTTACACCATTTAACAAAAAGAGTACTCTCTGGACCAACAGCTACCTTTCCGCCAAATTTGGTGTAATTCCGTTCAACAGTTAGGTCTGTAGCTGCGTCAACAGTTTCCTATGGAAATTAACATGGAGAAAAAGCATTTTCGGACCTCCCTTTGTCTCGGCCCCTCTTGACGAATCACCCCGAATTTTCAACACAGCAGCTGAACTGGGTGGCGTATTAATTTTGAAAATTTCAAAGATTCGTCAAACGACGCCAAAGATATTGGCAAAAGAAAAAACGCTTTTCCTATTGAAACAAGGTCTTAACTATAGGTACCTACAGGCGACTGCCCATATCATATCTATACAGTAGGGATACCCTGCCCTCCCGTTGACCTCATGTGGGGGAATAAAAACCCCAAAATCTGCAACTGCCACGATGTCGCAAGAATCGAAAATACAAATTGTGTCACGGCCCTCATACCCGAGCCGTCATAGGCCCGGGAAGCCCACCCCTGAGGATGAAATAAAAAAAAAAAAAAAAAAGGGGCAGCCCCCCTCCCCGAGCCTCCAGAGTCCCCCGGGACCATTCCCTATAGTTAGTATGGTCTGGCTAGCGCGCTGAAGAATGTGTAATGAGGTGTGCTACTTATAATTTGAAGGCGGTAGATAAATTGTAAGTGAAAGTTAGAACTAGAATTTAAGTTTATGTAGATTAAGCATGGTTTGTATAGGCAACTATAATTAAGCTTTAACCTTTGGCCTTCATTGAATTTCAAAGTTTTTTAAAATTTTTAATAAAAATGTTTCAAATCAGAGTCCAGTGTCGCGAGTTGAGAATCGTTATGTGGAGTATCTTACAGTACAGTGTAGGCGAGTGTTGTGAAGTCAGTTGTCAAAGTGGAGTATTGTAGATTGGGATAGTGGGGTACCATGCAGTGTAGTAAAGTGTTATATAGAGTAGTGGCATGGTGTCTCCTATAGTGAAGTCAAGTATCAGACTGGAGCAACGAGTTGTACAGTGGACAGGTTAGTCGAATAGTAGAGTAGGGCGTCAGACTGTCAGAGTAGTGTTTTAGAGTAGAGTATTGTCAAGTGGAGTGCAAGAGTACAGTGCAAGAGTGCCGTAGATTGAAGTGGACTTTCAGAGTGAAACTGAGTGGCGTGCCGTCAAGTGTCATACAGTGTAGTACGGTGGCCTAGAGTGGATGGGCATAAAGCTTTTTTTTTTTTTGAGTAGTGTCGGGCAGTGGAGCGGTGTAGAGGAGGATAAAATGTAAAAGAGTGGAGTATAGTGGAGTACACTGGAGTGGGGTAGAATGAAGTGGTGTCAAACTATAGTGGTGTGGAGTGATGTAGTATACAGTTGAGTAAAGTGTCAAATTGGAGTACCGTGTTGTGCAGTAGAGTAGTGGTGTCGTATAGTATTGAAAAGTGATTTAGAGTAGATAGGCATACAGTCTAGTTGAGTTTGTGGAGTGGTGTACATTACAGTGTTGCAAAGTGTGGTATCATGATTGGCATACAGTGTTATAGTGTACAATAGAATAAAGTAGCAGAGTGGAGTAGCGTACAGTGGAGCCATGGATTAAAGTGGGGTGCAGTGGCATACAAAGTTGTGCACAGTGTCGTATAGTGGATTAGAGCATCCTGGAGTGGCACGGAGTAGTGTTGTACAGCAGTGGTCCCCAAACCTTTCCAACCCACGGCTTCCATGACCTATTGGCCGTGGCTCCCCATTAGGTTACTTTTTGGGGCGGTGGGTGGGCTGGGAGATATAAACCCCATCCTCAGGAATACTTCTATTTTTCTCCTGAAAATAATTGGAATAAAGCAGATTAACGTATTAGAATCAAAATTATTAAAATAAAAATAGAACATTTGTTTAATAAGCTTTAATTCAGTCAAACGATACAAGGGAAACTTTTCAGCACTGGGGGATCTGCATATGGAATCAGGAGTACAAAATACTAAACACTACAGGAATCGGAGATACAAGTCTCAGCCCTTAAGGGTATTGTCCATGGAAATGCACTGCAGTTGTATGTATGTATGTATGTATGTATGTATGTATGTATGTATCACAAAACTCCGACGACATGGAACTTCAACAGTAACAGATTCTGCCAAGACAAACAGTAAAATCATATCTGCCCTCTACAGATGTGTGTTAAAGGCCGTCCGAGGAGCTGCTGGAGGAAAACGCCTGATTGGCGTTTGATGAGCTGTTAATTGACCTTCAAGTGAAGACATGATTAACTAAAAACCCGCAGACCAGATCACTCATCTTAAAGAGCAAATATTGGACATTTCGTAGGAAACACCAAGTCATTACATTTTTGGGTGCTGTGACCAAGTGAAACGCAACGCAGGCCATCATTCTTTAATGAGGAAGATATACCTTGCAGATTGTGTGTTCTCTGGAAGTTCCTTTAGTTAAGCTTAATAACGTGCTGTGCTCTGCCCTGAGATAAGCTAAGAAGAAACTGAGACTGAATGGTATTGGGAATGGTGGTCTGAGGGTGCACACAGTCCCAAAAGGATTAAGACTGTTGAAATGAGGAAGATCAACAACTACTGTAGCCATCAATACTAAATCATTGGAGGAAGGACAGAGATGGTGTCCCTGGCCTGCAATCTGAGGATACCTGTCCATCCTCTTGAAATACTTTTGCTCTTCTTCCAAGCTGGTTCTCAGTTCAGGCAGAGGTAGCCATGTTCTGGTACATGCGCACCATGTGAAGACACGTGCACACGCAAGCACCGTGCAGTCTCCAGCCTGTCTAAGAAGCTTCATTAGCTTCCTTCAGCCTTGTAGATCTTCCTTCATGCCAAACGACCTACGCCTCGTTTTAGGTCCTTCATGCTCTCTAGCAAGACCTCTAGTCCCAGAGGGGCAGAGTGTATGCCTTTTCTATTGCTTATGCTACCAGGCTTTTATTAGAAAAGCGGGAGATTACTTCCCGCCTCAGAATTCCTCTGACCTGTGACTGTGCCGAAGCGAGTCTGGCGTGTGGGCTTTTCTTTGTTTTGTGGTGGCAGATGTACAAAAACAAGAAGAAAAAAAAAATACCCAGTAGGAAAGTGAGACCGCCATCTTGAAATACTGACAAAAGTAGATAGAACATAGCTCCCTCCCCTGCCCAAGGGCTTTTGTGCTTGTGGACTCTGCAAAATGTGCAAACAGTTATGCGAAATATTTTGGAAATTGGAAAAAAGAAATTGTTTGATTACGAAATTCCTTTATTTATCAATTAAACTGTTTAGCTTCTTTATGGTCTTTATTATAAAATGCCATTGCGGTAAGCAATACATTGAGAGCATCAGCAGAAGTCTGAACATACACACTGCATAACATAACAGCCAATGAAAATAAAAATCTCAGTTGCGCTACCACAGAACATTTTTTTACAAAAATAAAGAGGGTAAATAAGATGGCTTTAGATTTTTTGAAATTGATGAGTACCGCAAAATATAAGGAGGGGTGAAAGAACGGTCCTTAAACAAAAAGCAATGTTAACTTATTGCCGCTAAACCTTTTGTTTCTGTGCTATAGAATAATGAATATATTGCTGCGACTTTATTGATCTTGCTGGACGATGCAGATGAGCTTTATGGCTTGTTATATTAATGAATGTTCTAAAATTAATCCAGTAGAAGGCGTTAAAGACCAAAAGAAACCTTGCATCTTGAAACCATTATGCATGACGAAGCTCGGGATTGAGGTGCACTGTTAAAGCGTGATTGATCTTGCTCTACCAGGTTTGCTGTGTGCTTGGTGCACATCTGTTCGCGGTGCCCCATGCTAGTTTTGACGGCGCACCGGGGGTGCTGCGGCGCACAGATTGGGAACCACTGCTGTACAGTATAGTACAGTGTTACAGTGGAGTGTAGGGTATACACAGGAGTAAAGTTTGAGAGGCATACAGTGTAGTAGAGTGGAGTTGCATAGAGTACACTAGTGGGTTGTACAGTGGAGCTGCTTAAATTGGATTGTATGGTAGCATAGAGTGAGGTAAAGTCTTGTACAGTGGAGTGGTGCAACATAGTGGAGTATTGGGGTGTTGTAGAGTGAAGTGTAGTGGCTTAGCGTAGGCAGTAAAATGTTATGAATTGGAGTGGGGTCTCGTACATTAGAGTGGAGTGCTGTGTCTTATAAAAAAGTGTTGAATAGTAGAACAGAGTGTTGTACAATGGAGTGTACGGGCATAAAGTGGAGTATAGAGTTGGACAGTGGCGTGTACAGGGATAGGATGGGGTAGAACGTTGAAGAGTGCCCTAAAGTGTGGTAGACTATTATAGAGTGGAGGAGAGTGGAGTACACTGTAGTGGTGTAGAGTGGATTACAGTAAAGTGGAGTAGCATACAGGGGAATACTGTACAGTGGAGTGTAGAAGAGTGGTGTGATAGAATGGAAAAAAGTGGAGTGGTGTACAGTAGAGTAGAGTGGCATGCATTGAAGTGGCATAGCGTAGATTCAAGGAAACTGCTTCAAATTGGACTGCCATCTCATACAGTAGAGTAGATTGCTGTGTTGTACAGTAGAGTGTTATACAATAGAGCATATGCCATAGAGTGGAGTACAAATTTAGACAGTGGAGTGTACAGGAATAGAGTGGAGTTCTTTAGAGTGGAGGAGAGTACACTGGAGTGGAATAGCATAGTGTGTCAGAGTGGAATAGCATATAGGTAATGTACAGTAGAGTACCATATAGTGTAGTAGTGTACAATGGAGTGGTGTACAGTGAAGTGGTGTAGACTGGAGTGGTGTAGAGTAATAGCATACAGTGGAGTGGGGTCAGTGTATGGTATTCCACTGACCCCACTCCACTATGCAAAGAATGAAGGTGAGTACAGTGTAATAGAGTAGAAAGGAGTGGCCTACAGTGGAATAGTGTAAAGTGGAGTACAGTGGTGTGGCGTAGAGTGGCATAGCGTAGAGCAGAGTGGAATACAGGAGTGGTGGTGACTGGGGTACAATAGAGTGGGTTAGAGTGGAATTGCATATAGTGGAGAGGCGTAGAGTGGCGAGGCATCTAATGGACTAGCATAGAATGGAGTGGTGTACACTGGAGTGGCGTAGAGTGGAGTAGCATGTAGTGGAGTGGCATACAGGGGAATAGCGTAGTGTGGAGTGGTGAATAGTGGAGTGCCATAGAACTGAATATCCTATAGTGGATTAGCATGCAGTGGCGTACAGTGAAGTGATGTAGACTGGAATGGGGTAGGGTAATAGCAAACAGTGGAGTGGTGTAGAGGGGAGTAGCATCCAATGGAATAGCATAGACTGGAGTGGCATGGTATACACTGGAGTGGCATACGGTGAAATAGCATACATTGGAGTGTTTTACAGTGGAATGGTCGAGTGGACTGGCATACTGCAGTAGCGTATAGTAGAGTGGCATGCAGTAGAGTGGCAGACATTGAAGTGGCAAGGAGTAACATACTGCGCAGTGGCGTAAAAGTGGGGGTGCGCTAAACTGAACACTGTTTACCTTAGAAATGCCAACAGATGTTACTTTCAGCAAATTTAATAATGCAGTATTAGGCACTACTCAAATAACATACAATTGTTATTAATAGTGACAATTTTCTACCAATACCGTACCAAACTTACCCTCTTGAAATGTGTAGATATCCGAACAGGTTTCTAAAATTAGGTCTTTGGGTGAAGCAGGGCCGGACTGGCCGTAGCGGGCACCAGGAGTTTCCCCGGTGGGCAGCGAGGGTGGGGGCTGGTTGTGCCCCTAGGGAGCCGTTTTTGTTACCGGGGGCCTGCAATATCGACCCCGGTAACAAAATCAGCCGAAACCGGCCCTTGCAAACAACTCGGCCGCACCCGTTCAGCCCCCCCCCAGGAGGGCCGGCGAGCAGTTTGCAAGGGCCCGTTTCGGTTCCCAGTCCGGCCCTGGAGTGAAGGCATACAGACGGGCAAGTGGAGGGCGAAGGTTCAATTTAGGCTTAATTTATTTACTGAAACTTTTCCTCTCACGAAATACAAGGCTACAAATTCCCTAATGAATTCAAATGCATACTTTAGACATAAACCTTTTATGATCAGCAGCAAGAGTCCCACACTTAACCTGTCAGCCCGCCTCAGTGGGCCCAGTTTGTCAAGGTGTCCGCACCTTTTCCCACTGCTGGCCCCAGGCAAACCTAAATATTGTTTGACTGCCTATCAATGGCCTGTTAGTTGAAGCGATTTGGCAAATCCAGTGCGCTCCCAAGCCGATTAGAAGAATCACTTTCCAAGTCTCGGCGCTGGCCCGGTTTCCAAGATGCAGCAAGTATGGATAGTCAAGAATAGGCCTCCAGCCTTTAACTAGAAAACTTCCGCCTCGTGAACTTAAATGTCGCTGCGTAAATCCGAGGCGCAACTGTGAAAATTCAAGGTCAAACGCCTTCAAAAGCAACCCCCAAAACCGTGTTCAGGCGCACTGCAAGGCTGAGAATAGAAACAGGGACATATTTAAATGTTCAATAAAGTGAGAGAAGTCTGCCTCATTTTTAGGAGTTGGAGAGTGTTAGGTTGTGTTTATCCTGCCTGTATTGCCCCCGGATATGCATCTGTGAAGGAGGGGCCGGATGCAGGTTGCAGAATAAAAGGGGAACCGGAAGCGCCCATTCGGAACCACCCCAACGTACTACTGGTGTTGGTGTCCTTTTCCTACTAAGTCTGTGTGCACCCTTCATGCAAGCATGCAACAACTGGCGATGAGGGAGTGTTTGTCGCGACCCCTGCACGTACCTGCGACGCCTTGTCCTGCGCCCGGCGCCCTCAGTCAGTTCCCGGGTGGCCACAGGGTTTTGGGTAGTGCCGTTCTTTGCCCCGTGCTGCCCTGGTTGGTGCTGTTGTCGACACCTGGTGGCAGGAAGCCACCATCGGAGGATCGTCGACGTTTATCAGCCCGGCTGTGGCAGTGAGTTTCCCCTGAAATTAGCTGGGGGCGTGCTCGCGCGTGAAGCCTAGCGCTGAAGCCACGCCGCCGCCGCGCCCCCCCCCCATTCCGGTGCACGGAGCGGTTGCTGCCGAATGCCCTGGGCTGGTGAAGTCGAGGAGGCATTTCGCAGGCACAGTCCAGCACCTGCTTACTGGGACAGTGCTACTGCAGCTGGTGAGCGTGTGTTCCCTGTCCACGCTTAGGGGAGGTTTTATTTTTGTCTTTCTTCTTGCCACCACCACAGACAGCCCGCAAGGAAGCTTCAGAGGGGCAGTTCTCAGCAACTTTCACTAACTGGAGGGATATAGAACCTATACAGCCTGCAGAGAAGATTTAGAGGGGCGATTTTTCTGCTGTAATCGGGCCCCCCCCAGCCACCATCTTCTACGTGCTGCCGAGCATTTTTCATGGAACCCTAAACCTACAAGGCATTCACACCATGACCACCATACAGCCCATTGAGCCGTTCCTGATGGAAGGTCCGCCGTCCGCGCAAGCGGCCAAATGAAAAGATTGGGTAGATCGGCTGGAGACTTATTTTGCGGCAGTGGGCCTGAAAGCTGAGCGACAGCGCCCCATGTTACTGCATCTTGGTGGTGCGGCCATCCACAAACTGGGGAAGTCGGTGTCGGAGACCGGTCCTCCGCATACCTACGACACGCTGAAGGCAGCCCTGACTGCGCATTTTGAGCCGCTTGCTAACCCAGATTATGAACGTTTCCTACGGAGGCAAGCGAGACAGCTTCCGGCAGGGTCAGTCGACACTTTTTACGCCAGACTCCGAGAACTGGCAAGCACATGCATGCTGCCAGATGCTGATGAGATACGGGTGCAATTTATACAGGGTTGCGAGTCTGTAAAATTGAGAGAACAGATACTTCAGGTCCCTGGGATGCCCATGGTGGATATATTGATGATGGGGAGGTCCAAGGAGTTATCAAAGGTGCGAGCGGCGCACATGGAGATGGCGCTGCAACGCCAAGTGAAAACAGAACCAGTCAACACCGTGGCATCTGGCAGCCCTGCCAAGAAGGTGGAGAAAACCAAGCCACCGTCTACTGCCAGAACCTGCTATGGTTGTGGAGGACCGTTTCCCCACCAGGGGCCATGCCCAGCCCAAGGAAAGAAGTGCTCAGCGTGCAACAAACTCCATCATTTTTCGAAAGTATGCCATTCTACGTTACGGAGGCCGCGGACCAGGCAAGTGAATGTCATGGACACTTCCCAAATAGCAGAAGGCGAGGAGGACATGGATGACGACGATGTGGAGGGAGCGGTACACGTCATCCACGCGATGCAACCTGATGGGTGTCCAAAGCGGCGGATCCCGAAGTGCAGTGTTCTGGTGGCGGGACACCCAATTCAGGCGCTTAGATATACAGGGGCATCCATCAACATCATGGCGAGCTCCCTGCTACAGACTCTCCCTGTCACACCATCTTTGAGGCCAACGTCGACCCAAGTGTTCGCTCATGGGTCAGTCACCCCCCTTCCTTTAGCTGGAGTCTTCACCACAAACATCTCTCAAAACTCTCGTTCCATTCGAACCAAGGTTTATGTAACCCAGGAAGGCTCGGGGATGCTGTTAAGCTGCCGAACGGCCGAACATCTACAGCTGGTGGCGTTCGCCTTCGCAATTCACCAAGAAAGTGTGGAGTCGTTGGTGGATGAATTCAGGCTCCTGTTCAATGGGATCGGATGCCTAAAAGATCATATGGTCCGGCTACATGTGGACACCACCATTCAACCCGTGGCCCTTAAGCACAGACGAGTCGCATTTCACCGACGGCCAAAAGTTGAACAAGAGCCGAAGAAGCTGGAAGGAGCGAACATCATTGAGCGAGTCGAAGGACAGACTCCCTGGTTGTCACCCATTGTCGTGGCCAGGAAGCCTAAACAACCCGGCAAGGTGAGGATCTGCGTTGACATGAGGTTACCCAATCATGCGATAAAGAGAGAGCGTCATCTGACCCCCACCGTTGATGACATCGTGGCCGAGGTGAGCAGGTCTTGTTGGTTCTCCAAAATGGACCTACGAGCCGGGTACCACCAACTTCTGCTGGATCCAGAGTCGAGGGCCATAACCACTTTTTCAACACACGTGGGACTTCGAAGATATAAGCGACTCAGCTTTGGGGTCTCCAGCGCTGCCAAAATCTTTCAAGAAACTATTCAAGGTGTTCTGGCTGGCTTGAAGGGGGTTTTCAATGTCAGCGATGATATTCTTGTGCATACCCCCACCCTAGAAGAGCATTTGACCGGTTAAGGGATGTTTTCCAGCGCCTGCGAGACAGTGGCCTCACCCTTCATCGGGAAAAATGTGCTTTCCTCCAGAAGGAAATAGCCTTTTTCGGATACCGCTTCTCCCAACATGGGGTGTCCCCAGACCCAGCGAAGGTTCATGATAGACAGACAGCGCAAGCCCCCAAGTCCGTAACCGGAGTGAGGAGTTTCCTCGGTATGGTGACCTACTGTGGGCGATTTATCAGAAACCTGACCGAGCTCACTGCTCCGCTGAGGGAACTCACGAAGTCCACCACTACCTGGGGCCCTTGCCAAGAGAAAGCCTTCCACGACACGAAGAACGCTTTGTCGGCTGACACTACATTAGTGTACTTTGACCCAGCCAAAGAGTCAGAACTGTCAGTTGATGCCAGCCCCATCGGTCTCGGCGCAGTACTATCGCAAAAGCAAGAAGATGGGGAGTGGGCGCCAGTAGCCTATGCGAGCCGTGCCCTAAGACACTGAGCAAAGGTATTAGCATATAGAAAAGGAAGCGATTGCTGTCCACTGGGGATGCCTGCATTTCCACTTATATCTGTATGGACAACCGTTCATGGTACACGGATCATAAACCATTGATACCATTATTCATGGGAGCCTCCTCAAAACCTCCAAGGATTGAAAAATGGATCCTCCAGCTACAGGAGTACCACTTCCAGGTGGTGTATCGCCCTGGTGCACAGAACCCCGCTGACTTTGTCAAGACATGCAAGACCAGCCACAGAGGAAGAGGAATCGGCGGAGGAAGTAGAAGAGTATGTGAGATTGGTAGTGGAACGATCCCGGCCTATCTCCCTTGAGGAGATCGTGAACGCTACGAGAGAAGATGAGTGTCTTCAGATGGTCATTGCTGTGGTGGCATCGGGGAGATGGCATCTGCTACTCAACAAGCTATCCAGCAGAACGGAGGAAGCTCACACCACGTTGTGTGCTACATAAAGTCAGAGGAGACCTAGCCGTATCTGCTGAAAACTGCCTGATGAGAGGATCCAGTTTGGTGATCCCCAGGATGTTGCAGCAGCGATTGGTTGCTTTGGCACACATAGTGCACCAAGGAATTGTGAAGACGAAGTCCCGTCTGCGCTGTAAAGTATGGTTTCCCTGCCTGGACGACCTCATGGAGCAAACTGTTCCTGACTGTTTTCTGTCAAGCTACTGGCCCAGCTGAACCCCCAGTGCCAATTGTCACTGAAGATATACCACCACATCTGTGGCACCGGGAGAGCGTGGATTTTGGAACTCTCCCGGACGGGATACACATGCTGGTGGTAAATCGACGACTTCTCGAAATATCCAGGAGGTGGAGATCTTAGAGTCCACCACGGCGAACAAGACCATACCATTGTTGGAAAAAATCATGGCCACTCAATGACTCCTAAAGGAGCTACGGACAGATGATGGTCCCCCTTTTTCTAGTCATGAAGTGGCGGAATATCTGCAGTCAAGAGGAGTGCGGCATCGGAAAATCACACCAAGATGGCCTCAAGCCAATGGGGAATCTGAGCACTTCATGCGCACTCTTAACAAAGTGCTTCGCATGGCCGTGGTCAAAACTTGGAGGGTGCCCTGTACACTTTCCTACAAGAATACCGGCTCACTCCTCACTCTACTACTCAGGTCAGCCCTGGATCGCTCTGCATACGAAGAGCAGTTGGAGATATGTTTCCTCAGGTGGCTCAACCGACTGACCTACAGGTGCAAGTATGGGAAAGACTGGACCAGCGCCGAAACCAGAATGATCGGATGTCCAGAGCTCGCCGAGCCAAAGAAAGACAACTAGCGGTGGGAGACCTTGTGTTGGTAAGGAACCGTAACCCAAGAGGGAAGTTCACATTTCCATTTGAGCTAGATGTTTGGACTGTTCAAGGAGTAAAGGGGACAATGGTAACTGCTGGAAGAGCTGGAGAGACCATCACGAGAAATATCTTGTGGTTCAAGAGGTGTCGACCTCCTGTGAACTTGGACATGAGCACCATCTGAGAGAGAAGACTGACACTGAATCAGGTGATGGTGCTGTGCCATCAGTGCCTGGTGAAGGGGCTCTGTGCTCTCCTGCCAGGGAAGGCCTGGTAACAGCTGGGGTTCCCAGTGCTGTGCAAAATCCCTTGATAGAGTCGGAAACCCCGTGTGGTCCTATAGACCGTCAGCAGTCCCGAGAGAGCTGTGGAGCATGTGGTCTGGACCCTGAAGGCAGTTGAGGGAGTGCGAGGTACCACTTCAGACCGAGGCCAACAGTTTCTTCTTGTCTGAGAGAAGATGTATTGATTTGATGTTTTAACGTGATTATCTCTTTCCCCCCTCCCGCTCTCTGTGCTCCTGGCGTCTTTATATCAGTATTTTCCAAAGTGATCCAACTGGAATTTGTTGACGTTTTCCTTACAATGTTGTGTTTGGTTTGTTTTTATTCTGAACAAAGGAGGAATGTTATGTTGTGTTTATCCTGCCTGTATTGCCCCCGGATATGCATCTGTGGGAGAGCCCATGTAAAGGAGGGGCCGGATGCAGGTTGCAGAATAAAAGGGGAACCGGAAGCGCCCATTCGGAAGCACCCTTACGTACTACTGGTGTTGGTGTCCTTTGCCTACTACGTTGTGTGCACCCTTCATGCATGCAGATACAAGCACGCAACAGAGCATCTGCTTGAACATTAAATACAAAAGGGAAAGGTTACTGTGAAATGGCTGTTCAATAAGGCTATTGTAATTCAGCACATTTTAAGATAAGTAGAGAAATTGTCTTCTAGTGTAAGTTTGGCGGACGTCACTGAAAGTTTTCAGCATCCAGTCAAAGAGGTTATTTTCCTTGTGCTGTTCAACGGTGTCAGCAGCCACGGTCGGCTCCCGAAGCTGGGGGTGGAGCCAGAGCAGGAGCTCTGTAACTATCACTCTGTGGTACTGGTATGATCTAGACGCCTCCTCCAGCAGTAGCTAGTATTGTCCTACTGCCTCCTGCTGTTTTGTTGTGAGGTTCAAGTACCATGATGACCAAGGGCACACAGTGGAGAGGTCCCCAAATGTATTTAGGTTCCTTAACGTTAGAATTAAAAACGTTACTTAGCTCAGTTTGACATTTTTCTTTGGCTAAAGCCTTTGTGTATTCAAAGCAGTCTACAGTTAGCTGCGACCAAATTATGCAACAGCTGAAAACGGGTTGATGTAATGAGTTAAGCTCATTAGCTTGTGAACTGATACATTGAGGGAAACAACCTATTGCAAACTATGTCAACATTGGCTGCCTCTTCAGTGACCAAACAAGCATTGGCATAGCCAATAGGTCTCGCCTTTGGGGTCTTTTTAGTGTTTAGCCAGAGCTTTTGGCTTTGCCAATGTTTTTAAACTAGGTTGTAGAGCATTGTGGCTGCTGTGCATCATATTGAAAAGTTATAATAAAAAACTTAAGCATTTGTTACCTTATATTTGAATGCACAGCAAAAGTGACAAGATAAGATTTACAAAAAAGGGCACTAATTGAATACAAGAGGAGTTGGTGTGAAAAGGTTTTGCTCCTTGGGAGGGACAAATTCACTCTGGACAGCCTAAAACAAATAAAGCCAGCAAACAAAGCCAGGAAATGTGAGAAACAAACGACAAGCCAATGGTAAACCGGCAGAATGCATTTTCCAAAAAGTTTCCTGAATTAACCCAATATGTGTTTAGCGGCTAGTAGGCTTCGACCTAAAAAGTACCTCAATCACAGCGTGAGCAGCAGAGGGACACTAAGCAAGAAGAATCAATCTGTGTTTGGTCCATGTGCCAGAGAAGGAAGAGGCAGTGAAGCCAGGCCTGGGATTTCCAATTAAGAGGAAGCAAAGAAGAATGGACACTGAAGCCAACAAATGGTAAGCAATGCGCGGGCTCCAAGCCTTTTGTAAACAATATTGATTAGCAAGAGAACGCATGGTTCATGCAGGCACAACCCTAAAAATCATCCCTGTATAGTTCTAGGGAGCGCCAATTGCCTGATTATATTTATTGTGTTATATTTTGCCTGTAAAATTAATATTTATAGCCACCAGCACCCTAAGTGCTTGCCTTGTAATAAGGAAAAGATGTTACATGGAAAAAGTAACTTGCCCAGGATCAAACACTGCAGAAATCTGGGGATGGTGAAGCTGGGATTGAAACGCAAGTGTTGGAGTCACAATTGACAGATACAGCAACTCTTCTCCAAGGGAAGGCATGTGAAAAATGGTGTAGAGCCAGCAGACTCCGGGTTTCGGCTGTGAGTGAGCCAGGTTTACACAGATTTCTGCTAAAAAGAGTTGAGAAAGCATCACCTGGCTTCTGTGAACGCTTAGCCCAGCCATGACCCCAAATCTTGTATGAATGAAACAGCCCAGGATTTGTGTGCAGTTAGTGAGTTACGAAGATTACCAGCCGCAGTGAGAGTGCTGAGTAACAGACGCACAGGTAAGCCTTTCACAAAAAGTCAGCTCTCAGCTATGGTAATATTCGAAGGGGGGCCATGTTCAGGAGGTCTCCAAGATGATGCCTTAAGCGCCGGGAAATTAGAGGGGACAGATCAGATCTGATCTCTGCCTGCGACATCACCCCTCTAGCTGGTGAGCTCATTATGCTGGGATAAGGGGCAGAGGGAGGGAGTGCAGAAGCTTCGAAGGACCTTTCAAAGGTAAACTTGTTCCTACATAATTTCACTTTGGAATAAGTCACATTGCACTATTCCGCCGTGGAGTTATGACATCGGTGTCACAAAATCGAGAAGTGGTCAGTCTTTACCAATGTATTCATCACAATGTGTCATTTATATAGCTACTAGTCAGAAATGTTATGTTACAAATGAATACATACGATTTTGCTTAAACTCCTAATTGATGTCCGGGCCTTTGCAGACTCTTAAAACAAAATGGCTGGTATTTCTCAAGGAAAGGTGGCAACCCTACTCTGCACACGCAGTGCGTCTCCGAGGGCACTACTCGTGATGCAGTGAGCATTGTAAATGGGATTTTGCATATAGGAAAAAGCCTAATATTAACAACTCTTGCAATTTGGGATATGATGGCCTAACTTATGGAGAAAAAAAGTTCTCGCTCACTTTTGATACAAACTTTATATGTGCTGAAAGAAATGCAGCACACCTTAGAACATATGTTGCACATTTCCAAAAGTAGAAAGCACAGAACAATTGAACATTCAACAGTTCCCCCATCTAGCAGCTAGAAGTCCAGTTTTGCTCTGCATTCAGTACAGCACTGTAGTACCTAGTTTTTTATTTAAGCCCCGGTGATTAGAATAAAGGTAATGATGCATCAAACAAGGCAACTGTTATAATTAAAGAAATGGAAAGCGTTGTGGTATAAAATTGCATACAGTTTTTAGATGGCGGCTTATAATACTTTCTCCTCTTCTCCGGGTTCTTCAGCTTGAAGTGAAATGTTACCATCTCTGACAATTTGACTTCCTGCTTTTGAAGGAGAAAAAAATACATTCTTGCTGGACATAAAACTGTGCATTGTTTGTACATGGATGTGGGTTGATTTCAAGGGGGTGGTGCTGGTGCTACATGACAGGGCACTTGTGGAAGTGCTCAGCGCACATCCTGTTCATGCTCCAAACTCGTATTAGTGGGCTCAAGGTTCTCAACGCCCATTAGATAAAGGACATGTTCAGCCAGGGAAACATGAAAACAAGTAAATCCCCGCAAAAATATAAAAATATACTCGTGGCTACTCTTATAAGAAATTAAGAGATGACTTGCGCTGACACATTAATAGTTACATTTTTATCAGAAAAGGGAAGCAGACAGTCAGGGAGGCCGCCAGGGTAGGCTTACTAGCCCAATTACGGAAGCCGCCTGGTTGTGAGAGCAGTATGCCCAGTCTACATTTAGTGAAAATAGACAATATAACAGGGTTGCGTGTGCTTAATTGAATAAGAGTTTGTTCAAACACATGCTTTGAAAAAATTGAAATTAAGATTAGAATTAAGCCTGTGTACTATCTTCCTCAAGTCATGTACATATGCTGAATCGTCACAAGTATCTGGCATGGTTGGTATAGGGTATTCCACGGATGTAGTCAGGCATGAGGCTGGTTATGTGCTGGGTCTGCTTGGCCATCAGCGCCAGCTAGTTGCCTTGATTGTGTGAGTCATCAGGTATAGAGAATGATCTGCACAAAACGTAAAAGTACTGTAGCAAAGTTGCGGTGTACTTGTCAGAGTAGGAATGATTGCCAATGTATGCCTGTTGACATTCTGCGCTTTCTCTTAACTAAAAATTAGCGGCAGTGTTGGCATCGGCTGTGCTGCCCGTGTATAGAGGAGAGTAGGCAGAGCGATACTGGGCATACGCGGCTTTGAAATAAAGCGGTACGAAGCATAAAATAAGCATGGGTCTGAGAGCCCTCGTACCCAACAGATTGAATCCCGGGAGCACTGCGTCTTATGATGGCAAACAAAAAGAAATAATGAGGAAATTAGATTGTAGCTTTAATCATGCTACATGTGTGGCGGGGGAGCGAAGGAAGCCAAGCCAATAGGTGGAGTGAAAGCCCATACAGCGATTTGAATGCATTGAGATGGCCAACAAAAGAAAGAATGAGTGCAATCCGATGGGACGGAACCAAGCACTCAAAGGCGCTACAAAAATACAATAGAAAGCCAAGCTTTAAGGACAATGGAAGTTACCAATAAAAAGCCAATAGGTGGGATGAAAGCCCATACAGTGATTACAGCATGTCTTGCTGACAGCGCATGTGCGCTGCCTAGGCTCGACCTAAAAAGAGGCTCATATTCTAAACTTCCTGCTCCATCGCCTGATCACAAAGGTGGTCTCTTAACATGGTCTCAATAGAAACAATTAAATACGAATGCAAAAAAAAATTAAGAAGAATTGCTTATAAAAAAGCACTCATTTGTGAACAGGAAAGTAACATCCACAGCGTTAAACATTAAATCCAGCTATCAATCAAGGGAGGGAAACTCAGGCAAATTTTTTTTTTTTTGCATACGGTGTACTTTTTCCCCTACCTTTTGTGTGCATGACAGTCAATCAGCCGCTGTAAGCCGATGAGATTTGATATACAGCAACTCAGCCATTAGAAGTCAGCAATGAAATAATGTGCAAATACCACGCTTCAGGCTCATCTTGGCTTTTTTCGAGTATGAATTAAATGCAGGGTTTAAGCCATGAGACAAGCGCTGATAAAATATCACCGTTCAGGTTCAATCCAGGTTTCATGCAGATTCTTGAACACGCATCCACAATTCGTCCCGTTCACTGCAGGGACCATTATAAAGAAAAAAAAAAAATATATATATATATATATATATATATATATATATATATATATATATATACACACATACACACATACATATATATATATATATATACACATACATACATATATTCAGTAAACCAACAGACGTTCTAATGGAAGTCAGGCTTATGTAAACCTGTACCTCAACAACAAAGTTAAAAAAAATATACAAAAAGGACTCATCAGCTGTAAAGGACCGCAACGATTCTGAGAGGCCACCTCTTGCATGACAGGCTATTTCTACACAGATGCCACTAACCTACATTAATTTTGCTCTTACTTACCTGCTGACAGCCGCTTCGGGGCTCTTTTGCTGTCCCGGCAGTCCATGGGATGGTGCACAGGCTCCCAGACTTCCCTACCCCAATCCAGATGCTGCTCTCATGCAGGTAATACTATTACCCAGCATGAGAGAAGCACCGGGATTGGTCCGAGCGGCCTGGTTTGGTGCTCACTAAGGGACTGGGTGCCTCTGCCTGTTCTCCATGCGCACCTGGATCTCTTCAATCCGAGGTGTTGAGGTGCAACACCTCGGATTGAAGAGATCCAGGTGCGCATGCCAGTTTGGCAGTGCTAGGATGTCGGCCAAACAGACATGCGCACTTGCAGTGTCACCACTTCTCCTCCCTGCTGCAGCTGCTCTGTCAGGATAGCCCACCTGCCGTACTTAGCTGGCAACCTGAAAAATAAAATTGTTTTATTCTATTTTTCATGTTTGAATCTTCTAGCAATGGGGCAACGCTCCTCTGCACTAATGGAAGAGCTGCTGCTGTTAGTGTAATAGCGTAGAGCGGGTTGGCATGGAGTGGTGTAGCGTGTAAGTGTATTATGGAGTGGCATACATAAGAGTGGTATGGAGTGGGGTAGAGAGTGTAACAGCATACATTGGAGTGGTGTCCATTGGAATAGCATATAATGAAGGGGCGGAGTGCCATACATTGAAGTGCTGTAGAGTAGCATACATTGGAGTGGCATACAGTGGAATAGTGTAGAGTGGAGTGTTGTAGAGGAGCGGGATACAGTGGAATAGCATAGAGTAGTGTGGAATAGCGTATAATGGAGTAGCGTACAGTGGAGTGACGTAGAGTGGAGGTGCGTACAGTGTAATAGCGTATAGTGAAGTGGTGTAGAGTGGAATCACAGTGGAGAGGCATAGAATGGAGTGGCGTACATTGTATAGCGTATAGTGGAGTCCAGTGGTGTGGTGTACTGATGTACGTAAAAGTTATCAGCAATGTAGATTATGGTGTGCAGAGTAAGGCAAAACAGCAGATTGAGCTGCCTTGCATTTCTCCAAATTTACCATACAATGCAGGGTCATGCATGGTGGACTTGCATTGCTTTGTAAATCTGACTTACGATTTGAATTGCCCATGCAACACCATGTGTGATGCAAGTATACTGCAATGCAATAACTAAGCTAGGCCTTAGTTATATTTTGGGCCTTGATATACCACAGTTACTTTGAGTGAACCATGGTACATGGCGATGACAAGCCAGTATATGATTGGGTAATGGCTGTTTTCTTTTTTGATAATCAATTTTTATTAGCAATTTAAAAAAAAAAGCGAACAAATCTTCAGCATACCTCATACAAGAGAAAGCATAACAAAGCCACCAACCAGCAGTGGAAACCACATTTCTGATGAGACCAGACAGGTGAAACGTCAGTACATGGTTACATGGAAGGCCATATGAAAGAACTAAGAAAGTAGGTTCAACCATTTACCCCACACCGTGTGAAATTTCGCTGGGCAGCCACTAGTCTCGTAGAGGGGTTCTTCCTGGGCCGCGCACCAGTCCACTCCTCGGTGCCATTTTCTCAGGGTAGGGGTGTTGGCCTGAGCCCAGGCCGCCGCAATGTCACGTTTGGCCACAGCGACCGCAGTCCCCAGAAAACATTCATCTGCTCTAGAGCCATCCAACCCATCAAACACGCCTAGGATAAGCCGTGTAGGGTCATGGGGAACCTGCCACCCCAAGGTCTGTGTAAGCTCGGTCTCCACTCCCGACCAGAACCGGATGAGGCCCGGACACATCCACACCATGTGATGAAAATCAACGTGTGCAGTCTGGGGACGGGCGCAACCCCGTCCTATGCAAGCGCGCGGGTGTAAGGTAAGCCATATGGAGATAATAGAGTTGTACTAGACGGAGTTTAGAGGAGGTTGAGAGAGTTTTGGGTGCCATAAGGGCATCGCGCCAGTCCGCCTCTAAGGGGCCAAGCCAGTCCTCCCAGCGAGTCCGCAGTGAATCTAAGGTGGTCGGGCCATTGTTCACCAGGGAGCGGTATATCCGAGACACCCCTCCTCTGCCCAGATTTCCCATCATGACCTGCGCCTCTAGCGGGCTGAACTCTGGCAGGGATGTGCCTGCTGGGACGTGGTCGGTGAGGGCGTGACGGAGCTGCAGGTACTTAAAAAATTGGGAGTTATATAGGGTCAGGTGCTGTAGGTCAGAGAAGGCCCTGATATGATCCGACACCCACACGTCCAAGGAGAGAGATCCCAATATGGTCCCACTGTCGAAATCCTGCGAGGGCCGCCGTCTCCCGCAGCCATCTGCCCTGCCATAGTGGAGTGTATTGAGTGAGACGTTTGTCCCAACACGTGTGTCGCAGGGCGGAACGCCAGGCCACCAGGATCGCCCTCGTGATTGGCGGCATCGCCTGTGGTATGGGAGTCCCGTATAAGTAAGCCTGGATGTGTGGAAGGTCCATGTCTACAAGTTCGAACCGGTAGGCCAGGTCAGACCACCCTCCCGTGAACCAATCATGGATAACGAGGAGTCTAGTGGCCAAATAATAAAGGTGGAGATTCGTCATACCCATACCTCCATCAAAAGGTGGAATCCGGCATCGGGCTAGGGCGATGCGTGGCCTCCTAACCCCCCCATAGGAATTTTGTGATCATTCCATCAAACTCTGAACAAACTCCCTGGGAAGTGGAAAGTAGTATTCTGAATAGTGTATAGAAAGCGAGGAAGGATCATTTTTAAAAGTGCCCCTCTTCCAAGAGGGTTAAGTGGAAGGGTCTGCCAGCACTTGAGATCACGTTTTGGCCTTCGTGACCAGGGGGTTAATATTAAGCGCCCACTCCAGCTCCGGGAGCAGAGCCACCTATATCCCGAGGTACTTAAACGACTGCCTCCGAAGGGGGATGGTCGATTGCCAATCAAAGCATGCTCTTGAAAGATGGAGGGATCAGGGTAGATTTGGCCGGGTTGAGCCGCGGAGCCGAGACGTCCTCAAAGGCCTGGCGCACCTCCAAGCAGCGGGGACCAGAGCTCTCCGGATCAGCCAAGAAGAGCAATACATCATCCGCATACAAGGCAATCTTGTCCACATGGCAGGAGTCCCAAGATCAGAGGGTCGTTACGTATGAGGCAGGCAAGGGGCTCCATTGCCAATGCGAACAAGAGGGGTGATAAAGGGCATCCCTGGCGCGTGCCTCTCCGAATTGGAAATGCGTCTGAACTGGCACCATTGGCAAGGACCCTGGCCCTGGGAGTGGAGTAGAGGGCGTGAACCAAGTGCCGGAAATTGGGTCCAAAACCCGTTGTCGTAAGGACGTCTGCCAAATACCCCCAGTCCACCGTGTCAAAGGCCTTCTAAAAATCTATAAGTAAGAGGGCCAGGTATGGTGTCAAACTGACGGTGGGCCAAGGAAAGGTGGAGGCGCCGTATGCAGTGTCTAGTGCCGCGAGCCGGCATAAAGCAGCCCTGATCCGGGTGGACCAGCCTAGTCAAGAGAGGACGGAGACGCTGGGCCAGGGCCGTGGCGAAAATCTTCATTTCAGTGTTGATTACAGAGATAGGACGGTAGTCCGCACATGAGGCAGAGGGTGGTTGGGTTTTCGGAATGACAATAGTGGCCACGTCGGTCTCGAGGGAGAAAGCACCCACTTCGGCAACATGTTGAAAAAGTTCAACCAGTTTGGGGACCAACAAATCCCTGTAGGCCGCATAGTACTCCTGCGGGAAACCGTCCGGGCGTCTTCCCCGGCTTCAACAGAGAAATCTCTCCCTGCATCTCCTCCGGGGTAAAAGTAAGGTCGAGGTCCATCGCCTCCGCCTTAGTTAGGCTGGGGCGATGGACCGCCGCCGCCCCCCCCAGTAGGTCCCCAAGAGCAGCCCCAGGAGGACGAGTGGAGTACAGCTGAGCAGAGTATTCTGCAAAGGCCTGTGCGAAGTCCCGGGGTGTGTGGTGACGGGCTCCAGCGGCGTCTCGGATTTCAGGGACAATCCTGTTGGCCCTGGGGTACGAGATCAGGTTGTGAAGCAGCTTCCCGTTTTAGTCCCCCCAGCCATAGACTCAGGCCACGGAGGAGCACCAAAGCGCCCTGGCAGAGTCGAGAGAAATCTGTCGGATCTCATCTCGATTAGCTGCCAGTTGCCTAGCAGAGTGAGGATCAGTTGTGTCAGAAAGGGTCAGCTCCAGTCGCAGGGCCCGAGTCTCGAGCAGAGTCAGGCGATCAGACTGAGCCGCGCGTTTCGCGTGTACCAGGCCTCTCGCCACGCCTCGAATGGTGGCCTTACCGGCCTCCCAAAGCGTGCCCGGGGAGGGAACCGAGCCCTGATTTGTAAGGAAGTAGTGACGCAATTCTATTTCTATCGCATCTTTGACCTCTTTATCTTGCAAAAACCACGCGTTCAGTCTCCAGACCGTCGGCGGCCCACCCCCCGCCACTCCCCCAAGATGCAGTGAGACAGCAGAGTGATCCGAGATCCCCCGGGGTAAAATCGAGATATTGGAGACTCCGTGACAGTCCGTGGCAGGTAGAAAGAGTAAAATCGATGAGTGTGTGTGTGTGGTGTGCCGCCGAGGTGTGGGTGTACTGTGTCCCTCGGGGGTTCCAAAACCTCCAGACATCGCATAAACCAAGAGCCGCTGACCAATCAGACAGCTTGTCGGTCGATGCTAGGCGTGATGAAGACAGCGCACCGGTCGCGTCAAGAGATGGCTGCATGACCGCATTGAAGTCGCCCCCAATTATTGTCTGACCCAGGGGCAAGGCAGAGACCACGGCTGTGAGGTGATGAAGGGCAGAAGTAAGTGTCGCAGGTGGAACATATGCAGAGACCAAGTTCAGGGTATGTCCCTCAAGCCCACCCGATACGGCCACACAGCGGCCTTGTTTGTCCGTTGTTACCCGCTCAACTGTGAAGGGGAGACCCCTACGTATCAATATGGCCGTCCCCCGGGAGCCCCGTGTAAAACTAGAGTGACACCCTGTCAAACCCGTACCTTGCTAGAAAGGGGCAATGGGTGCCCAGGAGATGGGTCTCCTGAAGGAGGAGAATGTCGGGCGCGTGGCGCTGAGCGTATTTAAGGACTGCGGTGCGTTTAATGCGATCTAACAATCCGTTTACGTTCCAAGACAGAACATGAATGGATCTAGGGCTGGTAGACATCCGGGCCAGAAGTGTTGTAGGAACGAGGCGGTCCAAGGGGCCTGGGCCTCAAGGGGTACACTGTTCTGCAGCCTGAGCAGAGAGGTGTGGCGCGCAGCTTGTCGTGTGCTTTCGGTGGAGAGATGGTGTATCGGTGTGGAGGTGCTGAACACAACAAAAAACACTAGCTCAAACGGAGCTAACTCGAAAACATTCGAGGACAACGGTCCCCTCGCCGATTTCCCCTCCTGCGGGACTGTGCGCCTACGCTGCTGCTTGGGAGGGGGCAATCTCGGCGCCCGAGACTCGGGTGGGACGTCTGAGGGGGCAGGCTGCATCCGTAGGGGCCGTTCCTCAGTCAGCCAGGTCCAGGCAGCCTGCACTGTATCGAAGAAGATTGTCTTGCCCTGGAAGACCACGTAGGCGGGCCGGGAAGAGGAGGCTGTATCAGTCCCAAATTACGGAGCTTTTGTTTGACTTCAGCATATGAGCGGTGCTGGGCCTGCACCTCCCTCGTGTAGCCTGGGAAAAGCAGGATAGTATTATTCTGGTACCTCAGGGGACCCCGGGATCGGGCTGCGTTGAGGAAGGATAGCATCTCTATACCAAAAATTGAGAATCCTTGCGATTATGGGACGGTGCGGGGCGCCGGGAGGCGGCCTAGGGGCCAAGGAGCGTTGAGCACGCTCAATCGCGAACCAAGCCGAGAGCATGTCTTTTGGGCATCCAGGATCTCAGCCACGTCTCCAGGAAGGTGTCAGTCTGGCCCTGTTCAACCCCCTCAGGGAAACACACCAGGTTCAGGTTGTTGCGACCTGCGCGGTTTTCAGCATCTTCGGCTCTATGATGTAGCTCCGTGGTGAGAGTTTGGAGGTGGGTCACCTGGGTCCTCAGATGCCCAAGCTCATCCTCAACCGTGGATATATGGGACTCTGCCTCAGAGATCCATGCTGTGGCGTTGCGCAGGTCTTGGCGTAGGAGGGAGACGTCCACCCATACCTCGCCGATCCTGCTCTCAACCGAGGCCTGAGAGTTACTAATAGCTTGTAAGATGGTTGAGAGGAATCACTGACAGAATATCGAAGGTCAGAATATCGACCTACAAAAATATCGCAGCAAGAATATCGAAGTCAAGAACATCGACATCCTATCTACATTATGGTAAGTACAAAAATATCGTTAAAAATATCGTTTTTTTTTTAGTTAAAAAAAGTAATGTAAAAGTAAATACATAATTAAAATAAACAGTTAAAAATATTTTAAAATGTTTAAAAAATATAAAATATATATAATTTAATATATACATATAATATATACATATAATATATACACTTATGTTTTAATAATTATTTTAACATAAATTATCAAGAACATTTTATAAATTATAATTACATCTATACACAAAACAAATAAAAATTAAATATATGTAACAAATTAAAAAAAAAAAATGTTTAAGTTAATTATATACTACATTAGGTAAAATAATAAAAAAATATTAGATAGTGGAGGGAATAAAATTACTATTCCAACTCCAAACAGTGCAACAGTAGGGTAAATGTTGGATAGCGTAGGTGTTAAAATTACTATTCCCACTCCAATGAGTGCAACAGTAGGGAAGGTGTTGGATAGCGTAGGGGTAAAAAATACTATTCCCACTCCAGTGAGTGCAACAGTAGGGAAAGTGTTGGATAGCGTAGGGGTAAAAATTACTATTCCCACTCCAGTGAGTGCAACAGTAGGGAAAGTGTTGGATAGCGTAGGGGTTAAAATTAACATACTTGGAATTAAATTATTTTTCATAAATAAAGATTTAATTATTAAATACCAATAAATTAATTAACAATACCAATTAATAATTAATTATAAATTAATTAACAATACCAATAAATAAATAAAAATAATTACTTAATTACAATTAAAATACTTCCCACCCTATTCCCCTATAAACCCACAACCCGCTAAAGAACTAAAACGCAAAATTTTATTAAAAAAACATTACTAACTTCTAAAAATTTTATACATATATTTAAAAAGCAGTACATCACTTAAGAAAAAATATATAACATGCATATAAAATACATAATAAAATACATAACACTAATATAAATATCGATATTAGTAACATCGATTTTTTGCCATCGATATTACTAACTTCAATATTAACAAAAACGATATTACTTACCTTCAGGTCGATATTCTGGTCGTCGATATTCTTGATTTCGATATTCTGTCCCTACGATATTTGGAACTGGATATTACTGTAGGTCGATATTCTAAACTCGATATTTAGACTGTGCACCGGTTGAGAGATCGGTCCCGGGAAAGGGGAGCTCCCAGAAGCTTCTTCAGCTGGGTTGCGCTCAGCTGTAGCGAATTGGTCTATTTTGGTTTGGGTTTGTGTCACAGGCGTCTTAGAAGTGCGATCCTTACCCATCCCTGCTGCAAGGTAGGGGAGGCCTTGGCCACTAGAAGAGACAAGGCACGTATAGGCGCGGGGGTGCAGGCAATCCCCTATGAGATATATCCACTGTGCAGATCGTCAATTCTCGGGCCCCACAGTAAGGGGGGGGGGGACGAGGGAGAAAGGAATGGACAGAACCCCTCTCCCGGTCCCCGCTGGTCGACCAACGCAGCCGAAGTTCCCCACCGCCACCCCTCCACAGCGGATTCCCCAAGGGATGCCAACCCGGGCCCCGGTTTAAAGCAGCTCCTCACCGGCCCGCGCAGCCACTCCACATCTACCAGGATGTTGGTCAGAAGACCGAGGATAATCCCACCGCGTCAGGGGGGACCATGGAGCCCCCTCCACACCCAACACAGCAGATCCTGCTCACTTCAGGCATCCACGTCCATGGCTGCACCTCAGAACCACAACCCCCAAGGTGACTCCAGTAGCAGGAATCGGGGAGTCCAAGAGCCCCGGGGAGATTGCAAACTGCAGGGGGGGGGACGAGAGATATGGCTGCCAACCCGGGCCACTAGTAGTCCAGGCAATTGGAGAGCCGGGGGCCATCAACGTGGAGCACATCAAGTCAGGAGGCCCAAATAGGTCGAGGCAGGCCAGGCCCCAGTGGGAAGTCCTCGGGACGGTGGGCAGCGAGACAGGATAAGGCGTCCCAGGCTTAGACTCTGCGGGCGGGGGGGGAGGGCCCAGGCAAGGAATCACCCCTCACACACCCCCGCCACAGATAAAGCACGCTCACCCACCTCCATCTGGGAGCGCCAGAACTGCAATCGGGAATCACCACCGGCAAGGGGCAGGAAAACCGGCCGACACCGGCCCAGCAGATCACGGTGACAGGGCAGCCCCCTGGTGATGTCGAAGGATACAACGGTCCCAGGGTTGCCGCTGAGGCGGCGCAGATCAGGAGCGCAGAGGTGGTAGTCCCAGCGGCAGTCCGCGGGGGGTTTCGCCCACCCGTGCCGCGGAAGATCCGGAGGCTCCGGCGGGCTCAGGCAGATCTCACCTCCACGGCCCCAGCAGCAGCCGGAGTGGTTCCCACCCCGTGAGGGCACACCAGGCGGAGCCCTCCCACCAGAGCGTTCGGTGGAGGGCTAAGCACAAACTCTAGGTCAGACCAGGAGAGGGGGGGGGGGTCCAGACCTTGAGGCCCGCTGCCCGGAATAGCGGCCGATCCCCCAGTCGGAGGGCCACTCAACCACCAGCCACCGCTCACCACTCCGAAGGCCAGTCCGGCGAGGGCAGGGACACAGCCAGGCAAGGGGGGGGGGGGGCGCACCTCCCCAGCACAAGACCTCAGCCCCGATGCCGAGCGAGGCAAGGGACAACGGAAGGGTCCCGAAGGGTGCCGCACCAGAAGGCCTCCGACGGCAAGGTGGGGGAGCCAGAACAGCAGGCGCAGGCTAGGATAGCGAGGCTCCGGAGGCGGGCGCCGCCATCTTGGGCGCTGGGAGGCCGGAGCTCCGCGTGATCCGTGCTCACAGCAGACACCGTGAAGTGCCCCGGGCCCGGCAGGTAACCCCCCGCCACAGTAGGTAGGGCTGAAGCTCAGTAGGGATCTATAATGGCGCGGATGGTGGCGGATTTCGGCGCGGATGACGGAGTAGTCCGGAGCACTCTTAGAGTGCGACCGCCATCTTGACGCGTCAAGCCACACCCCCCAATGGCTGTTTTTAGAGAATGAAAAGGCAGCCATATTTTACTACACTTTGGCTGTGTTCAGCGTTAGGGCCTTACATAAAGGCAAGTCGTAGGTCCCCATCTATTACCACTTTATTGAACTGGTAATAGGTAGGGAATTTTATTTTTTATATATTTTTAAGTAAGTTTTCGGCCATGTATCGTGGTAGTTTCATGAAATTTTGGGAAATTCTATGAGTACAGCAGTGACAAATATCACTAAGTTTAAATGCCTCATAACGTAAAAAATACTTACCCTACTTAACTGCAATACCCAAAAAGCATCACACGTGCACCCCAATGTATAATTTTGCCAAATTTCATGTAAATCTGTTCAGCAGTTTTCGCGCTACGTCAAACACAATAGTCTATGGAAAATGTATTGGTGGAAAAATGTGGTTTGGGACCACATTGTACCCTAGTACCCCCTTAATGATTCACAACAAAAATGTACAGCATCTCAAAATGCAGAAAATGCTATAGTCTGGAAAAATTTGTTGTGGTTTATCAAACAGTAGGAAAGGTATGAGGGAGCTAAAAATCTGAAGAATTCCTTTATCAAGGAATATCAACTATAACTATAGAGTGGCAAGCAGATTTAATGTGATTTTTTCTTTTTATCTATTGTATTTGATATGTATTTGTTTATTGGTTTACATAATTAGGTGACCTTAGAGGTCTTTCAGCTGTTCATGTACCAATTCTGAAACTGTACATATGCAGTCTAGTTTATTTTTTGGGCTTCCTTGCTACTTTTAGTAGAATTGTCCTATATAATATATGAAGCCCAAAGTGAATTAAAGACAATTATTGTGGTTATAAAGTTGAGATTTTTTTCCTAGTGGCCAATTACGTCCTCCAAATAGTAGTTTGTGTAGCTGCTGGGTCACGTTTCATTTTGTTGCACAGGGGTACATAAGAAAGATAGTTTGTTTGGCTTGTTCGGCACAGTTGTAGATTAAGATTTATTCTATTTGTTATGTATTTGTTTATATGTTTCCATTAGCATGTGTTCATAAATGGGTCTCAGTTGTTCATGTAGTAAATCTGAAATTTTACATTTGCAGTCTAGTTTGTTTTTTGGGCTTCCTTGTTACTTTTAGTTGTATTGTGCTACATAGATATCAGTAAGTTGTTGACCCTTACAACTTCATAACATCCTTTGCAATAGTAAAAAGAATCCTCTACATAGTCTAATGTACATTGCTGTGAAATTTCATAACAATCCGTTCAGCCGTTTTGCCTCTACGTGAAAGACAAAAGTCTTTGTAAAATGCTTTTTTTCTTCGCATCGCTTGACCAAACACAGCCAAACTTTCAATCCTTCACCAATGTAACGAGCGCAATAGGTCTATAAAGTTTTGGAAAGATTCATCAAATGGGTGCAAAGTCATTAAAGGACAGAAATCTGAGGAATTTCTCTCTGGTAACCCTAACTACCTACAGTTTCTACTGCCATATACAAGTTACAAGGACGTTATAGTTAGGCACAGATTTCACTGGTACAAAACCATTGAAATACAGCAGGTATAGTTACCTGAGCTTACTAACATAAGCCCCCGCAATGCACTGCTTATGACCTCACATATTACATCACTCATGACATGGTCAGTGACATCACTGATGACATCACTGATGACATCTCAAATATCACTGATGACATCATCCAGTGACTGTTTCTGTAAAGTTTAAATATGTTTAATATATATATATAGGGAAAGGCGTATTGAAGAATGAGTGGGTGTATAAGTGTCTGAATGGATGATTTAGTACGTGCGTGACTGACTACAAGTGAGTGATTAAACGTATCTTACTGAATGCATGGGTTAGTGACTAAACTGGGTGAATGTCTGTATCCGTCTGTCTGTTGGTGTGTAAGTGGATGCATGGATTTGCGAATAGCTACATGAGTGTCTATATGGGTTATTGATTGGTTCTCTGAGTATCTGTATGGGTGCCTGAGTGTTTGTGTGGGTGGGGTGTGTGTGACTCTGTACATAGATGTGTGAGTGGGTGATTCACTGGGTGCATGATTTCAAGAGTGCATCTGTGATGGACTGCTTGGGTGGGTGAGTGTGTAAGGGTGTGTTAGTGAGTGAATGTATATCTCAGTGGTACATGTGCGAGTAACTACATATGTAAAAGGCAGTATATGTGTGTTAGAGTATTTAAATGGCTATAAGTGAGTGTGATTGTGAGAGTGGCTGTATGGATGCGTGTGTGCTTGTATCAGTTATTGTATAAGAGCGTAAGAATGTGCTAGTATTTGTATGAGTAAGTGAGCTGGTGTGTATAACTGTATAGGTGAGTAAATGGGTGTGTGATTAATTTTTTACATGACTGACTAGGTGTGCGAGTACCTCTATGGATGAGTGGCGGTGTGTGAGTGTTTATATAGGTGTATGAGTGCATATGATAGTCCTGTACTGAGTGACTAAGTATGAGTGACTACAGGTGAGTGAGTAGATGTGTGTGTAGACCCAAGAATCGGTGAGTGGGTATGTAGTTATTGGTATTGGAGTGTGTATGGTTTTGAGAATGGCAGTCTGTAATTTAGAGTGGGTGTATCAAAAGTTATATTAGGGTGTGAGAAGATGCATGAAATTATCACATGGATGATGTCATCAGTGATGTCATCAGTGATGTCACTGACCATGTCATGAGTGATGTAATATGTGACGTCATCAGTAGTGCATTGCGGGGGCGCGAGTTAGTTAGCTGAACTAACTATAACGGGGGAATTTCTATGGTTTTGTACGAGTGAAATGTCCAACTAACTATAACTGTCCCTAAAACCTTGTGTTTTTGCAGTGAATTTCAAAGGTTTTTTAAATGCTAATTTCTAACTATAACGTGTCTGAAACCTATGGTTTTTTCAGTGAATTTCAAAGGTTTTTTAAATGCTAGTTTCCAACTATGCCTACAGGAGGTAGGACATGTGAAGAAAGAAGAAAAACACACAGAAAGAAGCAAAAGAAATGCAGAAAGCAGCAACAGAAGTCCACAAAGATGAAGAAAAGTGCAGGAAGAAGCAAAAGATGTGCAGAAAGAACCAACAGAGGAGCAGAAAAAGGCCTTGTTGCAAAATCATCCTGTGCCCACAACTTTTTCAGACGGGTACTGGTGGTAACTGACTAACCAGAGCCAGTGCTATGCTAAAAGACACTTCGAATACAGTGAAAACACCTACATACACTAGGGAACACCATGCGTTGGGGTACCCCTGTGATTAGCATGACCTCCTCTGTAAGTCCCTAGTACATAATAGGGCAGGTGGATTAAAACTACCTCTTAAAACGCGCTACGGGGCGCGTTTTAAGTTGCGGGATTAGGTCACCTTGAATCCCGAGGGTCCCTGGGGCCCAACTAGCCCACCAGGTACTTCCAGTAAGCACCACAGGCCTGCGTTGCAGAGAGGTGTAAAAAGGGGCGTGGCCTCAGAACACCTCTCTGCAACGCAGCCCCCTGGCGCATACTGGAGGTTCCTGGAGGGCTAGTTGGCCCCCAGGGACCCCCAGTATTCAAGGGGAATTCGTTCCCCATCTGCAAACGCGCCAAGGCTGCAAACGTGCAAATGCTGCAAGGAGGGGGCGTGGCCTCCGGCACGATGCCAGTCTTTTATTTTTTTTATTTTTAAGAAGGGGGCTGTGTGGCCCCCCTTCTGTTTGTAATTTATTTGCCCTGGGGACCCCATCCCCCAGGGCCTGCCCGCCTTTTTTTTTTTTTTAATTTGGAAGGGGGCCGCGTGGCCCCCCCCTTAGAGGCCATAATCAGCCCCGGGGACCCCATCCCCTGGGGCTGGCCCTCTGTTTGGGACCGTGGGGGGTCCCCAATCCCCCCCACGGTCCCGCCGGCTCCCCGCGTCCCTCGGGAGCTGGCATTGCTTTTCCACATGGGGAGCTGCTAAGATGCAGCTCCCCGTGTGGAAAGCAATTGCTTTGAATTTTGGAAGAGAGCAGGTTTCCTGCTCTCTCTTCCAAAATTCAAAGCAAGTTTGCTATGACAGGACGGGAGCCGCGAGGCTCCCGCCCTGTCATAGCAAACAGCAGTGTCCCAGGGGTGGGCACCCCGGGACACTGCAGGAGCCGGCCCTGGGGGGGGGGTGGTCCCCAGGGCCATCACAGGCTCCAGGAGGGGGGCCGCGTGGCCCCCCTCCCAACATGTTCAAAGCCCCAGGGAGGTGGTGGTCCCCGGGGGTCCAAAACGGACCCCCAATTTAAAATTCTTAGTGCCCCGGGGAGGTGGCGGTCCCCGGGGCGTGTGGGGGGGCTCGAGCCCCCCCACACAGGTATCCAATTTAAGATACGCGCATCCCGCCGATTTAAAAAAAAAAAAAAGCTTATTTTGGCCCTGGGGGTCCTTGTGGGACCCCCTGAGCAGGCCTAGGGGGTCAGGGTGTGTCTACCCTGCCCCATTTTTGCGTTTTGCGCACTTGTTTCTACTGTTTTCTTGTGACTCTGTTCTACCGAGTCACAAGATGGCTGCCAACACTTCCTGGTTTGGAGTGTTGACAGCCAATTAGCATACAGCTCGTGATCGGGAGGGTGCGCAGATCCTCCGTGCCCATAGATGTGTTTTTACTTTTGATTTTCCTCAGCAACTACTGAACGTATTTACACCATTTAACAAAAAGGGTTCTTTCTGAACCAAGAACTACCTCTTTGCCAAATTTGGTATAATTCCGTTCAGCAGTTCGGGCTGTAGCCGTGTCTAAAGTTGCCTATGGAAAATTGCATGGGGAAAACACGTTTTGGGACCCCCCTTTTTTCTCGGCCCCCGCTTGCCGAATCACCCTGAAACTTTCAAGATCGGAGCGGGCCATAAGTTTTGAAAATTTAGCGAAGGTTCGTCAACCGGCGCCAAAGGTATTGGAAATAGGACCTATTTTCCATAGGAAATTCGCAACATTCTAACTATCTACTGGCGATTGCCAGTGTATACTATATATATATATATATATATATATATATATATATATATATATATATATATATATATATATATATATATATATATATATATACACACATACATATATACATACATACATACATACACACACATATATACATATACACACAAAAAAATATAAGCTACTGCACAAGGTAAATTACGATTTTTTTTGTACTACTGAGTGGTGCGGTTTCCAATATAGGTCATCTGAGTGTCACCGATTGTTTGTGTGGGAGAGGGTGTGTGAGTGGCTGTACGGGTGAATAAGTGGGTATGTGAGGGGGTGTGAGTGGCTGTATGGGTAGATGAGTGTGAGTGGATGTTTGGGTAAATGAGTAGCTGTTTGAGTGTATGGGTAAGTGAGTGCCTGTTTTGCACAGTAAGTATGTGCGCGAGTGGCTGTATAGGTAAGTGATTGGGCGAGTGTTTGTTTCGATGTGTGACTGGGTACGTGGTTTTGTGGACGAGTGAATGGATGTGCGAGAGGCTGTATGGGTGAGCGAGTAGCTCTTAGTAGCTGTATGGGTGAGTGAATGGCCGTATGGGTCTGAGTGGGTGTGCGAGTGGTTTTGTGGGTGTGTGCAAGTGGCTGAATGTGTCTATGAATTGGTATGAGAGTGGTTGTGTGAGTGGGTGTATGCAAGGTTGTATGGGATGAGTGGGTGTGTGAGTGGTTAATGTCAGTGACGTAATTTGAGATGTCAGCAGTGATTTCACTGACCATATCATAAGTGATTAATATGTGAGGTCAAAAGTAGTGCATTGTGGGGTGCTAGTTCTAGCTAGCTCAGTTAACTAACCTGCTGAATTTCTATGGTTTGTATGAGTGATATCTGAGCCTAACTATAATGTCCCTGGAACCTTTGGTTTTTCAGTGGACTTATACATTTAAAAAAATGTATTTCCTAACTGTAACCTTTGTGAGTGGATGTGTGTCTGCATGGATCTGTGAGTGGGAGTGTAAGTGGCTGAAGGGGTGTGAGTGGTTTTGTGGGTGCGAGTGGTGGTTGGATCAGAGTAGTATACTACTAAAGTGGACAGGGCTAAACGGGCAATGCCTTCGGGTGATTTTGCACACCTGTAGTCATTTATAGGGAGAACCATGGACTCTACTCTCACCAGGAGAGGCCAAGAAAGAATCCACTCGTCAGTCACTACAGACTGCACTCTGATAGATCAACAATGCATTCACATTCACCAAGGATTTTAGATCGCCTTTCAATGTGGAATGCTGAGAAAACACTATGCCTTCACCGAGCCCAGGAAGTTATCATTTGTTCTTTACAGAAGTAGAGCTTCAACTGGGGCACCTGCTATGTTTATAAATGTAAGTGCTTCCCATTGAGGTTTAATTTCTGTCAAATGAGTATCATGGCCAGAAAGGAACTTCACCTGCCAGTTTATACAAGCGTCCACAACTTTGCACAACATGCCTACCCAACTGCAGTGCTTTCTGCTGGTTAATTATTAAGTGCTACCTTGTTGGGTAAATGTCTAGTCTGTATTCTACACTACACCTGGATAATGGACCACAAGGAATTTTCTGCAGTGACCTAGTGTGCATTTTTACGATGTGATTGTTCCTTGTGTGTCTTTATTGAGAAGTCTGCGATAACCAGAATCTTCCTATATAGAAGACAACAAGACTACAAAGAGGTAGATCTCTACCAGCTTCAATTGGGGAACTTGCTATGTATATATTTGTAAGTGCTTCCCCTGGAGGTTTAATTTCTGTGAAATGAGAATCGGAGCTAGAACAGATCCTCATCTGTCCCTTTATCCAACAAGAGTGCACAGTTTAGCACATTTTAAATTGGAAGGGGGTGTGCGCTTCCCCTCCCTGGGTCGATTTTGGCCCTGGGAACCTTATCCCCGGGGCATGGCCAATTATTGGCAGGCATTGGGGAGGGGCATGCAGCCCGCCTTCTCCCTTACCAGATTTTGCCCCAGGGACCCCATACCCTGGCAAATTAAGGCTGGGTGCCGTGGTGCCCACCCAGTGAACACTGTTGGGGACCACGGGGAGGAGCCCCAATGCCCCGGGTGGTCCCTGCCAGCTCCCCGCCTCCTGCGGAAGCAGGCATTGCTCCCCTATGTAGGGAGCAGCCAAAAATGCAGCTCCCTGCGTGCAGGAACAGTTACGTCATCTGTTTTCCTGCCCGTTTGACAGAGGGCAGGAAAACAGTTTAAAAGTCTGCTCCCAGCGAGCAGTTTTCGTGCAACCACCACCTGGTGCAGACTTACTGTTTGCTCTCGCTTGGTGGGAGCGGTCACAGCTCCCACCAAGCAAGAGCGAACAGCTATGTCCCAGGGGTGGGCATAGGGAGCCAGCCCTGGGGGGGGGTGGTCCCAAGGGCCATTAATGGCTCTAGGAGGAGGGCCGCACCGCCCCCCCTCCCTTCTTTGCAGTAATTTAGTGCCCCAGGGGGGGGGTGGTAGTCCCCAGGGCAATAAAAGTAAGGGGGGGTCCACGCGGCCACACTGTTTCATAATTTATAAGCCCAGGGAATGTGGTTGTCCCCGGGGCCTTTAAAGGCCTGAGGGGGGGGCAGCGGGGCCCCCCTCATTTAATAAAGCCCTATGGATGTGGCAGTCATCGGGGTTCAAACTGACTGGGGGGGTGGCGCATGCGCCCTCCTCACACATTTGTTAATAAAGTTAATGTCCTCTGGACCTGGCCCACTCAGGGGCTAAAAAAGAAGCGCAGGAAACCAAGATTGCTTTTTTCAATATTTGCAGTAAATTCGTGGGGAAAAAAAAAAAGCACTAGGGGATGGGGGCAGTCAGGGTATTGCTACCCTGCCCTCTTTTCTTTATTTGTAAATTTTTGGGGGGACTCCGCTGACGCACAGTCCCAAAATGGCTGCTAAACCTCCTGGTTGAAGTGTTGGCAGCCAATCAGATGTCGGCATGAAATAGTCAATATTTGCAAATTATCCATGACCCTAAACATACAAATTTGGATTTACACCAAATAACTAAAAGGACACTTTCTGGACCAAGAGCTACCTTTTTGCCAAATTTGGTGCAATTCCTTCTAGCGGTTCATGCTGTAGTCGTGTGTAAAATCTCTATGGGAATTAACATGGGAAACCCAACTCTTTTGACCCCCCCTTTTTTCCTAGACCCCTGCATGACAGATCACCCCAAAACTTTCCATGCACAATAAGACTCACCAACATACTTTTTTGAAAATTTCGTGAAGATTCAAACGGCGCCAAAGATCTAGGCAAGTCAGAAAAGCTTCTCCTATGGAAACTAGGCCCCAACTTTATCCACCTACTGGAGACTGCCTGTAGGAAATAGGCTATAGCAAGCAGTAAACAAGCATTGGCATAGCCAATAGGTCTTGCCTTTGGGACCTTATAAGTGTTTAGCCATGCAACAGTTGATGTTGTTGCACCAAGGATATTGTACTGCATAACTAAATACTTATAAGGTCCCAAAGGCGAGACCGATTGGCTATGCCAATGCTTGTTTAAAGTAATGTTCGCGAATCTAGAATGGTTTCTGGGGTGAGCTGGGGCCATCTGAGAATGCTACAGAACACAAAGTCCATTCATTCAGAAGTGCCTGGAGACACTAGCATCCTTCTTTGAGGCACGTTTGTAGAGCTAGGTGATTTCTTTCTCAGCTTGGAAGCTGGTGAAAGAGCCAAGTGAACTAAAGATTCCACTGTAGAGTAAAAACGTGATCACATAACGTGCAAAATGCTCGGATACCTTCGGGTCTAGCTAGCGCTATACAAATCTCAAAATAATAATAACAGGCTCCAAATTCCATCTTTCATCCTTCCGGGTCGAAAAAATGAGTAAGATTGAGTTTGGTAGTAATGTACATATCAGTGCCTAGATACCAAACAAATGGCAGATAGCGCTATGTACAGTTAATTGTGTTATTTTTGTCTGCCAAAACTGTACATAAGTTCGCTCAAAAATACTTTTTCCGGGCTAACTAAACAATTTTACATTAAAAGTAATACCTGTGACGTACACATTCCTTGCACTGGCTGTGTTTTCAAAAACTTAAACCGGCGCGAAATATTTCACGAGTCTCAGGACACACATAGTGAGCTCACCACCCCCCCAGCTGGGGAAACGAGGTGCAAGCGGCACCGAATGGTGAAAAACAGGTGAAATGGGCAGCACCGACCAAAAGGTGCGGCCACTGAAGTGCTGTGGCAGATTTAACACCCGATCTGTGACGTGGCAGAGGTGCGAATGGCGGCGGCACAAGCTACAGTAAAGGTCCCGGAGAGAAGACTGCAGCAACATGCGGCAGATGAAGAGCGCGAACGACAAAAGAGAAGTGGGAAGGTGAGAAGCCAAACAAGGAAGGGGCAGAGGGATCGGGTTGCAGAGTCTATGGCCAGAGATCAAAAGATAGCAACACAAGAGGAGCCTTGGAGTGACGGGGCGCTAATTGTCTGTCCTGCAGATGGGCGCGGGGAGGAAGGAACCGGAAGGAACGGCAGGCTGCAGTAATGAGCGTCATTCAATATGTGTGGGAGAATGGACGAGGGGCACTCACTGCAGGCGCACTGCCGCCGTGCACCAGAGGCTGCGCAGGCGAATAAATAAACACGTGCCCGCAGTGAGATTGCTCGTTTCTGGCTTTAATAGGAAAGTTATCAGAATACATCACTCAGGAGGAGGTTGCCAAAAGTTAGGCAAACTTGCACACGTTAACGGCATGGCCACGCCCACTCTCATCCGGCGTCTAACTTGGGTGCACTCAAAGAAAGATGAAAATAGATGTACACTACTGATAGAAGACAACCGAGACGTGGAGTCGTCCCTCGAGGCAATTCCTTACTCAAAAAGCCCCAAAACGCCATCACCGTTGCTGGGTTTTCAGGATACGTGTGCGCAGGTCCTCGGCAAACGGAGAATAATAGGGGGAGATAAAAGGTGTCAAGTAAAATATTTGCTAGTGACAAGTGTGTGTTAATGGGTGTCCCAGAACACATACCGCTTGAACCAGGGTGGCTCAGTGAGTTAATATTTGTGGCGATCATCCTGGAAAAGCTGCTCAGCCTTCCATCTTTACGAAGTCGGTAAACTGCTTACAATTGCATTAGGTATTAGTAAGACCTAATATTTACAACTCTTGGAGACCGCCGAAGTGTGGTATGAAGCGGTATATTAAACAGAAGTCAAACACTATTTTTATTTCCAGTAGTATTTAAAAATGGATGGCACAGTGTCGCCTCCAGCTCAAAGCCAGAAAGAATATAATCTTCGGATGTGTGTGGAAGAGAGACAATAGAATCTTTTGATGTCGAGTCAAAGCTAGTCACATACCAATCAATCCATTCACTCCGCTCCTGAAGTGTAAGGTGAAATACCCAGCAACAAGCATTGGCCATGAAACTGACACGGCCGCGCAGCCGTGAAAGTAATCGCGGGTTTTGGAAGTGCAAACAGTGGCTTTTGCTGGCGACCAGCTTGCGTTCACGCGAGCGTCCAGATGGCGAGGGAAGCCATATGGCGCCTGATCGCGCGTGCACGCTTGCGTGAACGCAGGCTAGTCGCCAGCAAAAGCCACTGTTTGCACTTCCAAAACCCGCTTACTAAAACTCTCGCCAGAGCAGCGCATGCGCTGGCTCAGGCGAGACCTAAAAACCTTGGGATAAAAATGGACCAAGCCCTAACCATGAGAGAGCATATTCTGGCCACTACGGGCTCATGGTACCATTACCTACGCTTATTGCGCAGAATCTTCCCCTATCTTCGCCCGGAGAACTTTGGTTCAGGCCATCGTAATAAGCAGACTGGATTATGGCAACGCCCTGTTGGCCAACGTCAACGAAACGACGATCTCTAAACTTCAGGTTGTTCAAAACACGGCAGCCAGGCTTGTTCTCAACTGCCCTTATGGCATTTCCTAGACGCCTCTGCTGAACGAATTACACTGGCTGCCCGTGCAGAAACGTTCTTACTTTAAAATCTGTCTCACATATGCCTTAAAGGGCAAAGGCCCACTCTACCTTCAGAAAAGAATAAAAACGTATGCCCCTTGCCGCAACTTAAGATCTGGCTCAAAAGCACCGTTATGGGTCCCTCGCATCAGTTTAAGACGCAGCGGGGGAAAGACTTTTTCCTATTTCGCCCCCGTGTACTGGAATAAGTTTCCTCTTCATGTATGTTCTTGCTCAAATTACTGTAAGTTTAGGAAACAACTCAGAGCCCACCTATTTTAAACGCCCTCATCGACTTCTGTTTTTGATCCACGAGCAGCGCCGAGATGCCCTGGGGTGATTGGCGCGCTATACCAAGTTATATATATATATATATATACACACATATATACACGACATTCCTATATATATATATGACATTCCTATATACACACAAACACATGCGCACACATTGATATATACACACACAAACACATGCGTATATATATATATATATATATATATATATATATATATATATATATATATATATATATATATATATATATATATATATATATATTATCTACTGGCGGTCGCCAGTAGATAGTTATAGTTACAACCTATTATCCATAGGAAATCCGCGACATTCTATTTGAAATAACTCTTGCCGGTTGACGTATCTTGGCAAAATTTTCAAACTTTATGGCCCGCTCCGGTCCGCTCCTACCCTGAAAGTCTCGGGGGGGATTCGTCAAGCGGGGGCCGAGAAAAAAGGGGGGTCCCAAAACGCGTTTTCCCCATGCAATTTTCCATAGGAAACTTTAGACACGGCTACAGCCCGAACTGCTGAACGGAATTACACCAAATTTGGCAAAGAGGTAGTTCTTGGTTCAGAAAGAACGCTTTTTGTTAAATGGTGTAAATCAGTTCAGTAGTTGCTGAGAAAATCAAAAGTAAAAAGATAGTGATATCTAGGGCCGCGGATCCTCTCGAGCACGAGCTGCATGTTAATTGGCTGTCAGCTGGCTGTCAACATTCCGATTCAGGAAATGTTGGCAGCCATTTTGTCCCTCGGTAGAACCGAGGGACAGAAACAAGTGCGCAAAGCGCACAAAGGGGGCAGGGTAGGAACACCCTGACCCCTAGGTCTGCTCAGGGGTCCCACAAGGACCCCTGGGCAAAAAATTTTTTTTATTTTTTTAAAAATCGGCAGGATGCGCTCAGGGAGCGCGAACCCTGCCGGAAGAAAAAAAAAATCGAGCGCGGTCTCCCGCGCTCGATAGTTAATTGGCCCCGGGTGGGCCAAGTCCCGGGGGCATGCTGGGGGGTTAATTTTATGTGTGGGGGCCTCTAAGGGCCTCCTAAGCCCCGGGGACCACCACCTCCCCGGGGCTTCTTTTTTAAAATTAAAAACCTGTGTGGGGGCTCCAGCCCCCACACGCCCGAGGACCACCACCTCCCGGGGCACTAAGAAAAATTAAAATGGGGGTCCGTTTTGGACCCCCAAGCCCCGGGACCACCACCTCCCCGGGGCTGTGCTGATGTAGGGAGGGGGCTGCGCGGCCCCCTCCTGGAGCCCTTGATGGCCCTGGGGACCGCCACCCCCAGGGCCGGCTCCTGCAGTGTCCCGGGGTGCCTACCCCGGGACACTGCTGTTTGCAATGACAGGACGGGAGCCTCGCGGCTCCGTCCTGTCATTGCAAACTTGCTTTGGATATTGGAAGAGAGCAGGAAACCTGCTCTCTCTTCAATATCCAAAGCCGACTGCTTTCCACATGGGGAGCAGCATGTTAGCTGCTCCCCATGTGTAGCAATGCCGGCTCCCGTAGGACACGGGGAGCCGGCGGGACTGTGGGGGTTTGGGGACCCCCCACAGTCCCCGAGAGGCCAGGCCCCGGGGGATGGGGTCCCCGGGGCCAAAGTGGCCACGGAGGTGGGCCACGCAGCCCCCCCTCCCCAAAGGGAAAAAAAAAAAAAAAGTGCAAGGCCGGCCCCGGGGGATGGGGTCCCTGGGGCCTTAAATGGCCTGAGGAGGGGGCCACGCAGCCCCCTCCAAATAAGAAAAATAGAGGCCATGCCCCGGGGATGAGGTCCCGGGGCCAATACAGGCCCAGGGAAGGGGGCCACGCGGCCCCCTTCCCGTTTTTTTTATTTTATTTTAATTTAAAAAGAGGGTAAGGCCCTGGGGGATGGGGTCCCCAGGGCCTAAAAATAGGAAAAAGGAAGGGGGCTACACAGCCCCCTTCGAGGGGGAAAACGATCGGGCCCGCAGGCCCCGCCCCTTCCTTCACCACTCTGCAAACGCGCCCTGGCGCGTTTGCAGAGGGGAACGAATTCCCCTTGAATACTGGGGGTCGCTGGGGGCCAACTAGCCCACCAGGAACCTCCAGTATGCGCCAGGGGCTGCCTTGCAGAGAGGTGTACAGAGGCCACGCCCCTTTTACACCTCTCTGCAACGCAGCTCTGTGGCGCTTTTGGAGGTATATGGTGGGCTAGTTGCACCCCAGGGACCCTCAGGATTCAAGGGAGTTAATCCCCGACTTAAAACGCGCCACAGGCGCGTTTGCACAGTGGTGAAGGGAGGGGCGGGGCTTCAGGTGACATGTGTGCAAACAGGCCCCGTGGCTCATTTTAAGATGGGAATTAAATCCCCTTCAATCCTGAGGGTCCCTGGGGCCAACTAGCCCAACAGGTACGTCCAGAAAGCGCCACAGAGCTGCGTTGCAGAGAGGTGTAAAAGGGGTGTGGCCTCTGTACATGTCTCTGCAACGCAGCCCCTGGCGCATACTGGAGGTTCCTGGTGGGCTAGTTGGCCCGTAGGGACCCTCATGATTCAAGGGGACTTAATCCCCCAACTTAAAACGCGCCACGGGGCGCGTTGCACAGATGTTACCTCAGGCCCCGCCCTCCCTTCACCATTGTGCAAATATTCCTCTAAAATCAGCCGAAATCCGAATTCTGATTTACTCACCTGTTATCAGGAGAGACCTCAGTGCTGCATCTTTCAGCCCAGTAATGGTCCTGAAAAGTAATTTTAACCGTACTTACCGGTAACTTGAATTTCCTTCATAGGCTAACATAGAAGAATTTCCAAGTGAAACCAGTCAAAGTGTGGAGATTTGGAACTTTAAAATATTCCTCTAAAATCAGCCGAAATACGAATTCCGATTTACTCACCTGTTATCAGGAGAGACCTCAGTGCTGCATCTTTCAGCCCAGTACTGATCCTCAAATGTAATTTTAACCATACTTACCGGTAACTTGAATTTCCTTCATAGGATATCATTGCCTGCTTTTTGCTGAAAAAGTTTCTAAGTGTTGATTTTTGGAACTTTAAAATATTCCTCTAACATCAGCCGAAATACGAATTCCGATTTACTCACCTGTTATCAGGAGAGACCTCAGTGCTGCATCTTTCAGCCCAGTACGGATCCTGAAAAGTAATTTTAACCGTACTTACCGGTAACTTGAATTTTCTTCATAGGCTAACATTGACTGGTTTCACTTGGAAATTCTTCTAAGTGTGGAGTTTTGGAACTTTAAAATATTCCTCTAAAATCAGCCGAAATACGAATTCCGATTTACTAACCTGTTATCAGGAGAGACCTCAGTGCTGCATCTTTCAGCCCAGTACTGATCCTGAAAAGTAATTTTAACCGTACTTACCAGTAACTTGAATTTCCTTCCATAGGATATCATTGTCTGGTTTTCAGCAGAAAAGTTTCAAAGTGTCGATTTTCACAAACTACAAATATTCCTAAAAAAAAAAAATCGCCTGTATGACTTAAACGCATTCTTTCAACTGTTTACAGGAGATGCACCAGTGCTGGATCCAGGATCCAACACTGAGTAAGAAAAAGTAACGATAACAGTTTTTAACTTCTAAGTGAATTTCCTTCCATAGGATAACATTGGTGATTCTATGAGAAAAAGTTTCTAAGTGTGAACTTTTAAAGTACAATAATATTCCTTAAAAATCACGACTGTAACCAAAACGCTTTTACTCAACTGTTTACAGGAGATGTCCCAGGACTGAATCTAGGATCCAGTAATGTGGTTAGAAAAGTAATCCATAAAGTAACTAATTGCATTTAACTTGAAATTCACATTGAGCTGAATGTTGCATTGTGTTTGAAAATGTGTTGCCCATTGCAACAACTGTAACTACTGTACAAAAGTCTATTGCCTATGTGCAAAGTAATTAAACTAAAGTAATTCATTCTGAGAAAGTATTTTTTGTAATGTAATGTATAATGTAATTACAATGTAATTTAAAAAATAAAATATGTAAAAAAAAATTGTTTCTAAAAAATTTGAAAATCAGTATGAAAAAAATTTAACAATTAATACATTTAAAAATTGTCATTTACAAATCCTTTGAAATTCACTGAAAAAACTGTAGGTTTCAGACATGTTATAGTTACAAATTAGCATTTAAAAAACCTTTGAAATTCACTGAAAAAACCATAGGTTTTAGGGACAGTTAGTTAGTTGGACATTGCACTCGTACAAAACCCGTGAAATTCCCCCGTTATAGTTAGTCCAGCTAACTATAACTCGCACCCCCGCAATGCACTGCTGATGACGTCACATATTACATCACTCATGACATGGTCAGTGACATCACTGATGACATCACTGATGACATCTCGAATGACATCACTGATGACATCATCCACGTTATAATCTCATGCACCTCCTCACACCCTAATATAACCTTTGATACACCCACTCTAAATTACAGACTGCCATTCGCAAAACCATAGACACTCCAACACCAATAACTACATACCCACTCACTGATTCTTAGGTCTACGCACACATCCACTCACTCACCCGTACAGTCACTCATACTTACGGTCACTCAGTACAGGACTATCATATGCACTCATACTCCTATATAGACACTCAAACACCGCCACTCATCCATAGAGGTACTCACACACCTAGTCAGTCATGCAAATAATTAAACACTACCATTTACTCACCTATACAGTTACACACACCAGCTCACTTACTCATACAAATAGTAGCACATTCTTACGCTCTTATACAATCACTGATACAAGCACACACTCATCCATACAGCCACTATCACAATCACTCACTCTCGCTTATAGCTATTTATATACTCCAACACACATATATACTGCCTTGCACATATGTAGTTACTCACACATGTACCACTGGGACATACATTCACTCACTAACACTCTTACACACACTTACCCACCCATACAGTCTATCACAGATGCACTCTTGAAACCATCCACCCAGTGAATCACCCACTCACACATCTATGCACAGAGTTGCACACACCCCTCCCACACAAACTCAGGCACCCATACAGATACTCAGACAAGCATTCAATAACTCATATAGACACTCATTTAGCTATTCACAAACACATGCAGCCACTTACACAGCAACAGACAGACGGATACAGACATTCACCCAGTTTAGTCACTAACCCATGCATTCAGTAAGATACGTTAAATCACTCACTTATAGAGTCAGTCACGCACCTACTAAATCATCCATACAGACACTTACACACCCACTCATTCTTCAATACGTCTTTTCCTATATATATTAAAAATATTTAAACTTTACAGAAACACAGTCACTGGATGATGTCATCAGTGATGTCATCAGTGATGTCACTGACCATGTCATGAGTGATGTAATATGTGACGTCATCAGCAGTGCATTGCGGGGCGCGAGTTATAGTTAGCTGGACTAACTATAACGGGGAATTTCACGGGTTTTGTACGAGTGCAATGTCCAACTAACTATAACTGTCCCTAAAACCTATGGTTTTTTCAGTGAATATATATATATATATATATATATACACACACACAAATACACATATACATATATACATACATACTGAGTCAAGGATTTCCCACAACAATATTGGTGCTTGTGTTTAGAGGGAAAGTACCATCAAGGTAAAGAATATCGGAGGATTTCCAGTGGAACTGTGAACAACAAACAATGCACTATGGGACTTGTAGTAGGCAAAATCCAGTCACGTGACTTACCTTTGAAAAAGCGCGCCCCAGCACACCTGCGTGTTATTTAATTCCATCTGTGAGCAAGGCAGAGAGCCGAAACGTTAGAATATGGAATGTGGTGCTGCTGTACCTGAAAAATAAACATCATCTGCAGAATTGGGCCTCACTTTTTGTGCTACAGTGATGTAAGGATGGGCTGCTCCATGCCCATTGTGTGAGGCCGCTCTGTAGGGTCCTGGGCTCCAGAACGGGGGAGTGTGTATGACATACACGCTTATATTCGCTTGGCAGGCACCATATCTAGTATTATATTTCCACATCATGTCCAACGAAGCGCTGCGAGAGAGGGAAGCAGCTGCTGAAGCTCTATTTGAGAACCTACCCACAATTTCAAATCAGACAAAGCGTGCAGACACTAACATTGGGGCAAGCAACGACAATTTCAAAGTCAAACTTAAAACACTAGAGAAACTAATGCGAACCGAAATCAATCAATCAAGCATTTGTATAGCGCGCTACTCACCCGTAGGGTCTCAAGGCGCTTGGGGGAGGGGGGTCCGCTACTGTTCGAACAGCCAGGTCTTGTGGGTGGGTTGGCTGCTGCGGGGGCCAGGGGGTTTGGCGCTGGCGCGGTCCAGGCGCGGACGGGCGCAGACGGGCTTGCCTTAGGCGCGCCTTTGGCGCGCCAGCGGCCGCCATTTATGGGGAGGTGGGAGGGAGGAGCAGCTGGGAGGCGGGAGGCAGGGGCAGCGAATGGGCAGTCAGGGGGCGGGGCCGCAGGGGACGCAGCGGCGGGAATGGCGAGAGGCAGCGAGGGGTACAGAAGGAAAAGTGGAGAGAAAGCGGACACAAATACGGGCACAATTCAAAATGGGGCAGAGAGGGGTACAGAAGGAAAAGTGGAGAGAAAGCGGACACAAATACGGGCACAATTCAAAATGGGGCAGCGAGGGGTGCAGAAGGAAAAGTGGAGAGAAAGCGGACACAAATACGGGCACAATTCAAAATGGGGCAGAGAGGGGTACAGAAGGAAAAGTGGAGAGAAAGCGGACACAAATACGGGCACAATTCAAAATGGGGCAGCGAGGGGTGCAGAAGGAAAAGTGGAGAGAAAGCGGACACAAATACGGGCACAATTCAAAATGGAGCAGCGAGGGGTACAGAAGGAAAAGTGGAGAGAAAGCTGACACAAATACGGGCACAATTCAAAATGGGGCAGCGAGGGGTGCAGAAGGAAAAGTGGAGAGAAAGCGGACACAAATACGGGCACAATTCAAAATGGGGCAGCGAGGGGTACAGAAGGAAAAGGGGAGAGAAAGCGGACACAAATACGGGCACAGTTCAAATGGGGGCAGCGGGGGCGCAAAAGGGAAAGGGGAGACAAGCAAGCAATACGGGCACCGAGGCCACAAACGGAAGGGCGATCTTACCAGCAGCAGCAGCGGGCGGCCAGCACAGGCGGATCTGTGTGGTGGGGGAGCGACCTACCTGGCAAGGTCAAGGGTCAGAAAATGGTGGGAAGCTAAGTCACTACAAAAATATCAAGATGCCGGACGCGTCCCGCGCGGCTTGAGAATCATGTTGGCGCCGAGTTTTGATAATCCCAACCCTGACATGCTGAAGGAATGGGCGATCAGTAATTTGGATGCATCCATGCGATTAGTCATAATCCTTATCAAATATGCGGCAATTGACCGAGTCAAAACACAAAAAGAAATAGAACGTATTAACCAAGAACTCGACCAATTAGAGCAAAAAGAAGAGATTTCCAAGGGCAAAGATGAAATAAATGCACGCCTCAAAAAACATGAGGATACGATTAAAGCGCGAAAAATATTCAAGTTTGCCCGTGATAAGCAAGACTACGAGTGCGGCCAAATCTTCACTTTCGCTCGCAAATATGACACGATCAGGAAACAAAGACTCAACAAACCAATTCAGAAAGCACATGACCAACCGACAACCATTGAAGAGGGAGCAGAATTAACCTCAATGTCGGACATGAGCTCATTAGCGGAGTCGGGCACTGACTCAGATGACGGAGGAAGATGGCGAGGAAGAAACTAGGCCTGTGCATCGGAAATTGGCCTGGGGGACGAGATGAATTTTTTAGTCTTCGACCGGAGACAAACCCTGCGGCCGAGACCGCCAAAGAAACAAGGCGCCGAAGGAACCGCAGGCGGCGTGAAAGAAGGCAATGCAGAAAAACCGCAATCAAACAACAACAAGAGGCGAGGAAACTGGAGGCGCAAGTAAATGCGGACACTAAAACCATCATTAACCTCAGCACCATCAATCTTACTGAGGCAGAAAAACAACTTCTCTCGTTGGGCCTCACTTTTTGCCCCGAGAGCAGTTTTGACTATAGCAGCACACGCATGGATGTGTTCAAATTTATCAGAAAACTAAAACTAATAAAATTCTTCAAATTGAAGCAAGGCACCAGAACTGATCTGGAGATGGTATCAAGCAATGCGCCAACGGATGCTACCCTTTCAGTCTCTGATATCGCTGTCATCCGCACTATGACTGAATTAGCAACTCCCGACGCCCCCGTCCACACAGCAACTTTGCCTTAACGAAGGAATCATAATACAAACAAGAATACCTAGTCCTTTTAAGCCACACTCTACCTTTACACCAATGATGCCGAAAGATGCTATTGATGTATACAACAATGTGATTATTGATGCACTCAAAGCATTGCACCTTAAGACTGCAAGAAACTCTGCCAGACTTAACAAACAAAACCTAAAATATCACAGACTCATGACCAAACTTCAAAATGAAAATGAAGTGATCATCAATAAGTCTGATAAAGGGGGTAATATCGTGCTTTGGCCAAGGCAGCTGTACCTCGAGGAGGCCAACAGACATCTATTGGATCAAGGCTGCTATAAAGTATCAAATCATAAAGAAGTGGCAAGTAGCAACAAAGACTTAAGGAAACTTCTAAATGGTTACAGGACGCAAGGACTGTTGAGCAAGGAGGAAACCGCTTTTCTCAGCACTGAATCACCTGTCTTGCCTTTCCTGTATTTCCTTCCCAAGGTTCACAAAAACTCCTTCCCGATTCCAGGTCGCCCCATCATCTCGGCAAGAAAAAGTATGTGTGAAAACATATCAAAATATGTGGACTTTTCTCCAAGACCTTGTCTCTAGTCAGCCCTCTTACATCAAGGATACCAGTGACTTTCTGTGTAAAATTATAGATATTCCATGGCATAATGATTATCTTTTAATTTCACTTGATATTACGTCTTTGTACACTAGCATTCATCATAATGATGGGTTGAATGCCTGCAAACACTTTCTAGATAAAAGACCTATACAATGTCATAACCAGAATGCCATGCTCCTCAAGCTCATTCACTGGTGTCTCACACATAACTACTTTCTATTCAATAAAGCAGTGTACTAACAGCTTAGGGGAGTAGCCATGGGGGCCTGTTTCTCACCCAGCTACGCATGTCTCCATGTGGGGTGGTGGGAGGAACAGGTCCTCAAGGGAGAACATAACAAGGCTTGGCAGGACAACATCACCACCTGGCTGAGGTACATCGATGATGTTTTTTTAATCTGCAAAGGTAACACTGAGAGTGCCAACATGTTCATCAGGCAGATCAACAACAACACCTTGAATCTAGAATTCAATGCAAACATCAGCAACACTTCCATTGAATTTCTTGACGTTACTTTGTATATATCCAATGACATCATGCACTCCAAACTTCACAGAAAACCCACGGCAGGTAACTCTGTCCTGCACGCCTCCAGCTTCCACCCCAGGCACTTAATAGCAAGCATCCCCTACGGAGAAATGCTTAGGCTACGGAGGATCTGTAGTTCCCCCACAGATCTATTGATATGTCAAAAGGAGGCAGCTAGCAGATTCAGAACACGAGGATATTCCACAGCTAATATCAACAAAGCAATTAAAAGAGCTAATGCACAACCTCGAGAGGCACTCCTCAAGGGAACTGGGGGGACCTAGTGTAGATAGTGATCCTAATCTCCCCAGCGTGGGGCATCCTTCTAGAGGAGGCACCGTCGAACTAGTAAATAGCAGTATCCCGACTAGTGAGAACCAACAGACAGTCAGCACGAGACTTATCATCACCCACAACACTGAAGTGAGGGCTATCAGATCAGTCATCAACAGACATTGGGGAATCATTAGGTCTGACCCAACCCTGGGCCCTCTAGTTGCTCCTTACCCAGACATCACATTCAAACGGGCCAGATCCATGCATGACGCTCTCGTCAGAAATAGCCCAGAAATTAAGAGCACAGCAAACTGGTTATCCGACAGAAAGGGGTTTTTCAAGTGTAACAGTTGTAGGGCATGTAAATTTGGGAAAAACATAACACAATTAGATTCCACATTCAGACTGACACCTCTCATCAAACACCACCTAACATGCAGAACAGAATGCCATTTACATTATGGAGTGTGATTGTGGTCTCCGCTACATCGGGAGTACCAAGTTAGCAGTACACATGCGCATCCTACAACACCTGAGAGCCATTGTGAATAGTGACCCCACATATCCAGTGGCCAGACACTTCAAGGAGACATCATAATAACCTGGAACACCTGAGGTACTCGGTCATTGACTGCATTCCAACACTCAGAAGGGGAGATAACAGGGAGAAGCTGTTACGGCAAATGGAAAGCAAATACATTTTGCAATTCAACACCAAGGCGCCTGCGGGCCTCAATACCAGTGAGGACCTATACCACTTTCTGTAAACCTACCGGTATATGTATTCACCAGGGGGCTGCTATCCAGGCACCTAGGACTAGAGGTCTGGCACATCTGTTGTCCTGTAGGTAACATATGCTAGACTGAGTACGTTTCTTTTTCAACTTTGTTTTACTCTAATGTTATTGATGTACTTGTTTGACGTCTTGCATTTAAGCAGTTATTTGATAAATTTGTCGCTTGCAACCTATTACATACACATTATCGGCAACACGCACGTTTTTGTCGCCATACACTTTAGGTTAGGTTGGCTAGATCAACACAAAGGATATTAAGGTTCTCTTTGACTTGTATGCACATGTTACCTATAGTCACAACATTGCATATAGATATTTTTAACCACAAGTCTTTTGGATTGGAGGAGATTTTTAATTCAGATAGTTATTTTCACTACTCAATTCACTGTGCACTTTTCACGCACGTCTCCACCACTCTCACCATGTGCATTCCCTTCACAATTTTGCTTTGTAGTAGCCGCTTACCTTTGTCCTGTTGGGTGCTTGCTTCTGGGCCCCATGTTGCCAGGACGATGTATTGTAGCACACAACATAGAGGCTTGCGCAGCAGACAGCACTCTTAGACATTCTGAAATTTTTTGGCGCACACAACATTTCAGTCCCGATTTTTCCACCTTCAAGGCTCCAGGCACGGTCTTTCATTTTCTAATTAACTGGCAGGGTCATCCCAGGGATCCGCGGCTGAGACTTTATGAGCCTAAACCAGAGTCATAGGCACTTTAGCACGCCACACGCCAGCATACGATAGAAGGCAGATACCTTCATCGCACCATATTCTGATTAACACAAACAGATTGAGATGTTTGTCTACTCAGGCCGCGCAATAGCCAGAAAGTTGGGAGTCTCTCGTGCATGTATTGCATTTGTAATGAATTTTGCCGCCACAGGATTTTATCTTGATTTTTGCATAGTCTGTTTTTCCTGTTGTTTCTATGCCTTGTCATGTCACTAGTAGCTCGTTTTCCTGCTTGCAGTAAAATGACACGTATGACTTTTGGTGCTAGCTGTAGTAAAATGCTTACTCATGACAATGGACATAGTAATCAGACTACTACATCCAAACCACACTCACCTGTATATATACTGCACATGTCTGTTCATAGCGCTATGTGATCAAGGCTGCATGTCTGGCAGCCGAAACGCGTCATGTTGGACCTTTTTTGATGTGTGAATAAACTACCATCTGTTTCCACACCAGCTTTTGGAGTCTGTGCCCGTGTGTTGCGCCGGAGTGCCTGTCGTGAATTGGGATTTCTTCGTGATATATATATATATATATATATATATATATATATATATATATATATATATATATATATATATACACACACATACGACATTCCTATATATATATATATATATATATATATATATATAACATTCCTATATACACACAAACACATGCGCACACATTCATATATACACACAAACATGCATATATATATATATATATATATATATATATATATACACACACACACACATATACATATACACACACACACACACACACACACACACACACACACACACACACACACAGTCAAGGATTTCCCACAACAATATTGGTGCTTGTGTTTAGAGGGAAAGTACCATCAAGGTAAAGAATATCGGAGGATTTCCAGTGGAACTGTGAACATTTCATTTGGAAGCACTGGGTGAGCCAGATACGGTGATTTTAAACGATTTGATGCATGGTGCTGATCTGAAGCAGCAGGTGGCTGGCCCTACTCATGTGGCTGGACATACCCTGGATGGGATCTTTTCTAATCATCCGAGTCTTCAATTTATGGGCCTCTTACCCCTGGTCTGGTCTGATCACGCAGCCGTGCAATTTGAGGTAACATTGAGTGAGCACGGCGCGTGGGGTTTGGGTCCTAAGGAACATATAAGAGCGAGAGCCTGGAATAAAGCCGAGGGGACAATTTTACAGGAGCTGCTCGCCTCCACAACAATTCAATTGCCACTGGAAGTGGAAGAGGCGAGCCTGGTATACACGGAATGGCTGGAGCAAGCCTGTGACATAATAGCTCCAATTAAAACCCTCCATCCAAAAAGATCACATCCCTCCGCTCCATGGTTTACAGAGGAGTTAAGAGATCAAAAACTCATTTGCAAACAGTTTGAGCGGAGGTGGAGGAGAGGCTATAAGGAACCCGAGAAAAAGTCCTACAAACTTAGCCTGCAAAACTATAAACAACTTATTTTTGCGGCTAAACAAAAATTCTATGCAACCCGTATTGAGAAAACAAAGAATTCAGCCAAAGAATTATTTAGAACAGTTGCCACCTTGGCCTCACCTAGGCCCACCATAATTCAACCAAGTCAGGAATTATGTGAAGAAATTGCTAATTTCTTTCTGTCCAAGGTGGAATCCATTTGTGTGGCCTTTAGTGGGGCAAGCTTAGCCAGGACGAATGTAGGTGGGGAAGAATTCAAGGCAGGGAGGCCCCCCACCTCCACTTTTGAGATATTTTTGCCAGTGTCCCCTGCTGATATTCAAAAGATCCTCATGGATGTAAATTCAGGATCACCATATGACCCATGTCCAGTTGCGGTGATCAAACTGGGCCCGATTGTAGGAACCTTGTCATCCATATTTAATACTATGTTTCTAACAGGGCATTTCCCCATTCGTTGGAAATTGGCCTCTATCCTGCCCCTTTTAAAAAAGCCCAGTTTGGATCCTAAAGACCCAAACAATTTTCGCCCTATTTCGAGACTCCCATTGCCAGCAAAATTGATCGAAAAAATAATGAATAGGCAATTAAGCCTTTTTTTTAGCAAAGACTCAAGCGTTGGATCCCTCTCAATATGGTTTCAGAGAGGGACACAGCACAGAGTCCGCACTCATTAAGGCCACAGAGGAGATCAGGGAGGCTGTTGATCGGGGAGGCAGAGCGGCCCTGATCCTCTTGGATCTGTCCGCTGCCTTCGACACGGTCCATCACGGTATACTAATGGACCGTCTAAAAGCCTTTGGAATCTGTGGGAAAGCCTGGGATCTTGTGAGATCTTTTCTTGCTGACAGAAGACAAATCGTGGCACTGGGAGACTATCAGTCCAATTCTTTTGCACTGCCCTGTGGCGTCCCACAGGGGTCCTCTCTCAGCCCAACGCTTTTCAATGTTTATGTCAGTGCTTTGGCTCCTATTATAAGCGCATTTGGATTTGGACTCACCTCCTATGCGGATGATACCCAAATTGTGGTATCGTTGACACCAGGCAATGAGGCAGGCATTGAGGGACGTTTCCAGGACTGTATGCCGTCAGTGGGAAATTGGATGGCAGAGAACTGCCTAAAGCTTAACTCGGGCAAAACCGAGGTAATATTGTTCGGGAACAATGCCAACTTTTGGACACCCAAGTGGTGGCCGGACTCGATGGGCACTCTCCCCGCTCCCACAAATAAGGTAAAAAACCTGGGTGTAATAGTGGACGAGAGACTTACCTTCGGGCCCCAAGTAAATGCAGTGGCATCGAAAACAATGTTTGTCATGAGAATGCTAAGGAAAATATTGCCATTCTTGCCCTTAGAAAGTAGACAAACGGTGGTCACGGCTCTCGTGATGGCGAGATTGGACTATTGTAATAGTCTTTACCTAAATGCTCAACAGAGATCCTTGAACAGGCTACAGGTGTTACAGAATGCAGCAGCTAGACTGCTCACAGGAACATCGAGATTCTCTCCGGTATCTCAAGACATTAAAAAGTTGCATTGGCTCCCAGTAAGGAGTCGAGTACGCTTTAAGGCTTTATGTATTGTTTTTAAAGCACTCCAGGGCACAGGGCCGGAGTACTTAAAACGACGACTCCAATGGTATACTCCGGAAAGAACATTACGATCAAAGGGGGCCAAGCTGGTCGTAGTGCCACGTGTAAAAAAGCCCAATGGGGTGGCAGAAGTTTCCTTCATTGTGCGGCAAAAGCTTGGAATGATTTGCCGTTTCATTTAAGAAACACCATGGATCTTCTGTCCTTCAGAAAGGGCTTAAAAACATGGCTCTTTTCACAATGATCCGGTCACAACGTTCTTTATTCCGCCTACGGCCCTCAGAAGATTAAGCTAGCGCCAGGACACCTCCGGGTAATCGACGCGCTTTATAAGTGTCATTAACATTAACAACAAACAATGCACTATGGGACTTGTAGTAGGCAAAATCCAGTCACGTGACTTACCTTTGAAAAAGCGCGCCCCAGCACACCTGCGTGTTATTTAATTCCATCTGTGAGCAAGGCAGAGAGCCGAAACGTTAGAATATGGAATGTGGTGCTGCTGTACCTGAAAAATAAACATCTGCAGTATTGGGCCTCACTTTTTGTGCTACAGTGATGTAAGGATGGGCTGCTTCGTGCCCATTGTGTGAGGCCGCTCTGTAGGGTCCTGGGCTCCAGAACGGGGGAGTGTGTATGACATCACTGATGACATTATGCAGTGACGGTTTCTATAAAGTTTAAATATGTTTAATATATATGCCAAGGTGTATTGAATAATGAGTGGGTGTATAAATGTCTGAATGGATGATTTAGTACGTGCGTGACTGACTCTACAAGTGAGTGATTAAACGTATCTTACTGAATGCATGGGTTAGTGACTAAACTGTGTGAATGTCTTTATCCGTCTGTCTGTTGGTGTGTAAGTGGCTGCATGGGTTTGTAAATAGCTACATGAGTGTCTATGAGTTATTGATTGGTTGTCTGAGTATCTGTATGGCTGCCTGAGTGTTTGTGTGGGTGGGGTGTGTTTGACTCTGTACATAGATGTGTGAGTGGGTGATTCACTGGGTGCATGATTTCAAGAGTGCATCTGTCATGGACTGCTTGGGTGGGCGAGTGTGTGTATGGGTGTTAGTGAGTGAATGTATCTCAGTGGTACATGTGTGAGTAACTACATATGTGAAAGGCAGTATATGTGTGTGTTGGAGTATATAAATAGCTATAAGCGAGAGTGTGTGATTGTGAGAGTGACTGTATGGATGAGTGTGTGCTTGTATCAGTGATTGTATAAGAGCGTAAGAATGTGCTAGTTTTTGTATGAGTAAGTGAGCTGGTGTGTGTATAACTGTATAGGTGAGTAAATGGCAGTGTGATTAATTATTTGCATGACTGACTAGGTGTGTGAGTACCTCTATGGATGAGTGGCGGTGTTTGAGTGTCTATATAGGAGTATGAGTGCATATGATAGTCCTGTACTGAGTGACCGTAAGTATGAGTGACTGTACGGGTGAGTGGATGTGTGTGTAGACCTAAGAATCAGTGAGTGGGTATTTAGTTATTGGTGTTGGAGTGTCTATGGTTTTGAGAATGGCAGTCTGTAATTTACAGTGGGTGTATCAAAAGTTATATTAGGGTGTGAGAAGATGCATGAAATTATCACATGGATGATGACATCTCAAATGACATCACTGATGACATCAGTGATGTCACTGACCATGTCATGAGTGATGTAATATGTGACGTCATCAGCAGTGCATTGCGGGGGCGCGAGTTATAGTTAGCTGAACTAACTAGAACGGGGGAATTTCACAGGTTTTGTACGAGTGCAATGTCCAACTAACTATAACTGTCCCTAAAACCTATTGTTTTTTCAGTGAATTTCAAAGGTTTTTTAAATGCAAATTTCTAACTATAACGTGCCTGAAACCTATGGTTTTTTCAGTGAATTTCAAAGGTTTTTTAAATGCTAATTTCTAACTATAACGTGCCTGAAACCTATGGTTTTTTCAGTGAATTTCCAAGGTTTTGTAAATGACAATTTTTAAATGTATTAATTGTTATCTTTATTTTTGATACTGATTTACTACATTTTTTTAAACTATTTATTTTTTAAATTACATTGTAATTACATTATACATTACATTACAAAATATACTTTCTCAGAATGAATTACTTTAGTTTAAATTCTTTGCAAATAGGCAATAGACTTTTGTACAGTAGTTACAGTTGTTGCAATGGGCAACAATTTCAAACAATGCAACATTGAGCTCAATGTGAATTTCAAGTTAAATGCAATTAGTTACTTTATGGATTACTTTACTAACCACAGGACTGGATCCTAGATTCAGTCCTGGGACATCTCCTGTAAATAGTTGAGTAAAAGCGTTTTGGTTACAGTAGTGATTTTTAAGGAATATTATTGTATTTTAAAAGTTGACACTTCGAAACTTTTTCACATAGAATCACCAATGTTATCCTATGGGAGGAAATTCACTTAGCAGGTAAGTAGTGTTATCGTTACTTTTTCTTACTCAGTGGTGGATCCTGGATCCAGCACAGGTGCATCTCCTGTAAACAGTTGAAAGAATGCGTTTAAGTCATACAGGCGATTAAGGAATATTTGTAGTTTGTGAAAATCGACACTTTGAAACTTTTATGCTGAAAACCAGACAATGGATTCCTATGGAAGGAAATACAAGTTACTGGTAAGTACGGTTAGAATTACTTTTCAGGGTCAGTGCTGGGCTAAAAGATGCAGCATTGGGTTCTCTCCTAATATCAGGTGAGTAAATCGGAATTCGTAGTTCGGCTGATTTTAGAGGAATATTTGCACAATGGTGAAGGAAGGGGGTGGGGCCTGAGGTGACATGTCTGCAAACACACCCTGTGGCGCGTTTTAAGTCGGGGGATTAACTCCCCTTCAATCCCGAGGGTCCCTAGGGGCCAACTAGCCCACCAGATACCTCCAGTATGCGCCAGAGAGCTGCGTTGCAGAGAGGTGTTCAGAGGCCACGCCCCTTTTTGCACCTCTCTGCAACGCAGCCCTCTGGCGCATACTGGAGGTTCCTTGTGGGCTAGTTGGCCCCCAGTATTCAAGAAGAATTCGTTCCCCATCTGCAAACGGGGCGCGTTTGCAGAGTGGTGAAAGAAGGGGGTGTGGCCTCCGGCGCGATGCCGGTGTTTTTTTTTTTTTTTTAAGACGGGGGCTGTGTGGCCCCCCTTCTTTTTCTAATTTATTGGTCCTGGGGACCCCATCCCCCAGGGCCTGCCCACTATTTTTTTTTTTTTAAACCAATTTGGAAGGGTGCCGCGTGGCCCCCCTCCCGAGGCCTTAATCGGCCCTGGGGACCCCATCCCCCGGGGCATGGCCTTTTTTTAAAATTTATTGTTGGAGGGGGGCTGCGTTGCCCCTCTCCTGGGCCACTACTTGCCCCGGGGACCCCCTCCCCCGGGGCTGGCCCTCTCCGTTGGGGACTGTGGGGGGGTCCCCAATCCCCCCACAGTCCCGCCGGCTCCCCGCGTCCCTTGGAAGCCAGCATTGCTTTTCCACATGGGGAGCTGCTAAGATGCAGCTCCCCATGTGGAAAAGCAATTTGCTTTGGATATTGGAAGCGAGAGCAGGTTTCCTGCTCTCGCTTCCAATATCCAAAGCAGTTTGCAATGACAGGACGGGAGCCACGAGGCTCCCGTCCTGTCATTGCAAACTACAGTGTCCCGGGGGTAGGCACCCCGGGACACTGCAGGAGCCGGCCCTGGTGGGTGGCGGTCCCCAGGGCCATCAAGGGCTCCAGGAGGGGGGCCGCGCGGACCCCTCCCTTGAATTGCACAGCTCCGGGGAGGTGGTGGTCCCCGGGGCTCCGTAACGGACCCCCACATTAAAATATTTAGTGCCCCGGGGAGGTGGCGGTCCCCGGGGCGTGTGGGGGGGGCTCAAGCCCCCCCACATAGGTAATTTTAAAACAATAAAAAGCCCCGGGGGGTGGCGGTCCCCGGGGCTGCGGGCGGGCCGAGAGCCCTCCCGCATCATTTTTTTTTATTAAAGCCCCGGGGGGTGGCGGTCCCCGGGGCTTGGGGGGCCTTAGAGGCCCCCCACACAAAACTTAACACCCGCATGCCCCCGGGACTTTGCCCACCCGGGGGCCAATTACCAAAGAAGCGCGGGAGTCCGCGCTTTGTTTTTTTTTTTTTTTTTTATATCGGCAGGATCCGCGCACCGTAAGCGCATCCTGCCGATTTTTAAACAAAAAAATTTTTGGGGCCCTGGGGGTCCTTGTAGGACCCCCTGAGCAGGCCTAGGGGGTCAGGGTGTTTCTACCCTGCCCCCTTTTTGCGCACTTTTTTTACTGCTTTCTTGTTCCTCGGTTCTACCGAGGAACAAGATGGCTGCCAACACTTCCTGGTTTGGAGTGTTGACAGCCAATTAGCATGCAGCTCGTGGTCGGGAGGGTGCGCGGATCCTCCGTGCCTCTAAATATCGAAACTTTTATTTTGGATTTTCTCAGCAACTACTGAACGGATTTACACCATTTTTAAAAAGGGTGCTTTCTGAACCAAGCACTACCTTTTTGCTAAATTTGGTGTAATTCCGTTCAGCAGTTCGGGCTGTAGCCGTGGCTAAAATTTCCTATGGGAATTAACATGGAGAAAACGCGTTTTGGGACCACCCTTTTTTCTCGGCCCCCGCTTGACGAATCAACCCGAGACTTTCACGGTAGGAGCGGAGCACCCCAACAAGTTGGAAGCTTTCGCGAAGATTCGTCAACCGGCGCAAGAGTTATTTCAAATAGAATGTTGCGGATTTCCTATGGATAAAGGTCCTAACTATAACTATCTACTGGCGACCGCCAGTAGATATATATATTTATTTATTTGTGTTTTATAGGAGCGCGAACTTGACCAGTTAGGGTATCAGAGCGCTTTACAGAGTCAGAGTTGTACAAGAGGCATGGAATCACAAGAGTATACCATAAATTGGGAGGGGGCGGGGTGCTGAGTACAAGAGGGATACAATGTACAGTTTACATTACAGTTGCTGAAGACAGGCCCCAGGTTTCTTGGTGGGGTGAAAGGTCATCGGAGGGAGGCAATAGCCGTGAATTGATCAGGGTCTCTGTGGCGGTTGAAGGTAAGGGTTTAGACGAGGAATTTACCCATGAGGAAGGATTTGGCCTCCTTTTTGAAACGTGCAAGAGAGGGGATTCTTCTGATGGCGGGTGGGAAGGAGTTCCATATTCTTGGCGCAGCCCCAGCGAACGCCCGATAAGTTTTTTCCCGAAAGCGTGCAGGCTGGAGTAGGAGGTCTCTGGCGGACCGTGAGTTTCTGATTCCTCCGGATACCACAAGTTTCTGTGCAAGATATGCAGGGGAGTTTGAGTATAAGGCCTGGTGTGTGATGCATGCCAGCTTAAGCTGTATTCTGGCCTCGAGGGGAAGCCAGTTCAGCGCTTTCAGGTGTGGAGAAATGTGATCAAATTTCCTTGTGCCGGTAAGTAGTCTGACGGCCGCATTGAGGCAGGCTTTTAAAGGGGCTAGGGAGATCTTGGGTAAACCAGAGAGGGTGGAACAGCCATATTCCAGTCTAGAAATGACTAGTGCTTGGACTGCCAGTTTTAGGTCGGGAGCGTCAAGGAAGGGTGTGTTTCCATAGGTAGCTCAGGTGGATTCTGGCTGATTTGGCCATCGAGTTGATGTGGTCCTGCATGTTCAAGTTGCAATCCAAGGTTATTCCCAGTGATTTGGCCGAATCCACAATGGTCGGTGGACAATTTAAGGCTGTGATGGCCTTAGTCCATATCTGAATCTCAGGGTCGGTTTTTGGAGGTGAAATTAGAAGAAATTCTGTTTATTTGCGTTGAGTTTGAGTTGATTGGAGGAGAGCCATTGGACGGTCAGCTTCAGGGCCTCATTCAGGGAGAGAATCTCCTCGAGAGATGAGATTTTGATGTAGATCTGAGTGTCGTCAGCGTACATATGGTAGGAGATATTTGCGGTGCGTAGGACTTCGGCAAGCGGTTCTAAATAAAGGTTGAAGAGGGTGAGGGACAGCGTTGATCCTTGAGGGACTCCAACCGCGACCGAAGAGGGAGCGGACAGGTTGCCGTTAATTAGGAATCTCTGAGATCGGTTTTGGAGGAAGGATCTAAACCATTTTAGGACAGAGCCATCTAATCCCATCCTGAGTTTGAGGCGTTCGAGTAGCTTCCCATGGTTGACCGTGTCAAAGGCCGAGGATAGATCTAAGAGGATTATGAGACAAGTTTTGCCTTGGTCAAGGGCTTGGATGCATCATCGACCATGTGGAGCATGGTGGTTTCAGTGCTGTGTCCCGGTCTGAATCCAGATTGGAAGTCATTGAGTAGGTGGAAGTTGTTGATGTGATGACTTCGCTGCAGTTGCACACACTTCTCCAGCACTTTAGCTAAGAGAGGGATGTTGGAAATAGGTCTGAAGTTGTCTGGGGAGGCTGGATCCAGCGACGGCTTTTTCAGAATGGGGAGGACTTGGCCCACTTTCAGAGAGTCAGGAATTGATCCCTGCCGGAGAGAGGCGTTAATTATTGCAGTCCAGCTAGGAATAATGGATTGGGCGGCGGCAGCTAGGCAGTTAGAGGGGAGCAGGTCGTTGAAATGGTTCCTCCAATGGCGGATGCTGGCGTGCTACCTTGGCGCCAGTGGTGCCGCTGGAAGAGGTGTCCGCCGACTCATAACATATCAAAGGCTCCTGCTTTTGACTTGTAAAAAACAGGCACGGCAATCGTGGCTCCTTAAAGATATTTTATTTCAGATGAACGCTAGTCAGCGAGTTTTGGTTGCTTACTACAACCTTGTTCGACATAAGAGCATAGTCATTCTTTACGTATGTATCATGTGATCAAAAAAGCATGGAAACTAACAAAGGTCTAACAGTGATTGCATACAACCATCTTATAATAGGAATTCATCTATCAAATGTTGCCAATGTGTCACATTAAACTTGGCGTTTCAATGCAAAACAAATTGTGAATTTAAACATGACTGCAACAAAAGATAATCATTCTAATATAGGAATAGATAATCTTACATACGTATAATTCATTGTGGCAATCAGGAATACCAACAGTAAAGTGCAAATGCATTAATTAACATTTTTTTCAACTTTTATTTCTCCCATAAAGCTACTATACTATGGCAAGTGCCAGAATACTTCAAAGGATACTATGCTCCAATTCATCAGATATATTCTGTACCTACAAATCAATAGAATGCAAATGCTTAAATACTCGTCATACAAGTGCATTCAAATTGACTTAGTATGAATTGGCTAGTGCCAAAGGATACTAGAGTCCTTTACTTTCATATTCCCAAAATCCCTAGTGGGTAAATATTATCCTGACTATATCCACATATTACATGCTTCTCTTCTGAATAAAAAATTAAGATGTATTTTGAATATTGAAAAACACAAAATTGCTGTATTGAGATAATATACTATATATATATATATATATATATATATATATATATATATATATATATATATATATATATATATATACACACATATATATACACATATATATATATACATACACACACATATATACATATACACACATATATACATATACACACATACATATACACACATACACACATACACACATACACACATACATACATACACACATGTTACCACTTTTCCTCCACAAAGATTTCTGCACCCGGGGCAAAAGCTGTTCAGGTTATTTATTAACAGAGCTGGTGCTAGTAAAACAGGACGCGTTTCAACTTTGAAAACAACCTTTGTCAACTGAAAGAAACAGCAAAAGTCTAATATACATACATACACATACACACACATCACACATGAGTCCAATTGAACCAATTAGGTAAAATACTGCATGCTCTTGTTCCAGTTTCAAATTTCGTAGTTATCTTGCCAAGTGTCAAATCTTTTTCAAACTGTAACAAGTTAAATAAAGCTCTGTGCAAAAAAAAATTTTAAACGTGCATATATACACACATACATATTTACACACAATTACAGTTAGGATTGAGTTTCCATAGGAAATGCCTTTTTTGTCTCGCTAATACCTTGGGCTCCATTTGACAAATCTCTTCAAAAACATTTCAAAACAGAGCTACGTTTTGACTAGTTTGTGCATGGAAAGTTTTGGGGTGATCCGTCAAGCGGGAGCTGAGCAAATAAGGGGGGGTCCCAAAGCGAGTTTCCCCATTAATTTTTCCGTAGGAATTTGAGACAGCTACTGCTCAAACTGCTGAATGGTTTTACACCAAATCTGGCAGAAAGCTAGATCTTGGTTATTAAAGAGTGCTTTTGGTGATTTGGATAAATTCTGTTCAGTAGTTTGAGCGATTGATGCTCAAAAACGTTGTGTACGTCACCACGGAGGATCTGCAGAGCGGGCAGATCTCCTGCTGAGATCCTGGTTGATGTGGTGACAGCCAGGCGGAGGTGTTGGCAACCATCTTGAGCCTCAGGACTCAGTCCAAAGTCCTAAAACAAACAAAAAAAAAAAAAAAAAAAAGACATGGGGTGCAGGGTAGAGACAACGTGACCACCTAGGTCTGGTAGTGGGTGGCCAAAAATATTTTGATTACTTTCAGCACCAATTTGCATAGGATCCACAGCAAAAATAAATATACATTAAAAAAAAAAAAAACACAAGCGCAGGTTCCATGCTGTTAAAAAAACAAAAAAAACAAAAAACCCTGGGATAGGGTTGGGAGGGGCAACGCGTGTATCTATTTTGTGGAAGGGGGCATCTGGCCCCCTCCCTAAGCCTCCGAGCGGGCCGTGGGACACCATTCCTCAAAGCAGCGTAAATAAATGAAGGGAGGGGGGCACACAACCCCCCTTACCGGAGCCCAATTTGGGCCTGGGGACCCCATCCCCCTGGGCCGAAATGTAAGTAAAAAGGAGGATCTCGCGGCCCTCCCTCCCTAGGCTTTTAGAGTCTCCAGGGACCCTATCCCCGGGGCCAGCTCAGTTGCTCTGTCCCGGGGAGTCCACCCAAATGATACAGTAGTTTCCCTGCCTGCTACAGAGTGCAAGGAAACTTATATTTGCTCCCACCTGTAGGGAGCATTTTTAAAACTCCAGTCAGACGGCAGCAAACATGCAAGTCTGCTCCTATCTGTTGGGAGATTTAAAAATCCTCCCACAGGCTGGGTGCAGAATTCTGCTCACACACATTGCTCCTACCCGGAAAGAGAAAGTGGCTCCTTTTAGGTAGGAGCAATGCCAGTTCCCGCATCATGCGGGGAGCCGGTTAGGGCCGCTTTAGCCCTGGAGTACCGTCTGTGGCCCCCAACGTTTTGGGTGCCCTGGGTGGGCACTCTCCTTTGCGCCAGGGGATGGGGGTCCCTGAGAAGGCTCAGGGAGGGCAGCCATGTGGCCTCTCCCTTTTTCGTTGAATTTGGCCAGGGGGAATTGGGTTGCAGGGGGCCTGAGGATTGGAGAGGTGACATGTGGATGGAGTCACCAGGCATAATGAGGCTTGGGGAGGGTGGGCAGTGGGAGCCCTCCTCCCCTTTAATTGAATTTATCCTTGGGGGATCAGGTTCTATTGAAACTTAAAGAAGGGGGCCGAACGGCACCCCTCCCCTTTTAAATATAATACAGCCTTGGGGATGGCCTATGAACGCTTCAATGGCCCCCTCCCCTTTTTAATTGAATTTGGCACGAGGCCTAAATAGGCTCAGAGACTAGGGCCACTCGCAGTTGGCTGCAGGGGATTGGCTTTATGTATGGTAACAATATATTACTTTACATTTTTTTTAAAACTAGAAATTCACTGAAAATACTAAAAGGTTAACGTAACCTAGGGGGTCATTATTATGCCGGTCAGACCGACCATCGCGCCCGCGATTCGATTCCGACCGCCGAGGCCGGAAATTTCCCCCCACCATATTATGAAGCAATTGCTGCAACCGCAGTGGTTTCATCTACGGCGTTGCACGTATCACTGAAAATAATGCTGCAAGTGCATAATTTTTTTTATTTTTTTTTATTTTTTTTTTTAAATCGCAGCATGTGAATTTTACACACATGCATGACATGTGGGGGATATGCCTTGTGTTCCATGTACCCCATTGCTGGAGTGTGGCAGAATGTGCACAGTCCAGTCAATGGGGATACATCACGCAGAAGAACTTACCTGGAGTCTGGCTCCACAGGGTCAAAGACATCGGGGTACAGCTCCTCAGGCCTGGGGGGGGGAGACATGGAGAACGGGATCCATGGCTGAGACTGCTGGGGAGAAGCGGAATTGGTTGAGTATGCACCAAAAAACGTTCATTTACGACAACTCTAAGTAGTCGGTTGGACCGCCACAGTCCAGTTGTCGGAAACCCATATCATAATCCAGACCGTGGCCGGAGATCTCTGCACTGCCCTATAGCTGCTGTTTTTTCTCCACCCGCCACCTCAGCGGTCGGAGAAAGGCTGTCAGACTCTGCAATCTGTCAGTGGTCAGTCGGATTACACAATGCATGCATTGTAATCCAGCGGTCGGATTGACAGATTCAGACAAGGCCACAGCAGTCCGATCGCCCCTGAAAGGACCACAGAAGCCAGTCCAACCAGCACTGTAATGATTCCCAAAGTTAAGTGACATTCCGTAACTATAACTTGCGTCCTAAGGTAACTATAACTTGTGCCCTTGCCAATCACCGCCAATTACCCCCACATATTACATCACTTATGACATTGATATTACTGTAACATTTGCATTGAAATTGATGAGAAAATAGAATGGCGGAGGCTCGCGTTGTTACCTTAGGGCATGAGTTATAGTGAAATGAGAACTGGTGAATTAGAGGTTTTTCTTTTCTTTAAGTTTAAAATGTTACGTTGTTACTGAACATTTCAACTAACCACCTAGGTTACTGTGTGTGTATATATATATATATATATATATATATATATATATATATATACACACACACACATATACACACACACACACATTTACACATACATATATATATACACACATACACACATAGAAACACATGCATATAAAACACAAGCAAATGAGCAAAAATACAACAGAAAGTTAAGAAACGACATTACAGAAAGTCTCAATCCAATACTGAACATAAGAAGAGGATGCTTCCACCTTGGAATAAGAGGTAAAAGTCGGACGTGGAATGCAGGACAACTAATTATAGCACATATCCATTTATCACTATTAGAAAAGCAGTCTGCTCCAAGAAACAATTTTTCCTTTTGCAATGGGTGAATCACTAACCACTCAAAGATGTAAAGGGAAAAGACGCACAGGTGTTCAACAGGTCACGCGATTCAGCACCATTTGTGGCTTACTATTAAAGCCAAGCAGGGCAAACCAATCTTTGAAGCTGTGGCAGTTTAGCAAAGAAGATTTGTGGAATCAGAGGAGCCATATTTTGCTAGTAGAATCTGTTTTTCCTAAATATGGATTATAAAAATAATTCAAATAGAAATGAATCATTTAAATTGGTTACAATATATGCCTTGAGATTAGTTTGCAGGTAGCTCTAGGAAATTTAAATAACTGGATAGGATTTTGCGTCCCGATACAAAACAAGGATTTACAACAGATTACAACACACTGTGGCAGTCCTCTAGTCAATCACAAAGGCAGCGCTTCCCTCAAGATCATTTCATAGTCACTGATCATAAAAAGTGTGCTAGTACATTGTGATTCGTTACTGGAATACCTGAAGAGAACACAGAAGGACAACCCGGAAAAAAAATTAAAACTTGACAATAAGGATTTCTTTAAGGATAAGGTTTTGTGTTGGTACATTTTAAAATTAATGCTAATGGGAACAAACAATTAAGTGAATGTTATTCAAGTGCTTCTATTAGAGAACTTGAATCTTGTGGTTGCTGAAGAAATGACACTATTAATATTTGATATTACCTTACTGTCATGTGAAGCAGAATATCAACGAATTAAGTGAATCCAATAGTTTGCTGCTAAACTCACTAGAATGGGGCTGTTCTTTAACTGGAACCCCTTTACAATAGCTACAGTTTGTGCTTGAGTGGTGCACTAAACCAATGGCTACATAAACACTGTGCTAATAAATTAATTGTCACAAATTCCCATATGAAAACATTAGGTGCGGCCTTCCACTCCTGGGTTTTCCTCCCGAAGTGCTTTATTTAGACCATAGACAAATATTTAATCTACGGTAGTTAGGACAATTATTTAGCTAGCAATTATCACGCAGGGGAAAGGGGGGGGGGGGTGGGGGAGATGTAGTAATCTTTACAGCGCCCTGGCTTTCAAAAAAGTGTTAGTTTTCTTCTCAATTATTTGCGCGGTATTTTAGTAATTTTGTTGAAATTGGGTCTCAGAAGCATCGATTAATTGAATTTGAGCACGATTACTTTTCCGATTTGTAATTAATATTCTAAAGACCTACCTTTTACTAAGCGAGGTCCATTTTCTAATGGAGTTTTGCACATTTCCCATCAAATCTTTCACTTAGTGAGGATGTCCATTATAGCAGTCTGAAAGACTGATTCAAAGGAATGTGTTGTGTGCACTATTTGATTCAATGCCTATTAGATTCACCATATTAGACTCATGTTTTGATTTGTTACCTTCCTTCCCCCCCAAATTGTAAAGCGCTCTGATATCCTTCGGGATCAAGTTCGTGCAATATAAAACTTTATAAATAAATAAAATGTCCATGTGAACAATTGATTGCAGTGGATATGTAAAAGGAGGCTCCAATCTCTGCAGACGTTTTATATTTACTCTTACAGCTTTGGCTCATCTTTACTGCACATGTGAACCAAGTGAGTAGCCAGAGAAATAAAACACCCTCCCCACCCATTTAGAACTATACGGCTGCTGCCGAGTGAAGTAAGCAATCCGAACCTTAAAGGAAGGTGCACAGGAATTTTCCCACCATGGATAGCTTCCTTCCTTTTACACGTGTGTTTCGATCCCTACAACAAGTCTTTTTCCTTTTCTGCATTCTTCTTTCCTTCTTTTGCGCTCCAACTCAATTTGCCTGATTTGATTTAGGATGTTCATCATTTCTCCCTCTGTAAACACATTTGGTTCATTTGCCATCCCTTAGCCCCCACCACACAAATATCATGGTATCGTCTTTATTGCAGTGTTATTTATTGGCTTCTGTCTCCCTCTTGCGAATGGAAGTCACAGGACAAAGTAAAATCAACTTAATCTGTCCAGTAACAAACACTCAAACTAGCAGAGCAGATGCTTCTCAACAAACCGGATGCAAACCTATTCAATGTCCTGCTTTATTTGTAGGACCCAACATATTACATACGGTTTAAATCAGCTTGAATTTGTATGTCAGCTGTTGAATGCCATGCGAGGGGGATCGGTGCAGCTCAGCAAACTGAGCACAAGGCTAGATGGGTAGATTGGCCAAACCAACAGGTCAGTTGTTGGCCGCCAACCTTTTGGCTTTGGAAATAGTTTTGTTCTGCCATGGCTTGCACAAAGGCTTATTGTTGGGGAAGCCACCAGTCAAAAAAAAACACAACATTGGCTAAAGGCAAAAAATATTTTTGGTTTTAAAAAAAGCACAGTCCCATTCAGAGTCAGGGCCTACTATGGTAATAGGTTGTGTGGATGTGCTCCTTGTGAAAGAGCAGCATGCCCTAGCTCAAAGTGAAGTTAGCCAGTGACTGAAGTGTGCCAACCCAATGTCCCATAATGCATGATGCAGTGGCTGGAATTAAAATGTCAATGACAGACTAATGGGTGAAGACTGTCTGAAAACCCCTAAAAGTAATGTTATACACATAATTATAGTACAATCAAAAGGTCTTTGCTAACACAGACCTAAAAAGGCCAATTCATATGACAATGGCTGCCAGCCTCTTGACTTTGCTTATGTTTTTTATGAAATATTTTGGTCAAACGTTCGCACAAATAGAGAGGCTTGCAAAGATAGCTAGATAGTGAGGGTTATATAGACAGTGTTGTAAAGACATATTAGAACATTGGGAGCTCCATTTTAAACAATGGAGTAGCTCCGGGCTTATAATGGCTGATATAAGCCCGGAGTTCCAACATTCCAATGTTTGTGAACAAAGGCTTCAGGGACCCTGAGGGGATTTCAATCCCCTCGCGCTCCCTGAAGCCTTTGTTTTATTGGTTAGAACATTCTGCCCTCTAGTGGCAGAATGTTCTAATAGCCTTATAGCACTTCGTAGCTGGGCTATACCGGCTATTAAAGTCCCGCTCCCTTGTTAAAGGCCCTCGCCTTCGGCTCGGGCCTTTAACGCTGGAGCGGGCCTCTAGTAGCCGGTATAACCCACTACGGCGGGCTATATTAGAACATTGGAATGTTGGGAGCTCCATTGAAGACAATGGAGTAGCTCTGGGCTTATAATGGCTGGTATAAGCCCAGCACTCCAACATTCCAATGTTTGTCTTTTTGTTTCTCCATTTTTTAAAAATAATTTTTATTGGTATAACAATAAAGTACCAAAGTTAACAAAAAAGCATAAGATGGAACAGTAGAGTGATAAAACGTATATCATCAAAAGATATTATAGCAAGGAACAATCCGAAACAGAGATAATGAGCAAAAGGGGTAAAGAAACCTCTGGCCCATAACTCGGGATCAGGGCCTTTAACTGGTATAGCCCTCGGCAGCGGGCTATAAGGCTATAGTATTGCAAAGAGTTACAAGGATAGGGTTACAAAGAGTTGCATACATTGAGGCAGTGGCATAACAGGCCCCCGCATCCCCCGCGTTGCAGGGGCTCCAATCTCCAGGGGGGCCCTCGGCCTATAACTCTGGCCGGAGAGCTCCCGATTTAGTCCGGAGGGGCCCCTCACCGTACCTTGCAGGGGGGCCCCTTCAAGTTTCGTTACGCCAGTGCATTGAGGCAGTTGCTTAGATGAAGGTGGATAGAGTTGCAAAAGTATAGTAGACACAGTGTTGCAAAGGTGGACAGATAGTTGCAAAGATAAAGTAGACCAATCAATATAGACAAGGGTGCAAAGGTATACAGAGAGTTGCAAAGATAGAATAGAGAGATAGATAGGGTTGCAAAGATCGATACAGTAGACAGACAGGGTTGCAAAGGTAGATAAGTAGGACAGGAAATTGGAATAAGTGGCGGAGCTACAATTAGTGTTCTAGTCAAGTGTCTATATAAGCAGGACATACAATAGCCCTGAAAGCACACTAGAAAACCATACAAGTAGGACATGCAAACTAAACTGGTTTACAAATTTAACTGTAGTCCTAAAAAAAAAAAAATTAGCAGCAGGAATACGAGAGTAGTTAAATATGCATTTCATTGTGTGCATACTAAAAAAATGACAACTTTGTGAAGAGCAGTTTCCAATGGACACAATTTGGCATGCTGTAAAATAGCAGCAGTCGTATGAAGGCCACTACAAAAGGAATTTACACCACCATCAGCAGGCAACACGAACTGATAAACCTGAAATTGCCTTGTGGTGAACATGGAAGACCTGGTGGAAAGCTTCCTGCCATCACATCCAACTCAAAACACAAAGGAAACACCAAAGTAATAAACTAAAAAACACTGGCATTGAAGAGAGCTACCTTCTTTGCGGATGTGCTTGCTGCGAAAGAGCAAAATGCAGTTACTCAAAGTGAAATTATCCAGTTGCTGAAGTGGGCCTCCTACCCCTTCCATCCCCACCCCTTCCCTGTGCTGTAGAGGGTAGAAGCAAAATGTGAATAGCAGCCAGCTGGGTGAAAGCCCCTTTAAATAAGTATATTATAAATATATTTAACCATCAATAGTGTCTTGGTTAACACCAGACCGAATGCGGCAAGAGGCTCCTCTCCACCCCCCACCAGAGTAGTCAACTGTATTCTCTACCAAAGCCTCAATGCTATGGGGGTCATCTGAAGTCAACCTGCATAGCAGCTAGCCTTAGGCGTGTGCAATGGAATAGGTTATCAGAGATGTTGCTAAACTGCATCAACAGTGGGAAAAGGGTGTAAGAGAAGAGCAATAAATATCTGTCTGTTATCAGATGTTCTTACTACCAGATTCTCTGCTGCCTCACTGTCAGTGCAATTGCGAAATTTATTAGTGTAGCAGCACATACTTTCAGCTTACCAAAAGAGGGTACAAGTCTATAGAAAAGAACAGCCAATAGCGGAGAGGGGGAGAAAGTAATGAAAGCTTCACCCTAATGTCCCGCATGTTCAAGATGTTTACATACATGTGTATGAAATATGAAAAGAGTGGCTTTCACAGACCTAAAAGATAATAAAAAGGATTGAAAGGGTTCCAGATTACAGTCCTGGTTCAAAGTATTTATTTGGTTACTCGCTGAATGCTTCATTTTACCCAAATTAAACAGTAAACCCACCCATGCAGTAAAGATAAAATTTAAATGGAGGGCTTACCTTCAAGAAGCCCTTTTCAATGTACAGTTTGGTTCCATTTACCATTTCCAAAGTAATTCCGTTCTGAATGAGCTGGTTCATTGGTATATCCATCCCATCTATGGCAATTGCAGCCAATGTGCCCGGAAAGGTAGGGATAACAATGGTCAGGTGTGTTCCATTGCATGCGTATGGTCCTAAAAAGGATGCAGAAAAGTGAAATCCAATACATACTTCTGTCCCCCACAATCCCCATGCTATAATTTGTAAAATCCTCACCTGGTGCACAAATCATTTGAACGCCGATTTGTATCCTCTGATTAAAAAGATAGTAGAGCAGAGCAATGTCTACAAAGTAAAGGGAATGGCCCTCTTGCTATGGAAAAAGAAAATCTTTCATAAGAAGGTGGGCACAGTATTTCATGGGTACAATTGAAAAAAGACAGCAACAGCAAATAACAGCTCCATGTTATACCTCAATTTCATTTGCAATGGTTTTGAGGCTACAATTGAGACCAACAACAAAAAACTGCTACATATGCAATGCTCATTTAAACTATGTTATTATACTGGCAACATTGAGTAGCAGAAAACTGATCTTCAAATCAGTTAGAAGATGCAAAACTAAGTGTATGCAACCTATTACTATAAGCAATATCAGGGCTTCAAACTTCATGACCCAGCCTAGACGGAGAACAATTTACCCTTAATGTAGTCGGAGAAGGTTTTTGGGCTGGAAATGTATGCAAACATTTAGAAGGAGATTCCTGTTTGTTTGGCTGGTTACCACACCACGGATCACAAAAACTGATTTTAAGTTGCACCTAATTTTAAATGTATTGCTATAATATTACTTAGTTTTCACCTACACTTTTGATTAACCCTTGTTTTAGCATCGCCTTTAGCCTGGTCTACGAGATTCACACCCGTTTCTAGTCTCCACCACCTCCCATTAGGGAAAAAATAGGAAACCATTTACATTTTTCTGCATCAATTTCCATTTCTGGGTCTAATACAATTAGATTTTTTTTCTCGTAAAGCCTACACACTGGGTCCTTGGTCTTTTATCTTTATTTGGTCTTAAAACATTGCTTTTTCCAAAAAGCTAGAGCATGTTTTAGGATGTTTTAACCCAGTACTATATGGCTGAGTAATGTCACACTGTCTGGTATCCCCTCTCTCTCCCGCCATTGAGTACTACAGCGCCAGGATACCTGTTAGTTGGCAGTGCGTTATATACAGAAGCTAAATAAATAAGCTAAATACATTTTAATTATTCACCCCTCATTCAGTCACATTCACTTGGGTGCGTTTTATCATTTGAATATGCGCATGTATATACTATGCTCTAATATTGATTCTCTTTCCCAGTCCCCTTCTAGGTGACTTATATTTGTAATTTGCCTTGGACATTTCTTTGCAAACTTTTTGGTCTATCCTACCATTGAACAGAAACGATCTTCTCAATGTGGAATGCCATAAATATCTATTAATTATTGTTTGTCACACATTATTTCTTAGAATCATTAATCATATGTCAGCATAGCTGTATTTTAGGCAGCTGTCCAATTGTGTAAAAAAAAAAAAATCATATGTCACATTTAAAAATGTTTTCTGGCATGCAAAGTGTTATGGCCAATACGAGATTGGTGGGGACAAGGTTTTTCCTATTTTTTTATTTCTTCTCTTTTGAGTTATCTTGAGGTATTTCAGGGGTGTAATCCTTATATGGTAGGCTTTACCATTTCATTTGTTCTTCATTCAAAAGCATACTATATATGTATGAATTCATTCAAAGTCTTGACACCGATGAGTCAACGCTATCCCAAGTGAACCACAGTCAGTTGTTCTATTATGGGCATTCTATTGGGCAGTACATAGAAAACATTTTCCTGGGACAAAACAAAATATATATAAGTCCCTTGAGTATTCTCTGGTCCAAGGCAACTTTGAAGAAAAACAGGTCAACATAAGTGTTGGACTTGGCCCTTTCAGGGTCATCCCCAAACTTTTTGCCTTCACTTGTATTTTTGCTGAATTTGTTCTTGTTGGCCTTAGAACTCTTCACACTTTACCACTGCTAACCAGCGCTAAAGTGCTTGTGCTGTTTCCTAAGATATGTGAAAGTTGGCTTATACCCAATTGGCATATTTAATTTACTTGTAAGTTCCTAGTAAAGTGGTACTAACTGTACCCAGGGCCTGTAAATTAAATGAGACTAGTGGGTCTGCAGCACAGATTGTGCGACCCACTCGAGCATCCCTTTAAACATGTCTCAAGCCTGCCATTGCAGCCTGTGTGTGCAGTTTTAAACTGCCAACTCAACCTGGCAAGAGAACTTTTGCCAGGCCCAAATCTTCCTTTTTAATACATACAAGTCACCCCTAAGGTAGGCCCTGGACAGCCCAGAGGACATGGTTCAGTGCATTTAAAAAGCTGGGCATGTACTTTTAAGTTTCACATGTCCGGTTAGTGAAAAACTCTAATTAGTTTTACGCTACTGCAAGGCCTGCATCTCACATAGGATAACATTGGAGTTACTGTACTCCATTTAATAAGCTATAACTTCCAATTGGGAACAGGTAACCAGATCATGTTTGGTGTGTTAGGAATTTTAATGAAATATCCTCTTCTAGGAAAGTTGGATTTTAAATTACAATTTTGAAAACGCCATGGGGTTTGTCTATTCCTCCTAGACAGCCACACAATAGAGAGCGCGTAGGTGTGCCTGGATGGGTCATCAATGGCAGGATGGGAGGGCGGAGCTGGCCACAGCCCTACTTACACTCGAGTAGGTTGCGTCCTGCCTCCACACAAAGGGCTGGATATCCCTTGTAGTTAATATGAAGCCAGGAACCTGTGAACTTCTAAAGTAACAATGCAAAGGTGGTCCCAAGGTCTGCCCTTGTGGCTATACAGCTTTAAAACTTGCAAGTCATCGGGGCAAAATAAACTTCTTTCCATGCCTAAACCTTCCTTTTTGATGCTTACAATTCATCCCTAAAGGAGGCCATCGGTGCCCATAGGGCAGGGTGCAAGCATGGTATTCAAAAATTAAGGATGTGTGAGTAGAGTGTGTTTTACATGTCCTGGCAGCAAAAAAATAAAAACAAAGTTGTTTTTCACTGTAGCAAGGCTGGCGCTCCCATAGAAAAGCACTGGGTTACATTATAAAAGCTTATAATGCTCAACTTCAATTACTTGTAACTAGAAAAAGGATTCATTCTCATAGTAATTTAAAATTAAAATTGCCAAATCAGATTTTATATTACTCTTTTGAAATGGACACTTTTAGACACGCCATTTTTTCTGCCAGTGTTTATGTTCACCAAGGAGCTGAATGGCTCCTTGATTAGGTGTGAAATGGCTCTCAGAACTGAGGGAGAGGGACCCTCTACTGACCGGACAGGCCACCTGGGCTGTGCCCAAAATCTTAAGTAACTTCAAAGAATGTTTACACTGCCACTGGCAGATGTAGCTCAATCCTGGGCCCGATCCCTCTATTGTCCTGCCAGGCACCAATCCAAGTGGGAGACTACCAACTTCGGAACGGTTTTGAAGTGACCACAAGGAAGGGTTTGATCATTCAAATAGCCACAACTTTGGGTGGGCTCAGGGAGCTCTGCACAGGTGAAGACAGGTTCTGCATTGTTGGTTCTGCGTAGAGAGGGGCACTGTGGGATAGTGCAAAGCACAGGAAGCACTGGAAAAGTAGGTAAGGTCTCCCCTGTGAACTTTTGCCCCATTGATTAGGGAGGTGCCAGAATCATACACCAAGGTGGCACTGGCATAAATGTACCTCCCACGCAGTATGATCTAAGCCATCTCTGGACCTGTAAAAGACAGGACTGCACCTGCTATGGTGACCTGTAAAGGACTGAACTTACGCCCACTTGTACCTAGGATGGAAAAGTAGACTCCAATGGTCAGTTGGGTGACCTTTTAAGCTTCAAGGACACAATAGCTACAAGAATTCCACTTTCCCAAGAGCCCAGTTCATCACATACAAGTGGACCTGCCCTGTACACTGCTGGTGGCTTCTACTAGAGTGAATCCTGAACTCTAAACTGTGTTACCAAGATCATGGGACCCTTAGATAAGGGTCAAAGTGTACTCCTCCTCCTAACCCTAAAAGCTAGGACTTAAAATCTTTTCCAAGGATTTTTACCTGGAGAAGTGACAGAACATTGGGACAAACCCGCCAAGTCAGATGAAGATGCGTTGCTACTAGGCCAAAGATTCTGGTTGCTCCCGTTCAGTTTTTCCACAACAAATCCATTTCAGCAGGATGTTTTGGGGAAGGTATCCAGCCTCATGGAGCCCGGTTAGTCTACAGCTTGCAGTCTTGCTCCGCCTGCTGGTGTAATACAAGCCCAAAAAAAGTGACTAAGTACGAAAGTAGAAATCTTCACAGGGTTAAGGTGCCAAAAGTACCCAGCCAACGAGTGACCTTCCTTTGGTGCGAATTTTGATTTTTTTCACTGAGATTTCCCGCCAAAAGTCAACAGCTTTACCAGGACATCGTCTGACAGCTCTCCAGCCTCATGGACCCATCTCCACAGCCTGCTGCCTTGTCCTAGGAGGATTTTTGGCTAACATTTCAGAGACTAAGTCAGAAGGTAAATCTTCTGACTGGGACTAGCCTGTTCTTTGCATCCGACCTGTGCTCCAATGCAGTCTGGCTTAATTCCAACATCATGAGGCCTACTACCACTATTCCCGTTTTCATTTTACATGTTGATCCTAGGTATTCTAACAGATCAGTATAAAATGATGCCTATAACAAGTTATTCAAAAATGTTTCTCTTATGGCCCGTAAACTAAATACAATTAAAACACAGATGCCTTAAACAGGCAGCTTCTTGAAAATGCGCCTATCAGGACAGGATGACACCTCAATTGACTCGTTCCACAAATGTCAATTATTTTGCACACAGAAACTATCAATTCTGGGGAGTGCACTATACAAAGATCAATTTTAGTGATCAACTTAATATAGCCTTCAGAAAGCACGTTTCACTCTCATACACTTTTTACAAGTGTTACTTAAAAACATCTACATTTTACAATCCACGTTAGTGCTTTTCACTCTACCTTTATCTCCTGAACCCCGGTGCCATTGAACTGCACACGGATTAGAAGATCGCCATTCACTGGATCGTTGAGAAGCTTATAACCGTGTTTACCAGCATCTGCTGTGGTCCAGCTGTACGTGGTTTGTGTCTCAGGGTCCGTCACTTCCAGGTACCAGGTAGATGCGGCTGTTCGTAATCCCTGAAAGTTAGATTAGTTTTAAACATTCCACAGTGAGAGGTTGGGTTAAAAGGATCTAGACCTGGCCAAACGTACATCCAAATTACAATTTATTGGGGTATAAAATCCCCCAAGTAGCATCAGTAACCACACCAAAATGGTAACAAAAACAAATTGATTTCATTAGTGGCTCTATGTATAATTTGAACATTGTCTCCTGCCTATCAAGGTGCACATAAAGACATTAAACAGAACCAACATTTACCTCGTCAAAAGCAGGAAGGTGTCGTGAAATCGCGATCTAGGAAGGAATTTGCAACAGTGATTAGTTAACAAGTTGCTAAAAGGAAAACCGCACTCTAATTTCCGCCTCATAACAAATTCTAATTGCAAATGGCATGTGTTCAGTAGATTCTTACACGCATGTCGTTTGTACAGTTCACTTGTGGTAAACTAGGAAATGGGTCATCTCCTTGCTGGTCATCGCAGGTGATGTTGTAGGATCTTTTTATAGAGTCCACAGCTGTATTGATCACCAAGTGTAAGGTGAGGTAATGGGTGCTTCCCTAAGGGCACAAAATATTACAAACGATTAGGATTTTTATCTGTAAGGTAATCCAACAATGCATTTTCCTATCCTAGTCACCAACACCATGAATAAGAAGCGAATAAGCGATACACATAGTAGAC